>CM066594.1:3560000-4215000 GCA_033816785.1 Picus viridis
TTTATTACAAAGACAAATAAAAAGCAGGGAGGTGTTTTCTGTCTAGGAGATACACAGGCAGGCACATTTGGATACATCATGATTAGGAAAGAAAATGACTTAATGCGTGGAGCTCTGGAACAGAAAACAGAATATTTGGGTGCTGTTCTGTGCTCTGCCACTGACTGGTGTACAAACATGATGTTCTTTCTGCTGGGTTCCTATCCTGGTTTGAGGCCAGGCAGATCCTCTCTTGCCCCTGAAAGGGCAAAAGAATGACACTCACACAAATGGATGGCAGAAGTGATGGAAAGTGTAAACGGAAAAGCAATTACTGTTGTACAGAAGCTACAAAGCATAGTGATGAAAGAAACCCAAAGCACAGAGAGTCCCCTTACAGCTGTACTCAGCACTGGTTAGGTCACACCTTGAGTCCTGTGTCCAGTTCTGGGCCCCTCAGTTTAGGAAAGACGTTGAGATGCTGAAACGTGTTCAGAGAAGGGCAACAAAGTTGGTGAGGGGTTTGGAGCACAAGCCCTGTGAGGAGAGGCTGAGGGAGCTGGGGTTGCTTAGCCTGGAGAAGAGGAGGCTCAGGGAGACCTTCTTGCTCTCTACAACTACCTGAAGGGAGGTTGTAGCCAAGTGGTCTCTTCTCCCAGGCCACCAGCATCAGACCAAGAGGACACAGTCTCAAGCTGCACCAGGGGAGGTTTAGGCTGGATGTTAGGAAGAAGTTCTTCACAGAAAGAGTGATTGGCCATTGGAATGTGCTGCCCAGGGAGGTGGTGGAGTCACCATCACTGGAGGTGTTTAGGAAGAGACTGGATGGGGTGCTCTGTGCCATGGTTTAGTTGATTAGATAGTGTTGGATGGTAGGTTGGACTTGATGGTCTCAAAGGTCTCTTCCAACCTGGTTTATTGTATTGTATTGTATTGTATTGTATTGTATTGTATTGTATTGTATTCTATTCTATTGTATTGTATTCTATTTATACCAGCATACCCAAAAGCCTCCCAACATTTCCCTTCTCCCACCTGAGGATATACCCAAAAGCCCCAGGGCTCTTTCTTCCTTCCCTCCCTCCCCACCCCCTTCCTAGGCTAGTCTCAGCTGGCCAGGTTTGAGACTCCCCGTCCCCCTTCTCCTCCTGGTATTAGGCCTAGACAGGCCTAAGAGGCCTTGAGATAACTCCCCCACCATTACCCGATAGGGAGAATCTCTCATGGGAGCAGAGAGGGAAAAAGAGGAAGTAAAAGACTTTGCAGATAGATTTATAGAGCACAGGATATTATGGGTATGAAATACTTTATTTCCTGTGTCCACCTACTGGGCTGCGCCCTCAGGACACTGGAGGTACAGCTTGCATGGCAGGAACAGGAGACACCCAGCCTAAACTGCCACACTTCCCTTTTGTTGCCCAGAATTTATCTGTCATATCTTCTAATCAACGATTATTTCTTCCTATGGCTACCACCAAACCCAAACTTTAGCCTCAGCTAGAAGCCTATATAATGACGTCACACTTCTGAATGTGGAGTTCTTTCAAGAAGGATATGACTTGCAGTTCAGAGTTCTTTCATGTGAAGGGAACAAAGGGAGAACAGACACAAAAAATAACCCAGGAGAAATTTTTTGACAGTATTTATCCCAAAGGAGAATATGTAGGAATTGAGATTCTAAAAGATGATCTCTGATGTAGTGATTTATCATATATAGCTGTTTCTGCAACCAAGGACAGATGAAACAAACAAACACCTGGGCTGGATTTAGTTTTAGTCCTATGAGGAGTCCTTAATTCTCCAGTGAGTATTATCAACAGCAATGCTCAAATGCTTAGAGAGAACTCTTCATTGATTCTGTGTGTGAGATTCCTGTGTTCTTTAATGAAGGATTTTTGGTATAGCACACATACTTGTGTGAGCTTCACCCGGTTGTTACTTTAGCACCTTAAAATAGGTTTTCAGTTCTTAATTTGTGAGGCTCTCAGCTGGCTATAGAAACACTGCCAGTGATTACAGACAACTGAGTGCATACTGGAAGGGTACAGGTCAGTTTGTGAAAGAAGCTGAAATATCTACAAGTCTTTGCATTTCTGATCCTTGGTGCCAACCTGAAAAACCACGTCTATGAAGCACATGCAAGCTGCTGCATCTGGGAAGGCACTAGGTGGCCCTTTCTTCCTTACTCTGCTTCAGAAACCTAGGGCTGCATGGTCCTATGCAAGGGTCTGAGCATATGGGCAATGAGCATGTGTCATCAAAAGGGAGAAGTCTGTTACATAGAAGGCTTTTTTATCAGCTCAGTCTTAATAAAGTGCTGATGATGTATGAGGTATTTGGCCACACGACAAACCTATCAAAGTGGTCATTTATTTACTCAGTAATGTGGAAAATTATTTTTCTATAAGAAGGCCTAATATATAAATTAAGGAAGAGCTGAAGAAATGCTGACAGCATTGTGTTCATAGTCACTACACTTCTACTAACATCACACTTTCAAAGGCAGATGAGTAAATAGGGGTTTAGATGTCTTCTGCAAAGAATAACCAGTTACCCATCATAAGAATAATTTTATAGGAGTTTCAAGAACTTCAGCATAATATTTTGACCTCCAACTAACATTTGTTGGACACATAAACCACTCGTAACTGCTTTAGTGTTTATTTTAGAGTAGACTGGAAGGCTGAAATAAGATGTGAAGGAAGCCCACAGGGTGGACTTCAAGGATTTTCATGTGAACTTCATGAGGATCAGCCTATGAAGTGAGCTATACATTTCGAGGGACTCTGTTGTAGTAACTTGGCAATTTAAATTTAGATCCTGAAAATTAATGTTTGGCTACTTTGTACCTGTCAGTGATAGGGCAGATTTAAACACCGTGGGTGCAGCTGGAGGCTTCCAGCTGCTAGTTCAACGCTGCGTCATGTTTGATGAGGAATAATACATTTTGAACTCACTATTTGAAATGACCATAACTGGTGTGACTTGGGAAAGGTCCATCCCTGAGTAGTTCTACTCAATTATGTATTGAGGGGATCCAGGAATCCACTTTGGGCCTGAAATAGCAAAAGAAACAGGCCAAGCCCCAAAACCAGATGGAGAGGCACTGCAATACAGATACATGATTTTGAGATACTTCTATACAGGATCCATGTCTGAACTGCAGGGGAACTTGAGAATATTGTGGCTGGATTTATTTTCTGTACAGATGAAAGAAGTTTCAGGGAGCTTATTCCTGTAAAGTTTTTTAAGGAATCATACACTCATGGTTGAGAGCTTGCTGCCACGTTACCACCTGTACTGTTACTGGGCTTTGCTGTCTGTACACTTAGACTAACTCCCTTCTCTTCACCCATAGGGGTGGCACATCTGTCTTATCCTCTGCCTACAGGATCGATACAAGTTTACATCTTGCATGAAATCTCGGTGGCACTAATTTATTGTAACTGAAGGTTGAGCGGCACAAAAATGCGTGATCATTACAGAATTAATCCCTAATGTATAGAAAAGGACAAGGCTGCGTTCCCGACAGGGCTCGATGTTGTCAGGGTTTTTTCCTCCAAACTTTCGGGTAAATAGCTGCTGTCAGCTTGATTTAGCGGTAATTCATGCGGCGAGGGATGCTGCGATGCTCTTCTCATTAGCTGAGCATTAGAATTCTCTTACGCTGTGGTTTCCTTTGGGCGAGAGGAAGGGGAGGAAGCCGGCAGAGATGTCTGAATATCGCCAAGGGCATCGTTCTAATCAGCGCTTTCCCGAGGGTGCCACTCTCTGTGCGCATGGTATTTATTTGTTTGCCTGCGCGCCCGGAGCGACAGCCGCTGCCCGTCCTGCCGGGACAGCACATCACTCCCCGGGACAACCCCGGGGGCCACCGAGCACAGAAAGTTGTGCCCGCGCCGTTGGTCTGTGGGGTGGGTTCCGTCCCGGTGCAGCACCCAGCCGCGGGCCCTCTCCGCTGCCCGCCGAGTGCGCTCGGTGCTGCGAAGCGAGCCCGGGCGGGGGACCGCCGGCTTCAGAGCACCACGGGGAGCCGGGCGCCGCCGTGCGACCGCCAATCGGTGTCGCGGGCGTTGCCTCCCGCCGCCGGGGAGACCCGCTCCGCTCCCCCGCCCCGCCTCGCCGGGGGCTCCACGCCGCCACCCCGCTGCATTCTGCCGCCCGCCTCCGCTCCCGTGCGCCTGCTGCTGCTGCCTCCCGAGGCGCAACGGCCCCCCGCTGCTCTCCCCCCACCCCAGCCCGCCCCGCCGGGCTTGAAGGTCACCTCCGCCTGCCCGCCCGCTCCGGAGCCACTTTCCGCGCCGGCTGGAGAGCCGGCAGCGCCGCCGCCCCCGGGAAGGTCTCTTGTCCGGCCGGTGCGGAGCTGCCGCCGGCCGCGGCGGAGCCGAGCGGGAGAAGCCGCCCCCTCGTCCTCTCCACCTCCTCCCCCACCACCACCCCCCACGCCCCCTCGCCGCGGCGGGGACGGCCCCCGGGGTCTCGCCGCTGCCCGCGGAGCTCGCAGGCGGGCCGGGCGCCCCGCTGCCGGTTCGCGGCGAGCCCGGGGGGAGCCGGGTGGCGGCGGGGGGCGCGGCATGCGGCGGTGAGGGCGGCGGCGCTGCCCGCGGGGAAGGGGCTGCGGCGGCGGCGGGGAGCCGCGTCCCGCTGCTACTTGCCCAGCGGGGCCGCTCGCTCCGGGCAGGAGAAGCCCCGAGACCTTTCGCCTCCGCTCGCCTCTTTATGGTGAGTTTTGGCTGGGGGTGTCTGGGGGCAGCGGGGCCGCTCGGCGCGGGGCATCTCGGCAGGTGCGCCGCCGGGGCTGCGACCGGCCCTGCTCCGCCCTGCCCGGCCTCCCTCTGGTAAGAAGACGCTCCTGCAGGCGCCGGGCAGCGCGGCCGGAAAGTTTCCGAGGGGGCCCGGGCGAAGGGTTTCGCGGACGGGGATTCTCGGGCATCAGGGTCCGCGGTGGCAGCCGGGGGTGGCCGGGGACGGGGCAGCGAGGCGGAAGCGCCCATCCCGGTGCGGTGGGGCCGGGCAAAGTGCAGCGCACTTGCTTTGCTTCGCTTTGCTCATGCCGGGCGGCGTGGAAGGTGCCACGGCAAAAGCGCTCACAAAACACAAGGAAGAGCAAGAAAAATGGAAAGTCGGGTTTCAGATGAGTTACTGATTAATAGGGCACAGATATTTAGCTGCTGGGAAGCTACTTGCCTGTCATTAATATTCACTTGTTCTATAGGCGATTCATCATTTTCTGCTGTATGCTTCTGTCAGGGTAAAATAGGATCAGCATTGCCTGCATATGTGTTCAGTACAGGTGGAGCAGCGCTGTATACATTTAAAATGTATAGGCAGCTCCAGCTGGAGCTGCTGTTCAGCAGAGCATGGGTGTGCAGCGTGAGAGTAGCATGCATGCTGCCTTTCCAAAATGTGTAATGTGGCTGTTGGACATTGTGCTGCCAACTCAACGTGGTTCGAGCAGATGGTGAGACAAATGTGGTCTGAAGTTTGACTCTGGAGTGATTCACATCAGCGATGTGTGAAAGATCTTGTCTAAATCTGCAGCTTTTGTTTATCTGCGCTCTGAATTGCAAATGTGGCATAGTGTGTTAGGTTCTGAAGTAGTCTGGTGAAGGCTACTTTTTTTTAGTATAAATAAAATCCAGCTTATTCAAGATGATTTGGATCATAACACAGAGTGGATGCTGATGGTGGTGTCCCACGAATAGTCCCTTCACTTCTCACCCGGAATTGATGATACTTAACAGAGGAAAGATGCTGTATGGTTTCATTTGTCGTTTAGAAGTGGGAAATCAATTGAATGCATGGGCTGCAAAAGTAGGAGCAAGATTTTGTCACCGTGGTGGAGACTGATCACAGCGAATGTAATACAGTCTAAACTGGAGTTAGTCCTCATAATCAAATTATTTTTAGAGATCACATAGTCACAAGTGCCTGAGAAATACATTTGGAGAGGGTGATGTGTGTGTGTGCAAACCGTCTGTGTCTATCTCTGTAGGTGACTCAGTTCTTAGGTAAGTATTTGGTATCACATGCTCCAGTTAGCAGGAGTATGGTAGTGATTCAGGATAGCACAAACTATGGTGATGGTAACTTATTTTTTTTGTTTTCTTGTACTTGAATGATTTTGAGTTTCTGAATTTTTGGGAAACTATTTTTAGGTCATGTTTTTGATTGTAGTCCAGATTTATTGTGTATTTTATGTAGGCTTTAAGGGCTTGGCTACCCAAGTTTCATTCACAATTTTGTTTCCTGGTAAATACATTAGACAAAGGATTTGGCATTTCCTGTCATGGAGCTGATGTTTATAGTGTCAAGACTCTGTTTCTTTTTTCTATTAGTGCTCGTCTGAGTATCAGTAATACAGCTGACAGACATAATGAACACAATTCACAGTGTGTTGATGATTTTTATAGTTCTTGTAACTGAAGTAGTCAGTGTCCTTGACATGATGAGGACGCTTTTCTGGTTTTCATGA
The DNA here is from genome assembly GCA_033816785.1 of Picus viridis. Taxonomy (NCBI): domain Eukaryota; kingdom Metazoa; phylum Chordata; class Aves; order Piciformes; family Picidae; genus Picus; species Picus viridis. The sequence goes on from CM066594.1 coordinate 3,566,455, forward strand.
AAGAGTATCCTTAAATGACAGAAATACTGGCAGGAGTCAAGTGTCGAGGAAGAGAGCAGGCTTCTTAATTCTCAGATGCACAATGTGTTACATTTCTAGTGTAGGATGTGAATGAATGCACATGCAAGATGACAAGGTCCAGCTCCCAGCATTGTGAATGTTGATGCCTGCACAGTGTGCCTATGTGATCCCTGAGCAAGGGGCACCGCTAACTTGCTGCAAAGCAGGAAGAATGTTCTGTCCTTAGGCCCTGGCTGCTAGTACTGGTGGGTTTTGAACTTTCTTCTTACTTCCCGAGCTCCAGTCCTGCACAAAGCCCCTTTGAAGTTAAACATGGAATAGCGAGGCCAAAGGGAACACAGCCACTCATGTAGTTAATCTTTCTGCCCAGGGCAGGATCGACTCCTACCTGTGTCACCTCTGATGGATGTTTGTGTGCTGTTTCTATTCCCACTGTCCTCTTACTTTTCTTTCTGCTTTTGCTATATTTTCCATCAGCTCATTTTTTTTTTTCTTCTTAGTGCATGCTCTTATTGAATTCTTTTTTAAAGAATCTTATCTCATTCTTTTCCGACTGTCTCTGCCTTTGGAACGTTCAGTCAGTCTCTGTTCTAGTGGGTTTTTTTGTTTGTTTTTCTTTATTACTTTCTGGGGGACCTACTGCTTGTTTGCCCGCCCTACATACATGCTGGCTTTACCAGGGTTTAGCTCAGTGTTTAGGCGGGCTATAATGGAGATAGTATCACTTCGGTCTCACTTTGTGCAGACAGGTAAGCTTTGTTTAAGGCCGAAAGAGATGTGCAGTATTCACTTTGCACTGGGGAAAGTTGAGTTAGTTGGAAATAGAGGACACAAGAGACCAGGGGCGGAGTTACTTAATTCACCATCACTAATTTATCATGCTGTAGCTTTAAAATGGCATTATCTGATCTTTAAATCTAATCATAAACATTGTGTACTGTAAAGAGAGAATTCCTAGTGAATCCCTGAGAAGGATTATTTACTGCAATTGAAGGCATGGCCGTGTTGAGTACACAGCTGTCTGAAAGGTTTGTTAGTCTGAAAAAGATGAATCTTCTGTAATACAGATTGAGATAGAGTACTACAGTTTGAGAGAAATATAGTACCTGAAAATTGGTTTCTTTTTCACTGCTTATCTTGTGCCTCTGTTGGAACTTGGATGATTTTGTGGATCGTGACTGCTTCCCGTTCCATGTGGGAGACTGGGGATGCTGCTCTCTCACGCACCTTTGTACATGTAGTGTGTGAATAAAACTGAAGAGTTAGGAATGGCCAGGGTTTGAGAGAGTAGAAAGAATCTTGGCCTTTCCTATTTATGGTCTCGATTGTGAACTCCTTTACCTCTGCGGCAGAACTTCTGTTGACTTGATTGTGCAGAGTTTGAACTCTGAGAATCTGGGAGCAGACAGCTCCTATCTCTGAGGATCTTTCCCCAAGTCATTAGTGAAAAGTTGTTTTTTTAATTCTATTTTTTCAAGTTGTTGCTCTTTGGTTTTAACTTTTTGCTTAGTTTCAATTTTATTTATTGTTTTTTTTTTAATGAGTAGTTTAGTCCTTTTGATTAAATAATTGCATCTTCCAGTGCCCATAATTATGTTTCAGGGCAAATTCTCCCTCTTGAAAGTGTAATGCTGTCTCTCAAACTTTGTTGTGTATTCATTATGTAGCACTAGTAGACAGTAGTTTTTATTCCCTGTTGTGAATATATGCTTTTATGATTAAACAGGAAACTGCTTATGATGCTCTCTGTCAGTATTTATTTTACTTTCCCTTCATAACAGTATGATTTTGCTAAAGTTCCATATGCCAGAAATTACAACTTTCTGCAAATATGGTATTTTTATCTGTGTCTTTTAAGTTGGTGCATTAAAAAGTGAGTGCAAACTGAAAGGAAATCCTACCTTGGGATCCCTGCTGGGATTTATGGTGGTGTGTAACAGCACAACTGAAGCAGGTGTAACATTCTGAGGAACAAAAGAAGCAGTTGTGTTTGACTCACAGTGTGGATTACACTTGGATATTGATCAACATTAGATGTCAAAAATAAGTTTGTCATACTTTGAAATAATATTTTTGCCAAGTAGGTGTAGTTTAATGTCTCTGCTTTGGTACTCCAGATTCTATACTTTGCCAGGAACCTGTCCAGAGGTAAAATAAGTGGAGTTTTTAATGAGTACTCAGAAATTGAAGATAGTTTCTTTGGTGTGTTGTGAGATATTGACTACTTGGCTCTTTACAGGGTGACTGTTAGGTCTTCTCTTCTGCAAATGAGTATCTTTCAGAAATTTGGAAGCTGTTTGAAGTATCTCTGCCATAAGATAGGTGCACAAATCTAAAGCTCTGTGACAGCTTTCTCAAGGCCCAATTAAAAACCCCAAAACATTTTGCAGCTTTCTAAAATCCTGTCTTTGCAAACGGCAAGATGTTGCTGCAACTGAGCCCCTGAGAAGAACAAGGTAAATGCACAACTCTATATTGACAGATGTTTTAGTTCTTACCTGTGCAATTCAGTGCCCTAAAATTTAGATAACTGCCTGGAGTGGGAAACACTGTGCCACAAACTGGGAGTGTCTGTCAGCAGGGGAGGGGCTGCAGTCAGTCAGGGAGATTTTGCAAAAGTGACCGAACAAGCTCATATCCATTAAAATAATTGCCTCTGCTTCAGATGGAAAGGCGTAAGGGAATGTGGTTACAGCAGGCTGAGCTGGGAGCCTTGGATTGTGTTAAAGGGCAAACATGCAAAGCTGAATCACTTTGAAGATAAATGGCATAATGATGACTGCAGGGCCCGACAGGCTCTTTGACCAGCATTACAAACACTGTGAAAACACAGAATATCACAGTTTGCAACACACTCAGTTTCAGCCCTTCAGTCTACAACCCCTTAGCATGAGAGTTTAGGGTGCAGAAAGAAGAGGTTATGACTCCAAAAAAAGGATTTACTAGCCTAGAATGTTTCAAGCAATTGCTATTTTTTAAGCTTGTCATCGTTAAACAAATGGTAGTGAGAGCCAGAATTAGTGAATCTCAGCCTTCTGCTGTGGTTTGTAGTTCATTGCTCTTGAGCCTGTCACAGTGCTAGTTGTGATTCAGACTTTTGCTTTACTTTTGGACATTTAGTAAGCACTTTTCCATTGGATTTTTTGAGAATGTAATAAAATATGAATACATGCTATTACTCATTTCTTGGTGAAGACGCTCATAGGATCTTCTTCTTCTGAGTGCTGCTTCCAGTGGTTTTCTATGGATTTTATTGTCTCTGAGTTCAGGTTCTGTAGTAGATCTGAGCAAATACTCTATGATCAGAACAATAAGAAGCTAGCCTGAAAATACATACTCTTTTTTTTCTGAAGAAATTTGGGAACCCAGACCTCATGTAGAAAGTTTACTCTCTAGAGTTGTACTGTTTTGAAGGTATGAGTATATGAAAATGTGGATAGGATATTTAGGAGGAGGAGGTTTAAATGAGGAAGTGCTGCTGCTTCGGAGTTAAGTATTCTGATAGTTCAAGGAGTTGCAGAGAAGGTGGAACAACGCCTGTATGCAGGTGGAAGAAAGTGCAATTGTATTGGACAGGTGTATTCAAAATAACAGGACTAAAGTTGTGCTGTGTTGAAATCACCATCATCATCACAAGAGATGAAGCAGTAGTAAATTTCTATGTGTTGCCCTTGTGGGAAAGCCCAGGGCAGCTGCAGTTGGATTTCTTGATCCTAGGTTAGTTTGCAGTCTGTCTTTTGGGTGTTTTATGTTGTTTGTTTGTTTGTTTGTTTTTTTTAATACTTCCAAATACCTGTGGCTTACACGTGAGAAAACATATGTGTGTGTGACGCTATTGTCTTGCAAAACCCAACACTGTTGTGGAGTTTATTTCAGGAGCAAAATGAGTGTTAAGTCTTTGAGAACCTTAAACAGCTCCAGAGCCCTGGGTTTCAAAGCAAAACACTGGGTAATTGTCTTTTTGTTTTGATGAAACCTAACTTTGATATGTCTGTCCATTTCATAGATGCAACATAGTTGTCATTCACAAAAGCTCTTTGGCTGATGAAGAGGCACAACTGTTCCCCTGGATAGCCAGTTCCTGCATTCCTGCTTTTATCTTTTAAATTTGTTGTTCTGTTAAATAGGTCTCAGATGTCTGATTTATATTTTTTTTCAGGGTGTTCTGGAGAGCACTGACATTTGGTAGTTTGAAGGGAGAGAAATCATATGATGTGGAATGGCACTAATCCAGGAAGAAGGCTTGATAGACTTTGTCAGCGCCAATGTTGATACCTTTGTCTGCCCTGGCAGAAACAGCCGCTTTCTTCACAATTAGCTGCTTCTCCTACATTAAGGCTTATGCAACATCAGGCTTATGCAATGTCATGCAGATATTTTGTTGAACAAATTAATTTGATAGTAAATGAAGATTCTGTAAACAGTCTCTGTGTGGAAATTGAGATTATAGTGTCAAGCACTGGTTTTAGAATCAATCCTGTCTTCATGTGCATGTAACTATCACAGTATCACAGCATCACAGCGGTTGGAAGACACCTCAAAGATCAGCAAGTCCAACCTGTCACCACAGACCTCATGACTAGACCATGGCACCAAGTGCCATGTCCAATCCCCTCTTGAACACCTCTATGGATGGTGACTCCACCACCTCCCTGGGCAGCCCATTCCAATGGCGAACAACTCTCTCAGTGAAGAACTTTCTCCTCACCTCGAGCCTAAACTTCCCCTGGTGCAGCTTGAGACTGTGTCCTCTTGTTCTGGTGCTGGGTGCATGACCAACCCCCACCTGGCTACAACCACCCTTCAGGTAGTTGTAGAGAGCAATAAGGTCTCTCCTGAGCCTCCCCTTCTCCAGGCTAAACAATCCCAGCTCCCTCAGCCTCTCCTCATAGGGCTTGTGCTCGAGGCCTCTCACCAGCCTTGTTGCCCTTCTCTGGACATGTTAAGTGTCTCGATGTCCTTCTTAAATTGAGGGGCCCAGAACTGGGCACAGTAAGATTTTGCCCTGAGATGTAGCATAGTCTATGCAGTCCTTGATCACAAAGCTTACAGTCTTGCTTCTTTGGTTGGAAAAGATCTTGAAACATCATTTTCAAGACATGCTAAAAGGCGGTTGTCTCTGATCAGTTTCACAGGAAATAACTTGATGAGATTTTGTCTTTAACTATGAAGCTCTACAGTGAAGGTCTAGGATTGTTGAAAATAAATAATCTCACTACACTACAGACAGTCCACTGTGTATGTGAGTGGTTACTTAAACGTGTTTTCCTCCACTGTTGAAGATGAGCTACCTAAAAATGTCATCTACCACATGGCGATATCCATTTTAACTCTGCAACAATATAAATGCTAAGGAAGTCCCAGAGTGCAGTTTGAATTGAGCCACATGGAGGTACCCAGCCGGAAGATTAATGGATCAAGATATCCTCCTGATCTTTCCGTGATATTAGATCCCCTTTTCCCACTCCGTAATTTAGGACACTCTCCAAATGGCTCCTTCACTTCGTGATGACCTCTTCTCTGTTGCCATCGTGATAATGTGTTAGTCTGCAGCTGCCTCCACAGGAGACCGATTGGGTTTCCCCTGGTAATTATGAGTATTGAACTCTTGCCAAATACCAAAATTGTCCGTACTGCACGTTTTGCACACTTGCTTCATTGTCAGTGTGCTTGAGTTAAAACCAGATTACTTCATTGTTGTTGTTTTCCAATCCCTGATACCGACCCATGAGGTTTTGATTTACATTTTTGTTCTGTTGTTTCTGTTTCACAGTGCTGCTTTTATTTTGATTGAGTGCAGAGTCTCTGACTGTAACTGATTATGAAGTGGGAAAAATCAGCCTTGGAGCCCCATTGTCAGATGGAGCAGGTTAGGGACTTGACTAGTCTAATGGGGAGAGCAATCTGGAGTGCAATACATTTAATGCACAATGTATAAGCTGTCTTCTAAAATCACATGTTCTTTGATAATAAAGCCATCTTTTACTCCTCCCACTGTAAAATGCCTTTAAATTGATCATCTTTGGTGCTGATATGATCTTTCATTCTCATTCTGGGAACTCTCATAGCCAATAAATCACCTGATTAATCAGTATTTGTTGGGATATAACAGTTCAAATGTGCAGAGTGATGCACTCAAGTAGTTTGCCACCTTTAATCCCTTTGAGCAGACTTTTCAGCAATTGCCATTTCACAGCAGCAAAATACGTAGTCAAGTTTTGGTGGCTTACTTGTGACTTGTCTCATTTTCAGTAGAGTTAGCCAGAGGTTTTCTTGTGTCCCATGTTTCAGTTTAGGTGGTTGTATTTTTGCCTTTGAATCAACTCAAACTTCTGTTTCATTGTAGCCAGGAACAACCCTTCTTAAGTTGTGCATGTGTGCTAGAACCTGAGTGGAATTTAAAAAGGGATAGAGTGTTGCTCGAAATCTCATTAGGTACAAGCCCATCTGTGTGGGGACTAAATATGAAAGTTCTTTTTTGGTCTAATGTGTCCAAATATGTATCACAATAAACTCGTGGTACTGCAGTATAAAGAGCTCTGCGGGACTGGAGGGTCTCTTGGAGACAGATAAAAAGGTGATGAGGTCATGATACCATCTCTGAGTGGTAGATAGAAAACCTGCCTTTAATGAAAAGAAGTGATTAAAACCGGTTTTCAAACACAAACAATTGAACTGATCAAATTGAAGAAGACACAATTTCCATGTCAATTTTATACAAAGCATGTAACTTAGCAATAATAGGGGATAAAGGACAAGATAATAAAAGCATACAGTAAAATAAAACCCACTAGTTAAATAATTAGACATAAAGTGAGTCATAAAAATCTCTTGTTATAATAAGAGGTGTCCATCTTTGTGCCAGGAGTCCACAGTAGTGTTCCAGTTTCTTTGAAGGTCAGATAATCTTTGGTTTTGTGCTTTTCAGTGTTAAGTTCTTAAGCTAAGAGCTCTCAGACTAAGTTCAGTTATGCAGCCACTGCTGATGCATGCTGGTTTTGCTTACTGCAATCAAAAGAAATTAAGGCTTTCCTGGCCAGCTTAAGGGTTTCCCCCTTTGTCTAAAATGAGCACTAGTGTTGCATTATCCACGTATTATGGTCTCCATTTGTATCTAATAGAGTTATTTCCACTTTGAAAAGAAAAATTTGCCAAAACATTAATTTTGCAGATGTCTCATGGTAGCCATTATAGTTTGTGTGTTTCCTGTTTCTGGCCCTTTGCCAGTCTTGATTTTCCTGTTTGTTGTTCTCTGCTGGTTCTGGAACTGCTGAGGTAAAAGTAGCAATTAACAATTCTATTTTTGCTAGTGTTGCAGCTCTCTGGTTCTGCTAGAACTGCTGTTTAGCAAAGAGGTAGAAAGGGAAGGTTTGCATGAGGGATTGTAAGAACACCTCAGTGTGAAGGGGTGGTGTTCTGAGAACACAAGGATTCAGAAGACTTTGAGCATGTTTTGCTGGTGGTAGTTTTCATTATTTTCTCAGTTTGCCTATGACAGAAATTTCAGGGGAAGGCCTGTACCAGCAAATAACTGAGTTAGACACTGTACCCAGTTGCTTGACTTAGACAAACTTGTTGTTTTGGATTTTTTCAGATTTTGTTGATGCTTTTACAGTGGGGAATAAAGGATGAAAGATCACTGAACTGACCATCCCACATACATGACAAAAATCCTTCTTGGAGAAGGGACATCGCTACTGAGTGTAGCTGGTATAGAATCATTGAATGGCTTGGGTTGGAAGGGACCTTAAAGATCATCTAGTTGTCCAACCCCATATGTTAGTAACATCACATGTTGCAATTACAGTCATGCACATGCACGAATACACAGGCATGCACGCCAAAGTGTACTAACGTGTTAGCTGTGGTACCAAATGGTTGGTGTCTCCTCCTCAACATGTCTGGTATCTCTGGGCTGTGTGGCTGATGCCAGAAGCTGAAGTTTGCAATATGCTGCCTGGAAAACAGCAGGCAGCAGTGGTAGGAGGTCTGCAGGGTTGTATTTCAGGCTTACTTGAGATAATTCAGCTTTTGGAGGAATGTTGCAGAGTACTCTTGTCTCTTGCCTGCTCTTCAGTCATTTCCTGTGATAAACAGTACCAGTAATACAGGTAAAAATCAAATCTTTCAACTGTTAATGGTAATGCAGGTACCACTGGAATGCTTCATTCCAGTCAGAACTATGAACTGGGCTCGAACTGCACATTCATTTTGTAGCAGTGACCACAGGAGTTAAAATTCTGATGATCTTGTCAGGCTGTATGTCATGAAGTGCTGTGCAGGTGATGTCTGATTGCCACGGTATGCCTGACATTTTGGTGTGCTGGTGTTTGGTTGTGAGCTTTGTGTTGTTGAATAAAATTATAGTAATGGGGAATGACTAATTCTTAATATTAAGTTACTTTAGAAACATGTCTTATAAAAGATGCAATTCTTAATAAATGTTTCTGACAGCCAATGCAATGCTTCTCTATATTAAAGCTTTGCAAGCAGGCAAAATACAGCTGAATGAGGAGATTTCTTGTGATGTTAAAATAACATAGACTTTTTTTCTCTTTCCACATTGCACTGTTACAGTTTTAGACTAAAATGTGAACCCAAATTTCCAAGGTAAGTATATTCTGTTGGATAGTAAATGTTACAATACTGATTCCCCTGCTGAATCCATTACATATTTTGTCAGTGATTAGACAGGGAAGCAAAAAGATCAGGCACTAATTTTGTATGTAGATTTTGTTATTTATTTATGTTTTCTTAAGTGAGAATATCAAGTTGCTCTGAAACTGATTAAAATACAAACTAGAGTGAAATAATGATTGCTTTTGTCCTCAGAAAAACTCTTATGAATTATCATGGTACATGGTCATACCGCTCACAAGGAAAGGATACATGCAAGTAAAGTAGAAACTCTGAGTAATTGACCTCAGTGGTAAACTCTTCCTTTTGTCTTATTTTGGACTTTCTTTTGTCAAAGTCAAGCTATTGAGGACCTGTACCTTGCTATGGAAGAGTTCCACTTTGCCTATGAAGGAGTGCTCTTGTAGTTAAGTGGATGCATCTTTTTCTTTGAGGTAGATTTTAAGCGGTAAATAGGCTCCTTGGTGCTGTAAATGTGTTTAATTCAAGCACTGCACCTGTCACATTAGTAGGTCTGGGTACTGTTGTCTCTTAAGAAGCACATCCTCAGCCAACGTGTTCCATGTTGCTTGCACTAACACCTCATACTGCTGTTTAAAATGAGACAATTTTATCTCAAGCTTCCCCTTCTTTGAAGCTCTCCAAAGTAAGACTAAAGAGCTACAGACATTTAAATCAGTAGGAAATAATATTGATCATAACAGGAAAGTGGAATGCTAGTGGTGTCTTTTATCTTGTATCTTGGGCTCCTCTTGTTACTTCCCTCGTTAGTTATGCCAATACACATCAGAGCAGCTCATAGTGGAGCCTGAAGCACTGAGGGTCACTGCACTTGAAGTCCTCTGACTTGCTAAGAGGGGAGCTGGTCTATTTTTTTCCCTCTCCCCCAGTGTCTCAGACCTGGTATTTGTGCAGTGACTGGGGCAGTAGCATGTGCTGGATTGACTGGGGGAAAACAGTGATCCCATAGTCAAAGGCTAGTTTTGGGAATCTCTTTGGGTTGTACTTTACCTCTCACTCTGCTGAATGGCTGGCTGTTGTAATCCCTGGGTTTCAAGAATCTGGAATCACATTTTAAAGCATAGGAGGATTTTAGGGTAATAACAGGTTTCCCTTTCTTTTTATTTTCTTTTTTTTTTTTGGTAATGAATTTGCTCTGCTGATGTTTAATATATAAGAAGTTACAATAAGAGTGGTGAAGCCCTGGAATGGGTTGTCCAGGGAGGTGGTTGAGGCCCCATCACTGGAGGAGTTTAAGACCAGGCTGGATGAGGCCAGCCTGATATACTGTGGGGTGTCCCCTACCCATGGGAGGGGAATTGGAACTAGATGATCCTTGTGGTCCCTTCCAACCCTGACTGATACTATGAATAAAACTGTCTGAAATGAGGAAATCAAAAAGGAGTTCCAAATGAATGTGATAACACAGTATTATTGCAGCTTGCCACTTCACTATGTGTGGTCCTTCCTGGCACGATGCTGAAGGAGTAAGAAGTGCCTGATCTTAACACTGTGGAAGCAAACACAGCTATGAAAGATGGACAGACTAGCAACAAGAGAAGCACAACTGATGTCATGGGAAGACTTGTGTGTTTCTTCTGAAAGCAGAATGTGTGAGCTGGCTGGTGTCTGCTAAGGAGTATGTGAGTAGTTGGGTTCTTTTCAAGTTTCTCATGGATTGCTTGCTCTTGTGCTGATGCTGTGTGGTGCATATATGCTTGCAGCTCTGTAGTTGGGCTGTTCTGTGTGTTAGGGGTAGTCAGCTCTGTTCCCTGGCAAGCTGTGGGGAAGCTATGAGTGAGTGGTTTTACCGTGCTGGGTATTGTTTTGCTGAAGAGTTGATGTGTACTGCCTTCTTCCTCTGAGTGGAAGGTTGCATGAACCATTGCTTCATGGCAGAGACCTACAACTGTGAGCCAGACAAGCTGGTTCTGCTTCTCCTCCCCCAAGTCAGAACCACGTGTTTGTCTAGTTTCGTGATGGGCTGTAAGGTTTTCAGTTACACAGCTTTCTTCCTTGCAAGTGTTTATCTTTTTGTGTTTAAAAACGACCATCACTTCTCGGATGTCTAGTCTAAGAAATACAGCTGCTGGTCAGTGCCTGCAGCAAAATGCACAAGTGTGCAAAATGCACACAAACCCACGCACAAATAATGAATGACAAAGGTGAATTTGGTGTTTTCATTTATCCTTTCACATCTATAAAATACTTAAAGACAATGAGCTGATAGATAGGTACTGACCCTTGCAGCTGACAGTTGATTTGGAAATGCAGAAATATTAAGAAATATTAATATAAATATCTTCCTTATTTATGACTTCCAGCAAGCACAGCTTTGCAATTGTTCATATTTAGTATTTCGTGTCATTGTTTCTAATGCTAAATTTATGCCTCAGTATCTATGTGCAACACACTTGAGTTGCTGACTCTGTGACCTGTAACTTTGAATTCCTTCTCTTTTGTGTTTAAATTATCCACCATAGCTTTGTGTTACAGCACATATGAGGGAGGAAATGTTGAGCTGTGAGTCCAACAGCAAGCATTAAGTGAATGTATTGCATGCTTTTCGTATAATAAATGTAGAAGTGCCTGAAGATGCTGCATTCACAGTGATGCCAAGTTAGAGCTGCTTCAGGAACTGCGCGCATCGATTAGAATTTCTGACTTCTGCATGCTGTGGAGTTGAAAGCTGTTCAGCCTTGTGGCCTGTGTTCTGGTTATCAAAGTACCTGTGCTGACTGCTGAGTGATGAGAGATAATGGATCTTCTTCAGCATATTTAGGTACCACTTTCAGTGTGTGTCTTGCTAGAGGATTATTGTGTTATCTGTACATGTATCCCTTTGCTGTGCTGCTGATACAAATGAAATGGTTTCTTTTAATTTACTAACCATTACTGTGAAACAAGATGTACCATTCTGAGCCTTGCCTGAGTGGCAGATAGAGTTACATGCTTTGGGTAGAAAATGGGAGATACTTGTCTTGTTTTTGGCCAAGAAATTAGGGAAATAATTATTTCAGTGTAAATTGTCAGCCCTATCCCTAAGCATTTTTATACAGATTAGGCAAAAATAATTTCCTGGGGTACTTTAGAAATCAAATATGGAAGAGAAGTATATTCGTGGAGGCTGATGAGCTGCAGAATGTCACACACATCTTTAACATTTGCAAGTGCAGAACACTATTTTAATTAGCAACAGTCAAATGCAATGTTTATTTGTTATGTTAGCCCCATTAGATAGGGAAAAAATGCTGAGGGCATTAAATCCTAATCTTCAGAGAAACGCGTTTATGGAATGCCAGCAGATGTCAGTATGTTCTTGTCATACAGCCCTTTTGTCTTAGCCAATAATTGTCCTTGAATTAAATAATCTGGGAGGAAGTAATCAGTGTTGTGCCACCATCTTAATGCAGATCTGTTAAATTCAAGCATTTTACTGAAAAGGGTGTTGTTTTTATTTGCCTGTTTTCAAGACTTGGGCTGGCACAGCATCCATGTACCTATAAAATTTCACTGTGCATAGCTGCTCATCAGACTGCGCAAAGAACAGAATGTTAAATGCTTTGCTAAATGGGGATGTATTATTGATGCTGTAGCACCTTACTTTCTAACTGAACTTTATTTGTCCTCTATAGAACTTCTCTTTATCGATTTCTTTCATATATTCTGAAGCATTTCGAAAGTGCTGCTTTGTATAGCTAGTGAGCATGTTTGAACTCTGATTTGTTTAATCAGATCTGTTCCTCTCATTTAGAAATTATTTTGTCACTGATCATACATGGTGGTCAAAACCAGGTGACCTGTTTCTTGTCCTCCTTGCATTTTAAAAGTCAGTGCCATTGTAAGGTTGTAGAGAAACCTTTCCCTTCTCTGTCTATAGAAAATGATGCCATGTAGTGGGGAAAAAGTTAGAATTCATAGTCTGGGGTACTCACAGTGTTAAGCTGACCTCAGGTTTTAAAACAGTGACTTAAACATCATGGAAAGGTGCCAAGCTGCACTTTTAGGACTGTGGCCAGATGGTGCTTTTATAAGGTATGGATGAACAGATGGAACCTGTAGCCCATGTGAAGGAAGTTTGCAGCCTACTGACAAGTAATCCAAACTGAACCCTTGCCTGAGATCCTAGCATGCTGGTGATACAGAGATGCTATTAAAACTCCCATTGAAGTCCTTGAGTTTGGTTTTCTTCCTGTGATGGTCAGTAGTGCCTCTTTGTGGAGGGATATTCAGCACCCCAAAGAAGATACCTCTGTTTCTCCTAACACAGAACCTAAATACTTCAGTCTCAAGCTGGTAATTCTGACCAAGTATCCACAAACACCTGAGGGGTAAACACACGACTTCCAGTTTCAGTTACCTGAAGCATTTAGTTCTCAGTATGCTAGGTGTTGGAAGAAGTGGTAAGAATCCTGTCTGAAAATAAAAGGCCATTTACTTCAGCTTCTGTTGGGGAGGTAATGTACATTTTGTCTTGGTGTGTTCTTATTGTAAATCCACAGTCATAAAATACCATTGCTGTCACTTCAGGCTTTGTAATTACATTTCCGAGCAGACATTTATTTTGTTTTCTCTTTCTTCAACCTTCTTTTCAAGCTCTGTCGTCTGAAAGAGTTTGTTTTACATGCAAGACCTATTCACTGTGAGTTACCCCTACTTCTTCTCATCTCAGACGGTTTGTATGATTTTCAGATCATGCAAATGAGAATCAAGTCAGGGAGAACAGATTAGGCACTTGAGTAAAAGAAAACAAACCACAGAGCACTGCTGAGGTTGTAGTTCAGGAAATAAAGCTGTTTCATTTTCAAAGAGTGGTTTTATTGTATTTGCCCTTAATGCTATTTGTAGAGATGCTGATAGCCCCCTCCCCACCCCCCAATCCTGTTAAATATCATGCTCAAAGTACTTCTAAGCAACTTTTTCCATGATACACTAATGTCATTTAATTCAAGGTTTGGCTTGCTCGCCTGGAGCTGAGTGGAAGAAATTAGAAAATTACAGTTCTCTATTCTTTTTATGGTAGGGAAGAAAAAGGAAAGGGATAATGTTGAGGGTCTGCAAGTTTGGGAATTATTCATTGTCTTTTTTGTAGCGAAAAATAAAAAGCAAAGAGTATTTTTCCACCATTGAATAATAAAAAAATAAGCAGCGTATCATGTATTGTTAGAGAGATTTTTCTTCCATGTCAGTGTAAGCACTTTTTCGTAGCTGACTCTTACTACCAGCCTCCTGGGTATGCCTCTTGAAAACCTGCAAAATATAAATGTATTAGTTTCCTGGTGTAGCTGGCAGTGCTACTGCACCTTGGACTCCTGAAAACCAGGTTCTTAGTGAAACTGGGTGGATTCTCCTTCTTCTTTGCCATGCTTCTAAAAGACTGTGCTTCACTGAAATTCGTGGTCAGCCTAAAAAGACTGCTGCTACCACTGCTGCATAGAGAAGTTTTGTTTCCTCAGATGTTGGCTTTACAAGTGGTTAAACTAAGGCAGCAGGTTTTCCCGTGACAGTATAGACATATGGATCAAAATACCAAATGTGTGCATTTCCACATGGCCTGCAGAGCTCACCCATTCAGTTTGTACATTAACACACGTGAGTTGAGAGCAGGTGAATGCCTCTGTTCGTCTTTTTGTCTATTTCATATGTGTTTGAAAAATGTGATCTTGATCTCAAGATAGTGAGGAAGTAATGCAATAAATCTTGAAATTAACTTTCACAGAATCATAGAATGCTAGGGGCTGGGAGAGACCTTGAAAGCTCATCCAGTCCAACCCCTCTGCCAGAGCAGGATCACCTATACCAGATCACACAGGAACACATCCAGAGGGGTCTTGAATATCTCCAGAGATGGAGACTCCACACTTGCCCTGGGCAGCCTGTCCCAATGTTCTGCCAGCCTCACAGTGAAAAAAATCTTCCTCATGTTTCCATGGAACTTCCTATGCATCAACTTCCACCATTGCCCCTTGTGCTGTCATTAGGCATCACCGAGCAGAGGCTGGCTCCATCTTCTTGGCACTCATTCTTGACACCTTTATCAACATCAATGAGGTCACCCTTGAGTCTCCTCTTCACCAAGCTAAAGAGCCCCAGCTCCCACAGTGTCTCCTCATTAGGAAGATGTTTCACTTCCCTAATAATTTTTTGCAGAATCACATAATTGTCAGGGTTGGAAGGGACCTCAAGGGTCATCTAGTTCCAAGCCACCTGCCTGGCCTTAAAAACATCCAGGGATGAGGCTTCCACCACCTCCCTGGGCAACCTGTTCCAATGTCTCACCACCCTTATGGAGAAGAACTTCTTCCTAACATTAAATCTACCCTCCTCTAGCATGGATCCAAGCTAGATTTTTGATTTATTTTTTCTGATCCAAGCTTGATTTTTGATCAGTTATGTATTAACAGTGGTCTTAAAACTTCTCAGACTTCATTTATAGATTTCTTGAAACTTTTTTTTTTTTTTTTTGGGGTGCTAAAACTTTGATTAGATAAGAATTGACACCTTCCTCTGTGTCAGCATTTGTAATTTGTGGAAGGGATTAATGGGAAACCTGCTCCAAATAATGATGCATGAACCTTCTGACAGTTCTTCCTGTTCCAGTTAAGTTCTTAGTTCATAAAGACTGCAGATGTCAAAGATTAGTTTGATTTAATTTCCATATTCTTGCACACATTTACCAATGCTCTGACTGTGTGTAGTTTGGTTTGGTAAGAAGGTACTGCTCTAGATCATGATAGATGTTACACAGACACGTTCTGCAGGACCCCCACTGTCTGAACAGATACAATACAATACACCAGGTTGAAAGAGACCTTCAAGATCATCGCGTCCAACCCATCAACCAATCCAACCCACCTAAACAACTAAACCATGGCACCAAGCACCCCATCAAGTCTCCTCCTGAACACCTCCAATGAAGGTGACTCCACCACCTCCACGGGTAGCCGATTCCAATGGGCAATCACTCTATCCATGTAGAACTTCTTCCTAACATCCAGCCTAAACCTCCCCTGGCACAGCCTGAGACTGTGTCCTCTTGTTCTGGTACTGGCTGTCTGGGAGAAGAGGCCAACCTCTGCCTGGCTACAACCTCCCTTCAGGTAGTTGTAGAGAGCAATAAGGTCACCCCTGAGTATCCTCTTGATACAGTTGGTGGCTGCAGTTTACAAATGGTGTTAAGCCTTGGAAATTCCAGAGAAATGGCAGCTGTTACAATAGTTGTACACTTTCATTCTTCAAAACTTAGGACTTTGTATAAATCTAAACTCTAAAATGAACTATCAAATATCTGAAACTTGTTGGAACTCTACCCAAGTCTGAATGGATATGGTCAACTATAGCACCAAAAATTACTGCAGTATGTAATTGATCTAATGGCATCACCTTTTAAAATGTTGACTGGGGAAGCTTCATAAATTCTATGACACTGTCTAGAAAGAAATTTGTTGGTGTATTTTCTGCACCCTTGAAAGAACAAGGGTGGTGCCGAATATATGCTCCCCAATACATTTAAATTTGGTTTATTGCAGTTTGTTTTGAGACTTTTCCCAAACCCATAGAAAACATTTCTAGAAATAGAATTTTAAGTAGACTGTTTGTTGACACAAGCACATAGGCAGGGTCTGCTAGTGGAATGCTGAAATATCATCTTAAGAGTTTTCCTGTAAGAATAGCAGGAAAAATCTTCCCCAACAGCAGAGTGTCTCATTGGCTGTGTTCACCAGGATGCTTGCTGAGCAGAATGTCAGAAAGACAGGAGAGTGGCTGGCAGGTGCTTTGATGACAGTGGATGAGAAACTTACTGAGAAATAGTCATCTAATGAGGTAATTGGGGAGCAGACTGAAATAACCCAAAGAAAGAATGTGTCTCAGTATACATTTTTCTTCCTGAAAGAAATGAAAGATGTGATGCTCCTTAAGGGAGTAAAATGAGGTATTGTAGAGGTGATGTGTCATAGGAAGATAAAACTTGTGACTCCACAGGAAACATTCACAGATGTCATGCTTCTAGTTTCCTGATAGTAGCAGCCCTTCTGTAGCATCTTCAGAAATGGAGGATGAAAATGTGACAAGCTATGGATTATAAAATCTTTGGTATAATTTCCCATGTAAGGTGATTTAAGAAATAGCCTTGTAATAAAAGTCTAGAGAGTTTCTCATGAGCCAGCAGTGTGCCCAGGTGGCCAAGAAGGCCAATGGCATCCTGGCCTGCATCAAGAACAGTGTGGCCAGCAAGAGCAGGAAGTCATTGTGCCCCTGTACTCTGCACTGGTTAGGCCACACCTTGAGTCCTGTGTCCAGTTCTGGGCCCCTCAGTTTAAGAAGGGCATTGAGACACTTGAACGTGTCCAGAGAAGGGCAATGAGGCTGGGGAGAGGCCTCGAGCACAAGCCCTATGAGGAGAGGCTGAGGGAGCTGGGATTGTTTAGCCTGGAGAAGAGGAGGCTCAGGGGAGACCTCATTGCTCTCTACAACTCCCTGAAGAGAGGTTGGAGCCAGGTGGGGGTTGGTCTCTTCTCCCAGGCAGCCAGCACCAGAACAAGAGGACACAGTCTCAAGCTGCGCCAGGGGAGGTTTAGGCTGGAGGTGAGGAGAAAGTTCTTCCCAGGAAGAGGAATTAGCCACTGGGATGTGCTGCCCAGGGAGATGGTGGAGTCCCCATCCCTGGAGGTGTTCAAGAAGGGATTGGACATGGCACTTGGTGCCATGGTTTAGTCATGAGGTCTGTGGTGCCAGGTTGGACTTGATGATCTTTGAGGTCTCTTCCAACCTTGGTGATTCTGTCATTCTCTCTGAATGGCATTATTTCACGTACACAGAAATAATACAAAGTCATGAGAACAGCACAAGGACTATATGAGATATTCTAGCATTAACACTTCTGATTGCAGTTCAGTTTTAACAACAAAAAAATATTAAGTTATAAGAACTTTTTAATTTAGCAATAACTTATCCTGCCTAATTTCTGACAGTTTTCTAGGACACCAGGCATGTTGTCTCTCCTCCAAATCTGTACCAAACCCTGCATTCTCTCTCATCAATAGTTAACTGCTTCCCTGTCCTCCAAATTTTGCATGTCCAGTACATTTTTTTTTCTGACCCTGGATATAACATTTTTCTGCCAAAGTGCTGAAACTGCCCCACCAGCTACTCCATCATCTCCGTGGTGTGTTCTGCTGTGCAGCTTCCGCTCCACCGCTGCATGTTTTGTCTTTCTGCTGAAGTCCATATGCTCACTGCACATTCAACAGTTCTGATCCCCAAAAGAAGACCACCAAGTGAAAATAAGCTCTGAAAATTAGGGCTGGGCTGGCCACTAAACAAATGACAAATGCTCTCTATTAACTCCTCTCTCTTCCCAAAGAGAGAAAGGGGATAAGGGAGAGAGGCTGGAAAAGGAAAACAGAACAGCTTTAATTCAAGGTTACTTAGCCAGAATTAAATTCAGTTGAGGTACATTACTGGACTTCACCAGGGAGATGCTTGAACCACCAACCCTGGAGGTGTTTGACAGACAAGAGGGGGCGCTGATGGGCATGGTTTAGCAGACCTGGTAAAGTTAGAGAATGTTTGGACTTAATGATCATAAAGATCTTTTCCAACAAGAACGATTCTGTGGTTCTGTGGAAAGTCGTGGCATGAGTGAAGCTGATGATTTAGCAATGTTAAAAAGCAACAGAGACTCAAATTATGAAATTGCAGATTCTGGGTCAATGAGGACTACTCTTCCTGAGTGTAGTTTCTACCCTCTGCATCTTTATTCCCACACTCAACTTCACTCCTTCCATCCTCAGTCCACTGTCTCTTTCCCGAGGGGGATATAGCAGTGGGGGCTGTGGTCAACCCAGAGCAACTCTCTGCAGCTTCTTTCTCCTCACACTCTTCCTCTGTACTGCTATGGGTTGCCCAGGAGCTG
This sequence comes from Picus viridis, assembly GCA_033816785.1. Classification (NCBI taxonomy): domain Eukaryota; kingdom Metazoa; phylum Chordata; class Aves; order Piciformes; family Picidae; genus Picus; species Picus viridis. The sequence goes on from CM066594.1 coordinate 3,585,029, forward strand.
GTTGGGAAATGTTTGCCCCTCTTCCTGCTCTCCACACTGCTGCAGGGCCGGCCCTGACACTTTTTCCTCACAGCTGTGTGGCATTTTCTGTTGCCATTAACATCTCCCAGAGGCACCTGCAACCTGGCTGAGGAGCCGGGCTGTGCCCTTAGTTGGGGCAGCTGAAAGCAACTGCAACTGGCAGGGGACAGCCTCGGCCACCCTTCACAGAGGGTTCCTGGGTTCTGTCTGCACTGTGTCTTAGTAAGACCCACCTTTTTGTTACTTTCCTTGCTGTAGGTGTTCTCATCCATTAAGAAGTTACTTAATGGAAAGGAAGTACTGAGCTTTAGGAGATTGGTGGTCATGGGGGAATCAGACTGTCCTGGGTTATCAGAGCTGCTCTTGTAAGCCCTCCTCTCTCCCACACTGACGAGGAAGGAAAGAAATGCAAAAAACCCCTCTTGTGTTACAATCTGAAGTTCAAGTCCTGTTATACTTTGCTCCAGCCAGCATTTTCATTTGGAAGCTGACACTGGTTTTAATGTGAGATTTAAATATTTGAACACCTTCAGAGATGTCTGTAAGCAGCTGCTGATTAAAAAAGAAAAAAGTGGGCAGCACATGACATTTATTGTTTTCTCTAAAGCTATTGTAGTGAGAAGTAAAGGAGTTCTCACATAGCTGTTGGCAGCTACTGATTTTTCAGGGTTTAGACGATGTTAAATATTTTAAGCCTTGTATGTTATGTTTTTCAGTGGCTCCACTAAATTTCTCTTGCTTTAAATTGATGTTTGTGACTCAGTCCTTTTTTTTTTTATTTAATAACAAAAGAGAGAGAGAGACGGAAGTCTTGATTTCCCAGATGAGTGTTGTGTTTGTAAGGCTAATGTGTACAGGAAATCTGTGCCCATGGAGGGATTCTCTATAATAGGAAAACATGTTCAATGATGTAACAGTGCTGCATGGGTAGTGCTCTTGTCTAGTAAGTTGGAAACAAGTCTGGAGCTGGGGCTGTAAACCTGATGTCAGAACAGCACAGAAAGTCTGTGGCTTTCAACTTCAATAATTCCCTGGAGGCATTGTTGAGCGGTACCCTGTTCAAAGGCCTGGCTGCCTGTGGTTCAGCAGTGGGAGTTGGTTGGGTCAGTAACAAACAGAATATCCACTGAGGCCGCAGGAGCTGCTTAAGTGTAAAGTCTTTCTCAGGAAGGGGTAACTTCACCTAAATTGGTAAGCATGTTGGTATGTTCTGTGTGTCTGAAATATACAGGAATATTTTTAGCTGCTGTTGGTATGAGAATGATTTAATAGCTCTGAATGAAGAGTGAGAGAGAAGAGGCTTTTGAATATTTTAGTAACGTAATTCTGATCTATGGTATAGTAGTTATGGAGAAGATTATATGGCTTTCTTACTCAGAATGTGTCTCATCAGGGTTGTAACTGTCCCAGAAATCAGAAGAAATGCATTGATCTGTGGGATGTATAAGGAGACTACTAATAGTGAGAGTAGCTTGCTGAATTAGGAAGAAATTCTTGACAGGGTAGGGAGACACTGGAACAAGTTGCCCAGGGAGGCTGTGGATGCCCTCTCCTGGGAGGTGCCCATGGTCAGGTTGGATGAGGCCTTGAGCAACCTGGTGGAAGGTGTCCCTGCCCATGGCAGAAGGGTTGGAAGTAGATGAACTTTAAGGTCCCTTCCAATCCAAACCATCCTATGACTCTATGAATAATTAAAACATGTTAAGTGGGCAGGGATCTGGACCTCATGACTGCAGTATGGGACTGGTTTCTGTTCCTGTGGTGAAAAGCAGAAATTCAATCTTACATGGTTTTAAAAATTACTAGGTAAGGCAGAAGAAAGTAGCATGGTTACCTTCAGCTGTAGCAGGAGAGTTGGTTGGTAAGTTTTTTCTGACAGCTACTTCTGTGAAGGTTGAGTTTTGCATAAGCTTTCCTGGGACATGGTTTAGCCAGCAAGCAGACCAGCCACTGCAGTGAGGTTTATCTGGGGTGTGTATGGGGGTCCAACTCATGGCAGGAGGGGTGAATTGTGCTCCGTTATGTAAAGCTTTGAAAGTCAGCAAACTGACCTAGAACTGAAATGTATATTAGTGAGGAGCAGTGCTTTGCATTGCTGAGCAGATAGGTTGCTGAATTGGGAATGAGCCAGGGCGTCCTCAGGGTCTGGCAGCAAGCGATAGTCTGGTTTGCATGTTCCACACGTGGTGCTCAGGATGGTCAGATTTGCATTTAGTAAGCTGCAGATGGTAGTGTGAGCACCCCATGAGATGAGCTGGATATTCAAAATACCTGCTTCTTCCCTTTGAGAGTAACCTCTAGGATTTGAAACAAGATTTGATATGTTGGACCCAGAAAGGAAGGGGGGGAAATAGAAAAAGGCAGGAATATCTTTAGGGGACAGTTAAAAGGAAAAAGGAAACAAATCAGTCTTTTCTCAGTTGTGATACTCATTTTGTGTTGCAGAGGAAATAATTTGAGATTTTGTAACAAGCTCTTTAGGTTCTGGATTTTGGGCTTCTGAAATGGTTAGGTTTATCTTGCACTGTGTAAATTATATTCCTACAAACTGAATATAATCCTAAATTTGAATAATCACTTTTCCTCCCCCTGGTACTGATACCCATTTATTACTCCTTTCCAGGTGAAGTTGTGAAGGTGTTAGCAGCAATTTGCTTCACCTGTCTGTAGTTGAAGTTGCCTTGGAAAGTTTCATTAACACACTCTCATGGTTTAAAAATAGAAACTCAAGAGAATTACTCCAATGCAAGTATTGTAATGCATCAAGAAGGTTTTAATTTTATATTCTCGTTATGCCAGAGCACTTCCAAATAGCCACTTGTCCATTGTGAGGAGACTTCTGCACCATTTTTATCCAAAATTGTTTGTTGGCAGTTCTACCTCTGCAGTTAGATTATTTGCAGTACTCCTATGGTCCTTATTTCTTTTCTATTGTGGAATTAACTCCCTCAACATTTAGCGAACTCTTAAATGAGTTTTGTAGCTCGCTGTGTGTGTAGCAGTAAGGAGCAGAGTGAGGCAGCTGGAATATCCACCGTGCTCTGTGGATTGCAGAGCATGACATGGGAGATTTCTTGCTCCCTGTAGCTAGCAACAGGGTGCATTTCAAGCCCAAATTTTCTTTGAATTCTGGTGAGGAGAAGTTAATTTCTCTTGCCTATCCTTCCTCCCAGCCTGCAAAAAAGAAGAAATACCTATTCTCGATAGTATGTTGTCAGCCGGACAGCTGCCTCTGCAGAAACAGTAGCAGTTTTTCTTCAGTGTTTAGCTATTGAATATTCATTGTAATTCCACCTTAACATTTGTTGATGTTTTAAAGACAAAGTTTTTTTTTTAAAAAAAAAAAGGTGTTTCTTTACTGTTGTGTTAATTTTGTGACATGTTGTCAGTTTCTCTGGAAACTGGATTCCAGGGAGTTCTCAGTCAGATGGTTAGCTGAACAGGAACTCAGCTTTGAAAATGGAATTTGCCTTCTGGCTTACCACTTTACAAATGCCTACCATTTATTTTGGGCACCAAATCATTGGCTTTCTTCCAAGTATGGTTTTTGCATGGTGGTGGTTGTTCAGGTTGGGGGTTTGTGTGTATGTTTACATACAGCATAGCTTGAAATGAGTCAGAGAATGTTAGGTTGAAAGGGACCTCTGGAGGCCATGTAGTTCAACTTCCCTGCTCCAGCTGGGTTGTGTGTCCAGGTGGCATTTGGATATCTCCAAGGATGGCAACTCTTCAACCTCCCTGGGCAGCTTGTGCCAGTGCTCAGTCACCCTCACAATGAAAAAGCGTGTACAGATGATCACATGGACCTTCCTCTGTTTCAGTTTGTGTCTGTTGCCTCTGGTCTTGACACAGGGCACAACTGAAAAGATCCTGTCTCTGTCTTCTTTTTGTGTTGCCTTCAGATTTTTGTGCACATTGGATGAGATTCTCCAAGCCTTCTCAGGCTAAGCTGTCCCAGCTTTCCTCATATGAGAGGATCTCCTCCAGGATCTGCATTGTCTTAGTAGCCCTTTCTTGGACTCTCCAGAAGCACCATGTCCCACTTATACTTGTGTACCCCAGATCTGCACATAGTGTGGCCTCACCAATGCTGAGTAAACAGGAAAGATCACTTTCCTTGAGCTGCTGGCCACGCTTGTCCTAATGCAGCCCAGGATTCTCTGAGCCTTCTTTGCAACAAGGGCAAGTTGGCTGTTCAGCCTGGTGATGACCAGAACCCCCAAACATATGCGAACTTCATATGCAACGCTGCTTTCCAGCCAGGCTTGCTGAGGTCACATTGTGCCCCATTGTGACATCATACATGAAGGTGTGAAACAGAACCGGATGCAGTGCAGGGTGCTCTTACTGTGGAGTTCAGGTTTAGACACAGCTCGGTGGCACTCCAGAACTTACAGGGACTGTGAAAAGTATCATCTTGCTTTCTCATCTCTCCTTCTTGTTGCTTCCTTCAGCCTCCTCCCAAGTGCTGGGATGACTCTGCAGTTGGTAGGCAGCACTATAGCATTCTACTATTTCTTTCTGGCATCTTTGTAAAATGGTGAGGTGGACAGGTGCAGCGAACCCATTATTTGCAAAGCCATGCAGATTTTTCATGAAACAGCAGTCTCTTTCTATTACCTTATTGTCCAGATGGCTAAGTATATGGTAGAACAGAATTAATAGGTGTTGGGGAAATCCATCTCAGTGTGCAACAGAGTAACATTGGCAACCAGTCAAAAACCCTCAGAAAGGTTGCAGCTGAAGGACACGACTGGTGGAAACGTAGACGAAGATATATTCCTGAACTCAAGAAGGAAGCAGAGAGGATGCATTATTGTATGGAATGATTAGATGACTGACTAATGAGCCTTGAGGGGCAAGGAAATTGGCTACAAAAGCAATTAAATAAGCACCTGACATTCCAGTGTACTCTGTATAAACACTAAGCTCTTACTATGTTTAATTGGCAGAGCAAAACAAGTGTTGCAGCACACAAGGCGAACTGTTAGAGGAAAACTCCTGTGCTAAACAGCTTCTGCTGGAAGTGAGTTAGTAAATGTTGTTCTTCATCACAAGGTGTTTACACACCTTGGAATACCAGTGTTGTGAGGCACTGTCCACAGGTATCAATAATTATTTTGGATAGTCAAACCAATGTGATACTGCATGAAAACTCATTCTGCTCTAATCAGGCTATTGTTACCAATAGCAGTAGTTACTGGGAGTGCCACCGAGCTGTGTCTAAACCTGAACTCCACAGCAAGAGCAGCTGGACTGCATCTGGTCCTGTTTAACACCTTTATGAATGATGTCACAACGGGGCACAATGTGACCCCAGCAAGCCTGTCTGTAAAGCAGTGTTGCATATAAAGCTTTGGGGGTTCTGGTCGTCACCAGGCTGAGCAGCAGACATGTCCTTGCTGCAAAGAAGACTCAGAGAATCCTGGGTTGCATTTCACTGGTAGGGATTGATGACATTTTTTCTTTTTTTCCTTTAAGGACAAAGGTTATCCTGAAGAGTCTGGATTTGAGTAACAGAAGGGTCATTTTCTATGAAACCTGAAGAATCAACATGTGATAACTGTTTCTGTCACATAATGTGATGTGTATTAAATGCAGTTAGGGAGGTCGGTGGTCAGTTTGGGTACTGAGGAGGGTAGTCAGCCTACCAATGGACCTTCAAGAGAGGGGAAGTTGACTACAAAAGCAGTTAAATTAACATTTGTGATTTTGTAAGATGGAGTTTTTAGAGTGTATATACAGATTGAAGGGTCCTGCAGGAGGGTACTGACTGAAGGTGTTTTGCTCAGGTCTCTCTTCTTGAGTGTTTTTTCAATCACTTTGGTAAAGTATTTTGTTTGTAGTCCCACCTGGTGGAAGCACCAGCTTTGGAATTCTGTTGTTACATAATTCTGGGGGAACCTGTCAAGGTCAGGGGGTGATTTGAAAGGCAGTCCTAGTAACCTGAAGTTAAATTGTTCATAATATTTAAAGAGCAAAACTATTTTTTTAAATTTTTTTTTTTTTTGGGGGGGGGGTAACATTTGTAGGGGTGATGTTCAGTGTTGTTTTCAGTACAACTCTAAACAACCTTTTCTGTGTACAGCTGCTGAAAGCATTAGTAATTATTTAATTTCCTGATAAATGTGTGCAGCTGAAGGAAGCTTGTTTAAGAAAGTGGCAATTTTTAAAGTATCTCTTGCACTTTTAACTGTATGACAAAGAGCTGAGCTAGGTGTTTAAAGCAAGTAGTTTGTCTCTTCTGTAACCAGCTGGAAGCAAAGAAATTAGGTGGGCTACTTAATTTTAGCTTTTTAAAGGAGGATTACAAGTGCTCCTTTCAAATGTTGAATAATATTGAATTTGATATCTGAAATTGGTGCTTGGTCTATCAAGGCTGTGTAAAATTAATCATGTTTTCACTTCTGATTTACCTTGCTAAATTCATATTTGGGGTCCCCCTATACTTGGAGTTTGCTGAAGCCCCAAAATGTTGTGTAAGTCTTGTTTTTGTTCGAGGATGAGAATTCTAGATTTCTGATCTGAAAGAGCTTTGTTATGAAGTGACGTTATCTGGCTTTAGAGACAGAGGTGGAATTGGTACATCTGAAGTGAATGAATAATAAATAAGGACTGATACTAGTTTTGCCTCATGAATTGGCTTTACTATTTAGCCTCAAGCAGAAGCAAGAAACACAGAAAAAGAAAGGTTGTTAAGTTAAAAAGTTAAATATTTAATCCCAGTGTCTGTGCTGGACATTCTCCTTTGGTTGTATTCATGGAAATATGTTTTGGAACTGAAGGAAAATATTACATATATTACAGTGGTGGCAGAAAGGGCTGCTTTGGTCAAGGCATCAAAGTGCTAGACTTTGTAAAAGGTGTGAGAGAAAATACCTGAATTAGCCTTGAAATTTTCACTGTTGTCATCCTTTTTGTTTTTGGTTATGCTGGCTCTCAGTTTTGGGACTTGTCTGTAACAACTCTTTTCCTCTTCATAATGAGGTAGATAACCCAGGTAGCAGTAAGAGGTGGGTATTTTCCCAGTAGCAGTTTTAGCTTTCAGGTTCTCTGAGATTTATCCTTGCAGTTAGAACACAGTGGATATAAAATGTGTCTGGTGTGCTGCCTTTTGTCATTAAAAAAACAGTCAACCTCTTGAATACAAAAATAGCATTTGAATTTTCTGGACAAAATGGGAAATGGATGAAGGAAAAGGCTTGGAACAGGATGGATCCTTGGGAGAAAACCTCAGAAAATATTAGGAAACTCTAAACTGAAGTAATTTCTTCTCTCAACCTGGAGGAGTTAGGTAGAACGTTAAAGTACTTTTGAGGGTTTTTATTACCTGATTTGGCAGCCATGAGCAGAGTTACAATCGTGACTTCCCCTGGCACATGCTGCACTCCTGTTGCACCGTGTCCCGGACTGATGATTGTTCAGGCACCGTGGAAGGGTCAATAGTGTTTCATGGCTTTTGGCATCAGCTGAAAAAAAGAATTAAAATACAGATTCAGATGTTTTGTTCTTTAAAGAATACCTCCCCTCCCCCTAATTACAAATCTTAGTCTTTTTCTCCTAGATGTAAATATTTTAAACAAGTTTTGATGTTTGCATCTATCTGCTTTCCGGAAAAGATGGAGTAAGGGCTTGGCTAATTTGTGTGAATCCAGCATCTTAATATCACAGGAACCCTGCTTCTCTCTGTCCCAGATAAATGCAATACTTCAGTTCTTCTTCAGATCTATAAGAAATTCTGTGCTAGGTTTTTCTTGTAAGACCTTCCATATGAAAAAGCTATTTTAAAGATACTTTGGAAGCCAGCTTTACCTCCCCCCTTGCATCTGGTTTCAAGTGAGTTTCAAGTGTATTCGGCAGCTGAAAGAAGCAGGGATGTCCTGATCGCAGCTCTGCCTTGCTTTGGACTCAAATCAGAAACCTACAGCTACTTCTGCTGATGTTTGAATTGAGAGGCAGTTATAAATACACACACAGATGTACACATCTATGTTCACACTTACGTTTTTTACTTCATAGAGCTCGGGGGAAAAAAGTGTTTGGAAACTGAATACTACCAAATGCAGTTGAATAATCACTTCTTAAAAAAAAAAAAAAATATGTAAGAATTAAAATATATCCCCAAAGCTTGGAAAGATGAATGGTGTGGGAACTGAAATTGATGCATTTTGTGTTTCCTGGGGCTGAACAGTCAACACTAGTGCTTCTGGTGCTGCTGGTAGGCTTGGCAAGCAGGTACCATGTAAATAAAGCTTGTGGAATGTAGTGTGGGTTCGCTGAGCTGCTTGGAATGTTGTCGTTAGTGAGAGGAGCTGATTTTGGATTGTTGTTGCTTGAGACAGAATGTTCAACAGCCTGAGGCAGGCATTGTGGGCAAGAGTGGTAAAAGGAGTATGGAGTTTGGGGAAGACTGTCAATGAGTTGAAGTGTTTTCTAATTATTTGAATACATGAACACAATGACAAGCTAGTAGTGTTAAAAGTCTGGTTTGGGTTACATAGAGGTTTTAAAATAGAAAATCTCTTCAGAAGTGTAGGAAGTAAGCTGTGACTTCAGGTATCTTCTTCTCTACTGATTTAACCTGGTGTATCTAAAATATGTAATGGTTTATGTAAAGTAGTATAATCTGGAAGTTGCTCATTTTAAGGCTTGAGAGAAGAGGAGGTAAGGTAGTCTGGCTCAGCCATCCATCATAACCTCCTTCATAGCTTGTCTAGTTGCAATCGCGTCCTGCAAAGGAAGCAAGCTGACACTCAACGTCTGCATCACAGAAACAGAAGCTGAGCACTGCACTTGCATGGCCTCAGCAGTGTTTTGTACATAGGAGTAGAGAGGGTCAGTGTGTCAGAGTAGGATGTCTGAAGAGTTTTGTTTACTCTGAAGAGTGGACTTGGCAAGTGGAATGTAGGACCAAACCCTGTCTTTCCTGTGCACTAGTAGAAGAGGAAACTGCACAAAGATTGAACTTCAAATGCTCTGACTCACAGCTGGTGTAAAACTGCCTGTGGCTTCTTGGATACTGGTGAAGCTATGGCTGACACCACCTGAAGAGGCTGTTTGGTGGTCTGCAGCCAAAGCTGTTATTCTGGAATTTGGTTTCCAGTGCCAGTGCTGCTTCTGCTCCAGGGCACATTTTCAAGAGCAGCAACAAGGCACACACTTTAAAATGTGGAACCTTTTTATTTTCTTCATTGTTGTGTCTTGGAAGTAACAGCTTGTTTTTGCAGTGACTTCCAGTGTGGATAAGAAATCCAAGACCCTAATTTAGGCTTGGATGGGGTACTAAAGTGCTTCACTGAATCAGGACCTTATCTAGGTTCCCCAAGCTAGAACAGTGAGCATCAGCAACAGCTGAGTGAGTTTGAACTTTAATTCAGACACATTTTACCTGTGCTTCTCTGACAGAGTTCAGGAAGGCAAGGCAGTGTGATGTGAGGAACGGCTCAGAGCAGAAGTGGTTCTGTGTTTGGTTGGTTTAGATCCAGACAAAGCTAGAGATCAAAATAGTTCCAGTTTATAAGGAAGTTACTGAAATGTTTACGAGCCTTTATGCAGTATTTTAAAAATAAAATGAAATTTGCATCAAGGATCTTATTATCATTTTGATGCAGATATGTTATTGTATAAATTTGTGTGTCATGCTTTTGTGTTCTAAGCTTTCCTGCAGAAAAAAAAACCCTACCTTCACCTCCCAGAAGCTGAGTTAATGGTGGACTGTGTTAGAAAGTGAAAGAGAGAGGTTGCAAAGCAGTGGTGTGTTCTGGGGCTGTTTGTGCTTTGGTTTAAATGCATAATGTATTTACAAGTTGAGTGTCGTAGGTGAATGTGTGCGATGAGTGGCTTCGTGTAGAAAAGATTCATTCCAGACCAATGGCCTAACAAACAGTAGAGAAACTGCAGTTATGTGTTTTAATCTATAAATGCTAATACTGTACTTTCAAAGGCCCAGAGGAAGCCTATGCAATTAGAAAATTGGAAAATGTGTACTTAACTATCTTCTACCCAATTTTTGTTGTTATGCTTCCATTCAATTAGAGTAACTCTGTGATGGAGTATCTCATCTAAGCTATCAGGAGATGGATCTGAAGGGCTGTTTATTTATTCATGTTTATACAAGCCTTTACTGGATAGAGGTCACATTAATAGAGTTACAGAGAATTGTTCATAAACCCTGATATTTTCTTTAGAATAAAATATTTGTGTCCTGCAACTACCAAAGTGGAAAGCAAGAAGTGTCAAATACTTAAAGGCTAGTCAGTTCTGAGATGACAGATAAATGTTATGTAATAGCAGGGGAGCAGGACCTCATGATTGTTAGTCAAGCCAATTTAAAACCATGTCTTCTAGCAGAGTGCTTTATTCTTTTGCGGTCTTGTTTTCTCACGTAGCTAACCTATCAAAATTAGAAATGTATCAGCACCCTATGGTAATAGGCTTGTTGTCTAAATAATGTATGCTTTGTAAGTGCAGTTTTAAGGATCACTTTTCAGCACTTGGAGGGCATTTAACTGTAATTTCAGAGTTGAAAAGTGCCCTGAGATACACAGTAATTTGATGGGTAGAGTAAAAACAGATTGTTTGTTATGCAGTGGCTATAAAATTATAACGGTTTCCCCCTGTGTTTACTGATAAGGATAATTTTGTTCTCAAGGGGAGTTGATTCTCCAAATTTCTAGCACAAATGATTGTGTGCTGTATGTATCTCCACAGTATTTATTGCCTTGGTAGCAAATGCTCTACGCTGAACAAAAGTTGAGTTGGCAGATTCGCTCTGAACAATAGATGGTCAAATGAGAGAACATTGGCTTTTTAAGCATATAAAGTACCTGCATTCTCTATTCTTTTTAAAAAAGAATTAAAAAGAATACAAAACTGGGTTTAGTCTGGGTGGTTTTTTGTTTGTTGGGGTTTTTTTGGTTTTTTTTTTGGTTTGGTTTGGGTTTTTTTTCCCCTCTTCAAACCTCTGGTTGGAGCCCTGCTAGATAAACATCCAGATCCCTTCTCTTTGCAGACAAGTATAGGGTCAATAACTGTGCATTCTGTGCTACAGCCTGTAGCAGCTACTCTCATATGCTCAGTAAAAACATAGTGCAAATAACCTGTTTGTTTCCTCTTCCAGTAGTTTAGGGTTTATTTTAGTTCAAAAATTGTCATATGTGGAGTTTCTCATCATTTCTTCTCCCTCCCTGGTTACATTAGACCTGAGGTCTTCCAGCGATGGCAGGTTTTCATGCAGACCTATGACTAACATTCTTGGAAAAACATCCGTAAAAGACTGAAGTCCTTGAACTCTGATAGAGGCAGACTCTAAGCATCTTAGTTTCAGGCTTCCAATTTTTACTTCAAAAATAAGGATTATCTTAACTCTCCTGTGGTGCCTAAAATTGACTGTCATTGCATACTGAGAAGTTGCCATAGTTTGGGAAGTGTGTGCATTTGCATGTTTTATCATGGAATAGCTTGAGTTGAAAGAGACCTTTCTAGTCTCTAGTCATCTAGTACAACCCTGGTGGTTTTACCTCTGTGCCCAGCTGGGAACAAGAATCTCAGTATTTTTCTAAGTAAAGCTTCAGCTAGCAGGGTTGGAGTAGTATTTTCTGTGCATACAACATCACTAAATCTTTGTTTTTCTCAGAAACTCATACTTCTAGGAGTGTTTTGGTATCTGTCTGGAAGAAATAGACATGATATTTGCAGTCCTCATTGCTGCTGTAGCCAAATGGCTTGAATATCTGCCCAGGGAGTGGGTGAAAGATGCATGTTTTCTGCCCACCTTCTGCTGATGGAAGAGTATTAAATTCCCATCATATTTCTGCATGGAGAGATGCTGAATCATAGGGGCTCCTGGTAGCAAAGGTGGTGTGCTCCCCTCTTGCTGTTGAAGCTATGTCAGTTTAGCTTGGATTGCTGCTCTTAGTGGTGTGTTGGCTTCATTTTGTATGCTGAGCCGGGAAGTGCTGGAAAAAGTACAACTTCGTGGAGTTTGGGTGGTGCCTTGCAGGACAGACAAGAGTTTGGATCCCTGTTCTCAGGTTAAAGCTGTGTAGTATCTGATGGCTTTATGAAAAATAAAAGATGAAAACTAGAACATGGTACTCTGATGCCTGCTGAGGCAGGAGTGTTTTCTGCTGTACTTGTCTTTCACAATGAATCTTGATCACAGCTTGCTTTTTTTCTAGCCACTGAAAAAAAGAAAAGTGGCAAACATTTTTATCCAGAGTAGTGTGCAACCTGTAGCTAGGAGCTGTCTCCTAGAAGAATATAGGTAAAATCAGTTCTATTTGTCTCTCAGCCTGGATTTCCTTGTTACTGGATGGGTGCTCTTACTGCTACCATGATATACACTTGTATTTTGGGGGGAGCCTCAGTGAATCCTTAGCCACTGTCACTGGGGGGAAAAATGCAGCTCAAGAGAGTGTGAGGCTGTAGTTACATCTCTGTAGATGTTCAGAAAGGGGCACATATATGGCATTTTAGTAGAAATATACATACTTCTGTATTTAATATATGTGGTGAAAGATTGTATCATTATGAACCCTTGTTGCATAGGAACTGGAAAAGGAAGGAGTTTCATTACCTTTTGTGCTTCATAATCGCCCTCGTACTGGTACCTCCAGAGCTGCGAATGGAGCGTGTGTGCCCTGACCACGTCTGCTTTACTTTTGCTCTCCAGGCTGTTACTAGTGAGGAAGTTAGCTGAGTAGGAGAACAGACTGAATTTAGCCTTCAGAAATTGGTATAATATATAAGTTGGAGGGAACACAGCAAAGCTGTGTACTCCGTAATAGATGTTCAGCATTGCATAATTCCTTTTTGACTCAGTCATCTGTAGCAGTTGTATAAATTACCTCTAAAGATACCAGTATTGCTGCTGAATTTTGTTTTTCACTTTGCATTGTGTCATTATTAGCTCTGAGGAAAAAGCCCTGTATTGTTTGATCTGTATAAAGGACATTTAAGAAAAGGAGAGTGAATTCAGATCAGAAGAGGGAAGGAAATTTAAACCTTTACTGCAGATGTTTTCTTGAGAAAGGAAATGTAAATTGTTGCTTTGCAAAGTGAACTAAATGGAACATCTGTGAGTTCTTGTTTTCAGTTCTTCAAGACTTGGTTCTCTCTACTAGTCTGAGTGATAGATATTCAGCTTAATCTGCTTCCATTGCTTGTTAACTTCAGCAGTGTTGGACAATGCCTTTTATGAGAAGGAAATGAAAAACAACTTTAGTTGAGCAGATCCTCACTATCTTGACCTGCATTGAAAGACTGCTGGAGTACAGGTTGGGCAGCAGCTGTCCATGGAAACATCAGTGGAGTTCCAATGTCACTGTGAGGTTTCAGTGCACAGGCAACTCTTACGTTTTTATAACTGGGAAACAAGTAAGAAATGGGGAAAAAAAAACCCAAACAGCTGTTATGGTTTCTCTTTCTTTTTTCTTTCTTGTATTATTGGTAGTGTACAATAAGTGAGCCTTGATTAGCTTTACTTGAGTTTATATTAAAGATTCTAAAAGCTGCAGCCCAGGAAGGGAGGAGAAAGCTTATAGTGATTAAATCTGGCCGTTATTCCTTTGATTCTGAGACAATTTGAGCTTTCAAAAATAATTTGTTTAACTCTTGAATAATTAGAGCAGATTCATCAGGTTTCTCTGCTCTTTGAAAGAATCTGTGGAGCATTGCACAGCTGGGCTGTGTCCTCAGTTTCTCTTCCCTGTGGTGTGTTTTCTCCTGAGCCTATTTCTAAGGCTGAGCTTAGGAGGAGCTCTCCAGGACGATCCTATTGCTCTCCATGGTGTAGGCACACAGGTTGTTGGGTGTGCAGTCTCCTGTGAAGCCTTTGTCTGTGCTTTTAGTTCAGCTTTCTCCTGTGGTAGTCATCTGTATAGAGTATCTGTGCCCACCTTCTGGAAGCAGGGCAGGGGAGCACTGCTGACCAAATAAGCTGTTAGTGGTGAGGAGTTCTTTTTCTTGTGCATTCGTCTGGACTGAGTCTCGGGCTTGGTGGATCTGTACACAGGTCACATAAACGGCTCATTAGTGACTGCCAGCTGTAAAACAAGTCAGAAATAACATCTGGAAGAAAACCCCAGAGAGATTCTGCAATGGCAGTGCTGGGTGGTTTTGTAGGATGAAGAGAGGTGATTTTTATTTAGACTTTTTCACTTCATTTCTTTCCCTGCTTCTTAACGTTGAACTTCAAACTAGATAATTCTATTCTGTAACCATCTTACACTGCATAGATATTGTGGTTTTCTCAGTATTGTGACTGGGAGAACAGCACTGTCTGCCTGAGTCAAAAGAGTGTGGGGCTGTGAAGAGGAAAATGTGAGGACAGAGAGCAGACCTCTAGGTGTTTCCACAGTTTCCTGATGAATTCTCTGTAACTGGGTAAGAAATGAATACCAAGTTAGGTCCAGCTTCGTTCCATTGTGATGTGGCCTTGGTGCTCATGCTTTACCTTCTCAATGCAAAGCCAGTGGCACAGGTGAAAGGCTGACAGTGGAATGCTAAGTAAATGAAAACTAGAGGGCAACAGGTTGTTGGTATTGGCTGGAAACGTGGCAGCACCTTTTCCCAAGCCCAGAAACACTGAGAATGGAAGACTCAGCTGCTTTTTTTTCCTCCATGCCATGCCTCTACCTGAGAGGAGAAACTCTAGGAGTCTCTAAATTCTCGCTTTACTGACAAAAAAAGGTTTCCACAAGACTATTAAAAAGCAAGTAAATATTGCCAAGTCCCTTGTCCCGTAGGTGAAGTAATTGAGAAGCTGCACAGTTGTTTTTGAAGGATCTGGAAATAGATCCCTCAGCCCTGCATGACAGGCATGAGTCTCCTGCAGCGATGTGCTACATCAGTAATATCTTTGCCTCTATTGCCTCTAATTTCCATCCAGAGATCCCATCCAAGGCAGGAATCATAAGTGCTAATATTCTGCTGCTGTCTAGTTACATTAGCTACTTGCAAAATTTGTTTCATGGTTCCATCTTGATGATTTTCTTCACAGTGGCTGAGGAATGCTGTCACTTATTTATGCCTTGTCTTTGAGCAGTTGAGGTCTGTGCAGTGACCGTAAAGATACTGAATTTAAAGCTTGTTAATCACAATGTTTGTTGTCCATATGGTTCTGCTTTGTACAGTCAGTTTTATTTTATTCAATGTCACTTCCTAGATTCCCCTCTTGGTTGTAACATAGGAAAAATGTAAGACTGCAGTTTACTACAAAGCAGGCAAGCTTAGTCTGATAGCTAGGTTTTTTAATTTCATCTTTTCCCCTTGATTTGGATTTGAAGGTCTTTCTGTTCCTGTTATTTCTGTAATGGGAAAAAGCCAGTTTTGACTGTTTTTTTTAGGAACTGGCAGTACTAATTTGGAGGACATTCTTATTTGAAAACATTTCCTTCTGCTATGCTGCATAATGTATTTTGTTTGAAGCACTTAAAACTTCTTTGAAAGTAAAATGCTTTCTCTGTGTACAGCTAAAGCAACAAACCCCTTTTTTCTGGCATCTTACAATGTTCCTTTTTTCTTTGTTTATCTTACCTTCGCTGACCATTCCTCCAGTATCTGACAGAGAATGGACTGTGCATGCATGTACAGTATACTTGTATTTTTGTTTAGTATAATGGACTAATTTCTTGCTAATGTTCTGTGTCTCCATTTAGTTTTACTGTTTCATACTGGGAGTATAGGGGAGGCATCCTTATTTTCTGAGGAAACCCCAAACCGACAATATACTGAGTGGCTGCAAAGTGACTGAGGGTGATGGTGGTGGTGTGACAGTGCTGCTAAGCCAGAATCTGCCCCTGCTTTTTGGTTTGCTAATGGGGGAGTTTAGTTTTTGCCTTTGCTTCACAGTGTCAATGTGACTCTTGTGGAACAGTCAGTAAATGGTGAAAGAAGGGATGGGTACATCCCATGAAGGATGTATATTTTTAGGCCATAATGTTACGCAGTTGACAGTGGAATTAGCTTTTGTTGCTGCTACTTGGTCTTTTAAAACGTTTAGCAGCCAGCAGAGGAATGTTAGAAACTTTTTACCAGTAATACCATATTTGGTCAGCTTGACATAGTATTGTTAGCATTCCTTTTCATATTCCTGAATGAGTAGTTCAGACATGGTTAAAATCCATATTCTTCTTCTAAGGCGTGATACATGTTAAGAATGCAAGTCACTAATTTGAGTTCTGGCGAGGCAAGACAGTAGTTTCTGGCCAAAAGATTACTGTTTGGGTCTGGACAGCCAGGTACATGTGCTTGTGCTCGCTGCTGATAGCTTTTATTGAAAGCAGAGGCAGTTGAACAGCCTCACTCTAATGCATATCCCACTCCAATTTTAGGAAAATGGTACATTGTCAGGGCACAGCAGGGAACTTTGCATCACCACAGCTAGCACCGTACCTAGTCTGTGAATAAACTGACTTCATCTTCTTTTGCTATTGATCCATCAGCTTTCATGCAAGCACGAAATTCATCCTTAAAAAATAATTAGCTCCAGCATCTTGGCAGAATTCCAAGCAGACAATTACATTCTGCCTGCTTAAAAATCCCCCCTGTAGTTACAATTGGATAACTTAGAGTGACAGATGATTGTGTGTTTTGTGGTATGTTTTCAGTGTGGCTTCCGATCAGTGTGAAGTCTGTTGTAATGCTGCAGATACCTCGCTCTGCAAGAACCTATTGACCAGGGTGGCTTATTAGCATGACAAAGAAAAGTGTCTGGAAAATATTTCCCCAATATTTTGAAGACAAACGAAGAAAGATTTAAATGTTGCTTTCAGGCTTCAAAATTGAGAAGGCAGTGTCTATAATATGCCTTTAGGTCTATGTGCGTCCACACAGGGAGAAAAGCAAAACGGAACCTTGCTTGTTCTGTAGAGCTCACTATTAATTATGGACCCAGGACTGACATTTGAAATGCTTGAGAAAGCAGAGGGAAGATACTGATTCTGTTTGACTCTAGTACTTTGGATTCAATTTGATGTTGGATTATTTCAGAGGCATGGTTTAGTAGGAGACAAAAATAGATACGGAAGAAAACATAGAGTAACTTATGCTTCCCTTTCCAAGGGTAAGAAGTGAGTGAAAATGTGCACTTTGCTTTCTTTTTTCCCTTTTTTTTTTTGTGTCAGAGAAGATGCAATTTGTAGTATCCAAATAGCTTGTATCTGGTATTAAACAATTTAAAAAGACCAGGACAGGATTTAGATTTATAGAGATTTGATGAAGCACTGGCTGATTAGAAAAATCCGGGAGTAGGGGAAAATGAATCTCCTGTCTCCTTCCACAATTGAAGTCCAAAGCTGCATTTTGATAGAGAAAATCATATGACTGAAGAAGTCTGAAACATTTTCTGATTTAAATTATGTGATCTTTATATTGGTGAAAGAAGTGGAAGGGAATGCTCACATTTAATGAGCTTTCTTTTTGTTACTGAAAAGATGTAAAGTCCTTGCAATTCTACACTGTCAGTGGAGCAATTTAGCAGAACAGCACAGAAAACGCAAAAGAGGTTAGCAGCCAGGCTGAGGGCTTTTCTCTCCTTCTATTTTGTCTTCTGGTAATTAAAACCCAAGCCTATTTGTAGGAGTTCCTTTTATGATGTACAAGTGTGGCATCTCTGACAGGAGTTGCAAAGAGTCAGCAAGCCTTGCATATTGAGATACGAAGAACGAATAATTCAAGTCTTCCTGGCCCAGGAGTTTGGGAGTTGAGTGTCAGCCCTTTCCTAATAATGAAATTTGACTTAACATCTAAAAACTGCTTTAAAAAAGGACTTTCTTCTTTCTTCTAGATGCAGGTGTTTTGGTAGGTTACAGTAGAAATTTTTTTGTGTGATTCTTCTTTCATAGATGTGTCTCGTCTGTCTGAAATCCAAGCCACATTGTGGAGACATGGGCAGTTTCACACTTCATGAAGATCAACCAATAAATAGCTTACTAATTATGACAGTAAGGAATGTTCTGCTGAGCAAGTGGGGAAATCTGGTGTTGAGAAGTTTAAGTCAATCTTCTCCTGGCATGTTCTTAATTTGGACAAGGTTTCTGATTGTGTAAGGTCTTGGAAACAAATGCTGGAACAATTTTGAGAGTGGCATAACTCAGGTAGTTAATGTATGCTTGGGGATTCAGTTACTGCTTTTGCCTTTTCTTTTGCAGTTCTCTTTACCTTTTTTTTTTTTGGGTCTTTAAGCAGTAAGACCTATCTGTTTGGAAATTGTAGAGGCAGGTCTATCACACAGCACGTATTTTCAAATTGAGCACTATTTAGGAAACGATCAGAAGAGCTGCTTTTTATTTCTGGTGTGGATCCTCAATATAAGCTCCCATGGACTTCAAAAATCTGCACTCATTTAAGTGTTTCTTCCCAAGTAGTTTTACTTTTTTTGGTGCCATCTCGTTATGCACGCTCTTATAATTCAATTAACACTGCCTCCGTTTAGCATAACTGATGCAGCTTTAATGGTGTGATTTAATGCCATCCTCATAGCAATTCATTCAACATTTCTTTTGGATTTGAAGTAACGTTTTCTGTGCTTTTCCTTTTTCTGAACATTAGTCTAATCATTCCAAGTTGAACGGGGGGGGGGGGAGGGGGAAATCTTCACATCAATTTTGGGTTTAATATGCTTTTCTTTTTGCAAGGTGTGATTTATTATGCCTTTTTTGCCCACAGTAACATCTTTGATTTAACTTCAGTTTCATTTCAGAACAGTGAAAGCTGTGGTTACCTCTTGCTATTGGTATTTCATGTAGTCTTGGTACCATCATGTATGCTCTGGGACCTGAAATAGCTCAACCTGTGTCTATGTTGCCATTTTGTCTCTTGACACTTTTGCTTTGTCAGTTTTTCCTTTTCTTTGGATGCCTTTGCAAAAATTCACCCTGTACAGAGAGCTCTCCTGCTATACAGTTTAGAGATCTCAGAACAAATTTGAAGGACAATAGTTAGAAACCCATAACTTAAATGACATTGCCACGCAGCCTTTGAGAAGCAGTAGAAGCAGAACTCTTCTTTGTGCCATTTGTTTTTGAAGTCACATTTCAGTATTGGACTCTACAGGTAAATTTCTGTAATCTGAGATTTGCAGTGGTGTATGGGAAGGATTAATGCTGCCTTGATTTGCAGACCTCAGCTTGCATTGCAGCCATCGTAAAGAAGAATAAAAGACTGGAAATTGTCTGTGTTTGTAGGGAATTGTTTTTCTGCCTCCTATCAATTGATCTATTATTTTTTCACTCTAAGTTTAAAACGACACTTTTCCAAAGGTGTGATCCCAGCTTTGCAAGGCATCCAGCCTGGTATCCATAGGTCTGCCACTTTTAAAAGCAATACTTGTTCCTCCTTCAGTAGCATGGACTTGATACAATAGCTGTCTCAAAGGCAGCTGGAGAGGGGCACCACAAAAAAGCAGTGATAGATAGAGGCTGAAAACTCTTTATTCTTCATTTGCAGGGACCATAGTGCTTTATGTATGCTAGTGATGGATTCGTGTCTATCTCTTCTCAAATACAGAAAGGGTTTTTTTTACAGCACAGTAACAGTGACTCATCTGTGGGTTCTGACTGTGATCTCCACTACTTTATTGCTGCTTCTCATTTCTAGAGTACCTCAGAAACATTGCTTTTTGCTTTGAAGAATCTGAGTGGGCTGTAGCTGTCTTGTAATTTTTTCTTCTTCTGTACATAGGCTTAGAGTAACTATGCATTCCTGAAGCTGGTGTTCCCATTCTGATAGGGCAGGACACATGCATACCTACTATGTAATCTGTGGTTTTTTTATTCCACAGAAGCATGGTTAGGGCTGGTCAAGTACTTGTCAAGATTGAATTTTGATCAGTGAAATACTCTTGTTATAAAACCTGTGCTGTGGGAGCTCACTTCAGTTTCAGAGATTGATTCAGAGTACAGAAGGCATTCCAGCACATGGACTTTGCAGAAAACCACAGCTTCTGCTGAGCCTCCAGTTAGAAAGTCAGTGTACTCAGTCCTAAAAGAATACATTAATTGCAAAAGTCCTACTGAAAAAATTAGAAAATGCTTTGGACATGCAAATTGAAGGTCAATTTTTAAATGAAAAGATGACAAAGTAGGGGATATCAATTGAGAGTGCACTATATATATATATTTATAACTAACAGGGAATGCTAACTAGGAATTTGAACTTCTAAGGAGACACCCACGGAGATGGATGAAACTCATGCTAGAGTTGCAGACAACATAGTTTAAAAGAGAATAAAAATCCTTATTAGTTCTGTTTGATTTTCTTTTCACTTATGCAAGTATAATGTAACCCCTGAAACAAGTGAAGTTCCCACTTGTGTAAAACTGGAGCAAGTAAGAAACATCTGGGGTCCATGACTTCTTAGGTAAGCATAGGAGTCACTTACATAATGGAAACATCCTATAATTTTTCCTGTGCCTTTTCCCCTGTTGCCACACATTTCTGTTGCCAGGGTAACCGATCATGAATTGTTCATAGTAAGTGACCTTGTCATTGCTTTTATATACGCCAGGAGTTATTGTGCAGAGGATATTTATAGAATTAGAGAGGTGAGCGTGACTGCCTGAAGACAAGCAGGTTTTGTTTCATTTAATTTCTTTTGCTGTGGAATAGGAGGCTCAAAACCACGGAAGAGGAAAATGTTAACATCTGTCTGCAGAGTGTATTCTGCTGTTATGCAGAGAGGGACAAATACAGTTAATAAATCGTAAGACAGCTTGGTTAGCAGTGGTCAGCTTAGCCTTCTGTTTGCAAGGCTTTCATTTGATACTCTTCTGGACTAGACTTAGATACACTCAGATTTGCTCTTCTCTGATTGGTATTTTAGAAGGGCTAGTGTGTTTTGGTTTTAGCCATGTCAAAAAGACATGGTTATTCCCGATTAAGTACTTGTCAAGACTGAGTTTTGCTCAGTGAAATACTGACCGCCTACCCTTGTTATAAAACCTGTGCTGTGTGAGCTCACTTTAGAGATGGATTCAGAGTGCAAAAGTCATTCCAGCACATGGGCTTTCCAGAAAACCACAGCTTCTGCTGAACCTTCAGTTAGAAAGTCAATTTATTAATTGCTAAAAGAATACAGTCATTGCAAAAGCTCTATTGAAAAACAAACAGCCAGCAAACCCAGCAACCTTGTTTTCTCAACCATTGTGAATGGCAGGAGCTACTGCTCATTGTCTTTGTCCTGACATTCTGTGAAGAAGTTAATTAAAATAAAACTCGACCAACATTTTGAGTAGAGTGATATTAAAGAGAGAAATGAGTAATGCTAGTTCAAATGGGAAAATAATATAGTGTCTGGGAGCCACAGAAGGCTTCTTAGCCGTTTGTGCATTCAAGAGGAAAAATGGATTTTATTACATAATCACCCTGGTAATTCTCTTCCAAGTTGTGTTTCATAATTATTATTTTAATCCAGGAAGAGCTGTGGTAAGATCTTTAGGGTTCAAGGTGTAATAGTGACATACAGATGAAGTTTGTTTGCTATGCAGTTACAATTGTGGTGCAGCTGAGCATTAGAGCTGTGCCTGTGCACACAGAGTCATTATTTCCCTGTGTGGGCCAGGAATCCTCCAGCTGGGCTCCACACGGGGGAAACAGTAGCTGGCTGGAGACAATGGCTGGACTGGAGACCACTGGGACAAGGTGACTGAACCCACATGGCCAGCTTCACAGCAAGCCTTCACTACTTGTTAAAAGAACTGCTCAGGTGAGGAATTTGCACAGTCCCATGCAGCTCCTGTGGTGCATACAGCCCAGCTGATAGGCACTACCTGTGTGCTGAAGATGTGGTGATTAATTCCTTGAGCAGAGCGTGCAGCAGTCTCAGAAACCCTTTCCTTGCTGTGGAGTTTCTTTGTGGGCTTCCTTTGTTTCCACCATCATCTCATCTTTAATTTGTGCTTACATTGACTTGGAAATACCACTCACTATGCTTTACATTTTTTCTTGGTCTGAAGAATTAAGGTATTTCTTAAGATCTCTCAGTTGGTTTGTTATCAGTAGGATTGCAGTTATCTCTTGAATACATTTTACTTCAGAGCTTGCACATCCTCAATGTACTTTGCTGGGCCAAGGAAGTTAGCATTCTCTTTGCCATCCAGTGGAGTAAGTTTGGCTTGTTTACATTTAAGCATTTTAAATGAGGTTTAAATACATACTATAAACACTCTTCTGTGAATTGAAAACCATATATTATCCATTTGCTTGAGGGATTTGCTCAACCCCCAGTTGTCAGGAACAGTTTAAGTGAGATAATGTGTAGAAGAGATCATCATTTACAGGTAGGGTTTTGGATGCAATGAGTCCCTGGGCATCAGCACCTTTGTGGGGGGAAAAGGGTCCTTTTCATACATTAACACATTGGTCTTGTTAGAGCCTGAGGTTTTGCAGCCACAGAGGATGCCTAGGTCATGGTGTGGAGAGCACATTTAGCAGTATGCACACTGGAAGAAGTCTGTGCATTTATTAACGCTCAGTCCAGAACTGTGACACAGGTAGGGACTTGTAAATTAGTCAGTTGAGTCACTTGGTGATGGCAGCTCCCACTGATTCTAATTGCAGAAATATGGTCACTTGGGGGAATCAAACAGCTGATCAGTTTACTCACCAGTGGGTGCTTTAAAGAGGTGGAGTGAAGATAAATAGCAATGACAGCTTACTATGAGACTCTTAAGCATAAATACAGTGACAGAAAATGTCATCAGTCATATTGTGTGTGTGATTTTACAGTCCTGGAGTATGGCATACATTTAATTCACTTAGTAACTGCTAGAAGTTAGCAAAGCTACAGTTAAGTGGAATTGATAGACCTGCACATTGCTGTTGATGTTGTTGGGTCAGGACCTTCTAGTTTCCATTCTTCGCATTCTATTCAGTAGCTATTCGCTTCCTATTCAGGTGAGGAGCTCTACAGAAAGTTAGGGTCTGGTCTGTAACTGGGATCTCTAGGTAGAATTTCAATGTTGATGGCATTTTTTTTTCAAATCCACAAGTCCTTACTCATGGCAGTAAATGCCTTTAATCAAACATGTTAGTAGAAAAGGAATTGTCAGGAATGAGCATAAATGCCAGAAGGGAATATTAGAAAATACTTTTTCTATTCCCTCATGTTTCTTTTAAATAGCTTGAATGGGATTTTTCAAAGCAATTGTGTGGACTAATAATGGCAATCCTAAATTGCATCTAACCCAGTAGTGATTACATTGTCCAGAGTGATCCGTCCTGTTCCAAAATGCACTGCCACTGACAGTCCTGCTTGAACATCTATATTTATTCCTTTGCACATCTGCAGCTCTGGGGCTGAGATACCTCTGGTACTTCTTAATTTTCAGGATTTTGTGTGACTGATGCTGCTTATAAAAACCAAACCTGCAGGCATATGTCATGTGCTTGATCCAGAAGTACAAAAAGTCAAAAGGGGTCTTAAGAATTCCAGTTGGATTCAAGCTTTGAGGACAGCATGCAACAAATACTTCTTAAAGGCACTTAAAATGTCTTTTCTATAAAGGCTTAAGAGTTGGGTTATTAACCCCACAGGATTTGACAAGTCATAAAAGGGCTATTCAGTTGACAATCACATACAGTTCTTTTAAAATACATAATGGGGGTTTTGAAGTGCTCAAGACAAATCAGTTGCGTGGAGAACTTTGAGTCACTTTCTTCACAGGCAAGTAGTTCATCGATGTGTGTCTGCTTAACAAGAGTGTTTGTTCAACAGTGACCAGTAGTTAGAACAATTAGGCTGATCAATAAAAAATTGCTGCCTTTATGGGAAATACCCCTTTGGCATTTGGGAAGGTACAAAGTACCACTTCTGAAAAGCTCTCTGAAGCTCTTGAAAAGCTCTGAGGTTGGACAAACATCTGTATACTAGAGGGAAAAGAAAGAAAGGGTTTTTGTTTTAGTTGAAAAGGATTTTTCTGAATTGACTAAAGGTGTTTTCAATAAGCTGTGGTAACTAAAACTGATGGACAAATAGTTACTTCTACATTTGTTTCCTACACTTAATACTTGACTGTGCTGTATCTTAATGGGTGGAAGAATGTAGATTCTACCTGGGAATTTACATGCTCAAATATTTTTATGTAGGCATAATCTGCGGTGTCCCTAGAATTGTTGGTGATCAAGCTATGGTAGCTCATTGTTCCTGTAAAACAAACAACACTCTGAGATTTTGTCTCTTGCTAAATTATTCAGTGCACTCTGTCTCAATAAATTTTATGTCTTAGTAAAATTTTATAAGGAAAACATTGAGAGGTGGCATTCATAGTAGGCCGCAATTGTGAATGTTATTGTCATGAGACAATAGTCTTATTGAAATCCTAAAATCTTATATTGAGATATATATTCTGAAGTCTTTCAAGGAATGTTAAATGTTACTTTCTTAGGTGTTGCTGTGCATTAATTCTTAGGCTTTTTCTTCCATTTCATTTTGTCATTTTTATGCATTTGTCTTTGGGTAATAAATTGTCTGCTGGTCTTTATATCTTGCTTTATTCTGCAATAACCTATCCTTTCTATACCCGCTGGTAGGGCTACATCTGGAGTTTAGAATCTCAAATATCTTTTGCTTTTCCAATAGCTCACCTGCAACCTTTTTGGTTTGAAGGACATTGTGCTTGCACACGTTGGCTTCCTTGCTCCGCTCTTTTCTTTGACTCAGAAGTACTTTTAAGTATCTTCTAGTTTCTGAAAGTCTACATAGTGAGCCTGAACTTGAAGAGACCATGTGCATAAAATGCATATATTGATCTGTGCCTGCTGAAGATGAACGCAGCTTTTTGCATGATCAGACAGATTATATTGTTTTCAGGGGAAAATGTAAAGATAGTGCCTGTGTATGCTCTTTACTGTGTCTTATGAATGAACTGAGCAGAAAATGTATTACTGCTTTCCCACCTAGGCAGTCTCAGCTGTTGTGTCTAAAAGGCTTTAAATATTGAGGTGTAACATAGGGAGTTAAGAATGGAAAAGACAAGCTGAAAATGGAGGATAGTACAAACTGAACTTCTCAGAATGCAACAGTTTGGATTATTTGCACAAAGACCTCTCAGCAAGCAGCACCAGAACATTCCTGGTTCTTCTGTTTCACATTCAGAAGGTGCAAATGTGGGTGGGGATTGAAGACTCTCGGGCAGTTCTGAAATACTAAGGTACCTTGATGCATACTAGCTTGGGACAAGGGGAGGAAGCCATATTAATGCTGCAATGCCACATTAATTCCTTCTGGACTGTGTCCTATGTACCAATATCGGTAATTCTTCCAGGTGCTGATGCATGCCATAGTATCTAGATAACTTCCAGTTTATATTTTAGCTTGTATACCTCTGCATTTCTCTGCTGCCACTGTTTGACATAAATAAGTTAGAAAAATTCCTTGTTGGCACAGGATATTTGCTACAGTGTGTGTCCCCTGCTCCATGCAGGAGAATCATGGCATCATAGAATGCACTGTGTTGGAAGGGACCTCTAGAGGTGTTCTAGTCCAAACCACAGAAGGAGTTGGTCACCTGTGTGTCTCTCTACCTACTCTCACTTGGCTACCCACTTCCTAGTTCTTGCTGCTGAAATCGGAAACAGAAAACACTGCTAAATCTGGAACTGCTTCTGAAAGAGATGTTCTGCACTATATTCCAAGCTGCTTGGGATGCTGGTTGAACTCAGCCATGCTTGAGTTGTCCTAAGTCATTGCTGTGTGGTTGCACATTTGATGGTTGGCATTATCTGAATGTTGATGGTTTGTAAATAGAATGTGTCGGTGTGCTAATATCTGAAGTGTTTGTACCTAATCAGAGCATTGCTAACTGCAATCAAACTCTGTTTTCTAAACTTGCCAAATTATGTTCTGATACTGAATTGATTATAGCTATTAAAAGAAAATTCTCACCTTTCTGATTCTAACACTGGAGTGTTCTCGTCCAGTCATTTGTTGCTGTTACAAACTGTAAACTGAGTATTAGTAATCTTCTGTACAGGCAGCCACTCTGGCTCTTGTTCATTCAAATTCCAGCTCCAGACTTTATAAATAAGAAATGAGGCTTAGAAGTCTCTCTGGAGAGCTTTAAAAGAATACACAATGTGGTTTAACCTGTCAGACTATTGGATGACACTGCTGTTCCACACTGATAAAGGTGTATGAGTAGTGTATAAGAATGAAATTTCACTCTTAAAAATGATGGTTTAACTGTAAGACCTTCAGCTACTTAAAACGTTGTTTCTGAATTAGTCACTGGTAATGGCAGTTGTGAAGCCTGGCATAGCACTGTGTGCAAACTCTGTTCTGCAGTGATAGTGCACTTCCATTTGCTTCAGGAGCGATACTGAGGCAAATGAAAGCACACGTATTCTCTGGACTCTGCCGTGTTGCATGGTACATTATATCCTACTTTATTTAGTTACAGAATCAAATGACTCATGTCTGAGTTGAAAGGAGTGAAATTGCTTATTTCCATAGGCTAAATGACAAAGGGATGCAGATGAGGAGGGTAACACCTACAACTCATGCTCCATAGGTAGCAGCATTTCTTTTCAAGGTGGTCAAAATGGTATGTATGTGTCTATATAAATGCTAAACAGTTTTCCTGAACTTGTGTTTATCTTGGAAAGCAGCTCCGAAAGTTGCCAAATCTATTTCAGAATTATGGAAGGTTCTGTTTAAAAGCTTGACTTTTTTTTTTCTTAAGCTCTGTGTCTGTTGAATCAAAGTTACTGCCTCGACCTAGAAGCCTCTTTTAATCTTAACCTCCCCTCAAAATAAGCAGCAGACATCCTAATATCCAGGCAGTATAAATAACCGGTATCTAAAATCAGTGATGATCTTTTGTTTTGTTAGACTGCTGTAACAGTTAGAATCTTTTAAGAAATAGCTTAATAAATATACAGGCTACAGATAATCTAGTCAGACTGTTGTGGGTTTTTGTTTTGTTTTCCTGGGACTTTTATTCTTAACTGCTGCAGTGTTAAGGTTTGGGTCAGCAGACCAACATTTGTTGTCGTCTTTGGTGTGTCTGTAAAGGGCTTTAAATTTTTTTTTCAGGCATTTAACTTCAATTACTTTTGACTTCAGTTGTAAATAATTTTATCAAACATTTTCTGGTTTTGCTGCTTCAAGATGTGATTATTCCTGTAACAACAACAACAAAAAAGATGTACCTCTTGAGATTGCTTTGGAGAAAGTGAAAGTTTAATTGTAGGTGTCTGTTCCATGCTTTAAAAATATTCCCCTTTTTATGGAAACTTTGTCTTCTAGTCTGGTGGTCTATAGGTCAAGCCAATCAAAACAGAATCATTAGACTTCTAGAATTTTCTTGATAATTTGTCTTTAAAAAAAAAAAATCTTTCTGATTCTGTCATGCCAAGTGAAGGGAATACCTGCAGCCTTTTCTGGATGATGAATTTGCTGAAAGGTAACCTTTTCCTGGGTTACCTTTATATTGCTTGGCTTATGTGGCTTTGTTTTGTGGGGTTTGGGGTCTACTTTCTCCCAGCAATTCCTGTTTCAATGTCTTTCTAATTTCTGTAAGTTCAGTCATGTGGATCCAAAGGACCTTTTTAGAGGTCTCTATTCTTTATTACTTTCGGGGTCAGTTAGATCCTGATCTTACAAGTACCTATGAGGTTTATTTTTACATACATGGGTAGTCTCAGTTTGGTTAAAATGTGTTTGCAGAATGAGGGTGTGTAATATTCTACACACAGTGGTTCTGATACGTTCTTCCTCATTATTATAAATCATATGGACAACAGCTAAACATCCATGTGAAATGTGTGTGTGAGTGGGGGGGTGAAGAGTTCAGGTCTTCAGATACCATAAAAACTCCCTGTAAATTGCCTCTTTCAACCAGCCACTTCACTGTCTGGTAATAAACCCCTTCATTTTACTTGACTCAACCTGATGATAAAAGATTTTGGTTTTTCACTCCCTCTTGCCCTGAGGAACTAACTGAGCCTAGTTTTCTAATAACTGAAACTGTTGGCTTTTAAAAATTAGCTTGAAATACCTCCAGGAGCATTATTTGGCTGACTTCAAGGCAGCTTCTTAAATGCTTAATGTTTTTGAAAGTCAAATTAAAGGTTTGTTTCATTTAAGTTGTATAGCTGGATAAGATGAAATGAAGTGCCCTACTTGCACATAGCAATCTATGTGAAATGGTTTTTTGATCGTCTTCATGCATATCTAAAATTCACCTCCAGTTTCTTTTCAGGATCTCAGCTTATTCAGCTTTTACCATAATGGTTCATTAGCCTCCTAGGCTTTTTCTTAAGAGTTGCAGTCAATTTCCCAGCTTTGCAGTTTTACATTAAATCACTTCGATTTTCTAAATGCGGTGGGGGAGAGGACAAGCAAAAGTCATGGAAAAGGGGATTCCTCGGTGTGGATCCAGCATTTCTGCCTCACAGCATACTTGCAATATTGTACAGATTTTACCCTGGGCAGCAATTCTGCTGAGCTTATCATGTATTCCCAATTCTTAGAGAGTGATAGAAGTATGTGTTGCTGATACCTCTTTCTTTGAACTGCGCATATACCTGTACAGAGATTTCAGTGGTAACCCTTCATCCCGAGTCAAAACAAGAGTGAAATGACAGCTCCTAGAACTAAACTTTTCCCTTTGGTTTTGAACAGATGAAGTTCTGCCTGTTCTCTGATGATCACAGGATCCTTTCTCAATTAATGATCACATTATACCGTGAGGAATTTGCTGGTGTTCTCCCCAGCAGTCACTGTTGCACTGGTGTGTACTGCGTTCATCATAAAAATCATCAGCCCACCTGTGGTGGATTCACCCTGGCCAGCAGCTAAGCGCCCTCACAGCATCTTGATCACTCTCTGGTGGGACAGGAAAGAGAATGCCAAGGGCAGAAGTAAGAAGACTTGTAGGCCAAAATAAGACAGTTTAATAACAGAAGGGCAGAGACTAAACACAAGGGCACAAGTGATGCACCACATCCTACTAGCCCAGAAAGTGCCTGACCAATGTCCCACTCCTTTTCTTCCTCTACTCCCAGTTCTTACTGCTGAGCAGGACATTTTATCCCTTTGCTCAGACCCGGTAGAGTGTCCTCTGTGACCTCCTAGTCTCTTGTCCATCCTCTCGTAGGCACTATTGTGAAAGGAGGCCTGGGTGCTGTGTCAGCACTGCTCAGCGATGTCCAAATCATGGACGTGTTATCAGTGCTGCTTTCACCACAAATCCAACACACAGCAGCTATGGTGAACTCCATCCCAGGTCTCTAAGTGTACCGTTCTACTCTGCTCTGATTTTGGTGTTTGAGTATGGTAACTTTGTCAGAAATGTTGTCAGGACGCTCTTGCCGTATGCAGCAAATGCAGCTAGCACAGGAAAATGAAACCCAGCAAGATTACTATGTTCCAAAATCTTCTGTTTTTATGAGTTTACCAGTAACAGGAGATGATACATTCCTTAAAATCTGGCCGTAAACCCAGTGCAAGTGTACAAGGATAGCACTGACCTCTTAATTAACCACTTCTGTAAAATCTGTTATTAACCCTGCTCTGGAGAGTTCTAATACCATTGGTACCATTACACTGAAATGCAGTGTAATGAAAAGCATGGTTTATTTCTCTTGATATTTAATCTTTTTAATGCTTTCTTGGCAAGTATATTTGGAGACTAACAAGCAGCTCCAGGCTATAGGATTCCTGCACTTCTGCAGTACCCACTGAACTGTACCCTTGAGAGATACAGGACATTATATATGTCCTGCTGGTAGCAGGATCTGGGCCCCCTTAAGTATAATTTTCAGTGTGGGAAACAAGACAAAATGCTGCTTGCACAAGAGTACAAATTACAGGGGATGAAGGCAGTAAATTGTTTTGAAGGGTCATAATGTGTTCCATGTATTTCATAGTATGCACTGTTTTTCTGGCAAAACCTTCTGTGGCCGCACAAAATTGTTTACTTGCAGCATTTTACACCATGAAATAGTGGCTGCTGAGATCAGGATTAATTTCTTTCTTGCAGCTTGAGGCTTTGCCAGGAGGATGTTTTGGCTATGCTGAAGCAGTCAGTTTAATTAATGGTAGCCTGCTGTATTTCATTGTTTCTGTCTCAGGCTTGTAAAAAAATTGAGTTTGGTTTGCAATCATCCTCATGTTACTTTCTGTATGTATTTTCTGAATCTGTTTGCCTTGCAATTAGGTTTCCTATTCATCAGTGATCACGTAAGAGCACACCAGATTTCCTTCCATATTAGAATATCATAGAACTGACAGGATTTTGTCTTTTGAAAATGTAATGGTGAGCCTACCTCCCTCAAAGTGGAAGGAAACTCTAGTGGTATCGGTTTATGCGTGACAGTTGTCGTTTTGAGAAGCCAACAGTTTCCATAGTGTACAGTGAAAAACAAATGTCTTGGATGTGGGCAATTAAGTTGAGATGCTTTCTGGTGTTTTAAAGGTGATCAGTGTCTTGTTCTCTTTTGACTGTTTGTATGTTGTTAGAAAAACACTCAAACCTCACAAACACCCCCCCCCCCCCCCAATCTAAATAAGGGAAAAGCATTAACTTCATTTTTGAGAGTTTAATCTGTGCCTGTTTCTAATTCCTGTTGCTTTGTGCGATAATTTTCAAAGCTATGAATTGTAAACATGAAGAGGATGACAGTTGTTAAGGGGGAATAAGAAACAAAAGACTCTTGCCGATGGAATGAAACAATCAATTTCATGTAAAGTTCCTCTACAACAGAAAATTGAGATAAATGAGCACCAAATCTTTCGTATTAATGAGTTAACATTCTGGTCTGTACGTATTAGCTTTTCATAACAGTTAAATAGTTTTTAATCTGTCTTTATGATAGCTCTACAGGACATTTAGGGAGGGATACTGAAGTATGTGAAGGATTTAAGCTTCCTAATTAGTATTTGCTAGTTAAGAAGAAATAGATGTATTCTCTTCCCCGTTCGGTTTCCAACAAAGATAGAAGGAAATACCTACATTTTGGGCACAATGGGTAAAATACAGGAGGACAGAAACAGTAGCAGTGATTTGTAAAGGTTTTCACAGTCATGTTTATTGTGTGAATTGGTAGTGAAATGGTAAATATTTGAGTTATAAAATGGTTCAGAACCTATGTTTGGACTGCTGAATACTGTTCAAAGAAGAGTGATTAGTGGATGCTGAGCTGAGTTACAGGTATACTTAGACTTTTGCCTCTTGTATGGCGAAGTGGCCAATGCTCACTCTATAACATTTCCAAAGTGTTTGCCAAGTTTCTTTAGCACTGCATACCCCACTATGGTGTTTGATTTAAAGAAAAACTCCTCTACTTTTCTCATTTGCTCCAGAGTTGCACTTTCCCCCCCCCACCTTTTTTCCTCGACATTGCAGTCATCATCGCTTTGCTTTTAATTAGCATTTATTGTTTCTAATTGTCTGGAAAGTGTGCTATGAGCACATAATTAAAAAATGTTCCCTTTTGAAAAAGCTCTCAAGCAGCTTACCAAATGAGGCCTCAGCAGTGGGTATGGTTCAGAGATAGGAAGCATTAAATGCTGAGCACTAACACTGATACACTGGCCACCTCGCCGGGTAAGAGAGGGGTGGGGGGTTTGTGGTGTTTTGTTCTGGAGGTGGTGTGGTTGGTGTGACTTGAAAGCGGTCAGAGAAGGTGAGTCTCCCAATTCTTTCAGTCTGCCTTCTGTATCCTTGTAGGCAGCATGGGGTAAGTGCATGGTCCTTTGTAAACGTTTTCTTTTGAGAATGTACCCAGCAGGAGACAGAAGTTGACATGGCCTGTTGGCAGAGGTCACTTCTCTGTAATGAACAGTAAAGAAACAGAGGGTGAGGGTGAGCCAAAAATAATCTGTTTTCACTCTTATTTGGAGTCAGAACACAGAACGTATAGAAAATGTTTCTGATTTGAGGAAGTTAATTCTGTGGCAATTTTGTTGCTTTCCAAGTTTAATAAATGTGGCATCAAATGCTAATTGGGAAATATCCATGGTCTCCTTTTGGATAAAGGAAGTATGACAAGATGTGGAGAGAGAACTCCATATGTTAGTATGTGAGCAACTGTTGATGCTGTTGCACTGCTATAGAGAAACTATACCTGTGCTCTGCTTTTAATTGTTGGAATTGTAGGAGGATGTTGTTAATTGGTTTTTAACACAGATCTCCTTTGTACACCTCAGTTTCTGTCTGATTGTTGCAGGAGCTGACATTCCTTGATTCGATGAATTAGAAGGGTATGTGTATAGCTTAAAAGTCGGCAGATCTGATGCCCTCCAGCTCTGGACAGTGAAGTTGTCAATGAATACCGCTAAGCTAGGACACACTGAGAGACCTGGATGGTCATCTTGCAGCTGAGTCAGTATTTCTCCATTATAGCTTCTAGGACTGGGATTTTGGAAATGCCTAAGTGTTGGAATAAAGAGGTTGATTTCTTGCTCACAAGAACAAAAGAACTCCATTCGTAGAGGTTTGAACACCATGAGGACACACACAGCTTCCAGTGCAGTCAAGAATCCTGTAAAGTTCAGAAATAGTTAAGATAGTAGGAATCTGCAACTGAGAAGAGAGACTGTGAGCAGGAGGACCAACCTACATGTAGGTGGGATGATCTTGGAGACCACTAAAATGCTCAAACCTAAAGACAAGTTACAGTCAAAGAAAACTGAGGCCAATGTGGATATTCAGTATGTTGTCTGGATTTCAGCCCTTCTAAAAGTAGCTTAAGACGACAGAGAGTGCTTTTATAAAGGCTGTGTGATTGTTTGCAGCAGCTGCCCTCTATTTTCCTTACTGATGCAGCATAATACCGATGTGGCTTTGTGGCCTTTGGACAGCTGGAAGAAAAGGCAGGATGAGGCTATGTCTGCCAGCACCAGGTAGGTGTGCTACTGTTGCATATCCCCAACGCTATCCCATAGCCTCCTTCAGTATTGTTGAAGAGTTTCTTGCTGGTGGCATGTGGCAATAAACTTTCTGAAGTATGACATCACACCCAGTATGATTTTAAAAATAGATTACAGAATTTTGACTGTCTGCATCTCCTCTCCTGCTGCCTTGTTCTGTGCAATTTGTATCCTGTCATTTAAAGGGCTACAGTGAATAATTTGCAAAGCAATAAACCTTCAAGTTTATTTTTGTTTCACAAAGTGAATTCTTGAAAGGACGTATTTGCATAATGCATCTTTGGTTGTTTTAAGATAAAAACACAATTAAACAGGAAATAGAACTATCCCAGAAAAACAGAGCAAGAGGCTTTTGAGTTGGGAGCAGAGCTTTTTGCGGGGAGTCTGTGGCGGGATACGCAAAAATTACTTGAGCTTGTGAGAGTTAAATGAGTTTCACATCTCAAAGATCTATTTGCAATGTAAATGTGTGAGACATATGAAAGGCAGGAGATCTAAACAAAGAATCACAACCTTTGCTTGCCCTGCTCTGTTCTTTCATGCAGGTATGAGAAATTTGAGGGGGAAAAAAAAAATTAAAATGTGCAAGTGCAGAGGGATCATGAGCAAAGCCTGGCAAAGCATGGCAATCTTGAGGGAGCAGTGAGAAATAGCAGCTTGTTTTTCTCAGCAGATCTAAACTGCTGTGGAAAATTGAACCATAATTTAAAATAGTTAAGAAACCTTTCCTGCCTGGTATGACTCATTGTCATCATTCTGTGTGCCTTACAGTAGCTGATATTTGAATTATCTCTTAGTCCTTACAGTGAATAGAAGTAATGAGTAGTAATAGTAACAGTAAAGAGGAATCAGTCTCTTGCCCTGATTTATTTATTTGTTTTAGGGTAGATAAATCCCAAGGATTCAGTGATACCACAGACCAAACTTAGGATTTCAGCAGTGATTAAATGTGGTATCTGTATGCTTTGGGATCTTGACAGCAGTGTAGCAAAAGTTCTGTGTAAATTGTAGAATATTCTGGCAGATGTTGAGTTTAAACTGATCAGAGTTCTAAAGCAATGGAACTTCAGTGGTTTAGAACTGGTTTTTGATAGAGTGAGCAGCTAAGAGTAAGGCCTGAGTAAATTTGACTATTTCTGGAGCTTATACTTGCAGTGTTTTTGAAGGTAGATTATTTGGTTTGCTTTGAAATAGCTCTGGGAGACTAAAAATTCTTATCTGATTGGTGAGTGTATGAACGTGATTTGATTTTATTTACTTTGAGTCATAAATTTGGAGGCTGTGTTGTTTACACTATGTGCCATTTGTACTGAGGAGCAGATTAAACTTTGCGAAAAACCCACCACCAAACCCTGTGCTGATGTTAGTGTTTTCTCCCATGACATCTCTCATCCTTCATTTTCGTTATTTACTAGATTTAAGGTTCTCGCCTGGCTTGGAAACAGATTGTACTAACACAGGAAGCTTGGAAATCAGGAAGGGCAACCAAGCTGTCATTTCACTTGATACGAAATCAGTTTTCTTTCCTTTCATGCCCTGTTTGTGCCTGATAGGTTGGTCTCTTCTCCCAGGCAACCAGCACCAGAACAAGAGGACACAGTCTTAAGCTGTGCCAGGGGAGCTTCAGGCTGGAGGTTAGGAAGAAATTCTACACAGAGAGTGTGATTGCCCACTGGAATGGGCTGCGTGGGGAGGTGGTGGAGTCACCATCATTGGAGGTGTTTATGAGGAGACTTGATAGGGTGCTTGGTTGCATGGTTTAGTTGATTAGGTAGGTTGGATAATAGGTTGGACGCAATGATCTCGAAGGTCTCTTCCAGCCTGGTTTATTCCACTCTATATTAATGTGTATTTTGGGGGGTGTGGTGTGTGTATAGCAGCATGTTAACGCTCTTCTATGTAGGCCGGGGAAGACAGAGATGGCCAAAGCGAGCAGACTTTCTGTATTCCAACGTGGTGTTTATTAAAACCAGTGGTTTGTTTCTGTTCAGGAAGATCTAAAATGTTTCCTTTTACTGAAAGCAATGTTTAGTCAGCTTTTGGGGTCTCACCGTAAGTCATATATGAAAGCCTGATTGGAATGTGACATCTGAACAAGAAAAGCAAACCCAAAACTGTCTGAAATACTAAATATAATAATGATGAAATGTTGGTAAGATATAACATCAGACATAGACTTAAATATCTCTCTGCAGATTACCTTTTCCTTGGACAAAGAAAAAGGTCCACCATTCTGCGTTCAGGTGGCATGAAATTGCTTATCAAGGCAGGACAGTGCAGTTGAAATGCTCTTTTGGTCCCTTCAGAAACATTGAAATAGTGTACCAAGAAGATTATGCTGTTAATCACTGAAACCACTTGAGCAGCACTAAATAAGCCATGTTAATGTAACTTCAAGGGTACCTGATGCTACAAAACCTGTCTAGAAATTTTGTACATTCTCCTCCTGTAAATCACTGTGACATGAAGCAATGAAGAAGTAAAAGTCAAATGACCTTTGCTTGTGGAGGCACACATTTCCTCCTGCAATTGGAACACCATTTTGCTATGTTTAATAGCAGTGCTTGCCTCAAGTTTGCTTGGAGATTTGTTACTAACGTGAGTGGTTTGGACTTGTTCCTTTGACATGCAGGGTGCCAGTAGGATCATTCTGTGCTGGGGTGTCAGGGTTCTGCTTCCTTATGTTTACAAGCAAAAATCCGCAGCTGTTTGTTCTGCAGGACTGGAGAGAGCTTCCCATCTGACAGCAGTCATGGGAGCTCACTTACATGCTGTCCAGGACATAAGTCTAAAGAGAAGTAGTTGGAAAGCTATTTGATCAAGGGAAACAGCTAAGCCATTGATGCTTACTCAGCTTTGCCGTTGTTTTGTGCACATGAACACTTAAAAGTCCATTTTTTATTTATTGTGTCTGGGTAAGTCCTCTGACTTCACCCTGTGGGGCATGACAGATTGTACTTTTGTATCTAGGGAGGTCATAGAATGGTTTGCATTGGAAGGGACCTTAAAGTTATCTGGTTCAACCCTGTTCCACCCTCACAGTTTCAGTCTGTGACCCAAACCCAGGAAAGAGTTGTATTTTGCAATGTATGAGATGAAGTTTATTAAATGTTACGTTAGTGGATTTAAAAGAATTATTTATTTGTTTTTTCCAAAGTAGCAATAGTTTATCAGTGTTTTGGAAGGGCATGGAGTGGGGAAAGGTAGCACACTGGTCAAATTCTTATATTCTCATATCCTTTCTATTCCTGGTTAACTAAATTCTGGAGTGAATACTTGTCATCATAAACTAGAACTTTTAATATCTGCTCTGTGATGCTGTTATGGAATTCTTTGAGCCTTCTTGATGGAAAGCTTCTTGGTTTGGTTATGTTTACCATATTGTTGTAGATCTTGCTTCATCCCTTTAAAAATCTTTCTAGCCAGCAGCTGGTGCCACTCCACAGCATAGTATTTCTGCCCAGGTTACCTTTAGGCGTTGTTCATATCAACATTTGAATGCTTTCTGAAGTTTGATATATGAATCATAGAATCAGTCAGGGTTTGAAGGGACCACAAGGATCATCTAGTTCCAACCCCACTGCCACGGGCAGGGACACCTCACGCTAGATCAGGCTGGCCACAGCCTCATCCAGCCTGGGCTTAAACACCTCCAGGGATGGGGCCTCAACCACCTCCCTGGACAACCCATTCCAGGGCTTCACCACTCTCACAGTGAAGAACTTCCTCCTCACGTCCAGCCTGAATCTCCCTACCTCCAGCTTCATTCCATTCCCCTTAGTCCTATCACTGCCTGATATCCTGGGAAGTCCCTCCCCAGCCTTCTTGTAGGCATGATGCCTTGCACTTCTGTTTTTTTTGTGACATTCCCATACCCTTTATATTTGTTCATGGTTTGCTCAATTCTCATTTGAGGTCTGTAAGCATTCAGCTGAAACTGATAATGTCTTTGGGTGAGATTTTATTTTACTTAAGTATTCAGCTGCAGAGGTAATCAATACTTCTGTATTTTTGCGGGACGAGGAATAAAATTATTTACGTCATGGAGTATTTATCATTTTATCTTCCTTTACTCACAGAGTAATGAATTCATCATGTATATCAGACAAGTATATTATTTCATTCTGCACAATCAATATTAATTTAAACCGGTTTCTTTTCCTGCAACTGCAAGGAGATCAACTCCTCTATGACAGCCTGGTTTTGAATGTTCATATGTCTTTGTTACTGTGCTTGCTGTCAACACCACCTGAGTAGGAAATCATCTTCTTTGAAGTTATTTCCTTAAAATAGATGAGGCTTTGGGAAAATTAAAAACTTCTTCCATGTAGCATCGAAGTATATAAGAAGTCATTTGGGAAACAAAAATTCCTGTCAACTGGTGAAGTGAAAGCAGCTGACTTTGCAGGTCAGCAGCAGGAGTCAGTTCACGAGTGAAAATTTGTTGGGAATTCCTTTTATTAATAATGCATCCTTTATGTCAGATGGTTTTGCACAGCAAGAGTTGTTTAATCAACTTTGCATGTGAAAGCAGTGCTGGCAATTGGAACTGCCGTTCTTCCAAGGGTTCTTTGTGATTTCAACACCATGAGGAACGTGAGGATTAACTTTCAGCAGTTGGATGTTAGTTCATTTATCTCTTCTTTGAGGTGCCGTATTTTTCTTCTTCACTTGTTTAGCTTTATTATTAGTATGATTATTGAAAACACTGTGCCTGTTTTAAGTGTTTGCCGCTGAGAGGATGCTCTTTAGGAATCAAAGTTTTGGATTAAGGTGGTATTTACTATTCTAACCATGACTTGACCTGCTCCTTAGGACATATCTGGAGGTTTTTACACAGCTTGAAACAGCTCATCATGAGAAGCGTAGTGTCTGTGGTGATATGCTGTGCATAGTGAGTGTGTAGACTCGCGGGTCTCTGTATTACTCAGCAATTTGCTGTTTTTTCAGAAAGATACAGAATTAGTACTTGTTGGATCAGTGTTGTGTATTTTACCAGCCAGTTACCTGGAATGATGTCTTCGAGGGGGGTTCCCAGTGTGGGTGGAGGTTTTACAGTTAACTATGTGTGTTTCATTCATGCCGAGCACACCAAAGTGTTTTCATGAACGTACTGGAACTAGCAGGGCAAATCAAAGGGAGTGAGTAGTGCCTTCTCATCAGGCAGCACTGTACCTGCACAGGGAGCAATCACACTTGTGGCATTTTTCTTTGCAGTGTGCCCGCGGTGCTTCAAAATTGCTTTATTTTCTTGGATTTTATTATGCTTGTCCTTTGACTTAGAAATACCAAGAGTTTTGGTTTATCTTTCTTTCTTTGCTGTATTATTTTGAGAGCTCCCAACTGTTGCTCTGCCTGAATGTGTGAGAAACTTAATTAAATTTCAACAAAATGCCAAATTTCCCCATTTTCTTCATAGCTTTATAGAGATGATTCTGTGTATCAGGCAATGAAAAATATTATTATTTGTAAGTCACTGTGAGAGTTCTTAGGTTATTTTCTTGCAAGCAACTTCCAGGATAGGTTAGAGTATATGTGTATATGGGTTGAAACTTTTTGGACCTATTTACTGATTGTCATTCCTTGCTGGCTCTAAATGTTGTGAGGACAACACACTGTTAATTATTCCCCACTGAGAAAGCATTTAAAAATGTGGTTTCTGCAAGGATATTCCTTACATTGATTCTGATGAATATCCCCTAATGATGAATTTGTACAGAGAGCCTACTAAGTTGACTCAAGAAAATGTAATTAAATCCAAAGTCTATCTGTAAATGGTGTCTGTGGATTTAGTATAATTTGTTTTTTATTTGTAATGTTGAAACATTTCAATGGCTACCTTTTGCCTTCAGCTACCACTTGAAAAAGGTCATTGCTACCTCTGAAAGTTAGGTGTAGTGGTTAATTTCATAGTTTTGCTTGTTTGTTTGTTTTTCCTCTCATGAATTAAGCTATCAAAGAGAAACAACATAGATCACATTCAGGTAAAGTAAGTGAACCTTTAGTAATTATTTAGGATAAAGTTATCGTGCTTTGTCTTGGAGAGCGCAATGGTTGGAAAGCCTTTAAGAGCCAACCCAGCTATTTGGGAGTAGGAAGCTGTCTGTGTCCCTTGGTCTCTGTTCTCAAGTAAGGACCTCTCTTGGAGGTCTTAATTCATGCAACAGATTTATAGCAACAGATTTGGATCATTCAGTTAAATTGTCCTATCTGTTTTTTGAAAATATTGAGGCTAGGAAAACTCATGTCTCTAAGCCTGCTCCTTCGTGACTGTGTGACTTGTAATTCTAAGCAAGGAGGCAATCCAGAGCCATGAAACACCACAATTAATAAAACTGATCTAGACACCCCACTGGAGATTGTCAACACCTGGTAGTCTAAATGGCCTAGCTGGCAGTCTGAGGCTCCCTTATTGCCTTCCAGTGTCCTTGCAGGTGTTGAACAGTAGTGTGATGTGCTAGGGACATAGGTAAGGTTTATAGATGGATGTGATTTTTCTCATTATTTATGGCCTGTCCCTCCCTGTTGCCACCTCTGGTGACTGGTTTACACCCCTTATTCCTCTCCTTCTGTTGCCTTCTCTTCGACCATTCCTTTCCTCGTCAGTACTCTGTTTACCTCCGTTACTTTCAAGTTGTATTTAGTTTTCAAAGCTGCTGCTGTCTTTTCAGACCTGAAAATGACACTGTGGCAACTTATTGTGTACTTCCACGTATAGCTTCCATGCTTAATAGTGGGCTTTAAGTGTCAATTATCTATGTACAAATCTGGCTCAGTCCATATGTTGTAGCAATATTTAGCTCTGCAAGTCCAGGAAAATGAGCTGCTTCGCTCAACAATGATGCTAGATTTGAAATGGAAATCCTCGTGGAGTTCTGTGGTATGTTTCTACAATGAGCATGTCATAAAACCCACATAGGTTTGATAATAAATCTTCATTTCAGATCTTGTAAAAGTAGATTTTGCTAGGGGTATTGCTCAAGGTGCATTATATTAGCAGTAAAATCATGGTCACAGCATGGTGTTAATAATAAACTAAAACCAAAAAATCCAAACTGAAATAAAAAGTCCAAACCACAGTGAGAACAAAAATTCTCAACTTCTGCCTTCCAGTACATGAAGGGATCCTACAGGAAGGCTGGAGAGCAACTTTTCATGAGGGTGTTTAGCAACAGAGCAAGGTGACATAGTTTGAAGCTGAGGGAGAGAAGTTTTAGACTGGAGCTTAGGATAGAAACTCTTCAATACGAGGGTGGTGAGAGTCTGGAATAGGTTGCCTGGGGAGACTGTGGATGCTTCCTTCCTGGTGGTGTTCAAGGCCGGGTTGGATGAGGCCTTGAACAGCTGTGTCTGGTTGAGAGGCATCCCTGCCCATGGTGGGGAGGTTGGAGCAGATAATTGTCTCTAAGGTCCCTTCCAACTTGAGCCACGCTCTGATTTTATAATTCTGGAGTAATAAAGAGTAATCTTATAGCGAAGTTTTATCTGTATCTTATCTCTGTCAGCAGTACACATGACTTGTTTCCATGGTTTTGCAGATAAGTTGCATGTCCTGCTAAATAATCTGCTTTCATGCAGAACCTTGTGTGTGTTTTCTTCTGAGTCAGTCCCTGCAGCCATTGAAGATGCTCAGAAAGATTAAAATGAAAAGTTTGGTAATAAAACAACTGGATACTACATAAGTAGAAGTGGCTAGATACCATACAAATAGTTTTCCTTGAGGATAAATTTATAAATTAGCTTCATTGAAAATGTTTAGTGATGAATGAGAAATCAGTCTCTCATGAATCACATGCACATGCATTTCCCATAAAATTCCCTTTTGTGTTCCACTAAAGTAGTTACTACCTTCTCCCAGCCCTGCTGCGCTGTCATGGAAGCAGTTTGTTCTGTTCTATAAAGAAAATTAGAGAGATCCATTTTTCAGAAATATTAATTTAAATAGAAACAAAGCACCATCCTTCTACTAATTAGTTACTAATTGGTAATTTGAGGGGGGGACTGTCTATAGAAAATGGTATGTGTCGTTTAATCATTCAATTGCAATTTCAGTGTTCTACGGCAGCAAATAACTCTTACGGCACATGGTTGCAGCATATTCAGTCTCGAATACGTGCAGCTAAACAGATGGTAAGCTGGCATTGTTGTGGAAAAAAGCTAGGGAGAGATAGTTTGGGGTTTTATCATGTCTCTTAATTCTTTTGCCAAATCTGAGTTCTGAAAGTTTTAAATCCCACATTAAAGCAATGTTTTCAAGGCTGTGAAGACCGAGGAAGGGGATAGATACTCAAGTGGAAAGTGAGATATTTAATGTGCCTCTAAACGTTCATATGTCTGTGTAAAGCTTACCTCTACAACATTTGAAACAGTATTTGTTGTTTTTTTCATTAGTGTAAGTATTTCTTACATATTTAACCTGGACCAGTTTCTGGCAGGAAAGAGAGATCAGAAAGGAGATGACTGTTTCCTTCTTGTTAGTGAAGTACGCAGGCTAGAGGGAGAGAATAGAGAATGCTGAATTGATTAGTCTGCTGCCTTAGAGACTTTGTGCCTTTCTGTGTCTAGTGGACAGTTGAACTTATATTTCTTCTTTTAAATTAATTGGCATCATCTGGTTAGACTGTCCCATAAAATAGTAATTTTTTTGTGGATACTTTTTTTCTGAGATTTTTTTATTTTAGTGAACATTTAAAATTTTTTATTAACACTTGATTATTTTGTATTTTAGTGTTGCTGAATTTTGGGAATTGTTAACAACCCACAGTGGGTTTTGTTTGTTTGTTTTTTCCTCTGCCTCTAACAAGTCAGATTTTTAAACAAAGTTTTCCCTTAACTTCAGGTTAAAAAACTGCCCAGATGGCAAATTGTATCCTAGGCTGCCTAGGCTGCATCAAGAGACGTGTAGCCAGCAGGTTGGGTGAGAGGGTTCTGCTGCTTTACTCTGCTCTGGTGAGACCCCACCTTGAATACTGCATCCAGTTCTGGTGTCCCCAGCATGAGAAAGATGCAGAGTTGTTGGAGTGAGTCCAGAGAAGGGGCACAAAGATGATCCAAGGGCTGGAGCACTTATGATAGGAGGATAGGCTGAGGGAACTGGGAATGTTCAGGCTAGAGAAGAGGGGATTCTGGAGGGACCTTAGAGCTGCCTTCCAATTACTGAAGGAATCCTACAGGAAAGCTGCAGAGGGACTTTTCATAAGG
Organism: Picus viridis; assembly: GCA_033816785.1. Classification (NCBI taxonomy): domain Eukaryota; kingdom Metazoa; phylum Chordata; class Aves; order Piciformes; family Picidae; genus Picus; species Picus viridis. The sequence continues at coordinate 3,627,126 of CM066594.1, forward strand.
ATGTCTTGCAGTAGGACAAGGGGGAATGGTTTGAAGCTGAAGGAGAGTAGGTTTAGACTGGATCTTAGGAAGCTCTTCAGTACGAGGATGGTAGGACTCTGGAATAGGCTGTCCGGGGAGATTGTGGATACCTCCTCCATGGCAGTGTTCAAGGCCAGGGTGGATGAGACCTTGAGCAGTTGAGTCTAGTTGAGTGGCAGGGAGATTGAAGTAGATGATCTCTGAGGTCCCTTTCAACCTAAGTCATTCTATGACTTCAGTGCTTAAAGTGCTCATCAATACAAAAATATCATGCAGTTAAAAATCCAAACACTAAACTAGAGGAGGCTATAATCAACTGAATCCGGTGACTTTAAGGTCCTGTTTGCATGTTTGGTTTCCTGAATTCGTGTTTGCCCTTCTGTGAACCTCCAGAGAAAAGAACTTACTTTGAAAGAACACAAGCCTCTTCTTGTGTTTTTAATTACTACTTCAATTACACATGCAGAATTATGAATTACCAAACAGAATTTCTTGAACATAATGGGAGATTTCCTTTTTCCGATAACATACTCATATATATACAAAGATTTGTGGCTTCAGCCATTGTTAAGTGTTTTGTCTGCAGACGTGTAGTACAATAAGCAGCACAGACTTGCAAACATCGTCTCATGGGACAGTTCAGAAAGTCTTAACATAATTTGTAAACATCTTTTAAACTGGAAAACGTGGATCATTCTGTAGTCACTTGAAGTCTGTCAAAATAGCCCTCAGAAACAAACTCATTGGTGTACTACTTGTCTGTTGATATCCCCAACTGTCAAAGAATAATTCCAAAAGTTCTGAAGGTGTCAACAAAATGATGATAAATGTAATTAATTTTGAGACACAAAACTGGGGCTATATTAAAAAGCCCCAAATAAATTGAAACCATATAGGAAGAAATTATTTCCTCTCAAAGGAGCAGAATATACCCTTCAATGTAAAAAAGGAAAGGGGAGAAAGAAAATGACTAGAAGTAGAAATAAATCTTTTATAGCCCATCTCTGCTGCACGTCTTCCAGTTGATATCCCGTCCTGCAATTGGTATGTTTTGGATAGTTTGAAAACAAACTAGCTGTGTTTTATTCAGGTTATAAGAAAAATCATGGAAAATCAGAGACTGTTTCAGTTTTTTCAGAATAATCATTCTTAATCATTGGCTTAGCAAAACAATTTATTAAGCAATGAAGGATAACGAACCATAAAGTTTTAATTTGCCTTTTTTAATTGAGTTGTTAATTAGTACCCCTCCACAGTTGGTAACTCCCAACTTGCTTTTTGTTGTTCTGTATCCAAGACATTTAAGGAACCTAATCTATCTTAGTTATTCCAAAAGACACTTCCATGAATCAAATCTATAGGTGATTATGTTCTAACTGTGCTGGGGCTTCTGTGAGTGCATATTAATTATGTCAGTGGTTAATGATCAGGCAAGAAATATGTGAATGCCAGCGATGATTGTTTAGCAGCAACAGAAGGAATATCTTGTGTTCTCTGAAATGTTTAGTCTTGCCACCTCACTCAGGGTAGAAACTTACAGTCACATTATGCTATATGAGCATTGTCAAGGGCTTCCTTTTGGCATTTTTGACGTATGAGAATTTGTTGAGATCTTGTTATCCATAGGAATAAATATCAAAACATCTATTTCATCTAGCTGCAAACATTGTTCTTAAATTCTTTCTTATTAGTGTTTTAAATTGCAGATTTCCCTCCTAGTTAAGAATTTAAGCTGAGAGTTCTCAATTCCTGCTTTCAAGAGCTTCATGGTGCTGAAAGCCCTGGTAATTGGATTATGCAAGCTAGTCAAATGGAAATGCCAAAACAAGGGTTAGATATACTTGAATTGCCTGTAAAATGACTATAGTCTGTACTGTACAATCTGGACTCCAGTTTGTAGCATTCCCCTTGATTGCCAGGATGCAGGACTAAGCCCTCATAGAGGGCTTCTCTACTAAGAAACAAGTCTGGATTTCCACTTGCTGTCTTTGTTCCAGGTTGTGTTGCTCAGCACAGACTCTGCCTTTTCTGGTTTGCATCCCAGATCAGTTTTCTAGGGAAATGGCTGGTGTAGCTGCAGATGGACCAGAACGTCATCCTCTTTTACTGTGGTGGTGTTAGGCTGTACCTAGAAAATTTTCCACAGAGCATGAACAGAAAGTGGTAGAATGTAAATAAATTACTATTGGATGTAAAAAGGAAAATAATAAGGTCTAAATAATCCCATTGGACAGATAACAAACATAAAGTTAGACCTGCAAACTAACTTTTGCTCTCTTTTCACTTCCTCCACTCTGGCTGATGCATCTGCTGGCTTTGCTGACCTTGGCTGCATTGCTTTGTTGTGGCTCTCTGCTCTTTTTCTTGTTCCCTGTACAAGGGGAGGGAAGGGAGCAGGGAGGGGAAGCTGTTGGTAGCCCCCTGGTTTGTCCAGGGGGGGTTCTTGTGTTGTTTATAAACTGTACATATATGTAAATATTGTATATTTTGTACATATTCATTGCATTCCATATTTTAGATTGTAGTTTTGCTTGTAAATACAGCTTCTTTTGCTTTCCAACTGAGCTGCTCTGGCAATTTTATGTTGGGGGGTAATTTTCAACCCACTACATTTGCTTACTTCTGGTCCAGGTTGATTTAACGGAGTAGTATTCAGCAGTCATTTGCTGCACCTGAAGTGCATGTAAATGCCTTTTGTTCCGTTCAGCGTAACCATATGTTTAAACAACAGCAGCAGAGGGAGCAGAGGTACACCTGTAAATGGCAGCATGATCATGGGTTAGCAGCATGTAAATACTTGTGGTTATATAGGGTACAGAAGCAGCAGTTGGTGACCATTGTCTAAAAGGAAAATCTAAGCTAGAATCTTCATGTGCTGATTTTTTTTTCCTTTATCCAAAGCCAGTTGTTAATGGTAGAGATATGGGAATCACCTGCAGTTCCTCAGCCTCTGAAGACCTTCCACCCCTGTCCAAGCTTTCACATCATCCAAGGCAGCAGCAGATGACTAATTTACAGCATCAGGTTGTGGTTCCTTAGGGAACATATGCCAAGCATGAACTGATAAGACAGGCTGGGGAATTATGAGAGGCAGATTGATTTATATGCTAGATCTCAACTTTTTTTAATTGAAGACATGCCTTTCTATCACTTAGGTGTCAGTCACTGTAGATGGGCCTAGTGCAGGGGAATGTAGGGTTTAAACTGTAAAACTACATAGCTCATAACTCTGCAGGGATTTTGGGGTGCAGACATGTGGAGAGGATACTTGGACACATGAAGTATGTTGGCTTTGTGAAAGCTTTAGTAGCTAACCATGGGAACCATGTTCTTGCTGTAACTTGATTTTGATTTTAAGCATGCAAGAAATAGCCTGAAATCCCTCTCTGTTTAAATGATGATGGCTACTCAGTGCTGTGTTTAGCTAGCTAATACAGAGAAGGTACATGTTGAGGACATACTGACTCAGATGTCATATTATTTAAATCCTGGAAAAAAATGCAAGAAGATGCTAGGAAACAATTTTGCTTTCTTCATTTTGATAAAAACATGAAATTTAGACATTGAGATGTTTCCATTTGTAAGGTAGAATATTCTGAAAATTCACAGGAACATATTGCTGCTGTTAGTGCATGATCAGAGTATTAACTGATTTCCTGAGATGCTTTGTTATCAAGAGATTCTTTTTATGCTCAGTGAGCTTCATCTCCTTATTTTGGCATGTCTGAACTATTTGCATTTCCTTCATAAATTTAAACAAACCCAGAGTCTAGTCTCACTTTCTTGTCCCTTTCCACCTTGCAAAGGAATTTCTACACAGCTTTAATAAGCAGTATATTGCTTTAAAATGTTATTATTCCAGAGAATCAGCTAATGGGGTGGTCCATGGGAACAACTGAAAGGCTCACATTTGTACATGCTTTCACTGTAAAAGGGTGAATGGTTGTGAACCAAACCATGGGCAGCTTTCTCCCTGTCGGTTTCTGCATGTCCCTTGCCCTGTGTCCTTTGGCCTGCAGGTGGATGAGTGCTGTGAGCAGCTCATGTGAGGAAGGGGTGTCGGGACAGCTCAGAGACCCAGGAAAGCAGGTGTCCTGATCTGTATGAAACTGCAGCCATGCATATATAGAGAGAGATGGAGTTAGATACTTTGAGTACAAGGGCACCGCAGGACACAACCCACTCCCCAGTCGTTATAGAAGCTTTCAGGCTACTGCTGGCATTCACCAGTGACTCTGCCAGTGCAGCTAGAGTTCAGGCGGAAGGATAGTGTGGTTGAAATCCACAAAACCCAGTGGAAACACAGATGTATTCTCTTGGTCATGCTTCATGTTTTCTTTTTATCTAGATACCTGCTGTGATGTTTCTTATCAGTGTTATGGGATAATTTGGGGAAGTGGCCAAATCTTCTTGTGCAAGGCTTCCTGGGCCCTTGAAGTTTGCATTTCCTTAAAGCTTAGGTGCTTTTAGCAGTAGGAGTGCTCCCTGCATTGCACTGGAGACAGTCTAGTAAAAGAGTTTTGGAATCCATGCTAATGAAATCTGCCTTACAGGGACTGCTAGGAAGTTTTCATACTATTCATAAATCTGTTACAAAAACTGATTTATAAATGCAAAATTTGATTAAAAGACTTCAGTTCCTTTAGCCATGAAGAAAGCGTTCACAATATCAATGCAGTCTAAATCAAATCTCCTTCCTAGCTTCTTAAGGACTTTTTTCTTGCCACTGGTACTTCCCTTTGGTGGAAGGGAATTTGCCAGGGCTTTTTGTTCCAGAAATGTAATGAACTGTCAGGGGTTAGTGCTTGTACCTGGCATGAATGTAGAGGTAGACTGTATAGTTCTTCCTCAAGAATCTTTTAATAGGAAATAACCCAGTAAGATTATTAAGAGCATAATGAAAACCTCATTGAGTTCCCTGTCAGTTTTCAGAGCTGGAAGTGGCTTCTAATTTGCACAAGATTGGAACGGCATTGAAGAATTACAGTAACTAAGTGAAGCACTCATTGGTTTTGCAATTTTCTGATAGCATCCCTTGTAATTTCTTCTAATGCGTTTGTAGCTCAGTACAATGACTAATGTCAAGGCTCATTGTACTGGTTTTACGCACATCAGCACTAGACTGGGAGGTGTAATGTCAGCTTCTGTCTTGGGAAAAGCTAGAGTAGCTACTGGATGCTTTCCCATTACTGGTTATGTAGTAGAAAGAACCTTTATTTCTAGGTGGGAGAGGAAAATTGCTTTCCAGATTTTATTTTATTTGTAAACAATGTTCTGTTTTGTAGGAATTCCAACAATAAAAAGTAAGCCTGAGAAGCCTATGAAATATTTAGCTGGACATTATCGTGTGAATTCTGACATCCAGGTGGTTTTGCCATGACAAACCGCAGAGAGCTAGTTAAAGCAAAAACATACACTTCTAAGCTTCATTGTGTAGCTTGATTCCACGACTTACTTAAAGGTACATAGCCCATGTGTGATATATTTCTTGTGAGGAAATAATTTCCCCTGTTAAATAGAAAAGCAAGCAGTATTGCCATTTTCTCAGCTAGGAAAAAAAAAAAAATACAGAAAATGCTGGTTTTGTACTTAAGTTAGGTATTATTCATCATCATGGAAAAATCAAATCTCTTAAGAAGAGCAAAAGGAAAGGAGTTTTTATGTGACCTTTAGAAACACGTCGTAACCAACTCTCCAGCATTCTCGCTCCTTGAGGATAAAACCATCTTCTTAGTGATTCTTCCTCAAAGTATTGATTAAGAATACAAGTCCATTGCAGGACTGTCTGCTCAGAACTTTTTTCTGACCTATATTTGATTGAACTCACAGAATATGGTGGGTTAGAATGTCTGAGTTTTGTTAAACCTCTTCATAGAGCTGAAGAGCATTAATTTTGAATTTAATGAAAGAAGGGTTTCATTTTTAGTTAGCTACACAATTCATTCCATCATTTCCCCACAAAATCAGCGTGGTTTGTTGTTTTTTAATTGTAAGACCTAGAAGGTGGTTTTTTTTTTTTTCTGATGCCTTTCTTCTAGGAAAGCTCTTTTCTGGAGCATTTTCCTTGTGAGTGAAATGCTTCTGTAGCGCTGCACAGGAGAATGAATGTAAGTTCTGAACTAGACAGGTTGCGTCTAATTGTATGTAATTTCCTAGTTTTAGAGGTTTTTTTTAAAAACACTTAAGGGCAACAAAGTTGGGGAGGGGTTTGGAGCACAAACCCTATGAGGAGAGACTGAGGGAGCTGGGGTTGCTTAGCCTGGAGACGAGGAGGCTCAGGGGAGACCTTATTGCTCTCTACAGCTATCTGAAGGGAGGTTGTAGCCAGGCAGAGGTTGGTCTCTTCTCCCAGGCAACCAGCACCAGAACAAGAGGACACAGTCTCAAGCTGTGCCGGGGAGGTTTAGGCTGGAGGCTAGGAAGAAATTCTACACAGAGAGAGTGCTTGCCCATTGGAATGGGCTGTGTGGGGAGGTGATGGAGTCACCTTCATTGGAGGTGTTCAGGAGGAGACCTGATATGGTGCATGGTTGCATGGTTTATTTGATTAGGTGGTGTTGGATGATAGGTTGGATGCTATGATCTTGAAGGTCTCTTCCAACCTGGTTTATTCTATTCTATTCTGTTGTAGAATTTACAATATACTGCTGTGTTCATCCTGCAAATATGGGGTTATAGAAGTAAAAAAACTACTGTGATGCATCTGAATTGCTTTTAGGCTGTAAAGCACAGTATAAAAAGGAGCATAACACAAGTTTAGAAGTCGCACTGTGAATTTTGCAAGGCATGCTGGAGCAAGTCTTGGTTTGAGAAATGTTCACTTTAACCACAGTTGTTCTCTTTTAACCTCTGAAACACATAGGTATAGATCTTCATCAGGCAGGGTCGTTTTGCAGAGTTGTGCCTGGTTTGTTGTTTTTTTTCAATAGGAGGACAAAGCAAAAGGTATGTGTTTAATTGTTAGGCACATTTAAAAGCAAGCCTTGGGGGGGGGAACCCTTGTGCTTTTTAATTTTCTAACTGATATAAAAATCTGACACTGTCATCAAGTTGCAGAAAGTAAAACAGAAATTGAAACAGAGCTATTTATAATGTCATGTATAGATCTCACTAGCAAGTAAAATTACTGGGTGATTCAGCTGATTGTTGGTGAAGTGATGCTCATCCTAATCAGATTTGATGTCAGTGTTCTTGACTGACATTTGCAATGAGAAGATTTGAAATTTACAAATAAAATACAGAGGAATTGCTACTGCTTTGTTTCAACCACACGCAGTGTGAAGGGGTAATTAATCCATTTAATATTCTGATAAGCTAGTACTCCTAAGTATGAGGAAAAGTCTTGTTGCAGGCCCTGAAGTCATGAACTTCAGGTTTCAAAAGAAGATTGTATTGTTGATGAAAGTGCCTCGGACTCAGAATATGACTGGGCACCCCTGTGGTGTTTGGGCTCTGAAGACCCCACGTAGACTTGAGTTTTCCTTCTCTAGAACGAAGCTGTAGGCTGGTTGCTGAGATGGCTGCCCTGGTACCTGTCAGCGCCCAGGTGCTTGGTACACTTGAGGGAATCATTTGGTGAAGAACCCCAGCCTTCTCCTTCTCTGTGCCCAGTGCCAGAAGTTCTCTTGCCACAGTGACATGGGCACAGCAGCAGCTTAACTTAACCTCCCACTCCCTGCTCAGTGGGTTTTGTGAAATGAAGTCAGATAAGCCACAGACTGTAGGGTTTAATGTCTGTGGTGTTTCCAAGGGTGCTAGCTCTGATTGTGGTCTGGATTGAGGTGATTTTTCATTTCCTGCTGATCTGATTTGCACTTGAATAAGCACAATGGCTGATTTAAATGTGAAGACCATGTGGACAGCAGGAAAGGCAGCAAGTGATGCCAGGGCAAGGAACAAGGGAGATGAAATAAACAGAGGGGAGGTTGTTGATAGATGGTTTCCACCTCAATCAGACAGTAAAGTAGTTGTGCAAGTTGGGGATCGGCGAAAACATGCTGAGTGATGACAAACTGTCTCCTTGGCTAGCTCACGTAGGTCAAAACTGCAGTGCTGCTTCAAAACTCTTCAGCCCTTTGTTTATGTAGCATATGGAGTTTTTATTTATTAGCATTGAACCATGCTTTATCTAACCTCACTGAAAACAACTGATCTAGAAATGAAATGGCTTTTTACTTGAGTAGTGTTGCCTCGTGTTATAAATTCCCGGCGATTCGCTTTTCCAGTGTGCAAGAAAGGAAAGTACAAGCTCCGGTTAACTGGCACTGGGATACGTATTACATGGTATTGTGGAGTTTGAAACATTTATTTTTTGTTAAAATAATTTGGTGCAGTTTTAGAGTTTGATAATGTAATCAGCTTTTAGTTTGTTTTTTTTTTTTTTTTTTTCCTGCTCAGTGATTCACATGCCATGAAATTTTTTCATTAAACCACTCCAAGGGTCAACCAAGTAGAGAATATAAAGGACCCCAGATACCTCTTCAGCATAATCAGTTCACTTCAAATTGGCTGCTGGCCATAATTTTACTATGTAGATTGCTTAAATGGACCACTGGATTTTTTTTTTCTTTTTATCATTTATTGTTTTAGAAAATTAATACAAGAGGAATAAATATTTGCATGGAGCATAATTTTTTCAGATGATGGTGCTGCAATTTCAGGTCTCATCACTTTATCATGAGTTTGAGGAAGCGTGCAGTAATAATAAGCTTGCCTAAATTAAGCACTTCAGACTTCTATAGCATGCATATAATACATTTTGCATGCTCACTAGTTTTGGTAATATTAGTATGGCATAATACAGTCCACAGGGGTGGACATAAGTCCCAATCTGAGAGGGAGGGAGGCTGGGCAAGCATCTGTCTGCTTGCTGCTGTGGAATATGCTGCAAAACCTTGGCAGTGCTGGGACAGGTGCTAAAGTCCATAGGCATATTTGGTCTAATTAATTAGAATTTTCAGAGAGCTGTAGTCTGAGGGTGTTTTTTCAGAGTCTCTGGCCTCCATGTTGTTTCTGACAGCAGCTGCTATTTGTAGCCACAAAGATAGTGGGCAAAGTACAAAGTTTTAAGCTGCTTTCTTGATTTGGATCCTGCAAGTTTAAATATGGGCTTAAATTTTTGGTTTGGGGGTTTAAGAGCTGGTTGGAAGGAGATTTAGTAAAATGACTGAGAAGCTTTAATCTGGCTGGCTGATATCAGCCCACTAATGAACTACTGTTGTGAAATATGTCTAGTCATTACTTTGGTGTCTAAATTATCCTCGTTTTCAAGTCTTATTTAAATTCTTAATAACCTTTATTAGATAGAGGAGAAAAGATTTCACCCAGAAGCCTTCAACCTCCATCAAAACTAATAGAATACACTAATAAAATCATGTGCCATATTAAAAGGCAAGAATTATAGCGTAGTATAATATTGTCTAAGCTAAGCTAATGGAATAAATGAATTAATAGGGGTTTTGATAATTAATTTTTAGGGGGGAAAAAATGTGAAAGTGGATTTTAGAAAAATTTGTGTGCAGTTTTCTTCATTAGAATGAAGCCAGAGAAGTGTTAAGTAGCCATCGGAATTCCCAGAGGAGTGTTTGCTTCAAGGTGACTTGGAAATGCTGCCATAATTCAGGAGGCAGCTTTTGGCATAAGGTGAAAGTCAGGTAAGCTTAAGTGTAGGTCGAAATCTAAGAGATTTCTGTGGAGTGTTTGTGCCTTGTGACAATTGGCCAGATAACTTGCTAGAAGGAATTCCTGCCTGTGGCAGGGTTTGAATCTTACTAGCTTAGAAACATTTCTAGAGGAACCTGATGCATTGATTTCCTTTGGGAGTTGTCACAGGTAGGTAAAATACTGACATAGAAGGGGTGTTTCGTATTAGCGCAAAGGAGCCTACTTGTTCACAGTATCACCAAGGTTGGAAGAGACCTCAAAGATCATCAAGTCCAACCTGTCACCACAGACCTCATGACTAAACCATGGCACCAAGTGCCATGTCAAATCCCCTCTTGAACCCCTCCAGGGACGGTGACTCCATCACCTCCCTGGGCAGCCCATTCCAATGGCGAACGACTCTCTCCGTGAAGAACACAAATTGTTGAAATGTTAGAACAGTGAAGTCTGCTGATGTTATGTCCCACATAAAGCTTAGGTGAGACTGGGGAAGGAGGGCTAAAAAGCTTAAGTCAAAGGTAAACCTTTGAATTTAATCCCTGTAGTTTTCAAGTATTTGGGATTTTCTTTATCTTGAACCTGTTGACTTGCCTTGGCTCTTTCTTGTAAAGGCTATCCACAGTTGATTTAACTCCTAATTATCCTTCATCAAACAATGCAAAAGTGAAAAGACGTGTACATACAGTACGCGTCTTTTCATACAGTAACAGGAACATCCCCTGTGTTCTGCAAAAGAAAGTAAGGCTCTACAGTGCCTCCAACTTGTGTTTATTTCCTTCTGGTTTACTTAGTTTTTCTCTGTGCCTTAAAATATTAGTCAAACATAAAAGGCTTTGTTTGAAAATTCTGGAAGATGCCTAAATGAAACTTAGGCAGGTTACAGGTTGGACTCGATGATCTTCGAGGTCTCTTCCAACCTTGGTAATACTGTAGTACTGTAACTGGTATCCACTGAGGAGCACGGACACAGCAAGCCTTGCTGTTGCAGTGCTACTAGTGCTGTGCTCTTGAGAAACAGATTTATTGAAGAGCAGCTGTGTTGCAGGTTAGGGATGCCAGGTATGTGCAGCTGCTGAAGGTCGTAGCATGTTTTGTAAAAATGCTGGGATTTGGATTTCATGAACCAAGAATGCTGGTCTGCAGTTCAGTCCTCCTTTTGTGAAATGCTCTGTTCAATGACCTCGTTGTGAAACTTAGAGTAGCTCTGTTTTGCTTTACTGTGAGGAGCAATTCAACAGTGTACCACTCCAGTACAGGGTGATCTGCAGGTTCTGTGGGTAAATGTTTCTCTCACGAGAAATTTGATGAGAGTGCTTTCTCCAGGGTCCAGTAAGTGGCAAATAGTCACATAGGTTCAAAACCATTGCAGACCTTAAAATAATTTTTATGCTTGCAGTTGAACAAGTTAATGAAGCTGCCGTTTGCAGCGATGGAGTTTATCAAGTTACTTGGTCAATTAATAACAATATGAAAAAGGAGGAAACCTCAGAGTGTGTTTAATTCCTTGCTGAACATGAAAAATAGCATTTTGAATTTACTGGAACCTCTTTTTGGCCTCAGACACCTTTATAAATTCCATGATGTAACCTTTCAAATGATACAAGCCCTGTTTGCAGTTCTGGAAAGTGGATAAAAACAGCAACTGTGCCCTCTGCTGGAACCAACGGATTTGAAGGAAAAAAATCCTTCCAGAGGAGGCATTGAAGTATCATCACATAGTATCAATGATGAATTAAACCTGCTTAATTTCAGTAAAAAGCTAAAAATGAAACAAAACAAAACTCAGTGTCTTCAAAAATCAGATCAAACTGAAAGGCTTTTATATTCTGGTGCTTTGCTTGGCAATCTGCATGCCATTGAAGGAGGGGAGGTCAGTACATCCATGGGATTTTTTTAAACCGCATTTAGGGGGTGAATTATTTAGCTAAAATTTTAGTAGGAAAACCAGGAGCAAGTTCCAGTCAAATAATGGCCCAGCTGATTTTATTTCAAAGGAAATAAATGTGTCTAATTTTGTTAGTTGAGCACTGCAACAGTGGTATCTTTTGTAGTATAGTACGTACTTTAGTTGTATTTTCCCTGGATTTCTTTATGAAGGCTTTAATTAAGAAGTGCAGTGGTGTTCCTTCCCTCTGAGTCCCTTCTTTCCTGTCTTCCAGGCTGGGGTCAGAGTGACTGGAGAACGGCCAGGCAGAGAGGGACCTGGGGTTACTGGTTGATGGTAGCCTGAACATGAGCCTGCAGTGTGCCCAGGTGGCCAAGAGGGCCAATGGCATCCTGGCCTGTGTCAAGAACAGTGTGTCCAGCAGGAACAGGGAGGTGAATCTGCCCCTGTACACTGCACTGGTTAGGCCACACCTTGAGTCCTGTGTCCAGTTCTGGGCCCTTCAGTTTAGGAAAGATGTTGGCTTGCTGGAAGGTGGAAGCAACAAAAGTTGGTGAGGGGTTTGGAACACAAGACCTATGAGGAGAGACTGAGGGAGCTGGAGTTGCTCCAGGAGGAGACTGAGGGGAGACCTTATTGCTCTCTACAACTCCCTGAAGGGAGATTGTAGACAGGCAGTGGTTGGTCTCTTCTCCCAGGCAACCAGCACCAGAACAAGAGGACGCAGTCTCAAGCTGTGCCAGGGGAGGTTTAGGCTGGAGTTTAGGAAGACATTCTGCACAGACAGAGTGATTGCCCATTGGAATGGGCTGCCCAGGGAGGTGGTGGAGTCACCATCATTGGAGGTGTTTAGGAGGAGACTTGATAGGGTGCTTGCTGCTATGGTTTAGTTGATTAGGTGGGTTGGATAATAGGTTGGATGTGATGATCTTGAGGGTCTCTTCCAACCTGGTCTGGTCTCTTCTCTTCCTCTTCTCTTTCTTCTCTTCTTTTCTTCTCTTCTTCTCTTCTTCTCTTCTTCTCCTCTTCTCCTCTTCTCCTCTTCTTCTCTTCTCTTCTCTTCTCTTCTCTTCTCTTCTCTTCTCTTCTCTTCTCTTCTCTTCTCTTCTCTTCTCTTCTCTTCTCTTCTCTTCTCTTCTCTTCTCTTCTCTTCTCTTCTCTTCTCTTCTCTTCTCTTCTCTTCTCTTCTCTTCTCTTCTCTTCTCTTCCTCTTCTTCTCTTCTCTTCCTCTTCTTCTCTTCTCTTCCTCTTCTTCTCTTCTCTTCCTCTTCTTCTCTTCTCTTCCTCTTCTCTTCTTCTCTTCTTCTTCTTCTTCTCTTCTCTTCCTCTTCTTCTTTCTTCCTCTTCTTCTCTTCTCTTCCTCTTCTTCTCTTCTCTTCCTCTTCTTCTCTTCTCTTCCTCTTCTTCTCTTCTCTTCCTCTTCTTCTCTTCTCTTCCTCTTCTTCTCTTCTCTTCCTCTTCTTCTCTTCTCTTCCTCTTCTTCTCTTCTCTTCCTCTTCTTCTCTTCTCTTCCTCTTCTTCTCTTCTCTTCCTCTTCTTCTCTTCTCTTCCTCTTCTTCTCTTCTCTTCCTCTTCTTCTCTTCTCTTCCTCTTCTTCTCTTCTCTTCCTCTTCTTCTCTTCTCTTCCTCTTCTTCTCTTCTCTTCCTCTTCTTCTCTTCTCTTCCTCTTCTTCTCTTCTCTTCTTCTTCTTCTTCTCTTCTCTTCCTCTTCTTCTCTTCTCTTCCTCTTCTTCTCTTCTCTTCCTCTTCTTCTCTTCTCTTCCTCTTCTTCTCTTCTCTTCCTCTTCTTCTCTTCTCTTCCTCTTCTTCTCTTCTCTTCCTCTTCTTCTCTTCTCTTCCTCTTCTTCTCTTCTCTTCCTCTTCTTCTCTTCTCTTCCTCTTCTTCTCTTCTCTTCTCTTCTTCTCTTCTCTTCCTCTTCTTCTTTCTCTTCTTCTTCTCTTCTTCTTCTCTTCTTTCTTCTTCTCTTCCTCTTCTTCTCTTCCTCTTCCTCTTCTTCTCTTCCTCTTCCTCTTCTTCTCTTCCTCTTCCTCTTCTTCTCTTCCTCTTCCTCTTCTTCTCTTCCTCTTCCTCTTCTTCTCTTCCTCTTCCTCTTCTTCTCTTCCTCTTCCTCTTCTTCTCTTCCTCTTCCTCTTCTTCTCTTCCTCTTCCTCTTCTTCTTCTCTTCCTCTTCCTCTTCTTCTCTTCCTCTTCCTCTTCTTCTCTTCCTCTTCCTCTTCTTCTCTTCCTCTTCCTCTTCTTCTCTTCCTCTTCCTCTTCTTCTCTTCCTCTTCCTCTTCTTCTCTTCCTCTTCCTCTTCTCCTCTTCCTCTTCCTCTTCTCCTCTTCCTCTTCTCCTCTTCCTCTTCTCCTCTTCCTCTTCTCCTCTTCCTCTTCTCCTCTTCCTCTTCTTCTCTTCCTCTTCTTCTCTTCCTCTTCTTCTCTTCCTCTTCTTCTCTTCCTCTTCTTCTCTTCCTCTTCTTCTCTTCCTCTTCTTCTCTTCCTCTTCTTCTCTTCCTCTTCTTCTCTTCCTCTTCTTCTCTTCCTCTTCTTCTCTTCCTCTTCTTCTCTTCCTCTTCTTCTCTTCCTCTTCTTCTCTTCCTCTTCTTCTCTTCCTCTTCTTCTCTTCCTCTTCTTCTCTTCCTCTTCTTCTCTTCCTCTTCTTCTCTTCCTCTTCTTCTCTTCCTCTTCTCTCCGTGATAGGCTCTCCTGAGGCGCCAGCAGCCTGCCTGAGGTGCTGGGCTGTGTCCTGCGCTGGGCAGGCCGGAACCAGCTGGAGCCGGCTGGGACCGTCTGTTTCTGGCACAAGGCTGCTCCCTGTCAGAGACCGCCTGCCAGTGCGTGGTAGTCACCTCACTGGAGTGATGTACAATACAACTGGAAAGGTTTCTTTCCATTCTTTCTTCTCTAAAATTGTTTATTCTTTGGATCTCCTTTAGTTATTATATACAGATAGGTAAGAAAGAAAACAAAGGTGCGTAAGCTGAGGGCAGGCTTCACAGACAGCAGGTGACCAGTGTTGGATAAAGCGAGCAGCAGCTGAGGAGAGCAGTGCATGGGTGAGGCGTTCACCAGGTGTGTTTGAGGCCTGCGTTCGGCAGTGGTGCGAAGACCAAGTGTGAATTCCAGCAGTTGTGAAAGGCCTGTGCGTGAGTACCCCTCTTCTTAGGTTTGTTGTGGTTTTAATAAACACCATTGGTAATCACACTTTAATTCCTATGTGTACTCTGTGCTGCACTGTTTTATTGCTGGAGTGATTTTTATGAGAAATCCATACCTGTTCCCCTTGTGCTGTTCTTGCTCTCCTCTCCAGCTGTCAGTACTGCAGACTCAGCCAGGGAGCTGAAAATCCTTTTATTCCTCACTGGCAATAAAAGTTCAACACATCAAATTATCTCCCCATTTATTACTGTGCCACCTCATCAAAAGGCTACTGCAGGAAAATTTGTGAGCAATGATATATCCTGCAGATATAACTGAGCCAAGACATAACCAAGGGTCTCTTAAAATGAAGAGTGTTACTCTTGGCTGGGTCTGTTCTCTTTTGTCCTATCGCTCACCTTCCCCCAAAAACTGTCCTTCCTTTTCTTTCCCCCTAAGCCTTTCTGTCACACTCTTCTGCTTTCTCACTTAGTCCAGAACAGGCTTCTACAAGTAGTTTCCCAATCTGATCAGACCTGAAAAATACTCCTTCCCTAGCTTGTTTTCTTCATCATGTTTCTTTACCCAAAATAGACCTTTTATTAAATCAAGTAGGGAAGCTTTAACTACTGCCTTAGCTCAAGTGGTGCTGTCCATCATAAGCTCTGGATCATAGAATCATAGAATCAGTCAGGGTTGGAAGGGACCACAAGGATCATCATAGAGCTGTCCAGTAAAGATGCCCTTTTTCCCAGTGGTCTGTAGCATGTGGGGACAGCGCAGCAGGGAGCTGACTGAAATGCATGTTAGGTGGCATATGATTATTGAATCTCATTTTCCTGAGAAGTGCTTATCCATGGATTCAGAGCTTCACCCTGCTACGTTTGTACACCCAGCTAGGGGCTGGGAGTGGAAAGAAACAGATGTAGTTTGAAAACCTGCAGAAATGTGGTGTCCTGTGAGCTACTTAAGGCACGATGAGGAAATGTATGTGTCACAGAGATGTGAGATGTAATGAAGTGTGCCCTCGCAGATTCAGGCTCTCTGAAATGTGTGCGTTACTGAGGCTCTTTTGTCTCACCAAAATAGGTTACCTTTGTTCAGCTTGTTGGAGGTGTGTTTGCTCTATGAAAAAAGCTGAGCTGGAAATAAGATCCTTCCTTTCTCCTTGGTACACTGAGCTTGTCCTGCAGTGTGTTTTGAGGAAAACTGCTCTGTGGTCTTGTCATTGTCTCTGATTCATCATTCTCAGCCTGTGGTGTCAGTATCTACCCTGAACGTACTCAAAGATATAATCCAGCACTTAGATGTAAGATGGAATTAGTGAGGCAAACACTTCCAAAAAATATTTTTTTTTTCCATTAGGATTTCTTAAGCATCCCAGACAAGGAAATTTATTGATGTTAGTTGTGTGTGCTCTAATATCAGCATTAACATTATCTTAGAAAAATCACTGTTACTATGAAACATTTGCTGTTACGGGTGGGTGTTATGGATTTTTAATATGTTTGAACAACAGATTTGGGAACTTGTTCACCAGAACTTTTTTTTTCCTCTTTGAGATGGCAAAAGGTTTTTTGGGTTGTTTTCCTCCTGGTGAGGAAGGAAACAAATTTTATGAAAGGTACAGGATACTAAGCCACTGATACAGTTCAAACTGTCAACTGTTTTGAGAAGGTAAGCATTTACATGAAGATTTTGATTGATGTCTGGGTTTTCATCAGGAGCCGCCACCTATATTTAAATATGCTGTTAACAGATATCTCAGTGAATGACATAATACTCTTAACAGCAGGGAAAAAAAAATTGCAGTCTCTTGTTTCTTCAACTTTTAAGACTCCTGGATAGGTTTCGTTTACCCTTGGCTAAAAGTCTGCCTCTTCCACTTTGTGTCATAATCTTTCCCAGTGCTTGCTTGCTAAGAAGGCAAGGTCAGCTGGAAGAAGTCATACATTTGGTACCTCATTTCAGGTGTATTTTTTTAAAGCATAAGGAGTTTTGTTTTCAGCTTTGGAGATATTTAACAGAATGTACATTGTTAAAATTTGTAGTCAATGTTACATACGTGCCTTAAAATATTTCTAATTACCTCTGAAAATGTAAGCCACAGAGTAAATTCTGCCTGGTAAGTTTATGTTCTTTGCTTTCTTACGCTGTTACAGAAGAGACAATTAAAATGTTGTTGGGAGCAGAAACATGGGAAGTAGGAAAGCATAACTTGCTGATAAACATCGAGGTCTGAACTAGACACTGCTACTGGGTCAAGGCCCAGCCATCCATGTTTGGTGATGAGATCGAAATAGGGATGTTGGCTGAGGTCAGGTAAAGCCCTGGAATAAGCTTTTTGTCTTGCTTATCAGAGCAGTTAGCTATTCCCAGCAGAAAATGAATTTTTCCTGGCAGAACACATTAAGTTTGAAAGACCATGCAGAAATGTGTGTGCAACCGCAAAGCTCACTGAGGGATATGGCTGCAGTCTCACCCCCACGCTTTACACAACAGCAAACCAAAGTATCAATTTTAGTCCTTTTGGAACCCAATTTGCACATGAGAATTTGACAAACTCTGGGGACACTGTGGCCATTTGGGCTGTGTGCATGCAAAAAAGAAACCACAGAGTTGAGACTTCCAATGTCCATAGTGTCCAGCCCCGTGAGTGGACACAGGAAAGTGTATTTCTGCCCATAAATCCGGCACCCTTATAAATCTGGCTGCAAAGTTACTGTCTGTCTTTCCTCGCTGCTCCCATGGGAGAGAGATGCTCCCTTATCTGGTAACAATGGGGGAGTATCCCAGGCCTCTTTGGCCTGAGTTTTTGTTTGTTTGTTTTTCCTGTGCAATCCTGGACTGGGTGAAAAGAGTGGCACAGTTCATGCCTGGCCAGCCTGAAACCAGCATAGCAATGACAGGGAGGAAGAAATTGCCTTTGGGTTTTTGGTGAACCCCAGGCGGGAAGAAGGGGAGTGTTGAGGTTTAGATCTGGTGTAAAGGAACTTGTGTGTTAATATTTTTCTGGGGATTTCTTTGAACTTTATATGGTTTGTTATGCTCACCACTATGCTTTGTAGTTTTTTGCAGTATATGAATTGCTTTTCCATTATGCCTTCCATGATGATCCAAGCCATTTGTGCAAGCATTATTCTTTTGCCCCTTTTGGAGCAACAGAGCAATCTGTCCCGCTCTAAACTAGGATAGGACACTGATGAGTTTGTCTTCCTCTCCCTCTCCTGAAGGATATCCTTTTGGTAAGCTTCGTCCTCAGTGCTGCCGAGTACATTTGCCCTGTGCAATTACGTGATTAATTACAGTTGTATTAAAGCTGTAGAGTGCTGATGCTAAGTTCCTATCACCAGCAATTGTAAAGAGTCTGTATCTGTGCTGCAAGTGTAAATAAACCATGCTGCTCATGCATCTGACTGCTGAAATGCAACCAAGTCTACAGTAAGACTGTGCTGGTTTTGTATCTGGTGTCAGACCTAAAATAACCCACCCTAACTGGCATCCCAATGAAGAGATTCATCCAGCCAACCCTAGGCCCTCTAATCTCTGAGGGCTCAGCTAGAACATAAGGGGTTTCATCTCTTACACTATTTACCCCCAATTGGCACAACAAATGTGTGTCTACTACATTACATTAGAGTAAAAATTAGATTTGCATATGGTGATTTGTCATCTTTCATCTTTTAAACCATATTCCTGCTTAGCAATGCGTTTTGATTTTACTTGCAGTTTATCTCTTCTTGTGCTGCTATGTGCCTGACGTGCAAAGCACCCCGAATTCGTGCTGCCCTGGGATTGTGACAACACACTTGATAACAATTTTGAGATATAACACAAGCAGCATTTCTAAACAATCTCATTTTTTCTGTTTTTGTGTAGATACATTTAAATGTTCATGAGAAGAGCTAGGCTGTGTACCTTCTAGCTAAATGTTGTATGTGTGGGATATTGCTCATGGTATTTATTGCAAGCTGTTCAGCAGGCCAGTCTGTTACAAAATAAACTAAGAAATGGCATGTGCTATCTCATGCTCATGGAGATTTTTGAGTAAATTTGGATCTACAGTATGAACCAAGAATGTAACACATAGTAACTGTTGCCCCTTGACAATGAGGTTTGTTGATTAGCTTTCTTGTAGTGAACTTTAGGTAATTCATAGAAATTAAGGAAAAAATAATCAACTTTTGTAGTCATTGTCTTGCGTTCCCATACTTTAGGGGACACACACAAGAGCAACTGTTAAATAAGAGCATTTTTTAGTGTAGATTTTGCAAACCTTTTATTTCTGTGTTGGTATACAGGCTTCTTGATATGCACAGGGCACGAAGCAAAGACCTGCGTAATAATGGATTTAATTGATGTTAAACAAAAAATTGCCACTGAGAAATGGAAGAATTTGGGCCATTTAGAGTTTATTGATGACTGCCATTCTGACACTGATTTATTTACCTTTTGCAGTATGGTTCAGGAGACAAGAAGCTCCCAGTTGCTTTTATTTTCCCTAGAAAATGTTTGAAACACCAGAGAAGCATTTATGAGATAAAGTGAGGCTTGTTTCCGAGTTTCTGTTGAAAGCCACTATTCTCAAAATAGGTTCTTGTTTTTCTGCAGGAAATGATTAATTCAAATGTAATTGCAATCTTTTGGTGAGCAAGTAACTTCCATATGTATTTGGTTATGATAAGGTACAACAGTGGGCATCAGAAACAACATTTTGGAAATTATCATCTGGTAAAATGCATAATTAAAGCCCAAGCCTACTTAGGGCTCTTTTCTTAACGCATACAGGTGTAGCATTAGTTACATCTGTGAGGAAACAGCAAAAAATCAACATGAGAAGTGAGCTGTTGGGTTTTGTGTTGAAGGGTGGATTGTAAGGTTTGTTCTTCCAATGATTGTGGAGTATTAATTTCTTTGATTAACTTCTACCATACTGTTTGGTTGAGCTGGGTCAGCTCAAGGGATGACAGTAGCCCCTCAAATGTATTTATACAGCCTCTGAGACAGTAACTGAATTGACTGCATTGGGGACTGTCATGGCTTGGGGCACAGTCTCTCAGTTCAGCTAGTTCTGAAATACCAGCTTACAATTAGAGGAGGCAGAATTAACCAGGTTTTTATGATTTTTCCATTCTTGATCAGTGAAGTGAGTCAGAATTTCAGTTTCTCAGTTTACTGCCCACTTTGCCTATTTACATTTACTGAAGCTGTAAATAATCATATTTATTACAATACCTTCATTTCATGCTAAGATAGTAGGGATTCCTATGGTGTCATGCTGAAAATACTTTCTGTTGCCATAGAGTGAGGTTCATCAGGTAAATTCCTTCGTGACAGTACTTGCATACTAGTGAAAATGAGATACTCAATGTGTCTTATTCCACATCTGCTGTTGTCATTAGGAAGGACTTTCAGGTAAAGCACTTGGAGTTTTCTTATATTAAACAGGATGAAGCCCTTTTCAAGACATGGGAAGTCTTTAAGGTGTTTGTCAAGTTGCTGAAATTTAGAATAAACCAACTTCAGGATCAGAATTGTCAGGTAAAATTGCCTCAGCAATTCCCAAACCAGTGATTTTCCTCTTAATGTTCCCTGATTTCAGGTTCTGTATTAAGTGTAGCTGAGGGGAGAAAAATAATGGAAGTGAGTTTTGGAGTTTGTCATAGCTAGTGTAAGGTTTGGGAAAGTCCTTTAAGCTTAAGTATGTGCACAGGGTCATGGTCATGAGCAACTGCATGACCCTTTTTCATGTGTACTGTTAAGGTAATTTAATAGTGGAGACAGATAACAAGGAGATTTTCAAAGTGATAGTCTTGTCATGCACTGAAAGCTATGACCTGTTTCATAATATGTTAATTAACAAGGAATAAGTACAAAACAATGCCCATTTAATGGAAAGGACAATTTAAACTTTAATAGAAAGGAATCACTTGCAAAGTCATGATGAGTAAGAAGCCTCATACAACATTTCACATCCTGTACCTTATTTCACATCCAGCTGGCCTATCAATTATAACCTGCACTCTGCAGATGGTGCAATATATCAGAATTAAGTCAGTCAGTTAGTTTGTTCCCAATTAAGTCCTAATGCTCCCAATGGAGAATATTACCCTGAGTCTTAGTTAAGTGCCTGTCTTCTAATATCCCTTTGTGGACTTACTTTGTCATTTTAAAGAGAAGCCTTGTCGTGTAGGCCAGAACTTATTCTGGCTTGTTCTTCCAAGTGCTACCTGCATTGCAGTCATTGTTTTTATCTGAAGTTAGCCAGAGGATTTGGTATCTTGGGGTTAGGAGCAGAGGCATCATGCAAAATACTCTTAGAATAAGTTCTCTTTGGTGTACGCAACTTTACAGCATATATTTAGGTGCATACATGTAGTTGCCATAACAAAATCTGAATACTGAGTCGCCGTCCCTGGAGACGTTCAAGAGGGGACTGGATGTGGCACTTGGTGCCATGGTCTAATCGTGAGGTTTGTGGTTACAGGTTGGACTCGATGATCTTTGAGGTCTCTTCCAACCTTGGTAATACTGTAATACTTGATATTCATAAGTACAATTTCAGGAAGAAGCTAGCATTGCAATGTCCAACCACTCCTTCCATGGCTTAGCAGCCTAATGACCTTGTCTCCTGAAATTCCTGAAATGTACTAGCATTACAGGGCTTGCTTTTTTGAATCATTTACTAGACAGGTTACCTGAGCCTTGTATTTTACATGCTCCATCCATCCTCTTTTGCTTGGTGTTACAAGATATTTCAGGGTTGCCTTTAAAAGATTGATATCCAATTCCATTACACTTCTTTCCAGTTTTAGGTCTTAGTCTTTGCCCAGTTAAAGGTTGGTTAATTTTCTGGCACCTTTCTTTTCTTGCATCTAAATGTCAAGCTGATAGTAGATTTGGTCACTTGATCTAATGGACTTGCTGTCTTCCCTTGTTAGACTTCAAGAGTACTCTTCACTGAGAGGAAACCCTTTGACAGAATTTGTTTTCTGAAGTGACTCCAGAGATTCCAGGCAATTACATGAGCTTCTGAATGTCTTTATTTGGAAGTTTAAAAGACATGCTCTTTCAGTGCTGCCTAAATTACTCTTGTGGATTTGCTGCTATGCTATGGGAGATTTCCGTTCTAGCATGGTCACTGAGTCACAGTTATTTCAGCAGTGTCTTAACTACACAGAGATGTATAAAAAATAATTGTGAATAACTACAAAGGATTTGTAAGATTGCTGTGTAGTAGTTACTTAACATACTATAATATTGTGTAAAAACCGAAACCAAAAAAGGACTGGAATAAGGAAAGACTTGCCCTTAAAAGGAAACTTGGTCTAGACACTTAACTAATGTAGACCATTTTTTCCAATTAGAATAAATTGCATGTATGCCAAAAGAATGGGGGTGGAGAAGGGGGTCAAGAAGGAAAAAAAATCTTTACACTATAGGTCCTTGGAAGAGGGTAAATTGAATAAGGAGAATTGAATTTATTTTCCTGGTTCAAAAAGTTCCTCTTTTGACATCCATTTCTCACATACAAGGCTGGTGCAGTGAATCACTCCCTGTTTGCATGTAGATACCTTTGCCATGCACATATTGTTTGGAAATATGTCTAACCCCATTAACTGGAATTGGTAGTGGGTCATCATCCATCTTCTGATAACCCGCATAAAGCGAGAACGTCGAGTGTGATAATACGGCTTATAACCACGTCAAGTCAAATAGCTGTTTATATCTGACTAATGACTGGGGTGGAAGTAGAAGTTGTATTTCTTTTTCCAAAGGAACCTCTGATAAGATTAGAAATGTCTTTCACAGTTGCTGCTTTGTCCTTTAGCCACTCGCCCTCACTAGCCAGTTCTGGTAATTAAGATGGGACCATTAAACATGTTCTTATCCATAAGGTTAAAGGTAGGGAGACTGCCTGATAATAGAATCAATAAGAAGGATCTTTCAGTGCTTCTCTCCAGCAGATCTCTACAAGTGTTGAAACGGTTGGAAGCTGAAATCCAGGGGCAGTACCTCTGTAATAATATGTATTCCATGAAATTTCTGTTAATAATAAACAAGCAAAAGCTTAATAATTTTCAGTGCTTCTGGGCCATACCAAGAGAGTGCAGCTGATTTGAGGTAAACATGGTAATACTCTGATACATCTTGCTCTCTCCTCTGCCTAAACAGGAGAGAAAAATAACCGTGAGAACTGAATTTATTTAAAAGAGGCAATTTTTCATTCTGTGGATTTTGTGAGCAGTAATCATCCTAATTCTTGTCCTTGATTTTCACACTTTCTGTTGAAACAGGAGCATGTAGGTGTTATTGTTGTCAGTATTGTTCCCCATCTTCTAAGTGGAAATCCTGACATTGCTATGTACCATCAAAAGCTTATCTCAATGCGCGCTCATTTTGCTGACATAAATAGCGATTCTTTTGCAGGACTTACAGGAAGTATAATTGATAGGATTGTCCCTCTTGGATACTTCTGAAGCCGTGTCTGGAGCCTTGTGTCCAGTGTGGGCTTTTCAGAACAAAAAAGGTATTGAGTGGAGGGTGGAGCATGTGATGTTCTAGCAGGTAATTGGTGAGCATTGCTGTCAGCCACTGACAAAAGATATTAGAGAAGAAGGCAGTAGGAGTGAGGATCTTCTCAGAGGTGCACAGCAAAACAAATAGAAGCACTAGTTGCAGATTAGCACCAAGGGAAATGCTCACTGGAAAAGAGGGAGGGAGGACAGGGAATCATCTACTCTTTACAATGAAATTAGTTTGCTACTGGAAGAGCTTTTTTTCAAAGAAATTGCGGGCCTTCTGTATGTGAAGATACTGAAAGCATGACCAGCAAAGACATGAGAAACCTCTCATTTTGAAGGTAGCTCCAATTTGAGCAGGAGATAAGGCTAACTGACCTCCAGAGATATACCCTCTGCCCTCAATTATTTTGCAGTTCTGTTTGTCCTGGTAGGGTTTACAAATACTCCCACAGATCTGTGTGTTTATTTTAGTAGGGAGGCAGAGCTGTGGAGCCTGTATTCACTGCCTGAAAGTTGTAGGCAAAGCAATAAAAAACCTAGTGATGTAAATACTGTATGTCAGTTCTATTATTAAGGTTGTTTGTTGTTTTTTTTCCCTACTTACTACTTTCACATTTGGTCTAAAGCTCTAAACTGACTGTTTCAGTGGCAGCTGGATTATTTACTTTTCAATTAACAATGCATTTTTAATGATTGCAGAAAGTAAACCAGAATTTGAGTAGATGAGGCAATTCTGATAAGTGGAAATAATATCCTGAAGTAAGTTTGTGTCAGTAGTATCTTATTAAGAATGGAGAGCTGAAGTGATTATCTTGGGAGGAAAAAAAATGAGGGACATTTTCTTAAGGAACAATTATAAGCAAATGTATTTGGTTTTCATCCTCTAGCCAAATCATAATATGGACAGCAGCTACCCAAGCTGCTTCATTCTATTTCCCGTGTTCTAACTCCTCAGACCCTCTGGGGAGAAACAGTCCCCAGGAGAAGAAAAAAAGTAAAGTATCTTCTATTTACTATTTTGAGATTGTGAGAAAGATACATTTGCAATGATAATTTCCATGCTGTACGTATTTATGCTGTGCCCTCAGTTAGAGTTCATTCTATGCATGCTCTCCAAAGCTGTTGCATTAAATTGTCTTTCAGCTGTTGGACAGAGGCATGAGGTGTGTCTGGATTAATTAGTGAGTGATAGAACAAAGCCTCTCTTTTTTACATTCATCCCAAAATTCATTACCAAAATAATGCTCAGGACTTTTTAAATGCAGACTAATTTTGAAGAGGGGCAGAAGGAAGACTAAGTGGCTTGAATTTGTCAGCCTGTTTATACAGGCTTGAGCATGTTGGGAGAGGAGCAGTGTTGGTAACAGGTTCTTCTACCGATAGAGCCAGTTGTTTGCAAGGTCTCTGTTCCCTTTAAAGCATTGGTGTTGGATTTGACCTTTATTCTCTGAGGTAACACATTCCTCTTCTGTTTTGCCGTGTCAGGTTTTCCTTTGTTTTTCTCAGAGGGTTGCTTTTCTCTCTTTGAGAAGAAGAATCAGCAACCAACAGTATTTTCATTCCCAAAACTACTGGCAGTCACCTCCTGAAACCATCAAAGCCTTCTACAATTCAGAATGGAAAAGCATTGTCTCTTTTTCTTGTTTGCAATGGAGTCAGCATTACAATAAGAGTATAATAAGTAGTAGGGTGCATGCCTGAGATACATAATGAATGTGAAACAAAACTAGGTTTAGTGAGGCAAAAATGGGATTTAATCAGCTGCTTGGAGTGGAAGCAGGTGATCCTGGGAAATCACTAGGAAGCAGCATATAGCACTAATAATACCAGCATTGTTATTTTCACTTTTCTAGCATGTCAGCTTGTTGATTGCAGCATTTTTCAGAATAATAGAATTTATTCAAGCAATTTATCCTTAATGTGTGTAGTATAAATAGTTTATGTTGTGCTTGGATATCATATTAACAACATTTGATTTGTGCTTTCTTTAGAAACTGGAAACATTGATTTTTCTCTAGTTCACATTTTGTATTTAGGCTGGTGCTTTCAGTTCCCATTTAAGGCTTTGCACTTGGAAATAAGTCGATTTCTCATAAAATTATGCTCTTTCATAAGAGGTTTTAAAAGTGCCATATTCCTTTTTTTAAACATTGCTTGCCTCTTTTGGAATGCGTTCATGCTTTTAAGTTTAAGCTTCCTCCATAAAGAGCACTTACAGTGTATTTCCCCATGTCCAGAACACAAACCTACCAGTCTTGACCTGGAGTACCCTCCATCCTGAGTAGATACAGCCCTAACTCTCTTTCTTGTCCCTACTTTGTCCCCATAGTTGTGATAAAATGGCTTAAGTCTCAGCCTCTGGAGATGGCCACCAAAAGTTTCCACACGCTTGCTGATTGCGAAGCAATTTTGTGTATAGATCCTTTAGCTGGATTCTTTGAAGTTCTGTTGAACTTCCCATTCGCCCATTTATCCCCTAGGAAAATTGGTTTGAATTTATCCAATAGCTCCTGCTTAAATGTTTTTGAGGTGCCTTAGGAGCCAGTCTATTGATCTGTCAATCCCACCACATATCCTTCTTATTTTCATGACTCAGACATAGCCCACGGATTTATGTTCTGTTGTTCCTAGCCTGTGATCAAGTTTTAAAGATTTATGAAGTTGTTCTAAACTCTGATTAAGACTTACATTTCCATAAAGAATATTTTTCAAGACTTGGTAACCATAGTGAGCATCTGTAGGTATATAGGTTCTCAATTTCATTTCATCTCATTTTCCCGTAGACTGAGGTAGTTGTCAGCGTCCCTATATGTTCTTTATGTATACGTACCTGGAAGTGGATTTAGTCTGTCGCTCAGACATTTGTGCACTTGCTGCAAGCAATTAAGTTTTGAGCAGTAAAAGGCTGTGTAGTAAAACTTCATAGCTTTGTAATGATTGCTTCTGACATTTCACGAAGCAAAACAGGAAAGGTACTGGTAGGTACCTGCAGAGGTACATGAATACATGAATAGGCAGATGTATGATTTGCATCAAGTAGATGTCTTCCTATTAATTCAACCTCTCTGTTATATTACAAAGATTAAAGACCTTTAGTCCACTGTGCTACACGAGTGATAAATCTGAGTTAGATCTACCCTCTTAGTGGCTAGGGATTAAACCTTTTGGTGAAGAGATCCATTAGTGTGTTTTAAATCTATTGATTCATAGTAGAAAGGCACAATTTAAACTCGGAAGTTGCTGAGTGAACTTTCCATTAAGTTAGGGGGACTATGGTCACAGCTCATTTGATCTTTATGAAGTAGAAAATGTGATGTAGACCACACTGGCATTCTATTAGAGGAAATCATGCATTTAACCATGTAGGAAAATACTGTAGCCAATTACATGAACATACACCTATTTTACACATGGCTGATTTCTGAGCATAAAGTATTAACAGTGTGCATACTATCTTGTTTTGAAGACTATTTGTTTTAAAGCCAGAGATACAGGATAAAGTTTGGAGACAAAAAGGACAAAACAAAACAAAACAAAAAACAAACAAACAAAAAAAGAAGTAATTTACAATTTGTATCAAAGTTTTGTAACTGGAAGTAAGCCTTACATAGAATACGTGTGTCTTCTTCAGCTGACATCAGCAAAGAGTAATTATAACCCTGTTTTATTGATGCTATCATCTGAAATGGCATATTTTTAACAAGGAAAAATGTTTAGTATCAAAATTGATCTTAAAACTGTGGTCTCTTAAAAATAACTTTGGATCATAGAATGCATTGGGTTGGTTGCTGTGATTCCAAGTTCGAATCTATGAGAGGGTACATGAATGTTTTGATGCGTAACGGAGCGGTTTTTGTGCTTCAGGGTGTACATGAGGATGACCTCTTTTTTATGTCTTAGAAAGTAATGGGGTGAACTTGCTTACATACTTACAATGTGAGCTCAGTGAGCTGGCAGGTGGCTTCTTTTACTCCCTTGGCATTAATTTGCTTTGTTTAACTAAATAAATGCATGCACATGATCATGGACATTTTAAAAAAGGCCTCAATACGGTTTAGTCCCAGTAAGCTCTTGTTAAGTTACATGACTGGGAAGTGAAGTGACACATTGAAAGTTGATACAAAAGTTAAGAGCTCAATTTTTACATTAAAAATGTTGTGGGTGTCATTTGAGGATAGCTCTGATTGTACTCTTGATTTATTTTTCCATGCCTGTTCAGATATCCACACACCTGCTGTCAGCTCAGGGTATTTTGAATGGCAGAAATTGTTATTATTTTTTCCCAGATCTTGTGGTCTTTATGGTGAAATGCTGTTGGGAGGAAGGAAAATCTTTACAGTGTAATTCATAATGACACCAACTTGTTTCACCAGTAGTTTTGACTTATTCTGTTGTCAGAAATAAATTATGAGCTGAGAAGTTATAACCTCTATCATTATGGGCTTATTGTATATATTGGCACTGCACAATTGGAAAGGGCACATGAAGATTAATGTGTTGCATGCCAACATATCCTTTCCTATGCAAAATAGTTGGTGAGTATTGAGGTAATTTGTACAAGAATTTTGCAGAGAATGCCAAAGCCAAGTCAAAGTAAATTAAACATCCCCATCTGGCTTTGCTTCTGTGGAAAGAGACACAGCTATACATTCCAGTATGAATTACTGTGTTTATTGCAGCTTTTATTTACAGTGCAGTTTTCCTGAAGCTCTGCTATCTGATTCATTAGTCACATTTTTTTCCAGAAAGATTTCTGGATCTTGAAGGTGACTGCTCTGTGGAAGTGACTGAACTCTGCATTCTAGGTAGACAGCAACATGCCATTAGTCTGACAGTGCTGCATCTGATTTCAGTGGCAGGAAAAGCTGCTTTTGAAAAGTATAATGCACATGCTGTTACAGTTCTACTGAAAAATAATAATTGACAAATAGATTTCCTAACCATATCTGAATCTGAAAAGAGTTCTAGGGATTAGTCTGTCTTCTGAGATAAATTTTTTTCCATGTAATTAACAGCTCTAAGTTCTATTTTCAAAGATACTTTAAATATTTGTATGGTTTATCTTAGTGGGATTTTTCAGAGTAGCAATAAATACTGTCCTGTTAAATGTTACTGAAATGAAAGAGAAAGGAAAAAAACAACAACTTATAACCCAGCTCTCCACTATGGAATGTATTTAGGGAACAAACCCAGGACCTACATAAGCTGTTTATTGTCTTCCCTTCAAATTCTGCTGTAATTTCTTGTTCTCCAGAGAACTTTTTCTTTATGTAACCAGTTCTTATGAGACAGAGGATCGGATGGTGAGTGTGCTTTCAGGAGGTATTGCATGCTGGGCTTACCAGCTACATTTTAAGTGAAAGGTTTGCACTAGGTCTGTTAGTTTTTAAAACCTGTAGCTCACTGAACCTGTGCTGTTTCACTTCTGATATCATGAAGTAGAACGCTAACATGGATATACTCACAAACTATCATGATGAAAAAGAGCATGTGAAGTCTCAGGCTGATATTTTTTTGTGCTTCTGTAGACAGATTTCTAACAAAAAGAGAAAAATATCATGAGGATATTTTATACCGGTGAAACAAAACACACTTTACCTAGCTGATGATCTTCCCTATACACAGATATGCATGTGAGTGTGTGTTGTTAGGTTATTTTCATATGCCTGCCAGAGACTTGTGTATTCATCAGCATGACACACTGGGCAGGTCAGCAGTGGTTACAGTTTCATAGTTACTGGAAAGGTATTTTTAATTTGCCGGCTAGAGGATGTATTTCCATCACTGAGCAATGAATGACCTTGGAGATGACCTGCAGTAAAAGAAAAGATGGGTGAAAGGAACAAGCATGAGATTTTGGTTGCTTATCAGTACACATCCTTCCCTTTTTTACTGCCACCTGAGTGGTGTTAGGCCTCATAAGAAAGTCATTACAGATAGTTCTAATCCCACATTCCAAAATGCCAAGGCAAGGATTAGTCCAGCTAGTGGTTCTCTCATGAGCTTTGCTGCAAATACTCTGCTTCAAGACTGCTGGAAGTTTCATTTTTGTATGGTGTTTAGTACTAAGTGAGGCTTTAATACTGATGGGTGTTACTGGGCACACTCAGAGGATGAAAATTAATATTCTGACTACATGGTATTCGATTAAAAAATGGCATTGTGTTTTCACATTGTGTTCAGCTTTTACAGTTCAGCTTTGGAGGTGTGATGAAAAGTAGTCAATAGTAGATGTAACCCAGCAAAATACAAATTCATTTCATTTCAAGAGGCAGAAGGTATAAATCTATTTAGATTATATTCAGTCTTCTTACAGAAAGGTGACGAGATCAGTATTCTTCACAATCATGTCACATGAGTACTTACCTAGGTGTCAAGGATTATAGATTTCAATCTTCTCAGTCTGACAGCATCCCTGGTTTCCTCAGGCAGATCACTTGATTGCTGTGACACAATTTCTCTACATGTAACAGAGAAATCAGAATGATGCTTTGCCTCTGCAGTCAGGGAAGGGCTACCTTAAATTACTAATGGGCTGTGGTGGCACAGGGACTTTGTTCTTGGTTAGAGTATCTTGCTCTTGGTACAATATAAATGCTAATAATCTTGGTGAGAGTTACCTGGGACATACCGTTAATGGTAAGTGGGTTTTTACTGATCAGACGATACTAAGAACTGTTGTCACAGATCAAATACAGTAAATTGACAATTAGTAAATACACGTTGATACTGGAAAAGAATAATGCAGACAAATGCTTTGTTAGAGGGGGAATAAAAGTAGCAAGTCTAGCCTGAAAAGCTACACAGAACAGAAATGAAAGGCAGTACAGATGGTTGTGCTCTGGAAAACTCTTTGTGCACATTGTTTGGGCTAAGGTCAAGTAGAAATGCCCTTTTTCTGACCTGCTGTACCGTATTCACCCTGACGTGGATGGCAAAGATGAACTTGTGAGTCACCACAGTCTCTCAGTTCTATGATTTCACAAATTTTCTCCTACTTTGAGCTGCAAAGCAACTGATTTTTTTTTTCTTGCCTCTTGTTTGTTTGATTGGCTGTTCTTTTGTTTTGTTTGTTTCCTCCAAAATTTGAAACAGATGTGCTTCCTTCCCTTGTGCTTCCCGCTTCTGCTTTGGATAGTTAGGTACTGAACTTCCATGGCCAAGCAATTAGGAGTGAGTCTGCCCATTTCTCTTTTTACTTTGTAAAAAAGTTGAAAAACACAACCTTTTCTTTGAGCTTTATGGGTGACCAATGCTAGCACTTAAGGCTGGGGAAACTTGGAGAGAAGTGATGAAAACCAGTTTAGGAACTAAACTCCCGCTTTATGATGAATAAATTTAAAGATGCCAAATATGTTGACGAGTGCTTAATAAAGGAATGGACAGCAGCCTACAGATAAATTTAACTTTCTGATCAAGAAAGTGGAACCTTATTCCCCAAAAAAGGAGAAATAACTATTGCCCAAAGAAATGAGCAGTGCCCATGTACACTTAACACTGGCACAGGGCAAAGACTCTGGCCGGGTTATTTCAAGGTACTTTAAATGAAAGGTTGCTTTTCCCATCTCCTGAGATGGAGGTACGTGTGTATATTTATTGTATTTGTTTGGAGCTTTGAAATGGATCAACTAGAGATGTGAACAGTACATGTTGCAGAGTATGTCATTACTTACAGTACAATAGGCAAATCTGTCTCTGGCAGAAGTCAAACATTTTTGGTCAAGGCTGATAGAGAGTTTGTATGTCAAGGCTGACAGAGTAGTTTGTATGTTGAATAGTAGCCAGTGAGTTCTTTTCACACTCAGAAAAGCTTCACACAGAAAAGTAAATCCTTTGTGGTCTGTTTGGGTTGAGGGGAGGAGTGCTTTTTCTTGAGTGATTGGGTTTTTTTCTGGTTGCTTTTTTTCTTTCTAATTGTTCAACTGTTAGCTGTGTATCTGTGAAGTGTGGCAAAAGCTGCTAGGTCTTCTGAATCGTTAAGTTAGGATCACATAGGAACACTTTTGATAACTGATGGCAATAGTGTCTAGATTCTTAACGTTTATACCTTTAAAATCTCCGGAGACAGTGTTTTATTCATCCTTAGTCTTGTAGGAAATAGTAGTGCTGAAGTTTACCAGTAAAATTCATCTCCAGTACAGTTGTTTATCCGATCCATGCATTCATTAATAAAGAGTCCCCGCTGTTGCTGGCTCTGGCACAACTTAATTAATTACTGTTTGAAATATGGATGTGGTAAATGATCCAACTTAGTGAAACTGGAGAACAGCTGTTACCTTCTTTTATGTTTGAAGTCACTGGCTTCTCTCCTTATTTGTGTGTGCCATCCCCTTTTTCATCTTATGACAATAATTCCATAAATCCTGGACTCGGATTCATCTGTAAACCCTGATCCCTGTTTTGTTTTCCCACTGTGTTGTCTTGTTCTCTTCTGTACTCATCATTTTATCATCTCCTCTTACAACTATCCATTAGTGTCTCTCCATCTTTTCTCTGTCATAGATTTCCAGAATCCTGATACCCTTTTTCTTTCCAGTTCCTTTCTTCAGTCGTTCTGTGTTCCTGAAAGCCAGGTAAGTTATTTGCTCCTCACCAGAGAAACTGCCTCTTTTTCCATCTTTCCTGTGATGTATTTTTCCAGTGGCATATGCCTACCTGGGTTTCAAAACATTACAGAATTCGTGAAAAGCTTTTCCTAACTACTTCCATTTTCCCTATTAGTCCTGCTGCTGTTTTTCTCTGGTCACTTACTAAACTAAATTGATTTTTGCTTCTCTCCCTTACCTGTTTTGTTGTGCTTTTGTTTTGTTGTTTCTTCCTTTTTCTTGTCTAGAGGAGACACTGGCAGCTACTTTTTACATAACACCTTGAATTGCTACAGGGGTTTCTGTCAGCTAGAGGCAACAGCATTTCTTTGCAGTCAACTGCTGTGGAGAGGGGAGGGAGACATTTTAGTCCTGCACCCACAAACTCTATCAGTTAAAATATCCTCAGTGTCTTTCCCAGGAATATCCTGCCACCTAAAGATGTGGTGTTCTCCCTTGATTTCTTTTACAGGCAGGGTTTTTTTTGTGGTTTTGTGTTGTGGGGTTTTTATTTATTTAGTTTTAAGATTATTTTCTTTGAAGCTTGCGTGGTTTCTTAAGCACTGCTGTAGTTCACCCTGTCCTGAGCAGAGGGGATGGGATATGAACTCCAGAGGCCCCTTCCAACCTCAACCATTCTGTAATTAGGTAAAGTACAAGGGAAACAATAATAGGGAACAAAGAAATGAGTGTGGAAAACACTGAAAGCAATATCATGCAGAACTAACAAATGTCATTGTAGAAGCTATTTAACCTACTTTCCTCAGCACAGAAGATGTAAATCCCAGTGGCAGTATGTCAGGGAAACTGAAACACCCAGTGGGATGCATATTTTTTGGTTTTATTCCATATGAATACAGAACGTTATTACTCTGTATTACTAATAAAGCCAAATTACAAGTAGCATTCTCACGCCTTTATTTGTTCTGGTTTATGGTGTACTGTTTAGAATATCATTGTCATTATTTTGAAGAAAGAACAAAATGAAAGACTATGTCCCCAAATGGAAGCACAACTTAAATCCCTGACATAACTCTTGTGTATGAATGCATCTGTTAAAATATTATTTCAAGAGATTTTGTGATTTCAGAGCTGAATAGGCAGGAAGGACTTTATTAGTGTGTAGGACTACAGAGACCTCTGAAAATAGACTGCAAGTTTTTTATACATTTGTAAATATAGAATGAATGAAGAAAAATTTACATTCTCAATTTCAGAGACTGAAAACAGGAATATTTAATGGACAAAAAAAAATGTTAGGAAATTATTGAAGTAAGTAAGTAAAGAGATCATGAGATAGGGAAAAGGCTGAAAGCATAAATATGGGACTGGCTCATTTTAAGGAGTGTGATTTTCTTTCTCAGACTACCATTATGGAATCAGACATATACTTTCAGAAGCAAGCAAGTCTTGAAGCTATTTCCGTTTTGAAATGAGATGTTGGATTACAAAAAAAGGACTTTATTTTCTTTGTAGAAGGAGATGGAAGAGCCTTCATGTCATGTGTAGTTGATTCTGATTATTCTGAGCTACAGGGTAGGGGGTTGGGGAAAATGAGTGGGAAGAAGAAGATAATACAGACAGAAGTTTTTCTTTGTCCAAAAGTGTATTTTCTTCTGTCCCTAAGGACTACTAAAACCCTTCTACTTAAAGGAATGAGTAATGATTTGAGCCTTAATATATATGTAACTGAAAAAGCTCCTAGAAAGCTGTCTATTGGGTTCAGTCTGCTTTTTGGAGAGCTTTCTAAAGGAATGGTATTAGTGACTTTTTTTCCTCCTGCAGATATCCAGAGTCAGCCCTTTAAAAGATTGATAAAAATTTGAGAAAGTGTCATTATATGGTGTGTTATATAGCCTATTGTTCACATTATACCTTATAATAAGTGTTCCTTTTCTAGTTGCTGTCCCGGTAACATTCAGGGATCTTCACATGCTTCTTAAAATGTGGGGCACAGAACTGCACACAGTGCTCCCTGTGAAGCTGCCCTAGCACTAAAGTTGGCAGGATAATCATCTTGTACATGGCTGTTTGTGCAGTGCTTGATGCAGTTTGCCCTCTTGGCTACCAGGACTCTCTTCTGGCTCACATAAGAGCCTGCTGTCAACTGGTGTTCCCAGATCCCATTCTGCAGGGCTGCTGTCCAGCCACTCCTCTCCTGGCAGTTGTGTCCAGTGCTGCTTTGTTATAGGTGCAGAATCTGCTATTTCAGCTTTATAAATTTCATCCCATTCATCATATCCCGGTGCTCCAGTCTGTCTAGATCTGTTTGCTAGGTCTCTTGTCTCTCAACAGAGTCAACAGTACCTCTCAGTTTGGTGTCATCTGCAGACTTGCTAATGGTGCATTTAACTTCTTCATCCAGATAGTTGATAAATATTTTGAGCAGGACTAGCCATAGCAGAAACAAACCCTGAGCAACACCGCTGGTGATCCATTGCCAGCCAGCTGTAGCGTTATTCACTGCAAGCCTTTGAGCCCTTCACCCTTGAGTTCGTCACCCAGTGCACTGCAAATCTCCTCACCCTGCCGTTGGAGACCTTGTCCAGAAGTGTGCTATGAGGGAGAGTATCACAAGCCTTCCTAAAATGCAGAAAAAATGACATATACTGCCTTCCTTTCATCCACTGGACAGGTCACACTTTCCTAGAAGGATACCCAGTGAGTTAAACAGGACTTCTCTTTGTCAGCCCATGTGAACCGGACCCGACAGTTGCACTGCTCTTTAAATGCCTTTTATTAGTATCCAGTATAATCTCCTCCATAATTTCCCCAGGAACTGGTGTTAGACTAATTGTGTTCTAATTGTAATTAAAGTAATAAAAAAAAAAAAAAGTAAGTCTGTGTTTTTTTCTACTTGTTACGAGGTGCACTTTATACAGGTTTTAGAAATGTTATTATTTCCAAAGAGACTTTGTTTGACCCTGGCAGATGAATTCATGTCTGTGGCACAGGGCTGTAAAATACACAAAGGGGTTTTTTTATTGTTTGATTTTATGGTTTTGCTTGTTCTGGCTGAGGATCTTAGATGTGTTAATTGCCCTTTTGCCAGAAGTGACAATTCTGAGACCCAAATCATCACCATGTGTGGTGGGTTGAAAGGCTGATCCTTCCTTCCTTCCCACCAGGGCAAAAAAATGAGACTCAGACAAACAGATTGCAGAAGTGGTGGAAAGTTTAAATGGAAAAGCAGTGAATGTGTTACAGAGAACCACAAGCACAGTGACAAAGGAGATCCCAAAGCGTAACCAGAAGCACTCCCAGCACTCCCCTCTTTCCCCACCTGAGGGTACACCCCAAACCCCCAGGGCTCTTTCTCCACACACCCCCACCCTCCTTAGGCTAATCTCAGCTGGCCAGATCTGAGATTGCCCTTCCCCCTTCTCCTCCAGGTATTAGGCCTGGCCAGGCCCCAAGAGGCCTCAAAGATGACTCCCCCTCCATTACCAGATAGGGACTATCTCCATAGGAGCGGTGAGGGAAGAAAGAGGAAGTGTAGGACTTTACTGGTGGTTTTGTGGGATGAAATACACAGCTTCCTGTGTCCACCTACTGGGCTGGACCCTGGGGACACTAGGGGTGTCTTATGTGGCCACAGCAGGAGGGCACCCAGCCCAAACTGCTACACCATGGAGCATGCATTTCTGTCACTAGTTTTGCAAATCCATATTCTTTGCCAGCCAAAAGGAACAAGAACTTTTATTTTGGAAAGAAATACTTGGTTTATGTTGGGATAATATGTTCAGATATCCAGAGATTTGTTTCCCTAATATAGGCAAAATCCACATGGAAATGGAAAAATAGGGGACTCATGAGTAGAGATTATATGGCTGTATCAGGTAGTAATTTATTTTTTATCAGCAGTTTGCTATCAGAGGTTTGGATTAACTGAAAAGTACAGGCAGTGCCTTGTATACTCCTATCATTATCAGCAGGGTAACAAATTGCAGTGAGGATGGCTGGTTATCATTGGCATCTGCAACACTGCAGGCAATGGGACACTATGGAAAGAAAAACAGTATTCATATATGACAAAAAGTGCACAAAGTCTGTTTCTATGAGGTACTCAGATGATCCATGCACAGTTCTCCTCAGATTCATGTGCCGACAGAACACACAGAGCTAGCAAACAAATATCTCCAAGTTTTGCTTCTTTTTCCCTTTTCTCCTTCCTTTTTTCCCTTTTCTCCTTCCCTTTTTCCCTTTTCTCCTTCCCTTTTTCCCTTTTCTCCTTCCCTTTTTCCCTTTTCTCCTTCCCTTTTTCCCTTTTCTCCTTCCCTTTTTCCCTTTTCTCCTTCCCTTTTTCCCTTTTCTCCTTCCCTTTTTCCCTTTTCTCCTTCCCTTTTTCCCTTTTCTCCTTCCCTATTTCCCCACAGCATACAGAAAACAAGTATGGTGTGATATTCAAGCTGAGTATTTCCCAAGGAGAAATGCTGAGGGCTCAAGGATCATGACTGTCCATTCATTGCAACCTTCCAGCCTGCTCAGGTGTTTGTTAATGAGCACTTCAGAACTTTGTGAACAGTTTCACAAGACTTTTTTTGTTTGGTTAGTTGGTGTTTTTTCTGTTTGTTGTTTGGGGGTTTTGTTTGATTTCTTTGTTGTTGTTTTTGGGGTTTTGTTGCTGGTTTTTTTTTTGGGGAGGGTAGTTGAGAAATACAAGTGTGGCTTCAGGAGGGAGATACAAGCATTTCTGGAAATCAGTGGATTTGGTTGGTTCTTAATAAAGCATTTAAAGCTATACTTTTGCTATAGATGGGAAAATGTATTTTGAAACAATTTTCTTGTCTATATTATGGTTAAATTTCTAATTTTCTTGACTTGAAAATTTCAACAAAGAATCAATGTCATTCTTGTAGGGATTTTAGTTGAGAAGCTAAGTGTCTTAAAGGGTGAATTACACTCTTGTCTTAGAGTTGGTCTTTCTGATCAGGTTAGAGGTATTTCATTGTGTCACTAGAGCTCAGTTTTATGGATGAAAGTGAGTCTTGTGCCCAGAATTGCAGAGACTAAGGGGAAAATTCATTGTCCCTCCAGTGTCCCACAGCTGTCTAAAGAGAAAAGAGGGGGCAGTGTGGGGAGAATTTTATAATATAAGTTCTTGATGTAAAGAAATATAGTGATCTGGGTAGTTGTGACTATTGCCTTTAGCAATTATGGAGAGCCACTTGACTGCAAGGTTGGTTTTTTTAAAAGAAAAATCTTGACCATGTTACATGACATGATACATTACCTGCCATACAGTGAACTGAAGGGCTTCTGCTGGACTGGGATTATAATACAGTATGACTGGAGGGAGAGCTTGGGAATTTCTAAATGAGTATAACAGATTATTTGAGAGTTGTGGTGAATGTGGTTTGTTTGTGCTGAGCACAGCAAACTCAGCTTTCAAGAGACTTTTTTTAATCAAGTGCCTTAAAATTTCTATGATAGAAAAAGACTTCAAAGAGGAGAGATTAAAAGAAAAGTACATAAGATGGCAATAATACAATTAATTTTTGACCCCTTAAATTGCTAACCTTTCAAGCTAATGCTAGAGAAGCACAATATTACTAGCAATAATATGAATTTGCTTTGCCCTTTTAAAATTACCATAAACCTATTGACTGAGATGGAATGATGTTAATATTTAAGAAGTGGGACACTGGATTCTATTATCTTAGAAACTCTGTCACCTGGTACACTCTGTAGTCCTGTTATCTAATTATTGTCCTTAAATTGCATTAGCATGCCAGCAATTTGTCTGCTGTTGGAAAAGTAATTGATGTTTGGGTTACTGCTTCATATTTGGGAGACTCACTAGCTGATTCTGGAGAGTCCTCCTGCTAAGGCAGATGAGCTTAATTTGACCTAAAAGAAAAGAGAGAGCCTGTGTTTTAGAGCATGCAACTTATATAGTGCTCTTGTATTAAAATTCAGGTTATTTATCAAAGCCAATTGTCAACTGGAAGGGGAGGGGAAGGCAAATTAATAAATGAGGCTTGGGATTTTTTTGAAAAAGGCTAATTAATAAATGAGACTTGGGATTCTAAATTAACTTCAGTGCAGTCTGCTCTTTCACTGAAGATACAAGCAGTCAGATCCTGATATCAAAGGGCTGAAGAAAGTACTGCAGTGGTGTAGATAGAGGGGAGTGTTTTTTCCTCACATCTCAGTGTTTAAATCTGTAGGTATCTGATCAGTAGATGAAATACTCATAGAGCTGTGGTCACACGCACATGAATGACCTCTTCCATGCTCACAAACAGCCATCAGAAGGGTGCTGAAATGTTCTACTTTATCTAACAGATACAATGCATGGAAATTTGCTTGGTGCATCCATAGCATTTTGCTGTCTGCTGCTTCTCAGAGGGGACAAGCACCAGATTATACAGATTTCTTTGGAAGAACTGGTGCTTGTTCTGCCTTGGATTTCCATCTAGTTAGGTAAACTTAATTTTCATTTGGCTTCCTCTATTCATTTCAAAGGCAAGTGGCCCACTTCATTTTCTTTAGTTTTACCTTCCCTCCCCCCCCAATAATATTTGTGTTTTATCATGAAAACAAAAAAATAGTTTAGTCTGGAATAATGTTTTTCGATCTACAATACATAGTCTTTCTTCTGATGTTTTAGAGTAATTTTAGTTTTCTAGTTTGTTAGCATTTTGGAGCATTTGAAGGTGCTTCCAAACTCTTTTTTTAAAAAAAATACAATTTCTTTGTTAACAATTTCAAGGACAATATGTAGCTTGGTATAAGGGAAGAGCAGCCTGTAGTTCAGCAATTACATTTCACTGAGTGAAATGTACCAAAGCCCCCTGCAAGGGCTTTGGTTCACGACTGCGTACAGTTTAAATGCTCAAAACTTTCCAGACTAACCTAATTTGGGATCTAAAGTTGATTAGAGATGCATGATTACAAAATACACATAGTAATGTATGTGACAAGTGGAATTAAATTTAAAAGGTATTTTAAATCACCGCAAGGAATGCGGTTGTCTAGTGGTGGCGATAATGCTGCTAACAGAATTTGTTTAGAGACTTTTCAGTTCATGTTTAAACCCAGGAAAACCTTAAATCTCTTCCAGAGATTGTTTGGGTTTTTTTGTTTGTTTGTTTTATTTCAGAATTATTGCATAAACTCAAGTGTAATGCTTGAACTGATAAGATTGGTAATGTCAGCGTAATCCAAATGAAACACTCAGGAATGTTGATTAAAATGGCAAACCTCATCTGACTTTCGTTTGACTCTAACTTCCTTAGAGGTCTCTGCCAGTGTCTTTAAAATACACCATTTGAGATTACTTTGAAGTTATTACTTTTCAGAAAATTAATAGTGTCTTAATAATTGCTAATGATTATGTATTTTTTTTTAAATTCTAAAATGTTTAATTTGAGAGAGTGATAGCAGTGAGAGCGTGCTCTGATTGAGGAAAGGTATGCAGAGTTTATGCTTCTGTTTTTTATTGGCTGTTAAGATTGAACCTGGAGAGGGCCAGGGGACAAGCAACGACCAGTGAGGTTACCCTAGCGTAACACTTGGAGTCTCCTGGGTCAAATGCAAAGCGTTTTCCCTTGCTCTACAATTCTAATAGTACCAATAATAAGGCAAATTTGCTGTTAGATCAGGAAAGGAAAAATAACCTTTTGGCCCTGAAGAATGCTGTTTTTAATAGCTCAGAGCTGTACCTGGAGACAGAGAGATGCCTAGTGACAATAATGGTAATCCAGAGTTCTTCAAAGTCTAAGTTTTCAGTAGGACAAAAAACATTGCAGCAGAAACAGCAGTTTCTTAGATTTAGGATTCGTGCTTACAATGCTGTTAAAGAAGTTAGGTGAGGGCAGGCTTTTCAAGAGCTCAGGGCCAAAATTTCATATTCTCAGCCTACACAGCAGCTGCTAGATTTTGAAAATAGCTCCCCTCCTCACAGTTCCTGTTCTGCAAGGCACCAAACTCTTAGGAAAGTCTGGCTCTCATCTGGGTGCCAAAATGAGGTCTGAACTCTCTTGAAAACCTGACTCTCATGAAAATCTGTGAGAACACTGATTTCTTGGGGAAACAGGAAAAAGAGAAATCTATAAAGTGGAGATGAGAATAAGATTATAGCAGTGAAAATAAGATTATAGCAGTACATTTGTTTCTTAACAATTAAGTTCTTGGTGTGGTTATGACAGAAGCCTTATTCTCTGAATAGTTGTTAGAGGACTGCACATACTAAAAATAAAAGACCCGCAGAATTATTTCTAATGGATTCACCTCTTGCTAATGCCACTTCTCTTTACCTTCTCTGGTGCTTTCTTTTTCAGGCACACAGTACATGTCCATATGGACTTCTCCTCTAAAGTTTAATTCAGACAGGAACAAATGTATATATAACATACATGTGTGGTTAATGTATGTGTGATGCCAACCTTAGATGTGAAAATTTTGGTTTAGATACATGCTCATTGAAAGCCACTTGTCTCCCCAACCTTCTAAATAGGAAAAAAGAGAACTCAGTAGATGAGAAGAGGGAAATTTAACACTGCCCACAGTAAAAATGCAAGGAAGGGAATGGCTAGAAAAACGTCTCTTCACAATATTTACATAAGTAAAAGCTAAAATGTTGCACCAGAGTTTTGTCTGGGGTAAAGGTTGTTTCCAGTGATGTGTGTGGATTCAGAGCTATGTTTAACAACATGGATAACACCCAAAGGGAAAGTAGTTGCTGGCTTTAGAGAGATCTCTAAAATGTTTCTCACATATGTAACAACATTGTCTTCCAATTTAAATTTAGCTTTCCTTGTTTCCACATGTAATCCCTGCACTATTTTTGTAACCTTTTCCATGGCAGTATTTCATCAGATGATGCTTTCCACTGATTTATGTGATAGAAAATCAAAATCAACGCTTCCAATGAGTGTCACTTTTAACAATTCCCAGTCTCTCTCTCTATTAATTCTGTACTTTGTCTTGCAACCACAATTTATCATCAGTAGATATTTTATGTTTGAATGAGCACTAACCTATCTTGCAATGTATATGCAATAGATGTACATATGCAGATACACTCTCATGTTTATAGATGCATGATGTCAACATCTGCGTGTGGATAATGTAGGTGTTGCTGCATGGCTTTCTGTGGGGCAATAGTTCAAAGTTCTCCTCAGAATCTTGAAGTCCTTGGAATCTCATTCACATTGGGAACTAGATGATCTTTTAAGGTCCTTTCCAGCTCAAGCATTTGATGATTCTGTGACATTTCTATGACTTGAGGATGGTTTTGAAAGAACCTACATGTCACTTACTCAGTTGTGAAAAACTTCTTGAAATGAGAAGAATCAGGCAACAATAGAGAGACAGGGACTGTTAATATACTCTCCACACAACAGTCATTAGTTGAGAACTTCACTTCCTCCAAGAAAACAAATCTACTTCTTCCCTTTTATAGCATCTCTATTCAGACAAATATACTGAGAAAGAAAGCTCCGCAGCAGATGCATAAGCTAAAAAATTAACTTTCATGCCAGTTTTTCAACTCAGTTGTGCTTTGCCATTTTTAGCATTAGATGCATAAGCTGTGTGTGTAATTTATATTATATCATTGTGTGTATATTGTGTTCTGTGTATTGGACTCCTTACAAAGAAAGAAAGAATGCAGTTCATGAAAATGTAATTTTTCATCTTCTTTCTAGACTATCTTTGGGCATTTGAGGTCTTTTTATGTTTTCCCTCGCAGCGTTTATTTGCAAGCTCTAGTCTTCCTGTACTTGTCTACATGGAGTAAACTCCATATTATCTTTGTTTTGTAAATTAAATGATTACATCATCATTTCATTGCCCAATTTCAGAAATTCATTTGTTTCTGGAATTTATTTGCTTCTGCTACAATAAACTCCAGCTCTGTTTCCTAATACCTCTCAAGTCACAGGCCAAACTGGTGATTCTGTAGTAGCCACTTGTGGTGGGTTGAAGTTTCCTCCCCAACATTAACTTTGCCAGACCAACTCAGAAGCAGATGAAGCTGTATTTTCAATCAAAATCTACACTCTACAATGGAATGCCATGAATATGTACAAAATATATAGTACCTGCAATATTTACTGATATTTACAATTAATAAACAGCACAAGGACCCCCTGGCCAAGGACCAGGGGAAGCTACTAGCTTCTCCCTCCCTGCCTCTCACTTACCCCCCTGTACAAAAGGGACAAGAGAAAAGAGCAGACAAGTTAGACTTAGCCAAGGCCAGCCAAAAACATGTTATCTCTCCTGAGCAAAGCTAAACCTACCAGAGATCAGAAGAGAAGAGAAAAGGGAAAAATTATCGTACAAGTCATCTTATTCTAGATATTTACCCAATTAATTTGTTTAGAATAATCTTTTGTTTTTCTTTTTACACCCAATAGTGATTTATTTTTCTATGTTTCTGCTCAAAATCTGTAACTAAATTTTAAAGGTATAGCCTAAAACCGCCACAATCCACCCCTTCTAAACTATTTCATTGGTTGCTAATACTATCCATCTAATCTAAAACAATATCTACATTAATAAGTAAATAAAGTTCATAATCCATTCTGGCTATCCCAGATGTAGATGATTCAGAAGTCCAAAAACCAGGAAACAAAAAGACAGAAAACAGTTTGTCTCTCTGCAGATGAAACCTCCCTCAAGCATTAATAAGCAGGTGAAGGTAGTGAACAAAGATGACAGCATTAAAAATTCTCTCTCTCTGCATGAATGAATTGGAGCTTTGCTGTACTAAGCCCAAAGCTGACCTCAAGATTTTGTTGAGTTAAAGACCAAATTTCCCATGACACTACTATAGAGGAATTTAGAAAACATGTAACTTGCTTTCCTCTTACTCCTCAATTATTTTTTAAAGGTGGTAGTGGCAGCTTTTTGCCTTTTACACAGGCTTACTCATGCAGAATGAGTCTTTTCTTGGAATAAGTGCCAGAAGGCAAAAAACGTTATCTTTGAATGGAACTGTTTAAAGAAAGTCACCTTGAAAATGTATTTATTTATACACGTTCTATGTCTGTAGCTGTGCGTGAGTGGACATCTAAATGTAGCATTCTTGTTGCTGAGCAGCACTTTATAAAACTATAGGCACCTTATTCCACTGAATTAACAAACAGAAATGCCAAACTAAAACTAAACCTTGTCTCTGAGAATTGAAATGCACAAAGAACTTATCCTTACAGAATTTAGGACAAGTAGTGTAGTTTAACTTGAAGACTGCTTCAGCAAACACTAACTTTCATATAAGGCAGACAAATTTTTGCAAGTAGACTCACTGGCTGGAAGAGTGAGTAGCTCACTGGTGTTTCCCGTGTACTGAGATGTGCTAAAGAGTCTTTGGAAGGTTTAAAGGTTGAAGTGGGGTGATATTTCTTGAATCTTCTGGGACATCAGAATGCAAGCTACTGATGCTTTTCTCTAGTAAGTGCTTTCCTCGAAGGAAACAGCATAGCCCAGTGCTGTGCAGTACATTCAGTTTGTTTCTGGACAGAAAGAGGAACAAGAGAAGAGAAACTTAAGACCTAGGGTTTTGGACGGCAGGGTGAAATAAATAGCTGAACTCCCAGCACATCTATGTGTAGGGTTGCCAACCCTAATACGTTTGGAAAGATGTTTGTGTGGTGGTCTCAGAAATTCCTTTCTGTTGCTGTGTACTACATTAATCCTAGTTCTTGCAGCTAAGGGGGGTTCTCTCAGAACTGTAGTCACGCTTGTAGTGTAACAAAACTTTTTACAAGTCCCTCAAAAGTATCTTTAATTTAGAAATGCTTTAATTTGGAAACGATGGGACTGTATAGAGATGTCAATGGGAAATGAACACCCTTTCCAATTAGCCTCTGTACACTTGAGGTTGGAAATCATGAAATCTTTTGAGGCCTTTGTTTTCCTTCCCAGACCTGAAATGTGAGGAATTTCTTTTTTTAATGTATGTGCTACCGAGAATTCCCCTGCCTTGTGGCCTCAGACCTTTGCTGTCTTTGAGAGTCTCTGTTTCTTTAGCAGCAGTGCTTGGGCTGATCAACTGAGTGAGTTTTGGACAGGTTGGATTAGAGAGTAATCCACGTTTTGTTGATTTCTTACAGCAAGTGTTTGATTTAGGACACTGGACGTTCTTTTTTTATTTGTCATTTTAATGTAAACTAGCAGAGAGCCTCCTGGGGTGCTGAAGTGGAACGTAATCCTCATTTGTACTATCATGTCTCTTGGTGAGTTAATCTTTGTTTGCATTTCATGTACCTTCTGTAACTCAGAAATCTTGGGGGCTCCACAGACTCTAATGAGCTGAGTCTCCCAACTTTGCTGTTAGGAAAGGTGGATCTGTTGTTCCTGTTTTATAGGTGGAAGGAAAGCTTATAGAAATTAAGTGATGTGCCCAAGGTTGCTTCACAAGGTATTGGTTGACCTGAGACTAAACTGGTGGGCATAGTTTAAGGTTTTTGCCTAAAGTGATAGATTGTTATGAATTCTTTTTCGAAGCTGTTCTAAATCTTTCAGGTTCAGGCTTTCACATGGAGACTCTGAGAATACAAGTTATCTTCCTACCCTGAAGTGCTTACAGTCTGAGAAGGGAAAATAACACGGGCACAGGGAAATCGTTTCCTGCCTGAAGTCACATACAGCTGCTGGTGGAAGAATTAAGTACCAACCTTTTCTTTTTTTTTTTTTTTTTTTTTTTTTTTCAGAATAATTTCCTTAATGTATTTTTTGGTGAATATTTCCACAAGTCTTGTTTGTCTGGTGGTTCACTGATTATTTTTTTCTCCGTATTTCAGAAGCTCTGTAAAAGTGACATGTGTAATGGGAATGTCGTGATCTGGAAGCTCATTTTAAATAAGGCTTAATAGGATGAAGAGTGTATTTAAAGATTTATAAATATTAAAATTGGAACTGTTCATTTAGCCTGTCTGCTGGGCTAGGGAGGAGAAGCACACACATGCCTTCTGTGAGTAGTGGTAGAATGCTGAGGCTGTGCTTTTATATTCTTGTGGGTTTTCTGAG
This sequence comes from Picus viridis, assembly GCA_033816785.1. Lineage (NCBI taxonomy): Eukaryota > Metazoa > Chordata > Aves > Piciformes > Picidae > Picus > Picus viridis. Next base: position 3,671,903 of record CM066594.1, read on the forward strand.
ATCTGTGAACAATCTTTAGGTAAGAAACAATATTAGCTTTGTAATAAGCTTCAGTGTTCTGATATTTTTGAAAATAAATAAATTTTATTTAGTGTATTGCATACTTTCCCTTAATTAGCCAATAAGAACATAGCACTGAAGTAAAAACAGTTCTTGGCTTCATATTCAGCCCGGGTTAGGTATGTGGTACATTGATGTTGTTTACCTTGCTAATTGTTTAAAAGCAGGTGGAGCTCTGAGGTTGGTTTATTTGGGGTTTTTTGAGACTGTATCTAAGATACTTCCCAATACCTGTCTGAAATGTTGTTTCCATAGTGATTTAATGCCAGCTACATTAAAGAATTTTATTTTATTTAATTCATTAAGGAAAGTAATTTTCAGGTCTGAAAATACCAAAATGGGAGAAAACTGGTTTTTGAAACACTGGAATCTGAGGGGAGGGGTGATGGCAGAAATAGGTGGCTTGTGTTTATGGTTCAGGGTTAGGAAATGGGTAGTTCTGAACCAGAGAGTTTGCTAAGACTATACCAGTAACAGCTGTATGTAATTGTGCTCAGTACCTGGTGGATCCCTGGGAAGAAATGCAAGTTTGCTATAAGTCATGGTTCAGAATATTGGTATGAATGTTTATATCCATTTATAAAATTTGGAAATTTGCTCTCAAACTCTTCTAGTTCACACAGCATGGAGAAAAAGAAACTTTAGATAAATGGATAAGGTGGTAGATAAACTTCAAATGTAGTCTTTACTGGAACAGAAGTAATCTGTTTACATTACACTTATGGCACTGATGTCTTTTTGCATTTGAAGAAAGAATAAGGCCTGCCTTGCTTCTTGAGTTTGACTTAGCTATGACTGTCTTTATTGATGATCTGGATGAGGGCATTGAGTCCATTATCAGTAAATTTGCAGACGACACCAAGCTGGGGGCAGGAGTTGATCTGCTGGTGGGTAGAGAGGCTTTGCAGGGGGACCTTGACAGGCTGGACATATGGGCAGAGTCCAAGGGCAGGAGATTGAACACATCCAAGTGCCGGGTTCTGCACACTGGCCACAACAACCCCAGGCAGTGCTACAAGCTGGGGTCAGAGTGGCTGTAGAGCGGCCAGGCAGAGAGGGACCTGGGGGTACTGGTTGATGGTAGGCTGAACATGAGCCTGCAGTGTACCCAGGTGGCCAAGAGGGCCAATGACATCCTGGCCTGTATCAGGAAGAGTATGGCCAGCAGGAGCAGGGAGGTGATTCTGCCCCTGTACACTGCACTGGTTAGGCCACACCTTGAGTACTGTGTATAGTTCGGGGCCCCTCAGTTTAGGAAGGATGTTGTCTTGCTGAAACGTGTCCAGAGAAGGGCAACAAAGTTGGTGAGGGGTTTGGAACACAAGCCTTATGAGGAGAGGCTGAGGGAGCTGCTGTTGCTTAGCCTGGAGGAGACTCAGGGGTGACTTTATTGCTCTCTCCAACTACCTGAAGGGAGGTTGTAGACAGGCAGAGGTTGGTCTCTTCTCCCAGGCAGCCAGCACCAGAACAAGAGGACACAGTCTCAAGCTGCACCAGTGGAGGTTTAGGCTGGCGGTTAGGAAGAAATTCTACACAGAGAGAGTGTGCCCATTGGAATGGTCTGCCCAGGGAGGTGACGGAGTCACCATCATTGGAGGTGTTTAGGAGAAGACTTGAAGGGGTGCTTGGTTGCATGGTTTAGTTGATTAGGTGGTGTTGGATGATAGGTTGGATGCGATGATCTCGAAGGTCTCTTCCAACCTGGTTTATTCTATTCTATGCTATTCTATTCGATTCTACTCTACAGTCCCCTAATTGTGTTGTCTTTTATCCAGTGCTTCGTTTCCTTTGTTACTTCCCAAATAAAGAAAAGATGGTGTCAAGTATAATATGCGGGAGTCATCTTTAGGACAGATATGGATAAGAGGAACAACTAAATACTGAATGTGGAAATTAAGTCTGTTTGTGATCACTAGGGCAAGACTTCTTTTCTTCAGCCCATAACAGTGGGAATTCAAAGCTTAAGCAAAAGAAGCCAGAGCTGCAATATCTTCTGAAGAATGTGCTAACAATCAAAGGTTACATACTGACCAAACAACTACCACCCAAAAATTGTACAGAAAAGATGTTACCATTCTTTTCATACTAGATTGAGGTTATAAATAATGTAGTTCATGGTATCAGTGCCATTTTGTTGCTTTCAGCGCTGTATTCCATACCCTAGGCTAATAAAGCTGTTCTTTTTATTTTTCTTTTAAAAAGAGTATAGTGAGGACCAAAGTGATCATTTCTCATGGACAGCAGAATAATTTGAAACAGTAAGGGAAAAAAAAAATGCACCCAAATGTTTTTCTCATTTCTCCAGGAAGTAGAATTGCTGTATGGATTGTTTCCAGCGCTGCCCGGAGGAGTCCTTGTGACAGACCATGAGGTCACTTGGCAGATTTAAAAGGCTTATTTGTGGAATTAGAGCTGAGATACGAAAAACGGTTCAGTGAAAAATTGGTGCCTCTTCTGGATTATAAAAGAAATGTCTTGTTTCCTTTGAATAATGGCTCTGAATGTGAGTGGAATAGTTCATCTTATTGTTCTCACATGACGGCTCTCTTGGGATGGAAGAGCCTTTATGCTTGGTATTATCTTTGTGAAATATCAAGTAGGAGAGAGAGAGAGAAAGGATGCGTGTGTCTGTGTGTGCATGTGTATGCATGTGTGTTTCAAGTAGCCACCTTGAAAGCGTTTGTATGATCTATATGAGTGAGGTCCAGTGGCTATTGATAGTCCCTGGGATCTGGGAAAGCTAGTTTTACTAATTTGCTCAGGGAACAAGTAGTGCCTTTAAAGGATAGGGCATGAATCTTCTTTTGGAAATAAAAGGTGTGGTTTATGCATAGAGTGGGGTTAAAAATAGCATAAAAAGAGAAAAATGTAGTATTGTGTACTTTTTTGCTAAGGCTTGGTACCAAAAGATCTATTTTTCTGCAGCAGTAAAAAAGCATGACTTATGTTTCCATGCTCTCTGTACAATCTCAAGCACACCGTAAAGCTGAAAATGGCTATATCGAAAACTTTTAGACAAAGAGGAACTCAAGTTTCTAACATGTGATTGTAGTTCTCTACAGCCTTGCGTCAGTATGCATGTGCATGTGTAGATGGGACCTGTGTGTCACTCCATACATTCAAATACTGTCATTGAAAGTTTGTGAAGTTTTGTAATGAGTATATAACCCACCTCTTTTTCTGCTTTGGTTCTGTGTGGTATCAAACTCTGAGCAAAATTATTTTCCTGCTGTCTGCCTTCAGCAGGTGATTGGGTATGTCCTTACTGCATTCCATCCTTGCTTTTTTCAGCAGTTGAGGAAAGATATTCAGGGTTCTAGAATATTCATGTTCTAGGGTTTTGATGCTCGGGATACTTAACACTCATTCATTGTCTTAGCCTTCTGTCAGAGGGGCTGAAATACGTGAAGAGTGCAGAGCTTTTTTCTTCACGTGCCTCAAAAACTTCTTACCAGGTGATTTGCTGTCCTTTATTTAAAAAAAAATAAACCATAGAATCATTAAGGTAGGAATAAACCTCTAAGATCATGAAATCTAATCATTAACCCAACACCACCATGCTCACTAAACCATGGTCCAAAGTAAAGAAAAGTCATAAAGATAAAGGGAGTCAGTAAACTGCTGCTACACTGATAGAATCTGTGAAACATGATAGGGGGTTATGGTGCTTCAGTGGCAACCATCCAAAAAATGGCAGGACCCTGGAATTTATTAAAGGAAGAGCACCATGCTGTGTGTTCACATCCCTCTGAGACCCATTGTGTCATCTGCTGCTATCAATGCTGGAAGAAAATCCAGATGAAATGAGTATTTTGTGCAGCTTGCAGAATGTGCTGTGTGAAAACCTATGAGGTTTGCGTGGCTGACGAGTCTCATACAAACATTAACTAATGACTGTTCATCAAAGGAACTTCAGAGGCTCACTGAGGTTTTTAAATGGTACTAAAATGAGGGTTGCTCTAGAAGTTATGAGTGACAATTGGTTATACTTCACCGGCCCAAAACTCGTCAGAGTATATTCGGTGATCTCATTCATTTTGGTATCACGATGGACTGTTTGGGTGAGCTTATTACGGTGTGCATGCATCCTGCACACCATGGCACTGCATGGGCAAAGGCTTTCTGCCGGGACAGAGACTGCTGCAGTCAGTAGGTCAAGGTTTGTTTGACCTTCTTTGTAGACAGGCGTTGGTTAGGAAATCTTCTGCCCTCATATTTTTTAAGAGTTGTTTTTTCATGCCTCTTAGAACAGCCATACTAAATTAAAGAGTTTACAGAAGAAATGAGTTTGCTCCATGGCCTTAAATCATGACTTGAACTTTTTTTCTTTTCTTTCCTTTCCAGTTTGAGTTAGGGCTAAAACATGAGCTTAGCTGTAAGGTGACGTAGCTACAAGTGACCTTTCCTATGATTTGTCTCCTTTCAGTGGGTCAAGGCTGATCATTTATTATTGTTTTGGTCATATTTTTTTTGGTAGTTGAAATTGGTTCTAAATTTAATACTGCATTCTTTGTTCAGATAATCCTTTAAGAATGGGAGCTGTAGCTTCCGCCTTGTGCTTCTGACATGTTCATGTTTTTCTGTAGCTGTCCTTCTCTGACTACATTCTCTTATTATCTTGTCTACCTTATCATCCCTATGTTGAAGCATTACTATAATAACACTATGTATTTTTAATATATAACTAGTACAATTTTTTTAACCTTCTTCAGAGTTTTAAAAACCTGTGCCTTTGAAGTACTTCTGCCACAGCAGTTTTAATGAAGCTAAACAGAACAAGGAACATTATTGCTTTAAACATCAGCATTTCTTGACAGAACAGAAAGATTAATGGATGAAATCCCTTGGAGGCCATGGAATTTTTCTCATTAATTGTAATGATTTTGGATAGAAACCACAGAAAGATAAGAAACAAGAGTAACAATATAGAAAGGTTGATTTATTAATGGTTGCTCATAAGGGTTCCATGAAAAATTCTGTGTATTTTTCAGTATCAGAGGAGCTGTGAAAGGATTCCTGATATGTTAGCAAATGGTACAGGGCAATCTAGTACTGCAAGTGCTACTTCTGTGAGTCACCTTAATATTACAAACAGAGCCTTTAAAATTGGACTTGGTGAACATCTTGTAAAATAGTGTTGCATCATACCTGTGAAGAACTCTAGTAAATTTGGTGGTGTGGTTTTTTTGTTTGTTTGCTTGGGGGTTTTTTTTGTGTGTGTTTGATTTTGTTTTTCCTGTTCTTCATCAGGAAATCAGCATATTAGATATTATATCAATATATAACCAGTATATTGATTGGCATCCAGGATTATGAGAAGATTTTTTTATGTGAGAAAATTTTACTGGATTTTTCCTTGTAATGCTTTTGTGACTGGTGCTGAACAAATGCCATTGAATATATTACTGGTTTAATAATTCAGATGTAGAGCATACCAAAAGGTGGTTTTCTTCAGCTATGACTAACTCGTGTAATTAGGAAAATTAAACAAAATCTTTTTTAAGCTGGCTTGAATGGGTGGCTGTCAATGGGTCCATGTCCCAGTGGAGGCCAGGGACAAGTGGAATCCCTCAGGGATCAGTGCTGGGACCAGTCTTGTTCAACATCTTTGTTGGTGACATGGACAGTGGCATTGAGTGCACCCTCAGCAAGTTTGCTGATGACACCGAGCTGTGTGGTCCAGCAGACATGCTGGAGGGAAGGGATGCCATCCAGAGGGACCTTGACAGGCTGGAGAGGTGGGCACAAGCCAACCTCATGAGGTTCAACAAGACCAAGTGCAGGGTCCTGCATCTGGGTCGAGGCAATCCCAGGCACAAATCCAGGCTGGGCAGTGACTGGCTTGAAAGCAGCCCAGAGGAGAGAGACTTGGGGGTGCTGGTGAACGACAAGCTCAACATGAGCTCTCAATGGGCACTTGCAGCCCAGAAGGCCAATCAGATCCTGGGCTGCATCAAGAGACGTGTATCCAGCAGGTCAAGGGAGGTGATTCTCCCCCTCTACTCAGCTCTGGTGAGACCCCACCTGGAATACTGCATCTAGTTCTGGAGCCCCTATTATAAGAGGGATATGGACGTGCTGGAGCATGTCCAGAGAAGGGCCACAAGGATGATCAGAGGGCTGGAGCACCTCTCCTATGAGGACAGACTGAAGGAGTTGGGGCTGTTCAGTCTGCAGAAGAGAAGGCTCCGAGCTGACCTCATTGTGGCCTTCCAGTGTCTGAAGGGGGCTTACAAGAAGGCTGGGGAGGGACTTCTTAGGATATTAGGCAGTGATAGGACTAGGGGGAATGGAATGAAGTTGGAGGTGGGGAGATTCAGGCTGGACATGAGGAGGAAGTTCTTTGCCGTGAGAGTGGTGAAGCCCTGGAATGGGTTGTCCAGGGAGGTGGTTGAGGCCCCATCCTTGGAGGTGTTTAAGACCAGGCTGGATAAGGCTCTGGCCATCCTGATCTAGTGTAGGGTGTCCCTGCCCATGGCAGGGGGTTGGAACTCGATGATCATTGTGGTCCCTTCCAACCCAGACTGATTCTATGATTCTATGCATGTTGATTATAGCTTGGCTCCCTTCATCAAAAAACAAGCACTTACCTGCGTGTTGACTAATATTAGAAAACCTAATTAGTACTATAGAATTAACAACTCCTCATGGCTTTTAGTGTATCTAGAAGGTAATAGATGTTTCCTGCATAGTATTTTGGAATAGAAGTTTCCTGTGGTTTGATGAAATGCAGCTGGTGTTGCTAACTGTACACAACCTGTGCCACAAACCAAAGAGTTCATAGCCATTCACTGAAATTCAGATGTACTCTGTCTTGTGTATTGTCTGTCTAACCTGATAGTTTCTTATTAACCTTCCAGAGATGATAAAGTCTAAATAACTATAACAAAATGGATAAGCATATACTAGAGCTTTCTAGTACTGTCATCTCTTTTGACCAGTGGTTAAGTTAATAACATGTCATTATCACAGGATTATTCTGTCCTTTTCTTGATAATAGGCAAGGGATGAACATGAAGTGTATCAACCAGAGCCATTAAACCAGTCTTTGGCCAGTGTTTTGACATCCAGATGCTGAAAGTGCTATGTTTACAATTCTATTTTAATAAGTTTTATTATTATGAAAATTGCAGAGAAATTGCATTATTTTTTGGTACATTTTGAGGGCTAAGAGAAGCTCTGAAACTGGAGACTCATTTAGGAGACAAAAGTATAAACCTGAAAAACTGCTAGGGATACCATTGTGAAACCGTGGCTAAAGCTTTTAAGTATCAGTCATCCATCATTACTGTTAGGCCCGTGTGTTCTGGTAGTACTTGAAACTACAAACAGTCTGAATTTATGTGACAAAATACAAATTATAAGTCCTGTGTATCAAACAAGGCCTAACAACCATGAATTGTTCCTGAAGATAGTTATACTTGGAAAATGTGATTGTGATTAATAAACAACTCCAGACTGCTTTTCGTGTAACAGTAGGCTGTGCTGCAAACAGAAATGGGGGAAAATGATTACATTTAATAGGGTAGCAGCTGTAAGGGTGCCATTATATTAAGTGACTTAATGAATACTGATCTTGAAGCAATAAATCAAAATGCAAACAATCTACTCTAATCAAGTAAGCAGAATGTTTCAGATACTTAAATTATATTAAATTAACACTTCAATCAAGGTATGTACCTGCACGTGTTCCTATGTTTAATCTAGTTATTGTTTGTGTAACATCACTTTTAGGTTGCATATTTAATGGAGACTTACTCTTCTCTTCTGTATTTTTTGTTGTTTCCTTGTTTGGTTACTTTGAGTAAAGAAATTGCTTCCAGAATAATTTCACAGAATCAGAGGATGTTAAGGTCTGGAAGGGACCTCGAAAGATCACCCAGTCCAACCCCCCTGCCAGAGCAGGATCACCAAGAGTAGATCATGCAGGAACACATCCAGGTGGGTTTGGAATATCTCCAGAGAGGGAGACTCCACAACCCACCTGGGCAGCCTGTTCCGGTGTTCAGTCATCCTCACAGTGAAAATTCTTCCTGGCATGGAACTTCCTATGCCTCAACTTCCACCCATTGCCCCTTGTGCTGGGCATCACCAAGCAAAGCCTGGCTCCATCTTCTTGGCACTCACCCTTCACAGATTTATAAACATGAATGAGGTCACCCCTTAATCTCCTCCAAGCTAAAGAGCCCCACTTCCCTCAGTATCTCCTTGTAAGGAAGATGTTCCACTCCCTTAATATATTATTTCTGTGGCTCTGCCCTGGACTCTCTCAAGCAGCTCCCTGGAGTTCTTGTTGAACTGAGGGGCCCAGAACTGGACACGATATTCCAGATGCAGCCTCACTAGGGCAAAGTTAGAGGGGAGGAGAACCTCTCTCCATGTACTAATCACACCCCAGAATGCCATTGGCCTTTTCTGGCCACGAGAGCACATTGCTGTGTTAAATCCTGCCATAATACTGAAGAGTTTTCTAGAGAGCGCTCAGCGAGGTTATTGTGAAGCTGTTGCCACAGTTCTTAAGGTAGGGGTAGCTCTGTCTGAGTGTCTGCATTTACAAATGTACTTGTGGGTCTTTGTGCATATAGACATGTATGCATACGCACGTGCTGTATGTGAACCCACACCTGTGTATGCACAGTTCATGTCAGTCGCCACCCACTAGGGGAATATCCCACCAGTGGGGAAACCAGGGTCTGTTCTGATGCTGTATACACATAATATGTAAATGAAAAGGAATTTCTGTTTTGTATGCTGAGCTGTTAATTCTGGAGTCTCTTGCAGGGTTATGAAAGTGTTCTTTGACAGTGGTTGTATTAGTTTAGGTCCCGAAGCTACAGAGATTCATCTACATACAAAAAAAAAGTAGTTTCTGGAGAGTATTTGCAATGCAAAATCCCAGGTACCTGCTTCTGTCTCTGCAAGGTGTTGGTCTTGTCTTAGCTTGTCCAGTAAATATTAGTACACATTGGCTTTTTCCTCTTTATTTCAGTTTGCACAATGGCTTCATCAAAGTTTGGGAGACATATAATTTACTTACTGGTAATACTTGGTAAGCCTGTGAGGCAGAGGGAGATTATGTGTATAAGGGCATATTTGAGCCATGCTTGCATTTCTGTCTGAGAGTTGCCTGAGAATCCATCACTGAAGAATCAATGGATAGCTTTTATATTTTCCGGTTATATTTAGTTTCTGTAGCATTTTGTGGTGTGTTTTTTTTTTTGTGTGGTTTTTTTTTTCCCTGCTCTGTTTTATTTATTTGGGGTTTTTGGTTAGTTGGTTGTTTTTATTGTTGGTGGGGTTTTTTTGTTTGTTTGGATTTTTTTAGAAGTGGAATATAATACTTGTGACACTCCTGTAGCTGGTTAAAGCATTCAGAGGCCTTCAGTATTTGACTCTTCCCTTTATTTTGGGAATAGATAGATGTTTTTGCCTCATGAATCATTCAACTCTGCTCCTAGTGTCTCTAGTTTTGTCTGGGATCAGAAACATGCAGTTGACCTGCTTCTTGAGAGTTCCACAAGAGCAGACTTGATTTGTAATGGGAGAAGGGGAAAAAACCAAAGAGCTATCTCAATTTTGTAGGCTGCTTGTCAAAGCTGCTAGCAGCAGGTGAAGGTTTGCATTGTCTGTTGGCAGAATGAGGAGGATGGAAGCGTATTCATTTTGATGGCGACTGTAAGAGATGGACTGTCTTTGGATTAAAAAGAAAAGAAAGCAAAACCAAAAAAAACAGAAGGCGATATTATAGCTGCAGGGTGTAACTATACTGTGCAGCTATACAGGCTAGCTGTTCAGGATGGGTAAGGGTAAGAAGCCATCAGGAGAAATCCAGTACGGCTGTTTCTTCATAAAGCAAGCACAAATCTTATTCTTGAGCTGCTGACAAGCACCTAGCAATGTCTTGGCTGGCTGGGTGTGTTTACTGAAAAGCCTTTCTGTTGGTCCAAAAGTAAAAATACATTGTACCAAAACCAAGTATATATAATACATATACTATATTGTAATTGGTCATGGCTGCCTACAGTTCTGTGAGGTGCCCTAGTGTGGGCATGAAGACACAGGTCAAGGGGTTTGGCATTTATTTGATTTAGATCAACCAACATCTGGAAGAACACAGTGAAACAGTACTGAGGTAGTTTTTTGGTGTATCGAGCCCTACATACATTAAGAAACAGAGAAGTGCAATGGGAGCATGAGGCTTTCTGCATTATCTGTTCCGTTTTTGCCCCCTGTTGTTCTTTTGTCAGTGCATCACAGCACCAAGCCTGTGGATGATGCTCTTAGTTATTGATGTAGTTTTAGGTAGTCCTTCAAGGAGCAGGACTTCGACTCGAACCTTATGGTTTCCTCCCAACTCGCAATATTCCGTGGTTCTCTTCTGTGATTCTAATTACTCACATCAGGGGCTCATGGTGCAGGCTGTGATTTAGATCATACTTCTTAGTTTGTGCTAAAAACTGGTAGATAACTGGTAACTTTATGAGCGGAGCTGATCTTCAGCTGTCTAGACTGCAATTCTGGTTTGCTCAAATTTGAGAATAGTAGGAATGTATTAATTGAAATTGCCCCAAATTTTTAGCCATCATTTATAATAAATGAGTAAAAGACAAAGCTGTTAGTTACAAGTGCTGTGGACCCTGAGAGTACCCTTAATGTCGCATCAAAATGTTGCACGCTTCCACTTAAAGAACAAGTGCTGGTTTTACTGCTTTTTACAATGATGTTGCTCCAAAACCCAGAGCAGACCATAAGCAGTTAATAGTCCAAGAAGAATTGTTCATATCGAGAGCATCAGTCTTTTGTGCACTGACACTGATGTTACTGTGGGTTGACAGTGAGCTTTTATAGTCCATCTGCTGAAGTACAAAAGGCCGTGTTTCGGAAACTGTCATTAAAAGTGCCTGTTTGGTAAGAGCAGCACGTCCTTTATTCCCTCCTAATGGAATTCCCCGTAACAGATGAGACAGGCCAAGAGTTGAAAATGTTATCATAAGACAGAAAAATAGGATAAAGTGCCTTTATATTTGTTATTCCTTTTATTCTTTCCAAATTAGAAGATGATCTTAGAAAACAATAGTTCCCCTACTTTGGTTAATTTGCTGTTATGATTTCTGTCATCAGAAATGCTTTCCAGTGGGATCTTTCAAATGTTTTTCAGCAAAGCAAAGTTGTCTGTTAATGTGAGTGATGCAGCCAGATCTAATTACTTTGAAACAAGTGCTGTGTCCTATGTCACAAATACTTGCTGCTTTGCTGCCTGTCATGGTGTACTGACCGGCATGATTGATTGTGCTGGTAATCCTGGGAAGGGGTAAGTTCTTTGTCTATGACCTGTTGCTCCTTTTCAGTTTCGTCCTGATAGAGATATTAAAATCCTAGACGGGTATGGATATGATATTACAACAGTCCATAAACTTTAACTGATTCTGTGAGTGCCTCTCTATTTAAAACGTGAAATCTCATGGTAAATGCATGGTAAATGAATATTGCAGAAGTTAGATTTGTGTTCTCTTAGTGTCTCTGCTGACTGATGGTTTGCTGTGGACGCAGAGCGCCCTGTCTCTCAGTCCAGTACTCCTGTATCTGAGAGAAGTGGGCATAAGTAATTGCTTGCACTGAGATGGGATTTGTGTTAGTCATTTGTCCAGAAGATATACTTGATTTTTAATTGTATTTTTTAACTTCATGGTGTGCAGGGTGCCTCGTAAGACATTCTTTCTGGCTAATTTGGAATGATGGGTGAAGTGCAGTAGTGTGGAAGGCTTCTCAAATTCATTACACTATTGTTATTACTTACTTGAGTCTTATTATTGACTGAGATTGCAAGGATGCATTTTTGTTGTTTATGCTTTTATGTTTTTGTGTTTCCTAATGGTTGGGTTGATAGCTGGTTAATGTTAGTATTTGATATAAAAAATCCTGCCTTTTCTCCTATAACCACTTTGTGAGTTTATACAAAGATCTGGGAGGAGGAGCATGAGGTCCATGGGTGGGGAATGTTTGCGTTCATGTGGAGCTGTATCAGAAAGGTCCCTTTTCCTCCTGATTCCGTAAGTCTAAGATAATTCTGAGAATCACAACAAGAGAAAGGATATGCTTCTCACAACAGAAGTCAGCTACTGAGTGTGAAAGGAAGAAAAAATAAAGAAAAGTTTCACTTTTACTCATTTATTGACACAAAATTTGGATGTGTGGTGCCTCAAGCCTCTTACTCAAAGGAACCATGAAGGAAATCCTGAATTCACTGTGCTGAATTTCCATTTGCTCTGTTGTCTTCACAGGTTGCCTAATACATTGGAGGTGAGAGGACTCTGTGTGTGTCTTAAGAATACTGGTGTGCTTTAATAAATTAAACAGTGTCTGGGTTTGTATTGTTATAAACCCAGTACTTCTTCCTGATTCATGTAAGCTTGGGAAATCCTTTTTCCTCTGAAGGAAAGAGAACTTAAAGTCAAGGGAAAAATGTAATTTGTCAGTAAATAATGTTTTATGCCCCTTTCCTCCCTTTTTTTCCTTTCTTTTTTTGCCCTTCATTTCTTCCTTCCAAAGTCTGTACTGCCTTCCAAATTCTGTCTGTCTTGTCTGTCTTTTTTGTCATGTGTTAGGTTGTGATACTTATTAGCTTGGCCGTAAATAGGGTAATGGTTTCTTTCTGAATGTGAGAGCGGGTAGGAAATCAATCAAACACAAAAGCAGCTTGAAGCTATTAGGTGAGTTAGCCTACACTAAAGGGCTGCAAGTGTTCTCCTCTACCAACACATGCTTCCAGGACCAGTTACAGGTTGAAGACATACCCCAGGAGGCATTCACATCAGTTGTTATTCACTTGTGCATCCAAGCAGCTAACAAAATACTATTTATGGAAGACAGTCTGACATCGGCAGTATACCAGTATACATCTTACCTTGCCATAAGCAGCATTCTAAGCATAAGATGTTAAATAATTCAGCTATTTGAAATAAAACTCTCTGTCTGGAAATGTAGCAGGTTTGCAGATTGGTGTCTCTTACAAGGCACTGAAGAAACAATATCAAGAGACCCACATAATTCTAATACTAATTTTAAGTTAGCATAGATGAGTAAAGGAAGCTGAAAATATTGCTGCTGCCATATGCCTTTCCTCCCACCTTTTCTCTTGACATTATTGATTGTAGTATGACGTTTTAAGACCATCTTTTCTCCACATGAAAATCATCTTTTCTCCACATCACCAGTTAAAATGGTGTAAGGTGAAACTGATTGATAATGTGAGCAGCGGTTACAATTTTCTCTGACTGAATTTTCAAGTTGCATCTTACTTAGCCTGCATTTAAGTTGCTCATCTAATAGTGAAAGACTTTCCATCCCTTTTCTCAGACTGTTGCTCCTTTTTGGGGGTTTGGAGGAAGGAGGTTCATTCTTTCTTTCATTTTACCTTTGTTTTAAATGTTTCTAACTGTCTGTGTTTGGTCATTGATTAGGCCTTTTCACTTTGTTTCACTGTACAGTGGAATACCTATTAGGAGATGAAACCTGTCATCTATTTCAAATGCTTTCCAAGCTTTTACATGCTGTCCAGTTCTCTCTGCCAAGATATTTTCTAGCGGTAAAAATCTACCATTAGTTGCCACAGAGTCTTTGGAATATGCTTTGGGCATTTGCGGTGTTACCTGAAGTGAAATAGTGTAGAATTTCACATGTGTACTCCAGCTGTTAGTATTGATTTGATCAATTCTGGCAGTGACTACTTTTCATTTGCAGATTAAATCTCTTACATTTACGTTCATCAATTGTGGGCAGTTTTTCTGTTTGCAAACATTATATTTTATAATGTCATCCTAGGGAATACGTTTTTCAATTTCTGTACAGTGACAAACAGAATCTATAGGTCAGATTCTCTACCCTGACCAGATCATATGTACCAGTTTGAGACAGATCCTCCCTTGCCTCCCACTGGGGCAGAAAAACGAGACTCAGACAAATGGATTGCAGAAGCGATGGAAAGTTTAAATGGAAAAAAGCAGTGAAGTGTTTTACAGAAGCTACAAGCACAGTGACAAAGGGGATCCCAAAGCATACCCAGAAGCCTCCCAGCACTCCCTTCTCCCCACCTGAGGGTACACCCAAAACCCCCAGGGCTTTTTCTTCCCTGCCTTTCCACTGTTAGGCTAATCTCAGCTGGCCAGATCTGAGACTGCCCTTCCCCCTTCTTCTCCTGGCATTAGGCCTGGCCAGGCCTAAGAGGCCTTGAGATAACTCCCCTTTCACTACCAGATAGGGAGCATCTCCCACAGTAGCAGTGAGGGAAGAAAGAGGAAGTGTAAGACCTTGCAGATGGATTTATAGGGAGCAGGACATTATGGAAATGAAATGCGCAGCTTCATGTTTCCACCCACTAGGCTGGACACCTGGGCCACCAAAGATGTATCTTGTGTGGTAGCAGCAGAAGGCACCCAGCCTAAACTACCACACCATAGTATGCAGCAATAACAGGATGAGAGCTATTCCATACTGACACTCTTCTGACTGAGAACACAGCAAAAAATAATTCTTTTGAGTTACAGGGCTGTGAGCAAAATATATTTCATAATGTTCATAGACTAGCAGCTATTGACAGTTTCACCCACAAATGTAATACTGCAGGAGATAAAGGTGTTATTTCTGAGGGGAAAAAAGCCTGAGATTGGTTCTCAGATGGCACCTATCCATGGCAGAAATGAAAGCAGTCAGCTGCTTTGTTAGCGTTGAAATTTAATTTTGAGAAGCTTGTTTGGTTTGTCCGTTGTCCTTCACTATAAATACAATATTACCTATGAAGTGTCTTTGAGAGAAGGGATTCTCGAAGCTCATAAAATATTCAAGTTAGGTACTGTGGATTAGTTTTTAGTAACTTCCCTACCGTGGACTGTACATATTGAGAATCTTTCAGTGTAAGCTGGGTTACATCTCAACAGTAGGAAGCAGAAACTGTAGTCGTATGTCTGTTTTATGCTGGTGGTATGGTTTAATGCTAGGCTCTCACAATCTGATGGTGTCTTTGTTTCCTCTCCTTTCTTCTCCAACCAAGGTAGCTGTATTTATATAGTTTGCATTTAAATTCTTGTACTAGTTGTTATACAGTGACTAGGACTTCTCATGTATTGCTTGATGTTTTTATTGTTTGAAGTTGAAAATGCCTTTGGACTATCATTCAGCTTTCAAGGGGATTCTGTAACAAAGAGGTGTTGGTATAGGATGATGCCCTCTTTTCCTTCTGAAGTAGCTTTCTGTAACAAAACTGTGCTTTTATTTTTATATTTCTCAGTGAGGGATCAGCAGTATGGGAGATGTAGAGGTGGTAAATTTTATACCATAGGTATTCAGTAGAAGGCAATAAAAATGAGTTACTTGTGTTTTGAATCCCCATATCTGTTTCAAAGTCCTGACTTCTACATTAGATGACTCACAAGCTGCTGAGACAGGTGTGAACTGTGCTGCAGTATATGGCAGCTCACCTTCTTGCAGCCACTGGATCTGTCATGTCCTGCGACTCACAGCCACCTCAGCAGACCCAGTGACCTACATTTAAGCTGTTCATTTAATTCCATGGAAGGTTTCTGTGTCTTCTTTCAGTCCTAAGACTGTGATGCTCAGACCTCCAGGATGGTGAATCATTAAGTACCGGTATTTTAAAGCACTGACTACAACTTCTGTAAGGATCCTCACTGGAGTAAAGTAATTAATTTGAACAAAAAAATCTAAACTAAAACAAAACCCCACAACAAAGATCCCCAAGCCTGCTTCAGGTGTGGAACACTGAGTGTGCTCACAGGGATGTCTAATTTAGTCCACTTGCAAACTTATATTAATATCCTGAATAATTCCTAGAGGAAGATAAGCCAAATTTAGCTTTCCATTTCTCTCAGCAAAGGTGGTACTTTATAATTTAGAAATATCACACCATTTATTCTGCTGAAACACAGTGGTGAACTGGTAGCTCACTCAGGGTCAGGAAAGACCGGGATCAGAATCCTCGAATTACCTGCAAAAAGCTTCCTGTTTATAATGGGATTTGCTACACAAGATAATTTAAATAACCTGCAAATACTTTGCATGTTCTTGATGCCAAAGCTATACACAGTTTGCTTATTTAATCCTGTGATGTTTTGGTACTCTAGGTTATTTTACGTGTTTCCCATATTTGGATCCATTTCACAGATTCTTTTTTTAATTCATGACTGAGCACTTCAGAGTGATAAAACCTGACAACATGATGTGAAATTCTTGGTGAGGTGAAAAGACAGGTCCTTAGGACACACCACGCATCATTCTGTGGGTGTGTTTTGCCATTAGAGACATCAAAAGAGGGTTTCAGGGGAGCTTGGTACCTCCATCCTTGGAGCACTTCCAAAGTCACATGGACACAGCCATAAGCAACTGCCCTAAGTCCCTGGCTGTGAGCAGGGTGTTTGGCTCAGACGGGTCTCTCCTGACATACATCATGGTATGAGTTGATGATTCTGAACAGACGTTGTAACAGAGAACAGCTCAAATGCGTTGCTGTATAAATGTCTGTCTGTGTTGCACAGGTAATTTAAATGGTATCATCTTCTCAGGTAATCCCTGTATTGACTTAGTTTTGCTTTAGTCACAAAATTGGAGATAACTTGTTTTCTCTGAAAAGGTGAGGTAATTTGTGCTTAGATTACGTGTGTGTGTATGTGGTATAATTATGATGGTGATAATTTTTCTGCCTCCATTTTTTTATAGTTAAAAGGATTCATCTGGTTGATTCTTTTTACAATCCAAGTCATCCATTCTTAATAAACCTCCTTTATTCTCACTTAACATTGTTTGCAAGTTTTCATCTCTGCTGCCGTCACCGGTAAGGAACTTCTTCAGATTGGGTAGTGTCCGCATCAGCAAAATCTGAAATTCATTTCAAAACCAACTAAAATTAAAATGGAAGACAAGTACTGCTGTGTCGGTTGCAGGAACTGTAAATTTACTCGAGTTGTAACATTAGTTAAACTGATTTCTTGTGTAAGATGGTGTGGTGGAGTAGGAAGGTTCCCCCCACACACACAAAAGAATCCACAGCTAACTCGGCCGGAGAAGCAGATGAAAGCTATATTTTACAAGCAGAAAATGGAATGCAATTAATATGTGCAAAAATATACAATATCTACAATATATACAGAAATATACAGGAATGTATGCAATACAGGAGACCCTTCCCCAACCCCCCCTGCGGCCAGGGGGGTTCGGCCTGTTCCCCCTTCTCCCTCCCTACCTCCCCTTTTTCCCAAAAGGGTTAGAGAGAAAGAGAAAGGAAGGTAATTAAAAGGGTAAAACTTTGTTAAGCTCAAAAAGCGAATGCAAGAGTTAGCTTTCTTATCTGGTTAGTCATCCCTGCGTAGCAAGCTGTTGCTTCAGAGAGAGAAATGGGCCAGCTCACAGTACAGGGGGAAGAAGAAGACCTGCCTGCCCCCAGACTGAATAGACTAAGCTAGAACTTACAGCTGATTTCTACCAATGAAATTGGTTTAGCATATCTTTGTTTTCATTCAAATATCTAAAACATTCAGCCAGAGTGTTCAGAAAGTGTCCCTTTTTTTAAAGGCACAGCCTAAACCGGTCACAGATGGAATGATTTAGAAACAATATTCTTTACTTAAGGTAGTTTAAACTGTGTTTTCAGTACTGCATTAGTACGTCAGGAAGAAAACAGAATACGTAAAATCTGAAACTGATGAAGAAAAATGAGGGAACAGGGTAATTCAGCACTGAAATGATGCTGGTGTTGATCTTTAAGGATTTCCAGGAGAGCAGCTTGCTAGTAGATGTGAAATTCAAATGTTTCAGCCAATTTTAAAATCTATTCCTCTTCAGTGACTGTGCCATTTTATTTCACTTCCTCACATTTGAATAAAGAATGCAACTGTTTCTCCTTGGAATTTTTTCCCCAAGATAAGAGGTCTGAAATCTTGGTGTGTGCTCTCAGGTTGTTTATACATAAACAAAGTGATTCAGAACTTTTTGTTTAAAATGTTGTCTTATGGTACCTTGCATTCAGTGTGTTGCTGTTTGTGAATGGAATGTGGCTTCTCACTACAGTGTGGAGGGAATTTTGTTTGGAGCTGTGTCAGCCTGCAGCTCTCACGTGCATATTCCTTCTGTTAATAGAATATGTATGTGGCCAGGTAATTCAGTTCTGTGCTAAATAATGCAACATACTGGACCAAATTAGTTGCTAGTATAGCTGTCTTTAGCAGTGAAACTGCACTCAGGTGGAATTGATTCAATGCAGTTTCAGTTAGATGATATGATCTTGCACATTTTAATAATGTGTTACAATGTCTTGTTACTCTGAGGGAAGATTTGTTTGAGAATCAAATAATTTTTACAGGGCATCCTTGGTATTTGATTTTCAGTTTTCTGGATATCTTTTTGCCTGACTCCCTGTAGCCTCAGCCAGCAGAACCAGACTGCTCAGCTTCCTGTAAGGCTTTATCTGAAGGGGGCAGGGCTGTATGTGGAGGATACTTCCCCAGTGGACAGGATGGATAATTTGGGAATGAGTAGAAGTTTCTGTTCAGTTGTTCGTTTTGGCTAATACACAGACACATGGTACCTGTATGTTAGAGTGCAGGCTTTTATTCAAGCCTTTCAGTAATGTTGGCTGGTGCTGTAGAGAGAAAACATATCTCTTAACAAACAAACATTGAAAGAGGAGTTAAGGAGAAAATACAAAAAGTATTTTTACTCTGCAGCTGTGAGGCTACAAATAGTACATAAATCAGAGCACTTTCTAGGTGGGTCGGTGCTGCAAAATGGCCTAGAGGCCCTGCAGATACGCTTTTGTGTGTGTGTATGCACGTACACACACCTTCAGACTATTGAGAGGGTCAACTTGCATTTCTGAACCATTTTCCTAAAAACTCTCCATTACTTCTGATAGGATGATGTGAAATATTAGTATAAATAGTGTGAAGATAAGAACTGAACGCTGAATGTCAAGTTGAGCGCAAATGAAATGTGATATGTGAAGCGAGAAACTTGTCCTTCTGTACAGAAGTTAAGCTAAATCAGCTGCAATCCCACTCTAAGTTCTGTCCTCAGCACTAGAAATTAAATAGTACTTCATCCATTCTCATTTAAAAGGGGAGAGCCATTGATTTTGGTGCTGATCCAGTTTCTTTTGTAACAGGGAGCATCCACTCAGCAACATATCTGAATAAGCAACAATTGCATGTGAGTAGTGGTTATAAAATTACCCAGTGCTGCAGAGGTTAATATATAGTCATTGTTTACTTTTGTTTTATTGTGCCTAGTAGGCCAGTGGTTACCTGATGCTTTTACTCTGACATGTGATGCTTGGACTGGTGCCAGAACCACCCCATCATGGGTAGCTCATTCCTAAGGCTTCCCTGGAGAAATGAGTCAGGGAACTATGAGATTACAGCCCCGCTGCCCCTGCCCCAGGAAGAGATCAACCTACAAATAATCCTTTTCACCCCCGGCAGATGCGTGTGAGTGTCTGTGTGTGTGTAGGTACTAGCAGCTGAAGCAGAGCAGGCAGAAAGTGCAAGTGCCCCTTGTGACAGTAGTGAGGATTTATGTGTCATCAAGGTGATTTGCCTGACAACACCTAGTTCTTGAGCTCAGTGCTCTCAGGTAGTACATGGGGCTGTCATCACTGAGAATGAAGCAATAATTTACGCTGTGAATAGTTCTGTGAAAGTCAATAGGAGAAGGAGATGCCATTCAGTACAAAAGCTGACAAAATCTGATTGGTAAGTACCAGACAGTACATTAAACTTCATATCTCTCTAAAGAGTGAGGAGGGAGAGAATTAGCTTCTATAATACAGAGACATGTTAAAGAAGACAGATGCCAAGTGAATACTTTATAAAACTTGTATGGTTTAGTGCATTTTCATAGTCATTACCCTGCCTTTTCTGTCTACCCTTCATCGTGACAGCTGCGGTGTCATAGACCTTAAATCAACAAAAAGCAGTGAAATATCTTACTCTGGTTGGTTGGCAAAGAGCTTCTGTTGAAGTCTGTGTTCTTCAGAGATGGCTTCCCCATCAGACCATCTGGCTTGACTATTCTGAGACTCGCATTTTTGTTTGCAAATTTGCTGACATCTCAGCAAAACCACACACCATGATTAGGAAATGAATTTAATTCTGGTACAGAATTTTTGTGGGTATCTCTGGAAGGAAAACAAACAAACATTGACAAAGGTATTAGTGCAGAGAAATAGAAAATGGAATCTTGATTATAAAGCAGATACTGTGAGCAGTGATTTGTATACCAAACACAAGGCTTGGATGTAGGGGGAATGTGGTGCAGTAGTTTGCCAAAATTACTTGAAGCCTTATTTGGAAGCTTGATACAGATGCATTTAAAAGGTGTGAAACAGTTTTGATATGGTCTGTGACTGGTTTGATAGCTTGTTCTACTGATGTTGGAAGCCAGCAAGGAGTTACAAATGGACTGTGGAAGGTTCTCGAGGAGCATATTGTTCAGAAAGCCATTTAAAGTTGAGAAACACTAAAGCAAATTGCATTATAAGAAGTGGTTTTTGACTTTTGTTCTCAGAACAACGCTACAGCAGAAGGTTGCTCACCTGGCTGATGATGTCTGGACTTCAGCAATGTTAACATCTCTATTCCCTGAGACCACAAAATGCTAATACTGGTTCTTGGCCACCAAATCTTGGAGACCCCGAAATCTCTCCCAGTTTATTTAGTAGAAGCTCATTCTTCTAAAACCCACTGAATGCTGGAGAGGAAGAATAATCCCAAAGTGCTGTTTTACTATTGGTTTAGTATTGTCTCTGCCTGGATTAAGGAAAATAACCTTTGTACTGTGTGGCTACTCTGAAGTTTATTAGCTAATTTCTTAGTGTGAAATTAATTAGTTTAGGAAGAAATATAAATCATATGAGGTGAAAGAAAATTGATTTCTATGCCACCTTTCACTGGTACTGTTATAGTATTATCTTCATTAGACTCTCAGAATATTTATAGGTATTATAGAATGTTTAAAACTTGTTATATGGATGTACTTGCATGAGTTTCAGGCACTAGAGAATTCTATTGTGACTATGTTGTCATCAGGGTGACATTTTGCACACTTGTAAGGAAATGTTTGCTTTATTGTCATTTGTGCCCTAAATAGAACAGTGCTGTCTGACACTGATACACCTAGTGAGAAACTCCAGACTTTTGGAACGATGCTCTAATGTTAAAGGTCAAAATTGTATACAGAGCAGTTTCACAAGTAAATTGGAAGTCACAAAAAGCGTTCAGAATCATGCAAGAATTGATAAACACTCTTAATTGGGTGGGCATTTAGGCACTGTGTTCAAGCAAAGTTGCCTGCCACTGCAGAAAATCCCCAAGATTTCTCCCTGGCAGGGCACGTGTCATTATGCAAACTACTCCCACAACATACATGCTGACGTGGCAAGATACTTTGCCATGAAGTAAAAGGACAACCTTCAGCAGACCAAATAGATTCAGAATTCAAATTGTAAGACTCGCTATCCTGTCCATTTGTAGGGTATATGTTTTAAAATATCACAACACCCCTCCTACATAGTCTGTAGTTTTCTAGTTCACTCTTTTTCCTCAGAGACTATCTAGGTGGTTTTGTTGATGCCTTCCCAGAGTCATTTTAGCGATGATTTTCACTGTAGCCTTTGGATTTTGTAGCTCTTGCTAGTATTTAACAGCTATTAAACTGGATTTTCTTGTTGAAATATGTCTGAGAGAATTGGTAAAAAGAGTACTGCAGGTAGTTTTGCCCTTGGCTTTCTTCACGGAGAATTTTAATTGAATTGAAATGTTTTATTTTCAGTTCTTTTAGCAGTGTAATGTCAGATGACCTATCATAGTATCAGTCAGGGTTGGAAGGGACCACAAGGATCATCTAGTTCCAACCCCCCTGCCACGGGCAGGGACACTGTGCACTAGATCAGGATGGCCAAAGTCTCATTCAACCTGGTCTTAAACACCTTCAGGGACGGGGCCTCAACCACCTCCCTGGACAACCCATTCCAGGGCTTCACCACTCTCATGGGGAAGAGCCTTCTCCTCACCTCCAGCCTGAATCTCCCCACCTCCAGCTTCATTTCATTCCCTCTAGTCCTATCACTACCTGATAGCCTAAGAAGTCCCTCCCCAGCCTTCCTGTAGGCCCCCTTCAGACACTGGAAGGCCACAATGAGGTCAGCTCGGAGCCTTCTCTTCTGCAGACTGAACAGCCCCAACTCCTTCAGTCTGTCCTCATAGGAGAGGTGCTCCAGCCCTCTCCTCATCCTCGTGGCCCTTCTCTGGACACCTTCCAGCACCTCCATATCCCTCTTATAATAGGGGCTCCAGAACTGGATGCAGTACTCCAGGTGGGGTCTCAGCAGAGCTGAGTAGAGGGGGAGAATCACCTCCCTTGACCTGCTGGCCACACTCCTCTTGATGCAGCCCAGGATCTGACTCATATCAGCCATATTCTCCTTTCATGGTGGTTTATTACGCAAGAGGTGTGTTTTGTTGCATTGGAATTACTAGTTGAGTAAATTCTGTAGAGTCTGAAAACAGCCATGTGTGTTTTCTGCAATCTTTAGGTGTTGCTTGCAAATGAAATCTGCCTCTGTGAGAATGACGGTGAAAGATTTTTTTGAAGGCCTGAATCAGGGTGTGGTGGTGTTTGTTTCGGTTTTTGCTTGTTTGTTTTTGTTTGGGGTTGTTTTTTTCTTTTAAGAATAGGTAGTGAAGTTGCATTTAGATTGTTACTTTGTTTCCCAGAGGCATGACTTAGAGATACCTTTAAGCTCAGAGAAATCAGTGTTACTTATTTCTGGAGCAGAGATCCTGTCTCACTTGCCGTCTCTCATTCTGCTGAGAAATTCTGTCTCCATAGCTTCAGGCTGTTTGCAGGGCGCTGCTGCCACACCTTTCTTTCCAGGGCTGATAAATATGGTGGATTTAGAACGTGCAACTGAACGCTGTTTCTTAGAACGGCTTTTCTCTAAGCAATTATAATTGAGCCTCTGAACCATCTCCCACCTAGCTAGATTTTAAAAACTCCTGTATTGTTTGAAAAATAGAGGGTTTCAGAATAAGCTGTCACTGATACCCTGCACTGAAACTTTCCAAGTTTCAGGTTTGGTTCTTCCAGTTTTCTCCCAAGTCCAGACACACTGGGACCACAGGAGTTGCTCCCCCAGTGCTCAGCAGAAGCTCATGCAGATTTTTTTGACAGATGCAGAACAAATCCTGATTTTTTTTTTCTTTTCCTGTCATGCTTGTTATACAAAAGAAATATTGTAAAATGAGACGAAGATACAAGAAAATATAATTCAAAGTTACCAGTCTTACATATGCAACATTTACCTTGAGTGTTGCAGAAGTGACTGGTTTGTCAGTGTTGTGTAATGGGATTTTTTACCTCTCTTTTCCACTACTATGTTTGTAGTGAAGTTGTGTCTGAGACAGCTAGTTCTGTGTAAATTATCTCCTGTATCAGTATGGTAGGGGAGTAGTTCCAAAATGAATTTTCAATCGTTCCACACCTGTACCAACACTTAATGCTGCTAATGTTCACTGGTAGCCTGCCAGTGTGTGAGAAACAGATGCCCTCTAATTAATAGTCAAAGCTGATACCCTTCATGAATGGCAATGATTGAGGGAAAGCGATGTAAACAAGTTAATTTTCTCTCGGTTTTCAGAAGTTGTACTGGGTTGTTTTTGTTGGTGGGTTTTTTGTTTTGGTTTGGTTTTTTTATATCTTGTCTCCACCCCTGTTTACCTGAAGTGCTATCTTTATGAGTCTGGAGTGCAGACATGCAAAACTCTTTTAGCACAGCAGTACACTATGCTGCAGTCAGCAGAAATGAAGTGCATTTGAAGAAGCTGAGGGAGCTGGGGTTGCTTATCCTGGAGAAGAGGAGACTCAAAGGTGACCTTCTTGCTCTCTACAACTACCTGAAGGGAGGTTGTAGCCGGGCAGAGGTTGGTCTCTTCTCCCAGGCAGCCAGTACCAGAACAAGAGGACACAGTCTCAGGCTGCGCCAGGGAGGTTTAGGCTGGATGTTAGGAAGAAGTTCTATACAGAGAGAGTGATTGCCCACTGGAATCGGCTTCCCGTGGAGGTGGTGGAGTCACCTTCATTGGAGGTGTTCAGGAGGAGACTTGATGGGGTGCTTGGTGCCATGATCTAGTTGTTTAGGTGGGTTAGATTGGTTGATGGGTTGGACGCGATGATCTTGAAGGTCTCTTCCAACCTGGTGTATTGTATTGTATTAACACAGGCTAACGTGGCAATTCCTCATGTTTCTACCCAAAGATCTTTGGTCATTTTGTGAAGTAGTTTGTTTTTTAAAAATTCTTCTGTAGTAGCAAATAAGAAAACCTGACATCTTCAGTATTGCTTGTTTTCATTTCAGAGTCTTGTAATCTTAGCATCTAACTTCTAATCACTTGGGCACTGGCTTTCCGAACTCCTGTTTGAAAAATGAAGGCATATTTTAGTTTTTTCCCTGTCATTTTGTGAGCCTTTATTCACCTCTGACACTTGTTAGTGGAGCGCTACTATTTTTTCTTATGCTTGAATAATAGCACATCATCTCTGCTTTGCTTCAGTGTTGCAAGGAAAATGAGCAAAGATGAAGCATGCTGCTGTCATACCATTAAAAGGGTATTTTGATTCCTAGGAAGTACAAGTGGTGCATTCCTTCTGCAATAAAAATGCTGGCTTGATTAAAAAATGTTTCCAACAAAGAAACAGCTAATTACATTGATAGCACATTAAGAGAATAAGTAACTAGAGTAAAGATACAACAATAAATCAAATAAAATAATCATAATAATTGGAGCATCTTTGAAAAGTAGGGCAACAAGTTGTTGGAGTATATTATTTATTTACTACCAACTTAATATCACAAGAGCAAAGAGTAAGACAGGTAAAGTACATCAAAATATTAATTATATGGATTTATGCTATAGCTTATGATAAGTGCTTACTTATGGCTTCTCTTCAAGGGAATTGCTGATAGAAGTTAAAGCATAATATCGTGAATTATTCACAAGAAGCTGAATTATGATGGGTAGATCTAAGTGATACCCAGAAGGGCTTTGATATTCAAACAAGACAAAGACAGCACAAAGACTTTTTATCAATTCTCTGAAAGTTGTGGATATCAGATTTGAGTCACTCTTTCCTGCACGTTTTTTTCAAGCTCCAAACGATTGTGCTGTAGTTTTGGAAAAAAAGAAGATAGCTATATTTTGGCTTAGTAGGCTAGAGCTTTGTCTTGTTTCAAAATTAAAATCACAAAATCCAAAACAACTTCCAAAATGTTACAGGATAAGATTTAAAGGGAAGGTAGGATTTAACAAAACCAACTGACTAGTATCTGATGCTTTCAAGGTCATTGGTTTCAGTACCAAGACATTGCAATAGCCATTTTTAATTTGACTTGGTAAAATTCTGTTGGTGCTAGCATTATCTCATAGTTCTTTCTTATTCCATTTGTAACCCCTATAAAAGGTGAAGACATTACCCTGCATCCAGGCAGAATTTGGATATTCCACAGAAGGTTTGGTGACTGTGACTCAGGCTGTGATTTGCTGCTTTTAGCCAGCATGACAGCTATTTTGAATCAGTTCTTGGTAGCATAATTTTTGTGTTATAATTTTGATAATCATTTAACCATTGGAGTTGGTAAATACTGTAGGGCACTTGGTGACTCATCTGGAAGCTGTGGCAGGTACCCAGCAAACAGCAGCTCCTGATGTGGTCACTTCATGGCTCTGCCTCCCTGTTCTCACAGGATGAGTTC
This sequence comes from Picus viridis, assembly GCA_033816785.1. Taxonomy (NCBI): domain Eukaryota; kingdom Metazoa; phylum Chordata; class Aves; order Piciformes; family Picidae; genus Picus; species Picus viridis. Next base: position 3,697,773 of record CM066594.1, read on the forward strand.
AGTAGCTGAAACAAGGGCATCTTCCCAGCGCCACTGGATTAATTGCTCTTAGGTCCAGAAACCAAAGAACAGCAGAGCAGCTTTTGAGGAGGATAAACTCATTTTGAGAAGATCCTGTCTTCTGTAAGTTACTGCTACTGGGCAGTGTGTTAAACAAACGAGTTGTGGCAGTAGTGATTGTTCTGATACTTGTGTTGAAGCAGTGTGGAGAGCAGTTTGGAGAAGCATTGCGTTTTCAGAACAGTTTTAATGACCTCATCCTCAATGTGAGCTCGCATTAGGACACTTTCCTATCTGCACTACCTAAGGACAACTGCTAATCTTTTTTTTTTTTTGGCTTTGGAGATGATCAACAAAGCGGATGAGAGGTTTGGAGAATAAGCCCTATGAGGAGAGGCTGAGGGAGCTGGGGTTGCTTAGCCTGGAGAAGAGGGAGAAATAGTTGTAGAGAGCAATAGGTCTCCCCTACCTGAAGGGAGTTTGTAGCCAGGTGGGGGCTGGTCTCTTCTCCCAGGCAACCAGCACCAGAACAAGAGGACACAGTCTCAAGCTGTGCCAGAGGAGGTTTAGACTGGATGTTAGGAAGAAATTCTTCATGATGAGAGTGATTGCCCATTGGCATGTGCTGCGTGGGGAGGTGGTGGAGTTGCCATCACTGGAGGTGTTTAGGAGGAGACTGGATGGGGTGCTTGGTGCCATGGTTTAATTGATTAGATGGTATTGGATGATGGGGTGGACAGGATGATCTCGAAGGTCTCTTCCAACCTGTTCTGGTCTATTCTATTCTATTCTAGTCTTTCTATTCTATTCTATTCTATTCTATGCTATTCTATTCTATGCTATTCTATTCTATGCTATTCTATTCTATGCTATTCTATTCTATGCTATTCTATTCTATGCTATTCTATTCTATGCTATTCTATTCTATTTCATATGCTGAAGCAAGAAATTTGCAGAGAAGAGAACTATTGTTTTTCTTATGGGAGTAGAGAAGCTGTTGCTTCAGTTACGTATTTATTTTGAGAAGTGGAACTCCTGAGAAATGTAGCTTTAGCCAAGGAGAGAATAATGTAGTGGTTTGTACTGCAATAATCATATCTGAGATTCAGACTCCATCCTCACCCCTTCCCCGTACTGAAAATAGTTACATTTTCATTATGGCAGCGTATTGTACAAACCAAATTGTGCTGTACTGTGATCGTTTGCAACTTGTGTCCAACAAACCCTCTGCTCCTGAGCTACGTGGGCAGGTGGATGGAGTCAGGCAGTTCCAGGCAGGTAGAGCAGTAGGCTGTAAATGCTCGACCATCCATCCCTGTCTTTATGATGCAAAAAACATAATTTGGCTTCTTGTAGTGCTGGTTGGCCTGATGTATAGGGATGTAAACGAAACACAAAGGTGGGATTAAATGTGTGCATTCGGGATTGTTTTGAAAGGCAGTTCTCAGGGAATAGGTGCAGACGTGCAGGGAAAATGCTAAAGTGTTAATAATGGGAGTTGTGTAAGGTTGCAGCCTGAAGAATCTGCACGAAGTGAGACTTGTCATTTTCAAAGGTAATATGGGGAGTAGAAAAAGAAATGGAATAATTTAAATATGAAAGGCAATGAAATGAAATGAATCAAAGTATGATTAACAAGGTGATTTAGTGAGGTGTAGTTGAGCTGGGTGCAATGTGATTTTAAAGGGGTAGATGCAGTAATAGAAATGTAGGTGTTCAAAGAAAAAAAAAAAGAAGGCAAAAGGTTCTAACTGGAGGTAATGTTTAGTAACAATATTGTCAGGGTAAAGACTATTACTCATGTAATTATAATTTCATTAATTTTAAGCTTCCTCCTACATACATAAATATTTACATTAAACACCCACAAAAAAACAAAATAAAAGGAAGAAGTTGCCAGGTGGTTGTAATGTAAAATAAACAGTAACAGGGGAAAAATGAATAGACTGTGACTTCAGTGTCACTGTAAAACAAACAGTTAATGTTTTGCTGTGAACTAAGCTATGGTGGATAAAAAAGAGGAGCAGGACTGAGAGATAAAATACTGAAAGTATAAATGCCACCTAGAAGCCTGTTCTGTATGATGGGCAGAAAATTAATACAGTCTGTAGCTTTGGAAAGGCTCTTAGCAATTGCCACATGCTGGTGACCCAGTGTTGGTCCAGTGTTAGGGTAATACCTACTGAGGTTTTAGATCCATTCCAGTGATTCTAGCTTTCACAGCTGATGGACTCAATACATGCCAGAAATGGTCTGAAGTTTGAGCAAAATCTTCACTGCTTTAAAGGAGTGGAATTCTGTTTCAAAGGATTTGGCCCTTCAAAACCAAAATGGCTACCTTATTTGATGTGCTGCTGCATTTGTTTGTGGCTGCAGCCTTTGCCTTGTTATTCTGCCTATATCGTAATGTGTACCTCTTTACCCATATCGAAATATCAAATAATGTTTTGTTTTCTTATCCCATTCTTTCACTCTGAAGTACTGTTGTTTATTTAAAAAAAAAAAAAAAGAAAAGTCTTGATTCTTGTTGAGATTAAAAAAAAATATGTTCAGAATGAGCTCTGCACTGAGAATTGGTATGCTGAGCCTGTCAGGCTGTGAATCTTTATTATTACTGAGCTTTATCCTTGGGTACATAGCTTGCAATTCAGCTTGAATATTAAGTGTCAGGCTCAAATGCACTGGTGAGAGATTTGCAGCAGCCAGCAGGTTCCTGTTCCAACCTTAGAAGCCTTTGACCTCTCTCTTCATTGATAAGTGGTCTTATTTCACATGTGTCAGCTTACTGGTGTGAAGCTCCTGATGCTGTGAGTGATGGAGAAGGTACCGGTACCTGCAGTTTGTGATTTCCCTAGTACACTAGGAAAGGTTACAGCTGAAGAGAAATACATGTGGAACTGGTCATTCAGAAATGCGGAGGAAAACGTGTGATGCTTACAAATCCACTCCTTTTTCTACTTGGAGGTACATCAACAAAAAACCAAACTGAACAACAAAGTTGGGTTGGGTTTTTTTTTTTTGCTTGTTTACAAATTGCAAAGGTAGGACAAGTGGTCCTGGAAAGATTTGCTCTGGTTGCCTGGGCTGTAGGTTGCATCATTTTTACTGGTGCTTTTTGGTGCTTTTTCCTACCGTGAAAATCACAACTTGATTTGCACCGGCAGAAATGTTTTATAGGGTGTGTTTCTTGGGGGAAGGAATCTGCTGTTCTTCCTTGGCACAGCTATACTTACGACTTGATTGTTTTTTGACCAGAGGTGAATGTTTGAACTACGGTGTGGTTCTCTATACGATGACTTTACCTTTTGCAGTCATCACCAGTTACACTCATTTCGAAACAACAACAGATAGTTCTTCCCAAAGTTCTTCTGTTTGATGTAAAATAAACCCTCAATTCTTTAAAATCACCTGTGATCCTTACAGCTGCCATGACTAAACCTACAAGCATGGAAGATTTATTTTGCTATTTGCCATTTTTTTTCCTGAAGACTGGTGACCGTCAGTTAATACAATAATACAATACAATAGACCAGGTTGGAAGAGACCTTCAAGATCATTGTGTCCAACCTATCAACCAAGCCAACCCACCTAAACAGCTAGATCATGGCACCAAGCACCCCATCAAGTCTCCTCCTGAACACCTCCAACGATGGTGACTCCACCATCTCCCTGGGCAGTCCATTCCAAGGGGCAATCATTGCACCCCATCTCCAGTGTGCCAAAGGAGGCTTGTATTTTCCATGGTGTCAATCATTTACATGGATCAGAAAATCTGGAGAGGCTACCTAAATAGGATTATTATTTCTTTCTTCCTTTCTATACCAGGAACATTCTTCAGTCAGTGCAATGTGCTGTACCCTCTAACTATAGTTCTTCTATTGGGACTCATAACTACTGCATGGTGCTGATTTGCTTTGTGTGTTGCATTTTCCTAGTCATGATAATAGATGTAGCCTAGAGATGAGCTGTTTCTGTAAGAATAATCATGTCATAGATCACAAAACACCCATTTTTTACTTTTTCCTTTTGGTAACTCTGTTTTCCCTTGTTCTCTTTATTTGCATTCGATGGCCTTTATTAAAGAATGTCAAAAATTTCATTAAAAATAAGGAAAAAAAGGTGCAAATATTGTTCTTTGCATCTGAAATGCCTTTAGAACTGCATTGCTTATATAGGTATGATTCATTTCTTGACCTGTGATTGATGAGAGAACCATTAGTTTAAAATGCAAAGTGAAAGCACAGTGTTCTTCCTTTTCTAAAGAAAAAAGCCTTGTTTTTTTTGCTTTGTCAGTATCAGGGCATTCAGTGCTGAAGGCTCACCACTGGAACTGATAGAAGGATTTCTCAGAGCTGCAGTTGATAGCAGTTAAGCCTTTTTCAAACTGCTTGGGTAGTTTTTTCTGCATCTCCTTCGAATGCCTTGTTCACTGGTGTCAGCTGTAAATGACCTTTTTTACTGTAGCAGGCCTATGAATGTGTGGCTGTGGTTAGGCTGGTGAGCCAGCTTGTTCAAGTTTGTGGAAGGGTCCTACCTGCTCAAGAACTTTGGTTGAACAGTCTCTAGTGCAGAGTAGTGAGGAGAAACAAACAAATACTGAAGAAAAGGGCTAAAGCTGTTACTTGTTAGGAAGATTTGCTTGTGGGAGTAACACAAACTTGGTCCCTGGGACTCTGACACTTGCAGTCCTGAGGAGGGAGCTGGGTTTGCCAGGCTGGTAGGCTCATGTGTATTTGGCAAGCTGTCTTTGCAGCCAGTTTGGAAAAATTCTCTTTTAAGGGATCTTTAAAAAGCTGTTCAAGAACTTTAGATGATTAAACCAGCCTAAATATAAAGTAGAGGATTGGTTTCTTGGTTTTTTTTGGTGGTTGGTTTGTTGTTGTGTTGTGGTTTTTTGTTTGTTGGTTGGTTTGTTTTTTGTTTTGGTTTTGGGTTTTTTTGAGTGGGGTTTGGGTTTTTTTCCTGGAACTTCTTTTGAAAATATTTTAAAGTAATCCATTTTTTATTGCTTTTTTTCAGTGTGTGCAACTTTCTTCATTAATCTTAAATAATTTTCCAGCAAAGTTTATTTTTGTTCTTGTGGCATAGGCAGTCGATTTTTACCTCTGTGTGTTTTTTACATCAGGCACAGATAAACCCATGGCTGCATGTTTGGTGCAGCAGCCTTATGTTACCAAGAGTGCCTTTAGATAGCCTGGGGGTGGTTGGGGCCCCATCCCTGGAGATATTCAAGGTGAGGCTCAACAAGGCTCTGGGCAGCCTGATCTAGTTGATGATGCCCTTGCTTACTGCTGAGGGTGTTGGACTAGATGACCTTTGGAGGTCAGTTCCAGCCCAGATAATTCTATAAACATAATTCTCATCATTCTGTTTTTGCTGCAGTAATCCCTCTCCATTATCTGTCAACAAAAACCCAACCAACCAACCCCCCCCCAAAAACCCTCCCATGCACCCTCCTAACAAAAAAAACCCAAACCCCCACCCACCCAGCAAAAAAAGCAAAATAAAAACCAAACAAAAACACACACTTACACGTTCCAAAACAACACAAACCCAACAACATTTACAGGATCTTCGATGTTACTGCCAGTATTAGAGATGTTTGTGTTATTTTCCCTCTTTTTGATCTGTGACTTCTGGAAGTCTGATCTGTGCAGTAATGCAATATATGTAATGACACTGCTCAGGCTTTTGGGCAGTTTCATCAGATTTACTATGGGAGAACATACACATTTTGCTGTTGTTTGTAGTAGCATGAAATTAAAGTAAGAGGTGTTCCAAGAAAGCAACAGAAATGAATTATATTAGGCCATGATAAAACCTGTGGTCATTCTTACAAAGAAATGTTTTGACAGCAATTGGTGGTATATGTAATTACAGCACTAGTGCTGCAGAGGGGCTTGGTAATCTGGCAAAGTGCAGACAGTTTGATGGCTTCTCTCAAAAACTTAAAGGTATCAAAGACTTCACTCATCAGCCAAGCATGCACACAGTCATGTAATGGATGGAAGGTGGTTGTGGTGCATAGCAGTAGAAAAACATAAGTTGAGTAAGTTGTGGAGCAACAGTTCATTGGGACCAAGAGAGGATGGAGACAAGGTGACGGTGTAGGACTGAAACTCGCACGAGAAACAAAACTAAAAGACACACTGGAGAGAAGATGTCTTGTAGGTCTAGGAGTTAGCCCAGGAGTCAGGTTATCTATTACCCATGTCTGAGGCTGGAAATGGGTAAACCCACGGTATTGTTTAGGCCAGGGGCTAGAGCCTGAGAATTTATTTTTCTTTCCATTGTTGTGAGAAACCCTGTTCTGTCAGATATTCATTAAACCAGGCACATTCCAAAAAGATAATACTTGCTCAAGAATTCTGATTATAATTGATGATAAAAAAGGTGCAGCTAGAAATGCTCAGTAAATGGGTTCAGTCTGCCTCTTCCAAGGCTAATCAGTGCCATGAGATTCTCTTAAGTCGAGTGTGCTAGCGTAAATATCGAATATAGTTTATCACATTCCAGTTGCATTTCTTTTCTCCTTTCCTCTTTTTTTTTTTTTTACCTGATGTTCTGAGGATTGCCTTTTAGTGCCTACGAACATCTCCTTTTGACAGACAGTGCAAATTAAAAGATATGGCTAGGCAAAGGAAACTGGAACCCAAATATGCCCCCTGGGTTTTCATTTACAGTTAGAAGCTACAGACACAATTACTGCTGACAGAAATTCAGAAGCCAGTGGCAGAGTGCATGTGGCAGCAGACCCATGCCAGGCAGTAATTGGGAAGATTATTTTTAATCAGAGCATATCCTACAGCCCAAACATTAGAAATCTCTTGTAAGTCTGACAGGAAATTAAACTGAGACCAAACAAAAAAGGCTCAAAATAGAAGTAATATGGTTAGGAGTCTAATGATGGCAAAACTCACTGCTGTTGTGTTTGGCTGTTATCTAAAGGGAATGACTTTTAACTTGCAGCAACAGATATCATTGTTTAATTGCATTTTTAGAGCAGAATTAAAATAAAAAGTAGCAGATTAGATAAATTTATATGTAGGATTTTGATGAAGGTGTGAAGCACCAAGTGTTAAGCCAGACAGTAATGGATTAGTAGTAATTTTTATTGCTGCTTTGGAGTTGTTATTTTGTTGTTTTGTTTGTTTGTTTTTCATCTAACATAATGCTTAAGGGGACTGCTTCTATGCAAAAATCACATAATGACTGGTATACTCTTGGGATGCCAAGGTGTGGTAGCTGTTTATGAAGCCTAACTGGCCTGGGGCTATGTTTGTCAGTGACCCTGCAGGATAACCTCTGCTTGTTTGGGCTGCCAGAGCTGACTGCCCTGAGGGAGAAGACACCAGGGTATTCTCGGTGCTTGTTTATGCACCTGAAACTTTCACCTGAAAACACAACTTTTCCATTTTAAAAGTGAATCTTGAAGAAGTTGTCTTCTTTGCCAGACTTCTACATGCATGCTTAGCAGGACTTCTCTTCGACTCAACTTTTCCTTTTCTCAGAAAAAATGGACTGCTTTTTGGTTAGTGGAAATCCTCTCTTCATGTGTCACGCTTAGATTGCTGAATGACTTAAAGATTATCTGCAGATTATATGCATGTAGAGGTTCTCATGTGAGATGCCTTTTCCATAGTATTTTGACCTGTATATGGTTTATTTTATTTCATAAACCAAAAAAACCCCACTTGTGTCTTCATCTCAGAAATTGATTAACGTGGGGCTTTTTGTTGGTAAGACAGTTGCAGCTCCTGCTAGGAGCTTCAGTTGTGGAGTTAGATCTTACTTTGATAGATAGTCTCCTAGTGATGGTCCCTGTTTGACTACCTCTTGCACACAGAAATGAAAAATGCATGTAGGGAAAATCTGTTGTGAAGACATGGCTGAGCTTGCTGTAACTTCTAAAATTCAATGAATAATTGCATAAAATATTGCACGTTACTAGCTGCTTAGCAGTAGGGAAAAGTGTCACGACATAGAATGTTAACCTAATGTAATTGCCAACTATGGGCATGTATAATGTATTTTGGATTGCCCCTCTTGTTTATTTTTTCATCTTTTTTATCTTTTGCAACATTGCTCAAAGTTTTCAGTTGAAAAAATACACAGAAAGCAAATCATAGTTGTGTGCTGCTGTTGAAACAGCAAACTGTACTGGGGAAACTGTACTTGAGCCAGCAGTGTGCCCAGGTGGCCAAGAAGGCCAACCGCATCCTGGCCTGCATTAGGAATAGTGTGGCCAGCAGGAGCAGGGAGGTCATTGTGCCCCTCTACTCTGCATTGGTTAGGCCGCACCTTGAGTACTGTGTCCAGTTCTGGGCCCCTCAGTTTAAGAAGGACATCGAGACACTTGAAGGTGTCCAGAGAAGGGCAACGAGGCTGGTGAGAGGCCTTGAGCACAAGCCCTATGAGGAGAGGCTGAGGGAGCTGCGGCTGTTTAGCCTGGAGAAGAGGAGGCTCAGGGGCGACCTCATTGCTCTCTACAACTACCTGAAAGGTGGTTGTAGCCAGGAAGGGGTTGGCCTCTTCTCCCTAGCAACCAGCACCAGAAGAAGGGGACACAGTCTCAAGCTGCAACAGGGGAAGTTTAGGCTGGAGGTGAGGAGAAAGTTCTTCACCGAGAGAGTGATTCGTCATTGGAATGGGCTGCCCAGGGAGGTGGTTGAGTCGCCGTCCCTGGAGGCGTTCAAGAGGGGACTGGATGTGGCACTTGGTGCCATGGTCTAGTCGTGAGGTTTGTGGTTACAGGTTGGACTCGATGATCTTCGAGGTCTCTTCCAGCCTTGGTAATACTGTGATACTGTAATACTGTGAAAACTTTGAGCTGTGGCATGGTAGTGACATGCTCATAATGCAAACATTGGGCTTAGGCTTCAAATAAATTGCAAACTGCCTGGACATTTTGGCTGTCCATGGAATGGTTGCTAAATAAATAATAAAATCTTTGTTGGTACTTGTGAATCAATAAGCAGATTTTGCTGTTTGGCTTTGTACTGCAATAAAAATGGCATTATGACCCAATAACATATGCAGCCCTTCTTTTGAAAGCTCAAATACTGCATTATCAGTGTGGTGGTTTGTTACAATACTTTTAATCCTTAAAGTCTACCTTTGGCCTTCCGTGGGTGTGGGGCACAGATATGATCTCCTCTGAATCTTGTAATTTACAGTACAAATGTATTTTTCTTTTGTTAGGAAACTACACAGAAGCCCCATGCAAGTGGTACCTACTGTTTTCACGACCAGAGCCTTCTCTCAGTAAGTGCACTGATTGTTGTTGTTTGTTTTACTTTCCTTTAGAATTTGACTGAAATCTCTGTCGTGCTGCCATAACAAATACAGAAATAGTTTGGACTTCACAACTTGCCATGCTCGTGCTGGATTGCAGGACTCTGACCATAAGTACAAGGTCTAATACCTTTTAGTCTTCAGTGAATAGTAACTTTATAGTGACATGTTTAGAAAATGATCTCCCCCTTTTCTGGCCATGAGTTCAAGTGCTGTTCTCTTGCATAACCCTTTTAAATATTAGGGTTATGTCGTTGTTGGATTTGTTCTAGCTTTGATTGGGTCCATCAGAAAGAAATTACTTTATATATACACTAGTCATGGAGACTTTTTTCCCCTAGAACACCTTTGGATGTTTTGATCCTTCTTTCTTTTTTTTTTAAATGAACCCGTGATGCCCAGATTGGAGTTTACTTCCTGTTACTCCCTAAGGTTATAGGACATGAGGACAAGTATTGGTGGTGATTCATTTTTCACCTTTTTTTCCTTCTTGAGAAGAGACTTTCACATCCAAACTGTTTGTTACTCTTTAATACTTGGAATGCATTTTTTCTTGTAAAGTGGTTTGTTTTAACGTATACCTCTCAAAAATATTGATTAAGCCCTTCTTAATCAGGATATAACTTTTTATGTAGTAAATAAGGAAGTATCAGAAGAAATGAAGTGGTAGGTGTGATCTTTGGTAGTTCTCCAAGAAATTTTAATAATCCTCTGCTTAAAATAAACTACAGTGCCCTAACATTGTGTATGGGGCAGTAAGCATGGCTTGTTCTGTGTGGGGCTCACTGAATGTGTTTTATACACATTTGTAAATACACTTTGTTGTGTGTGTAGAAAGTGAAGAAGTTGCACAATGTGTATTGATAAAATAAAGGACTAGGTTTGCTGTTTTTTTTCCCCCAATGTATTAATACTAGCAGTTGAGTTGTGTCCCTATGCACAAAGTTGGTGTCACTGAGAAGATGAGACATGTTAGGAAAAAAAGGGGGTTCCCTTAGTTCTCCAACAATGAACACAATCTTCCTCTTAATGGTTTTGACAAAAAATTCATTATTTGAAAAAGCCTACCTGGCTTACAGGGTAAAAAACAAAATTGTGTGTGTCTTGAGGACGGATTTAAATCAATTCTGTAGCGCTCAGCATGCTGCTGCTTTTGACTTGTTCCTCTGTCGCTGTTGTGGCTTAACCCCAGCCAGCAGCTAAGCATCAAACAGCAACTCTCCCCTAGTGGGATGGGGAGAAAACTGGAGGAGTTAAAGTGAGAAAACTCACGGGATGAGATAAAAAGAGTTTAATAGGTAGAGCAAAACTATGCACACGAGCAAAGCAAAACAAGGAATTCATTCACCACTCCCCATGGGCAGGCAGGTGTTCAGCTGTTCACAGAAGAGCAGGGCTCCAGCACGTGCAGTGGTTTCATGGGAAGACAAATGCCATCATTCCAAACATAACCCCTTCCTCCTCCTTCCCTCAGCTTTGTATGCTGAGCATGACATCCTGTGGTTTGGAATATCCCTTAGGTCAGCTGGAATCAACTGTCCCACTGTGTCTCTTTGCAACTTCTTGTGCACCCCCTGCACACTCACTGGTGGGGTGGTGTGAGAGGCAGAAGAGGCCTTGACTCTGTGTAAGTGCTGCTGAGCTGTAACCAGAACATCCCTGAGTTAACAATGCTGTTTCCAGCACAAATCCAAACACAGTGTCATACCAGGTACTGTGAAGAAAATTAACTCTACCCCAGCCAGAACCAGCATAGTCATGAACAGTATTTTCTAGCACACAGTATCCTTACAGCTCTTAGTAGAATTTGATGCAATTCACAGCTGTTTTTGGAATGTTTCTGGTAACAATTGCAAGAATGAGGTGAAGGTTTCTAACCCATGGGAGACAGTGGTTCCCGACACAATGGCTGGAATGTTTTTAGGAAGCTAACATGGATTTAATTGTGAATGTGGTGCTTCCCTGTCTATAAATGTAGTTGAATGGAGAGATATTAATCTTCCTTCAACCAGCTAAAGCAGAAATTTGGGATATATGACAAGGAAGAATAGAATAATCATTTAGAATTTGGGGAAGGTTTAATGCTGCCAAATCTCAATATGCATAATTGGTTTTATTGTTTTCCCTTGTGATCGTAACCTAACCAGCTCAATGAATATCAATCAACTCCTAAGGCCAAGAGGTCTTTTTTTTTACCAGGCTCAGACTGAAGTCCAGCATGTTGCCTGGTAACAGCTGATGTAGATGAGTTGGCTCTTAAGTACACCATATGGCTGGGCGTTATGCCCTATTCACCCGTGACATGGTGTACACATGTACTACATTACTGATTATAAAATGGTTTGTCCCATTCCCTTATTTAGAAAAAGCGTTTAAAAATAGCAATAGCAGGCCAACACAGATGTGTTAAGCCTATGGAATTGTACATAGTGAAACAAGTATCTGTCACAAGCATCAAAAACCTAATGTACTAATCACAGCAAATTTTGTGCTTCAGTGTAATTTCTAACTATGGTTATTTTTGTCTGTTTCATTTTGGTAGTTAAATATGTTGAGGTAAGTATAGTTTTAACAGTAAAATGACATAAAAATCCTGGATTTGCAAATTCAGCTTTGTAGCCTGTGGATTTATTTGGCATGTGACCTTCTGTTAATTGTGCAGTAATGTCTACAGTAGTCGACCCAAGCTGCAGTGCATTGAGCAAACCAGTAAACAAAGCAATGAAAGACAGTTTCAGAAGAGTAACTACTAAAAATAAGCATGACAGGCAAAGGAGAGAGAATTGATCCAAATGTGCAATGGGAAGTCAGGCACTAAGAGTGACTTGCACAGTCTGTGGCAGAAATGGATGTAAAACCTAGATTGGTAGAGTCCTTGCTCGTTCCCTTAACTGGAGTGGTTTTCCCCCTTTTTATTGTCACAAACTGGAATTCATTAGGGTGGTAATACTGCAAAGATGAGTGCTAGGCAATAACTTGTGCCAAGCTTTGGCTGTTGCATGCTGGTCAAACTTGAAAGACAAGAAATGGGATTGATCTTGTGTGTAATGACAATGATCTGCACAAGTCAGACTGATCATTGACTGGTTCCCAGTTCAGAAGGCTGGACAGTTAGCATTGGCTCTGTTGCATTTCTCTGTTTAGCTTATTTGGAAAGATGAATTATTGTGCTTACTTCTCTCCCACACAACTCCCTTGCCTAAAGCTGTAATTGTTTGGCAAAGAATTTATTTTATTTTCAGCATTTCACCTAAATTCTCTGAAAGCAGTTCAGGAAAAAAAAAGACCAGAAGAAAGCTCTTATCTTTTTTACGCGATGCAGGAAGTTCAGACAATTGCTTTTTGTCAGAAAAGTTCCATATACCTGCCCATTCTGGGGTTTTGATGGTTGTGGGGTTTTTGTTTTGATTTGGTTATTTTAATCTTCAGATTCTATATAATTGCTGCACAGCTGGATATATATTGTGGTTAAGTGATGTTGTTTTATTACTCATACCTTTCCCTGGCTGGAATTTTTGTTAAGGTTGGATATAAAGGATGGGACAGTGGTGTGGCTCTATGTTAATTTGCTAGTTGCATCCTCGGGAAGATGTGCCATGATTATCCACATTGTAAACCCCAGTGGATGTAAATGCATGGATGAGAATGTCTCAAAACAATCTTCACTTCTCTTATGGTCTGTCCATGGCACAAACCCAGCTGCTGTGGTATAAAGGCCTGTAAAGCTATTGATATGAAGGCATTTAAGCCCATTTTCTGTAATTTTAGAGCTGTGCTTTTCTTGAAGTTATAAACATGTTGAAATAACGAACAGGAAAGTAGGTATTATTGCCTTGAAAATATTTTATTATTGAGGGTGCTGGGTCTTTTCTCCCCCTGCCTAATTAAACACAGCTTTTAAAATTGTTATTACAATAAATCTGTTTCCCAAAAACAACATGGCATGCCACAGAGGAATCTGAGGGGCTTAGTGTTATCCAGGGATTTCTGAGAGGCATGAACAAAGTAACTGTGAAAGAGAACTATTACAGAATACCATCTTTCTCTTAGAAATAAACCAGAATTATAACCTTTTTCTAATAAATGTAAAGGGGAAAAAATATTTTAATGATTGTATTCTTATTTATTCCTGTCTTGCTATTCTGATGTAGTGTTAATGACAGTATTAGTCTGAAGAGTTGAATCTTTTCAAAATTGCAGCACTTTGAATTACTGATATCTGTGAATTACAATAAAATAGGGTTGAAGAATGGTAGTTAGATCACATAAATGAAGCGGTAAGTTCAGCTCCATTACCTCATTTTAGCTAGGATGGGGAATGCTTTAGTTGTTAGTATCTGCTCCACTGTCCCATTATTCATTGTTGTTTTCTGGTGTCTTTAAATATCTTCAGCAGTTACTGCAGAAATTCAGTGAGGACCAGAAGCAGCGAGGCATTTACACACTCCTAATGACAGGCAGGAAAATGTTCTCAGGGGTGTTTGTCCTTCAGAAAAAGCTTAACTAAGGTGGCTAAGCCTGACCTGTGCTTGATTTTTCTTCTAGCACTGGTGCAAGGTAATTCAGCTTTTGGTGGTTGATTAGTAATAATGCTTTTCCGTTAGGTAGACACATTTAGTTAGGTATATTCTTTAACTCTTTTCTGCATAGGAATCTAGATATACCACCTTTGTTTAGTTTGCTGGGTTTGGTTAGGTTTTCTTGAAGTTCACATGGTCCAAGGTTGACCTTATTTCTTTTCCTGTATCAGGTAAAAAGCTTGTTCACTTTTGCTGTGTGTTATTAGTCTGAAGTTTCATATCAGTAACATCTCTACTGATCTTAGGCAAAAAGAGCAGTTACACAGTAGCAGGTTTGCATGAATCACTGTTAAACCACAGCTAGGTTTATGTTTGTACAAGCTCTAAGCCAGATTATCAGTCTGCTTTTGATTTTACAGGTGATTATTGCTGCTCATTTCATTTAAATCATCATCTTCCTGCATAAGAAGAGGAGGACGCTGCCCTGGGTTAGGTTGTGCTTAATAGGTGCTACAGATAATTAATGTGTATTTATTTGGGCATCTAAAGAATTTAGAGGTTTCTCTCTCTAGGCCGATTCAAGAACTTAAGGTTTACTGAAATTGACTGGAATATTTTGAAAATGAGAGACTCCCAACACAAGTGGTTTTTGGGAAATACTACCCGACATTATGTTGAACTCTGGGTATATGCACATGTAAAGAAATATCTGAACAATTTCTTCATCACCCCTTCCTCTCCTTTAAGAATGCAGTGAGTATTTCTTTCTGATGGATTCCTCTGTGAACTTTCCAAACCCTCCATCTTCATAAGTGGTATTTTGAACCTTACCAAGGGACAGCTATAGGAGCTGACTGGAGATGAATCTTAGGGTCTGAATTTAGTGTTTTAGTAGCCTGTTTTCAGACACTACTGAGAGATTTCTTTCATCAGCGTTATATTGCAGACATTTTCTTAGTTAGGCATTATGAAAGTTTTCATGTGCATGTAAACACTTCTACTGGCAATTGTATGCACCCTGGATATTCTCCAGATTACAGCATTAAGATGTTTTCGATCAAGTTCATTTTCATAGCATTGTGGCATTTAAGAGAGATCAAGTCTCTCAATTCCTGTGAGATTAGTATGTGTTATTATCTCTTTATTACAGAAGGAGAAGGCAGAAAATTGAACAGCCTGACTGATGTGCCAGGAGAAGGAATATAGCAGAGCTAGGATTTGAATTCCTACTTCCCAAATCCCAAATCATTGCCTCTGTTACTGGGCCATCTTTTCCTCCTGCTCTCCCTCTAATCCAATACCTTCTATTGTTAATGGGTTTTACATCTAACAATTGAGAAAGAACTTATAATTTCATGCTCTCTCCTGTCTCATAAAAAAATTGAAAATTTTCCTCAAGAAAATCATGCAATTATTAGTAAAGTCCTATCGGCATAGCTCAAAGCTAATTGAAATTTAACAGTCCTTATGATGATCTGGGTCATGCCAAGGGTGTTAGCATTCGTTAACAGAGATATACACTTGATCCTTCTCTCTCTTCCTTTGAAGAACTTACAGACATCTGTAACATTTCTGGATAATGCTAATTATGCACAGTGAAGGTACAGTCATTGCCAGCACTTGGGTAGTTCAATACAGCAAATGTTGTTAACCGCAGCAGTGACATTCAGGGCTTTGGGGTGCCTTAGCAGGGCAGGATTCCTGGGAGGATTCATTGCTGTGCTCCTGTGCTAGTGTGCTGCTGTGTCTGCCGCACAGCTGCTGCCTGAGTGTAGCTACTTGGGGTAGGGCTGTTTTGAGGAGGGCTAAAGCCATGGCTTGCAGCAGTGCCTGCACGAAGAATTGTGCAATGGATGCTTGGTGAGTCAAGCTGTGGTCAATAGGGAATCTGACCCCGCATATCAAGCACCCATAATCCATCTAGTGCCACGATATTTGGCTTTTGGCTTTTTGTGCATTGTGTGTGGATCTGAAGTCCTGATGAGCTATGTATGAAAGCAGCACTGGGCACAGGTGTGAGAGCATGTTATTGTTTTAGACTGTGCTGAACCTGTGCTGCTATTGCTCCTGGAAATGAACAGGAGTTTTGGATTGCAGTATGTAGATTGGATATGGGGAAAGGCATAGGTTTGTTTTTTTCTATTGTATTTGGGATTAGGTACTGAGTTGATAACACTGTGTTGTAACATGTTACTCCTGTATAGCTTATGCACAACCAATGACCAATAGACTATGTGAGCATTTTTACTGGTCCTGCAAAATACCTTAGAAAGCATATAATGGCTCTTTGCATTAACACTGTAAAACTGCTGCTTTTCTTCCTCCCTGTGAAGTTTCTGCTTCCTTCCTCTGTCCCCACAGGAATAAAGTTTCATGAGCACATCTTGAAAAGACATCAAGTAGAGCAATAGAAATACTGGAGGGCTGGTTGGTTGGTATTTCTTTTTCTTATCTTGAGGGATATTTTGCACAGCTAAATGACACAGTTAAAAAAAAAATTATTTGGTCTACAGTGAGAAAAGATTGATCTGAAATCCTTCACAAATTATGTTTTTATCAAGACCAAGTTGTTGTGTGCTATTGATTTTTAGATCTGCACAGTCTACAAGTAATAAAAGTTGCAGAGCCAAAATAATTTAAGGCGGTTTTCTGTCTTTTGTATAAGCCAGGTTAGGCTATTGAAGGAGAAATCAATTGCTTTGCCACTCAAATTCCTTGAAACCCTAAAGAAGATTTCACATGAGTTAGTTTCCAAATGTTTATATTTTTGATTCCAAGTCTTACCCTACAGGCAAGAGGGCTTGTTTTGTCTGACAAGTTTTTCTGCAACTCAGTCACCACTAGTTCAGCAGATAGTTATTAAGAGAAGCAGGAGGCAGAATCACAGAATCCTAGAATGGCTTAGGTTGGAAGGGACCTTACAGATTGTCTACTCCAAACTTCCCACCATGGCCAGGGATGGCTCTCAACTAGACTCATCTGCTCAAGATCTCACCCAGCCTGGCCTTGAACAGCCCCAGGGAGGGAGGCATCCACAATCTTCCTGGGCAATTTATTCCAGAGTCTCACCACCCTCATACTGAAGGATTTCATCCTAAAATCCAGTCTAAACCTACTCTCCCTCATCTTAAAACCATTCCCCCTTGTCCTATTGCTAGACACTTTTAAGAAAAGTCCCTCTCTAGCTTTCCTGTAGGTTCCCTTCAGGTACTGGAAGGCAGCTCTAAGGTGTCCCCAGTCTTTTCTTCTACAGACTGAAGAACCCCAGCCTAGATGACTCCAAACAGCAGAACTGCAAAAGACAATTATGCAAAAATCACATCTAGCAGCATTTACAGAGGCTTAAATCTGAAGGTACAAAGACAATGATGAAGTGATAGCACTCTTATCTATGGGCGGTCTGTATTCTCCTCTGTGCACTGGTGCATAGTTTCAGAGATGATCAGTTTTACTACTAGAACAGGGGGAGTAATGAAATCCTAGGAGCTGACCATGCCAGGGCAGAATCAGTTTCATAGGTGTGGCTTTGTCATTCCAGGCAGAAATTCTGGTATATGGGTTGTGGGGCTTCAAGTAATGTTCATCTGGAAATATTCTTGCTCTCAGCTACTGCTGAACAGGCTGATAAAACAAACCAGATACTACACAAGTAATTTTATGGCAGATCAATACAATTTCTTATTACTGACTCAGGAATGTTAATTTAATGTTTGTGGTTAGGAGGATATAGATTTATGACAGTATACTCTGTGTTTATTTAATAGAGTGTGAGGGGGGAAAAATTACTCTCTTATGCTTGATGCTTAACTACCATAGAAAACTTAAATTTGCATAACTTGATGAATATCATTACAGCTAAGTTTTTTCTTGTGCTTTGTTGTGTACCAAAGGGAGAGAACAGTAAAATCCTTAAGAGAGTGCTTGTAAAGCAGCTCTAAAGTTCACTTGTTAAAATGTTACAATTGTTTTGTACCATCTGATGTGCAGTTAAATGGAATAGAATGATTCTTTGTAGGTTTAGGGATATTGGTATCATGTTCTGGTTATCCCTAAAAGCCACTTCAATGTAATGCAGTACAACTCTGTCATGGTTCATATTCTCTGAAGAAAATGGCCCATGTTTAAATTGGCTGTGGTTGTATCCTCAATGTATCCCTTGATGTCAATATATTACTTCCTTGGGACCACTGGCCCCAGATGAAGGCACTGGGAAAGAATTTCTTAACAATGCTGCTCCGTGATATCCAAGGACTGCTTCCATGTTATTGTTATTCAAAGTGGTCTGAAGAAGTGGGGAAATTATCACACATACAGTTTTGTCTCCAGCCAGTCTGCAGACTTCAGTTAATTTGCTCCAGACTCATTGCCATCCTTGCTCTTTCTATTCTATCTCCCTTCTCCTCTTCATGCCTCCTTTAGGTCTGGAAATGAAGGCCTACATGTATTCATGCATCATTCTAGTTGGAGATGATGTCCTTTCCTTATGTACTTTATGGGCTCAATGTTGAAGTATGACAGGGGAGAAAACTAGTATAATCCTCCCATTGCTTATAGTGTAGAGTAGAAGTTCTAGAAATGATGGAAAGGCCACCCAAAAACATTCAAACCTGAAAAGAAGCCTATAGTTCTGTGGATTAATGTGCTCTGCAGTGAAGTCAGGAAGGTTGTTGTGCAAAGATCCATTCTTTGCAGGGAGCTAAACTGCTTGGACTGAGGTATCAGTGGAAGACCTGGGAAAAGGTTTAACTGGAAGACAAAAAGCTTTTGCTAATGACACAATTATTCAAGAAAAATCCCATAGAGTTGCAGAAGGATTTCATTGTATTAGGCTACTGGCAGATGCAGTAGTTGCTGATGAAAGGGCATATAGTGCAGATAGCAAATACAGATTATAATGAGGAGAGAGGAATTGGGTTCCTTTATAAGGTAAAACAGCCAGAAACAAGAGAGATCAGTAACCTTACACACACTTTGGAGGCAGAACCTAGAGATTAGAGTCTTCCTCTCAACAGAGAGAGGAGAACCAATGGAGAAATGTTCAGTGCATATCCAGTGAACCAGGAGGCCCAGGTGTGGTGATGGCAGATGCACCAGTGTTCCACTAGTGTGAATCAAAGATGAGTTTTTACAGTGTAGCAGGTTTGTAGGTAGAAGTCCATTGGGGATCCATACTATTTGGTATGTAAGAGCGACAAATAATGACATAAATTTCTTGTTGAGACAGGATTATTCAAAACAGACAAAACTAAGGCTAACTGGGAAAGTATAGAAAGATGAAGGATTAAGTGACAGAAAGACATTCACTTTTAGAATGTTATAATAGGTAGAAATCTGTTCTTGAGGAGGAAGCATATCACTGTTATTTCTCAGAAGGCTTTCTTGGAAACATCAGATGGAGTCCTCAGAAACATTAGTTCAGCTCTTGACAGCTGTCAGAAAAAAAAAAAGGAAAAAAAGGAGAAAGCAAGTTGAGTATTTAGCAATTTTCAGGAAAGGCATTCCGCATGGAAAAATACAGGACTCTCTGCTGGAGGTTATATTGGTCTTATATGTGGTTTACATGGTTTGCAGCAGGTCATCAGTGTCCCAAATTCCTGGCAGAAGAGTGTGATGTTGGAAGTGTTTCCTCTTTCGCCAATCCTTTCAGTTCACCTGGGGCCTTTTTTGTGTGTTTTCTGATGTGCTTCAACACATTTTTCTTTCTTCATCAATCTGCAATTCCACATTACTTCTGAATTCTCCATAACACAGTGCCTTCTCCACATGCTACATACTTGTTGTTAGCTTCTGCACTCTCAACAGAGCTTTTTCTCAGCATTCCTTCATTTCTGCGTTTCTTTAACAGTCTGTGGGTGAGCCATTTAAAACCTTCAGGTTTCCAGTGCCCCAACCTCTTTTTCACCCTGTGCCTGAACTCCTCTGCACCACATCTTGTGTGTCAATGTGCAAGGCCTTGGCCATCACACCAGGCCTGTGTTCCTCCACACTGCATCAGTTCTGTAGTCAGAAGTATTTCAGGGTACACAGGAAATCTCCTTGTTACTACTGTCTCTATATATCTATATGTAAAGATATTTATAACCTACAAAACCAATCGGATAGGAAACAAGTTACGCCTCAGCCACCTGGCCATTAGAATAGTCACAGTTGCTGTTAACCCCAGTAAAAGCAAAGCTCCCAGCCTGTGGAAACAAGCTCCTCAAGTAAGCCTGCCAAGCCTCAATGCTGAGGCAAGCTCAGTGCAATGCCCGTGACCTGTTACCAGTAATGTCTGTACTGTATTCTTTGAGTTACAGGACTGTGCCCTCTGCATCTAAATTCAGGTGTGTTTTAATGATTTGTTTCTTGGTTGGGGGAGCTTTTTGTCCTTCTCTCTCTTTTTTTTGCTTGCCCCTCCCAAGGATGAGCTTGCATTTAGGCAGAAAATCAATGCCTTGGTTTTTAAAGTAAGCTTAATCTCAGAATAACACAGTGTGGGGGTGCTATTTCACTCAGGTTTCATAGCTGGAGACCTAGTCCTTCTGGTTTGATTCATGTTAGAAAATAAAATTGAATTTTAAAAAGGCAACTCCTAATTATATTGCAAGACAGCTGTTTTCCTTGGTAGTCTTGATACTAAAGGTGATCTTTTCAAATCAAATAATTACGTTGTTGTTGTTGCTGGCGGTTCCCTTGCTTCCAATAGCAAACCTGTTGTGTTTTGTAGGCCTAGATCTGCAAGCTGAGTATAGCTTCATGACTTCAGTTATATGTTCAAGATGGGCAAAAGCCATTCAAATTTATTATAATCAGACATCTCTTCCAATTAATTGAATGTGTGTTTTTAATGATCTTGCAATTGAAGTGTTTTCTCAGGCAAAGATCAAGGACCATATGCATCAGTTTAATAGCTGCAGGAGGATGGGTTTACTTGACTTTTTAATCTCCAATGGAAGTCAATGCATAGTCTCTTAAACCGCTGTTGGTATCTTGTGAGACAGTGAGGGCTGACACTGCTGGTTGATGCCATTGTTATCTTAATACAATAAACAACGACCAACATCATTACTGTGCTCATTGGGTATATGGCACAATACTTTGATGCCTATTTTAGGGCTGATGTTCCTAAGGAGAGCTGAACACGCAAGAAGGTTCTTACTCGCTTTTGAAGTAAATGTGGGGTCTTCACCTGGTGGGGAGAAACTGGAGGAAAAAAAAATCTCTTCACTGTAAGAATTCAGCAGCAAAAAGCAAATAAAGCCAATTGCACCATCATTATTATATTTGAATGCAGCTTACTAGCCAAATTTGTGATTTTGTAAAAGGTCTTATTAATGATTCCTAAATAAGCAGACTTTGCCATGTTGATGTTATCTGTGATGCATTATTGAATCAACAGAAATAAACCTGCTGTCATTAGCCTAATTATTTAGATATGATGGAATGTAATGACTGTTTTAAGTGCAAATAAGCTGCAGTTAGCAAGCAACTAGCCAAATCAGTGAGGTAGGATAGCAAGGAAATTACTCATAGGAGTGGGAAGTAGAATAGAAGAAAAAGCAATTTATTAGAAAAAAAAATGCTCATGAGATGCCATTTCTCACTGTTACAAGTACATCTGAAGACAAACCATTGGTGACAGTGTTTATTAGGTTAGGTTTTTTTCTTTAAACTCCTCTTCTTTGCCAGAACATCTGTCTGAAGTGAACTCTGAGCCTTCATTGTAGCCTTTGATATATCAGGTTTGCCAGTGGTTATTGCTGCATCTGTGGCTTCTAAAATTATCTACAGATGGGCTGGCTGGAGCTTAATGGGAGCCAACTCTCAGCAACTTGGCTGCTGTGCTATCTTTTAGTGGAGCAACCTGGGGCCAGAAATAAGTGCCTGTAAGGTAAAATAACTTTCTGTTATGAGTTAGGAGAAGGGAGGAAAAAGAGGGAAAAACAGAAGTTAAGGAAGCTGAATTAACTTCCCAGAAGATACTTGTCAGCTGTGCTTGAGTAACAGCTATTTTGAATGTCCAGTTATCTAACTTCTTGATTAAAATAATGTTCATTTTATAACCAGAATACTTACATGAATACAGAGGGATGTAATAATGAAGAAGATAAGTTTGAAACCTGTTTCTGACAGTCTAGTTAGTGATAGATGTTTTTGTAACTAAGTGTGTTTGACAGGAGAAAATAAGAGCCACAGGCATCCTCTCATAGATGTATGCAGGAAGCTATCTTCCACCTCATTTTTGTCTCATTAGCTCTAAAAATAAGGGAGATGCAGTTGTTTTGTGTACGGGTTTGGGAGTGGGTGGGTTTTGGTTATTTTTTGTCACAGCATAAGTGCAAAACTAGTGAGAAGAGGTCTCTCTGGCAACAAGAAAGCAGATACTGTATCACAGAAGAGAAAATTTTAGAATTAAATTTTCTTTCAATATCTGTGACTTCATAATTTATTAATAGATTCACTTTTCTGGTGTATTATGGATTATGTGACTTTCAATATGGGCAAGATATTCTGTAATTTTATCCTAGTTCTACTTTGAGTAATTGCAAACTGAAAGTCCTCTGAAGAATGGGTATGGAGGAGTCTGTTGCACTAAGTGTTTAAAAACAGGCAAAAAACTTCCCCAAAATCCAAACAGAAAGAGATAAAGCTGCTGTCATTTCTTGCTGCTGTTGTCATGTTTTGCCCTTTGAATTTAAAAGCCCAAGAAGACAATCTAAACAGGCACTCCGAGCAACATGGCAACCAGTCAGAAATGTTTTTAAGTAAACTTGGGTTATGATAAACGTTTACCTTAGGCTGAATCTGCTCTGCAGTAGACTGGAGCATTTAGAGTGCCTGTGGCCTGTGCTTGCCCATTGCTAAGGGCACTTGCTTTGTGATTCTTTCAGAGTGTGTCCACTTTGATGTCTGTGTTCTTGGATCAGAAGCAAACTGTAATGTACTGATTCATTGTGGCAAACATCTGCATGAAGCACTTTCCTGCAGTCTGACTGAAGGTTTCTTCTTAATGGCGTAACTTGTAGGCCAATTCTCTGTTCCAAGTCTCTTCTTTGAGTGTTTACAGCACGTTAGCATTCCTCATCTACTATATTCAGACAAGACTGAAGTGATGTAAGTACAGTTGCTTTCCCAAGTTCCATGTTAGCTTCTTCTCTTAGAGTTTTTAATTGATTTTTCCAGTCTTTGTGAAGTTGATGTAGAAAGTCCATTTGGTGTTTTCATATGTAGCATGCGGAAAAGAACATACTCTCCTCCTTTAGTTGCTAGCAGCCGATCGTAGGTTACAAGTTCTGTTCGTGCTTGATGAGAGCAAATTATCAGTTGTTGAGCCAGGACAGCAGTGTAGATGGGCTGAAGAGAAGAATAGGGTATAAGTGAGGGCACTGCACTGCAGTAGAGATTACAAACTGGGGTTACCAACTGTGGTGGTGGTATGTGGATTGTACACTGGCAAGTTAGATAACTAAGGAAAACATATATGTAACAAACAGATCCAATTAGAGTTTTTCAGTGCTTCTTTGAAAGTAGACAAGATACTTTGGAATGAATTCTGCACAAGAAATCTGTTGCTTTCTAACCCACAGTGACAGATAATGAGTCCCTGTCTGTAAACAAAAAAATGGGTTTCCACTGAACTCAGTCATAGCTGCATTCTGGACAGGGAGGCTATGAACTGTTCATCTTGCACCCAAGTTTATGGAGTCAGTATTGATCCAGCTGCTGAATTGGGCCCTCGCTACAGCAACTCAAAGAGGCTGCTGCGGAGACGACTCTGGGGGATATGCACAAGATGTTAAAAAAAATTCTTGAATTTATGAAAAATTAATCAAATTACATAAACCCCATTGGTTATTTAATATTGCCGTTTATTTCTTCGGTGTGCTGTGATTTATAACAGTAGGTACCGATCTGAGGGCTGAAGAGCTTTGGCTGCTGCCAGCTTCCTAGGGTATTCCTTTCCCTTTTCTGTGTTTTTGTTTTCTGTCAGTAAAATTAAGATAATAGTTAAGTTAATGCTTGGCTTCCTGTTAGAAGGTGCTTTGTTTCACAGGCACAAGAAATTCCTCTTTACATAATATAGTGGTGTTTTTTTTAAAGAGTGATCTTAACATTTGAATCCATGCTTCTATATGTTAATACTGAAATAGTAATAAAATAATACTACATGCCTTTCTTAGTACCATTTTCCTAGGAAAAATGAATTCAAACTTTCATAATGCAAATACTTTTCTAATATTTGGTATTTGAGTTTAATTATTAGGTTAGAATGCAGGGTCAATATTTTCACTTCTAGTCCATGCAATATTATGAAAAGCCATACACCAACATTGTTTTTCTGTCTCTACTGTCGAGGAGCTCATTAATCATCACGTTAAGAGCATTGGGCTTCTGGTGCTGCTCCTGTGTATTTCATTTACCTTTCCTACAGACGTGGATCATTTAGCTTCTATTTTTATTTAGGCTATCTGGTTCTTTCAATCATTTCTGTACCTTATCCCTTAGAATTATCTCTGTATTTAAACTGAAAGGCTTTCTTCTGTAAAGTTCTGAAGTCTTTACACAACTGGGAAATCTGACCTCCAGATAATTTTTTTAAAACCCAAATAATATTCTTTCTCATGAAGACAGTAGACTGAAACAAACCCTGTAAACAGAACATGATTCAAGACTTCCTCATCTGAACTGTTCCATGCAGTAATTTTGTGAATCCAAATTTTTGTTGAGGCTAATGTGCAATTAGTCTGCTGTGCAATTTGATAAATCATCTCAGTGTTTGCATGTTGGAAAGGCAGCCCAGCAACAAAAAGTCAATGTATTCCCAGATTTTTAGCAGTAGTCTTGAAAAAACATGTGATTTGCAAGCCTGCATTGATCCGGGACAATATGTGGCTCTGGTGCTGACATGACCATTTTCCTTGCATTGAAACCAAACCCCTTACATCCAGACAATATTGATCCTCTGCTTTGTATGCATAATTTCTTGATTGCCCCCAAAAAGCTCTCCCTTAAAGTCTATTAATCTTTTCAGAACTTAGATCACTTCTGGTAAGGCAGCTTCTGTTTCAGCACCCTTCAGCACCCTGCAGCATTTACCAGCATTGGCCTCTCTGTATTATTTTCTGCATGAGCCCAGACTGAACCACTGGCTCGTGAGAGCTTAACTGAGTTTCTGTTGTTGTGGATGTGTATGAAGAATTAAAATGCTAATAGTTTCAGAACTTACTCAAGTCTAATGGTGGCAGTTCTTTAGTGTTACACATGCTGAGGTAGATGTGGAGAATGTACTCAGTATCCCATTTTAATGGCTTTTATGTTGCTTCTGCTTTTGCATGAAAAGGTAAATAAAACAATGCTTCAGTTGATAGAGTTGCATGTGGCATGAAACTAGTTGCAGTTTTCCTTCTGGAGAAGGCTAACCTGTTAACTCATAAATCTGACAGAATCATAATTTTCAAAATAAAGAGGAAACATAGCACAGAGTTCTTGTGAAACCTTTTTGAAGCTGATTAATGTTTCATATACTTTATTTACAATATGTATAATAAGATTTTGCGTAATTCAAAAGTATGCTATTTGATCTTTCAGCAATTATTGAACTTAGAGTTTCTATTAAATGCATAAACAAATACATCAAACCAGTGGCAGAAGTACTCCAGGGTGAAGTACATCAGCTCTCTGAGAACTGTGTTCAAAAATACTACCAATTTTCAGTGTGTATGATGCCAAATATACAATGAGCTTCTAAAACCAATTTTCAACTTTCAAGTGATTTCTCCTATCCTGTAGTACAAAAAAATATATCATTTTGGTAGCCACAAGGATGGGAGCTGCTAGGGCATAAATGTCAAGATCTAAGTTATTCTTTACTAAATACAGCTTTCTGGGCTTAAGTCACAGATCTACAGTCCTTTGAGAGTCACTCACCATTTGCCCTAGGTGGGGAGAGGGAGTGAGATGTCGTGAAATGCGTTCCAAAATTGGCTGAAGTCTGAAAATGCTTTAAAGGTAATCCTTCATTCCGTTCCGCACAAGGCAGACCACACTTGAAGTTCTGTGTCCAGTTCTGCCCTCCTCAGTAGGAGAGGGATATGGAGAGAGTCTATCAGAGGGCCATGAATATGGGGGACTTGGAACATCTGTCCTGTGAGTAAAGGCTGAAAGAGCTGGGACTGTTTAGCCTGGGGAAGCAAAGGTTCAAGGGGAATCTTGTTAATGTTTCAGAATACCTGAAGCCATGGTGCAATGAAGTCAGAGCTAGGCTCTGCTCAGTGTTGTTTGGGTGACAGAACAAGAGATGGTGGGCACAAAATGAAATGCAGGAAATTCACCTGGAACACGAGGAAACAGTTTTTCACTAGGAGCACTGAAACAGGTTGCCCAGGGAAGTTCTGTGGTCTCCTGTGACCGGTTTAGGCTGTGCCTTTAAGAAAGGGACACTTTCTGAACACTCTGGGCGAGTGTTTTGATATTAGAATGAAAACAATGATATGCTAATTCAATTTCATTGGTGGGACCCGGTTGTAGTTTTTTGTTTAGTCTTTCAGTCGGGGGAGTCAGTGGGGAGTCGTCTTCTTCTTCCCCCTGTGCTGTGAGCTGGCTCGTTTCTCTCTACGATTCCTCTCTAACCAGATAAGAAAACTAACTTTTTGCATTCGCTTTGAGCTTTAACAAAGTTTTCCCCTTTTAATTACCTTCTTTCTCTCTCTCTCTAACCCTTTTGGGAAAAAGGGGAGGTAGGGAGGGAGAAGGGAGCGGCAGGCCAAACCCCCTGGCCGCAGGGGGGTTGGGGAAAGGTTTCCTGTTGCTGTATATTTCTGTATATATTGTAAATATTGTATATTTTTGTACATATTCATTGCATTCCATATCTGCTTGTAAAATACAGCTTTCATCTGCTTCTCCGGCTGAGTTAGCTGTGGAATTCTTTTTGTGGGGGGGGAACTTTCCTACTCCACCACCTTAGAACTATTCAAAAGCTCGACATGGTCCTGGGCAAGCAGCTGTAGGTGGCCCTGCTTGAACAGGTAGGTTGGAACAGAGGTCCTTTCTGTCTTCGACCAGTCTGTGATTTAGCAATGCTAAAGTGACAGCATTACAGGTTAATATGCATCATTCATCCAGCCTCTTTAAGGTCTGATGCCTCTTCTTGCATAATCATTAAATAATTAAGTGGAGATGCAGGAAGAGAAAAGTGAAGGAGAGAATATTCTTTTACAGAGGGTAGTGAATGACTTAATTCACTTAATTAAATTAGCTAATAGTCATAATCATTTATAGCAGCAACTGCCCTTCCCAGTGTCATCTCATAACGTGTTGTAAAGGGTAGGTAACGTCTGTGCCACCAAATTTAATCTTTTCCTTATACGAAGGCTGAACTTTGAATTTAAATGAGAAGAAAATACCCGAAACCAGACAAGAGATTCAATGCAAACTTCCTAACAGTAAGCATCATTTAGTGCCAAGGAGAGATCTCCATTGTTAGAGATCATTTAAAAAGAAAGAGGGGGGAAGGGAAATAAAGCCCAGCTTTATCAAGGACAGCAGGAGTAAAATTTGCACCTCTCTTGGAGCAGTTGAATGGAGTACTGAAATCTCAAGGTGCCATCTGCCCTTATTTAAACACTTCTCTGAAGGCAAGGTTTGGGATTCTGTTGGAAATGTACATTGTCAGCTGAATGCGTGGAAAAGATAACAACATTCCCATGCAGAACTGAGTGTGATCCAAACTGTTCTAAAGCAAAATACTGTTATCTAAAAAACCCACAACCCAAAGAAAACTTTGAGCACTGTAGTCTAGTGTAGCCAAGCTGATTAGTTCTTTGCTTTTCCTTCTACCTACCCTCCTTGCAAGCAACACTTATCTGAAAAAGAATTTTCACTCTGCTGCTTTCCTTGCTGTGCTAATCACCTGTAGCTGAAAATACGTCTTCAGAATTGTTTTATTGAGACAGGTCAGCAGATAAAAGCTGGATATCAGGGGGTAAATGGCACTGACTAATAGGCTTTCTTTCTATAAGCCAAGCAATACTGCTGAAAAAACTGAGTTCATCACTGGTGTTAGGTTTGAAAATATTACTGGAAAATGAAGTCCTATACTTTGTTACTGGAGGTGAGATTTTTGTCTTACATTCTGGCTTCCCTGTTTCTCAGTTAATTTATGTGATAATTACCACCCCAGTTGACTGACCAAAATCTTTAATGATAAAACTGTAGGAACCTAGGCACCATGGGGAGATGGAGCTATTAGTATCTTTATGTGTGAGAGACACAGACAGTGGTTTGCCTGCTAGGGTTTTTCATTGTCACGTAGCACAGAGACACAATGGCAATGCACAGATCACAAAATGCTTTCTGCTTCTCCATTCTAGGTGGTGCATGATTTTTGTGCTCAAGTGTGTGGCATTCCTAAAACTGCCAATTTCATCAGTTGCTCATCTGCACTCTTGCACTATCATGTACTCTAAATGGGAGGTCAAAGCCTTGCAGATAGATGCTGTCCTGGTATAAGAATGTATCTGGGCTGTTAGAGGTCTGAAATACACAGAGGTATGGTGATGTACTCGAAGGACATAGTTCGCCATATTTCTGTCCTTTTCATGCTTGATGGCTCATGATCTAACAATGCTGTCCTCTATGTTATCTGGGAAAGGGGATTTCCTAGGTCAAACTTAGATATTACTGAATGATTGATACACTTTAAGCATGCATTAATGGCTCAGTTATGAATATTTGCCTTTAACATAACCACTAATAATCTGGGCCTCTTTAGGAAAGATTAGGGTTAATATCTCAAGTTTGCTTCAGTACAAGCATGATTTATAATAATCTGCTTTATTTAGATACATTTATTGGGGCAAATTTAGTGTAGTAGAACAGAAAGTATGTAGTAATTTCCAACACCTAAGGGTGAGTGGCTGCAAGATGCAATCCTTGCCAGTGGAGGGGGAAGTTTTATGAAAGCACTGAGCCCATTAGTTGATTCAGAACAGTGAAATGGCAGCCTCAACAAAAGCATTCTTCACTGTGGAGTCCACACACCTAAAGGAGAATCCAGAATTTCCTGATATTTTCTACTGGAGCTTAAATTAACTCTCTTGATAGTAAAATCATGGAATATATATGAGTTTGAAGATAATATCCTTTTCACTGCTGGCTGGATCAAGCAGCTTACCTGACAGAAAATTAATCCTCTTTAGTAAAGTTAGATCTTGTTCTTATCAGCTTGCCCTAATGCAGCTGACTGTGCAGCTCTGGGACTGCTAACACTGAAATACAGGAATACAAAACCAGTGCTGAGAGCATAGGAAAGGGCAGCCCTGCTGATGGGGTGACTCCAGCTCCATCCAAGACGCAGGCTTTGAATCTCAGCATAGTGTTAGGAAAATCAGAAAAAAGCTGGTGCAGTCTGTTTGCATGTTCCTAGAGCCTTTCCTCATGGGAAGAAATGTCACCAGCATGGATGACCTTGAAATCATGATTTTTACACAGCCAGTCAGGGACTCAGATATTGATGGGCAAAGCTGATACCAGCTTAGGTGTACTTGTAAAATCAACAACGTCTTTGCAGCAGCCAGTCCATGATAGCCAAGGTTTCAAAAGCAGGATTGCATACACAGACCAGAGATAAGAAAGGCTTTCTTTGAGAGACTTTATGAGAATAGTCATTTATCTGGCATAATTTTTTGTGAGAGATGCCAGAAGCCTTTGTGAGACAACAAGGTGTGAAATTTACCTCCAGCTTGGCATCCTCTCTGTGTTTACTCAGTTTGGTAGCAAGGCAGCCAGTTAAATAATACAAAGTGATTTTTAACAAATTTACCATGTCTTATGTAGTTTGTATCTTCTAGGAGCACTCTGATATTCTTGACTCTACATTCCTCCCCCTCCATGTAAAAGAACAGGAAAGAAATCACATGAAAAAAAACCCAAACCAAATGAAAAACAAACCACTAAAAACACACACAAAAATCACCAGCTTACTCTTTGTGAAGCAATCTATTGTCAACAAGGATGAGATGTTGACTTGTGTACCCGGGAAGGAAAAATAAACTACACCAGTACAGGTTAGGAGGTGGTCTGCTAGAGAGCAGTCCTACAGAGAATGGCCTGGGAGTCCTGGTGGACCGCAAGTTATCCACGGGACAATAGTATGCCCTTGTGGCCAAGAAGGCCAATGGTGTCCTGGGGTGCATTAAGAAGAGTGTGGCCAGCATATGGGGGGAGGTTCTCCTCCCGTTATGCTCTGCTCTATTGAGGTCTCACCTGCAATATTGCATCCAGTTCTGGGCTCCCCAGTTCTAGAGGGACAGGGATCTACTTGAGAGCGTCCAAGGAAGGGTGACAAGGATGATGAAGGCAGTGGAGCACTGCCCTATGAGGAAAGGCTGAGAGAGATGTTTAGTCTGGAGAGGAGAAGACTGAGAAGGGATCTAATAAATGGTTATAAATATCTGAGGGCTGGGTGTCAGGGAGGAAGCAACAGGGACAGCCTCTGCTGACTTGTGCCCTGTGATAGGACAAGGGACAGTGAATGTAAACTACAGCACAGGAAGTTCCATCTCAACATGAGGAAGAACTTTTTACTGCAAGGGTCATGGAGCACTGGAACAGGCTCCCCAGAGAGGTTGTGGAGTCATTTTCTCTGGAGACTTTCAAGTCCTGTCTGGATGTGTTCCCGTGTGGCGTGCACTGAATTCTATGCTCCTGCTCTGGCAGGGAGGTTGCACTTGAAGATTTCCAGAGGTCTCTTCCAACCTATAATATCCTGTGATTCCAGTGAGTAAAGCTGAGGGACTAGCAAGCTATTGTAGCATTCCCTGGAGAGCTACTTCTCCCTGAATGTAGGTTGCAGGTAATAAAAGTTGGTGTGTGTTATTTTGAGGAAAGAAAAAGACAATAAACTCCAATGTCTTTCATTCATGGAGCCATCAGTGGGAAGTGCGCTCAATCTGTTCTTTGGGGATGCTCCAAATTGTGTGTTGGCATTTCATAGCTATTTTCTGGTTTTAAAACAAACAAACATAACACCTCAACCCCACCACACTGTAACTAGCTAATACAGGGCAACTACCAACATCTCCATCCCTGAGGATAAAGTCCCTACTGCATATCTCAACCATAAAAGAAGTTGTACAGTTGCAGTCTTTCTATTAGTCTGGAAAATGTGGTTCCTACCTCCCATGGTCGTCATCCTACCATCAGGGAGTCAAATACCATTTGAAGGAAGAGGTGTACATTGGTACCTTAGGAAAATATTGTACTAAGAAGCTGTTTCTGATACATTTTTCAAGTTCTCATTGGGCCTGGCTACTTTTAATACTTCTGAAAAAGCATCAGAGCCAGAAGGATGAAACAGAGGGAGAGAATGAGCTCAATATCGTTATTGCTGACTTTTTCTTGAGGCTGTTTTCACACTTCCTCAGGCAATAAGATTAAAAAGAAGAATAAGTCTCTAACATGAAGCCCACTTCTTCAGTCTGATAAGATAAATCTAGACAGGCCAAGAAATCTTTATTTCTCTGTGGTTACCAGTTCACATCTCATGCTCATAGATTGAAGTAGAAATTGATCTTTGCTTTCAGAGGAAGAATTTGTGCAGTTCTGATTGTCAAGCATGGGTTAATTTACTTGGTTCTTTTTCTTGCTCCATGAGTGGTGCTTGTTTGTTGTGTGTTTTGTTTTTTCCAGGCTTATACTGCAATGTCCCTTAATTCTGCTGTGAAGTTGTTGTGGTTTTTTTTCCCTCTAGAGAGTGCTCTACATTAGTATGAAAATATAAACTACAAGTACATTTCAGCTATGGAGGCACTAATCTAATCTTATCACTTTAATTTGCAAGATAATGTATTTCCTCTCTCGGTATTGGATTTAGACTTCTGAAAAGAGTATAAAGGAAAAAGGAGATAGGAGACAGAACTTTGCTAAGTTGAAGCTGAAAGTACATGAAGGATTTGTCCTTCTCTTTGTATTCATAGGCATACGTAAGTAATCCTCTGACAGGAGGGAGGCCAGGAACAAGTGCAGAAATACGTTTGTAATGACCTTTGCTACTAAAATTAACATGTGCCTCCTGCACCTGTTCAGAAATGGTTTCGCATTCTTATGCCTGACTTCAGAAAAACTGGGTAATTAAGCAGTACTTTCATTGAAGGTCAGCTCTGAATTACTAGTTCATTAAATTATTTGTCATGCTGAATGTTCTGGTCACCAGAAATACTAAATTCAAACACAGAGCAGGGGAATCAAGTCTAGTTCTTGTGCTCTCATTGCTGGAGAAATTTGTGCCCTGAGTCGCTGGGTCACACAGCAGGAAGAACCCCTGTGCCCAGCACAGCAAACACTTGTTAGCACAGGGATCAGTTAGAGGTGGTGTGCTCAGAAACCTCTTAGGAATGTACTGCTTGCTCTTCTTCCAAAATATTCATGTAATGGCATAATTGTCCTCTTCAGGCCCTGGAAAATTAGTTTATGTTGGGAAGGATTTCTCCTGTACTTTCATACCATTTACATCAGCTACAAAAAGAACCTGTGTCCTTTGATTATAATTTTACGTGGTTGTATAAGAACAGAGACAGAACAAATTATGACTTAGACACTCCCAGATTTAAAGCACTTGCTGAAACAAATCTAATTATGAAATGTGTAATTAAAAATGACTGTGAATACTGCAGCCTATTCTGAGATGCAAACCATTTGCATCAGATTTCCTTGCAAATGAGAGGCTTCAGAGTAGAGTAGAGGCAATAGAGTATGACCTGTGTTACCTGTCTTAGGTTTCCAGCCCTGGCCGCCTCCTTCTGTAAGGTATGGAAATAGGAACTTGGTGGTTTTGATCTGGCAGCATTTGCTACTTGCAGAACCTGAGCAGGACTTCCATTTTAGTCAGCCTTGATTTCAAGGCAGCTGGCAGTGTGGAGTTAGACTGTAACCTGTGCTCCATTCCATCAGAAAATGGCAGTTGCAAGGATGGCTTCTTATGGCTCTGACCCCTCAGTATCAGCTCAAAAATGTGTGACATCGTTCTGTCCTTCCAGGACTCATGCCAGCTCTGCAGCTGTGCAGCTGTGCTCGCAGAGACGCAGACCTGGGCCACTGAGGCAGACATAAGCCACTGGGCCAGTGTCTCCCACCATGGTGCATGCCTTGATTAGAACTGATCAAAACAGCTGGGAGACCTCTCCAATATTTCTCACCCTGTACATGTAATGAAACTCTCACATAGGTAATTGCTAGGAGATTAAACCATTTCAGAGGCACATTTAGTGAATACTAATGTCCTGCTCTTGGAAGGAGAGGACATTAGGAGAGCTGGGGAGGGAAAAAAGAAGAAAAATATCTTTCTGCGTTCAAGGACTGTGATGCAAGGGAAAATCTTATCTGTTCGAGGCACACAGCATGGGATTTTTGTAGTCTACAGGAGCCTCTCTGACAAAGAATCACCATTTCACGACAGTTCTTGTGGAACAATTCAGTTCTGGACTTTAACCTGTTCTTGAGGGGCCTTGATTCACCTTATTAGTTGAATGCCTTTGGCTGTTGTATTTATAGAGGGAGGCACTTGCATGGACAAACACTGAACTAACAAGCTGCTGGAATCTTTATGTTCTTACCACTTAAACTGATCTGACCTGTGGACACAAGGTCAGGTTCTACTGCCTTCAAATGCCCTGCTGGCGGCAGGAAGGGTAATCCTGAAAAAGGAGAGAACAAACAAAGTACAAATCTTATATGAGATTTTGGGTTCTTTCAAAAAAGAAAATTTGGGCAAAGGCTCTTGTTTTTAACATCCCATTTTATAATGAGTCCAGTGTGGAAAGAAGGAAGATGCTGTGCTACCGGAACACTCCTGACATTAGCACAAGGAGAGCTTCCAAGTCTGTGGGTGTTTGCTTACCTGAGTAAACTCTGTCATAGCCATCATAACTTTTTTTGGATAGCCCAGTAATACCACATATTTTTCAGGGCCATATTATGATTTTTTTCAGTCAAAACTGTAGTGGAATAGAGAAAGTCAAAATGCACACAGCAGCGTTCTGCCTTTGCTGGATAGGGACATTTGGCAGCACAAAGTGGCAGCTACTGCTCTGTTCTGCTGACCGTTATACACTGACTGTTATACACGTAGATATCAAGCTCTTGTAGATGGCACGGTGCCATCTCACGATGGGGAATACCATAGCTGCAATTTGGTATTTTGTACACAAAGAATATAAGGGACAGGTTAAGTGGAAGACTTTTTCAAGAGCATTATGCTACAGTGTAAATGTTGGTGTAGCCCAAAGCCCGGGTGTTTTCGAATACCTCCTGCGTAACAGAAGAAAATAGGTAGCATAGACAAGAGGATAAGGAAATGGTCACAAACAATTAAATATTGAGGTCAGCAGATAGACCACACGAAACAATAACTTCTTTGTCTGGTTTCCTGAATGAAAATAGTAAAGTTTATTAGTATATTTTCAAAGATATGTCCACATAGAATCAATTGCTTTTGGAAATAGTATAAAAACAAAGTAGAAAAAGTGTATGTTAGCTGGTCAAGAAAATGGAAACTTCAGAAAGTCTTTGCTAATCTGCCTTGGGAGAGATGACATTTTCTGGGACTTTACTTGTGAGTTAATGCCCATTAGAAACTCCTAAGCTCTATAAGACTCCTAAATTAACTGTATCCTGTGGAAGTAAAATGAAAATGTGAGCTTTCATTTATGTATATTAAAACTGCAACTGAGCCCTGTGATTTTACAGGAATGCCTCAGTCCCATTAAACTTGAGAGAAATAAGATATTTAGAATATCTTTGTGGAAAAATCTTACTAGATGAGGTTTATAATGGACAATTTAATGAAAACACTGCTGTGTGTGCAACAGCTGACAAAAAAGCAGGCAAGCCGTGGAACAAAACAGCATAGAACGCAGTTCTGAAGATTTAATACATTATGAAATCAATTTAGGAGGTATTCTTATTCTGCCATAGAATGCTAACAAAATGTCATTCATTTAAATTGGATGAAAGCAGATGTAAAACTGAGGAAAGATACAGTGTGGGATATAGCATGAAATTATTCTACAATACTCAGCACAGCAAGATGCCATTGCTGTTGTGTTTTCTGAGCGGCTTCAGTGCTTGTCAGCACTGTAGGAAAACTGAATGAACAGGAAATATACAGGGTAGAAGATACAACCTATCTGTGTAGCCTCATTGATTGTTCTGTCTCTTTATGCGTGTGGCTAATTCTGCTGTGGTTTGGTGTCCTCTGTTCCTGCCCTGGTGAGTCTGTGGTGTAGACTGGGACTTGACCTAATATGTGTCTTTACATCTGCCACTCACATCCCGTTGCTACTGGATGCTTGGCTTTAAGGTGACTTTTCTTGAAGAAGAAGGAAAGCAGACAACAGGTCCAGGAGTGCCTAGGAACAGTTGGTTACCTCAGAAAAATCACCTAAAGGTAGCACTGAATACTAGACTTTAAAAATGTGATTTATCTAGTTTGCAGTATTCTGTGGAATGGCCCTATTCTTTATATGTATAAAAAATGTAGGTAAATATTTTATACATGGTTATAAAACCTGAAGTGTGCTTAATGAAAATTAGGAGTATCCTGGTTCTGACAGTAAGAAACTGGCAGGCAGTAGGAAGTAATATTGCTGTAGGGAATTTAACTCTTCACCTGTAGATTTTCTGTGCATTATCCACAACATTCTGCTGTAACTGATCCACTTTTGCAATGTCTTGAGCAGTACTGATGTTCTTGATGTCTTGTATACTACTTCTACTGAAAATTATGGGGAACTGGCTGGTGCACTTCTCTGTTCCAAGGAGAGATCACTGGAAAATTATTGTGCAAATAACAGTTGTCTGGAATGCCAGAATGAGTCAACATAGGCAAGTATATTTGCTCGTGTGATGTTCTTTATAGTTGCAACTGACTTCTGAATGCTGTGAGAAACATTGCTTGAAGAAATTTCTACCTGGGTAGAAGAAGATTTTGCTATGAATTTTTCAGGAAATCCAGCTGTGATTAATCTCTGTTTATAGCTGAACTTTGTGTTCCCACAAAATTCCATTTTTGCCCTGTGTTAAAGAAATTACTTTGTAGAAAAGTGCCTCTGGAGAAGACAGCAAAAATACATCTAAAATGCTGTTAGTCATAACATCGTTGTGCTTACCCTCTTGTTTCCAAGAGCTGGAACACTGCTGGCCAAAGAGGTTGTGGCGTCTTCTTCGACGGAGACTTTCAAAGCCAACCTGGATGTGTTTCTGTGTGGCCTACCCTTGGTGATCCTGCTTTGGCACAGGGGTTGGACCCCATGATCTCTGGAGGTACCTTGCAACCCCTAACGTTCTGTGATTCTGTGGTTTGATTCTGTAGCAGTTTCATAGATCTTCATAATGAAAAGAGAGTTTAAATACTTGATTAACGAGTTATCTGCAAAAGGGTCTTGCGACTTCAAGTCCTAAATCTGGTGGTGTTCCAGCATCTTGCTAGAAGATCTGAAAGTGAGTCCTTTTACACCTGGGCAGTCTCTCTTCATGAAACAGTGGTTTATGAAGGCATTAATTCACAGCAGATCTAAAATGGACTGCAGTTAAATGTAACTAATTTAACAATAATGTAGTTCTGTTGTATTGCCTGTCAAGAAAACCTTAAAAAAGGCAACAACATTGATTTATATGGCTTGTGCATGGAGAACATGTGTTGCTGATCCCAGCTGTGCTGTGCAGGGTGCCAGCGTTCCATATTAATAGAGAGGAGCTATGGACCTGACCCAAAATGATGTGTTGGCAAGACTTAGGTGCCTTGTGAAAGTGTAGAGCCAGATTTTAAGTCAAGGTTTAAAGTGACATCTGTACAATATATAGAAAATAAAAGGTATGTAGTGAGAAGACAGAAAGATACAGGGTAGAGGTCAAAGAACTTCTTCAGCGTCAGGAATGCTTTATATATTAAAAAGGGGCAAAATACAGTACAAAGTCCAAGGAGATAGCCAATGAAAGGCATTTCTGCAGGGAGGATTACGTAGGAGTTTTTAAGTTACACATGGCAAATTCATCTCTCTCAAAATTGCCTGTGGTGTCTGAGGTGAAATATAATGGTTGAAGCTTGGCCTATGGTGACTGATGCAAACAAAAATGAGTCAACAGCTTGAGAGCAAATGTATTATAATATGACTTGGGCTGCAAGCTGTTGAAAACTGTGGTCTTGGGCTATTGATAAGAAACCACTTTATTTATAACAAATGAGGCTATTCCCAATGGAAAGGTGAAAACAGAAGTAGTTTCTACAGCTCAGTCTTAAACGAGTCCAGGGGTGCTGGATACCAGCATTCAAATCTTAACCTTGAACTGGACCCAAGAACAATAATAAAACCGAAATAGTTCAAATTATAAGAGAAGAAAACTCCCTTCTGTGCTCATGCTCCTTATTTAAATGTTCCTTAAAACAGCATTTCCTCCTTTTACCTGTGCTGCTGAGTTTTTAATGCATCTATTTAAATGCAAATTTTGACTTTTGGACTGTAATCATAAAAATATTTGACACTAAAATTTTTATCAGAAAAGTAATTTTATATAGAAGCAGTACTAGAGTGGAAGGCCACAAATACCAGAATGATGCATGGCTCACCCCATTGCCCAGTGTGGGGACGCCTCCTCTCTAATATCATATGATGAGCATGATTGTTTCCTGAATGTTCCCACTTACTTGAATAGGTGTGGTGCTAATATACTTTTAAACTATGCTTTGTGTGGCATGTCTTCCCTAAGGGCTTTCATTCCTTTCTGGCAATCCTGTTGAAGTGAAAACTGCATCTTAGGAAAGGAAGGCTTTCTTCCAGCCTAACGTTTATCTCTTCTTCATAATGAGGCTTAGTACAGGAGACTTCACTGGGTAGCAGGACCTTTTGCCAGTGTGATGTTGAATCAACTGCAGATTACTCTTTAGTTGCTGCTGAGTGTGTCATTTGTATTTCATCTTTTCCCAACCACTTGCAGAGACTGCTGCCCCTCATTAGCACCATTGTCTGGGGTTATGGTGGCCAGCAGCCATGGTGTGTCTGCCAGGACCACAGCTGTTGAGCAGGACTACAGCTGCTCGTAGTGCCCGAGCTCCAGCTGCAACACATTTGCCAGAATTGCTTTCCTGTCTGTCTTGATATGATTGATATGGCAGTGGTTAGTCATGAAGAGATTAGTCACAACAACATCAGACTGCCTTCAGCTTGTGGTCTAGTACAGCTCCATGATAGCACTGCAACCATGTCTACTGTTATACTAGTCACAGCTTCTGCTTTAAGGAGGCTTCTTTTCCCATGTGGGTGTGAGGAAGCTCAGTTTCTATTGGCTGGTCATTCATAGGGGGCACCGCAGAGCATGCTGAGAGGAGTGGTAATCCCAGTCTTGACTTTTGAGGGATCAAGAATTTAGAATATCTGAACATGCACCCATTTTAAAGAAACACTATCTACATACAGTGAGCAGAATGTGTGCCTCATTGTGATAGCAGGATTGTATTTACTTAAGCAGTAAGTCAATTTAGGTGGCTGCTTTCATTTTCCTTTTTAAAAATAACTTTCCTATCATCATGGTGTGGATAAATATGAAATGTCAGATATTTTATTGAACTAGCAGTTAAAGAACAGAACACGCCTTAGGTTCTGCACATTCTGCATTTTATGTTCCCTAGATGCCCTTGTCATTAATTACATACTTTAGATTCCAAATGATAGAGGATCAGAAGGGCACTGTGCTACATTTTAATTTTCATCATCTCTGTCTATTTCTTGACTTGAGATGGGTTACAAGGTATTATCAAAGACTTGAGCAGTATTGAAGCCA
This sequence comes from Picus viridis, assembly GCA_033816785.1. Taxonomy (NCBI): domain Eukaryota; kingdom Metazoa; phylum Chordata; class Aves; order Piciformes; family Picidae; genus Picus; species Picus viridis. The sequence goes on from CM066594.1 coordinate 3,736,400, forward strand.
TTTAAAAAATAGCAGTAACACATCAAGTGTATCAAACAGTCAGATTCCTAGCTGTTCGTCTAAGAACAAGTAAATTGTAAAGGAGGAAAATCTTAGCATTTGAACCCAAAGCTATTTCACTGCATTGAGACTCGGGAGAAATTATTTCTTACACTCTCTATTCAGTAAGTTCATTGCTGTTTTACCTGCTCACTGAAATGTTCATGGGGACTGTTTCATTGCAGTTCATCTCTTCTGATTGGTTTTGCTTTCCTCCGTTAAGATTTGTTTATTCACCGAGGCTAAGGCTAAAGTGTGTGCTGCATCATTAATCTAGCCGTTCAAGGTTAACCAACTTTTTATGCTGAACTGGTTTTTTATGGAACACATTTGAAGGTTTTGAAAATGCTGGACATTATCTTACTTCAAAAAAATAAGTTCAGTTGTCATCATACTTCTAGAGAGATGAAGATTTTGCTCTCTCTTCCCTTCTTTCTTGGTGTGTGACTATATATAAGCAAACTGATCTTTTTCTTTTTCCCTATGAAGCACTACATAATCCCTTTCTGCTTTACTTGTGTGCAAGCCAACAAATGTCCTGAGTATGGATGTGGGGCACTTTTCTTTTCTTTTTTAAAGTGCTTATGCAATTTGTATGACACTTATGATTAAATGGTTGTGTATTGAAAAAGAAATATTTATATATTTGAAAACAGCCCAAATTCTAGTCAGCCTTTTCTTCCTTAAGCAAGCTTCATAGTGTAGTCCAGCTCTTTATTATTTTTCTTTCTTGTACATTTTAGTACTGGGAATGATACCTAAACTTTGTCAAGATACATGCTCAGTGTCACATATGCACAGAGCAGATTTCCTGTAGAATGTTTTGATCCATGTCAGGCAGCCCTGAGGAAGTTCCTCTTTATTTGTGCTAACCCTTTATATTTTGATCTATGTTATGGCTTTAGTTTTTTGATACTTTCTTCACCTGTCTGGATGTTGCAAGTTGACATATTCTCAGAGCCATCAAAGCACATGCATGCTTTGGCCTACCAGTTCAGACTAGAATCATGTAGCACTGGGAGCATAGCCTGCATCTCCTAATGTCCAGGAAGATTTTACATCATGAGTTGTTCACATGAACCAAGACACCAAACTTAATCCAATTAGGATTCCTGACCTTCCTTGTTGTGTTTTACCTTTTAATTTGCCTAAATTCTAACCTTTTAATACCTTTATGCTAGTCATTTTGGTCATGGTGTATCTGTAGAGGGGATGGAAGTGGGAGAAAAGGGTTCACAGTACCTAAAGTCAAACCAGGGTCATAGCCCAGATGAAATCCATCAAAAAAGAAATCCTAAGAGGAAGACAGAACTATTTTTATTAGTGGTTTATTCCCTTATGGTGACCTAGATACCTGTGCTGATCTTGGAGAAAGGGGAAGCATGTTATTACCAAGCAGTGAGGGAAGCTATTTGTGCTGATCTGGGGCTGCAGGAGGAGCAGAAGCAAAAATGAAATGCTGTTTAAATTGTCAATGTGAAAAGGGAGCTTGCACATAGCACCTTCACACTGTAATGTGGTGATTGAGACCTGTTTTAAGGTATTTAGCATATAGTTGATCTCATGCATTTGTTTTTAAAGACTTGTCAATATTTTATTTCAGAGATGGAAAGTATAAGCAAATAGATGAAAGGTAACACATCTATCACCTTGTATGTGGAAGAAGATAAATGTGAAGCTCTGGATGCAAATTTGTGGTGCTTGTTCCATTGCCAAGATATTGTTGAAGTTTAATTGCTTGAAGGCTTTCACATCTAAATAATCCCCTCACTATTTGATAGAACCCACAGCTCAAATTGCTTACAGTAGTTACTGTGCCAGCTAGAGCGCTGGCCAATGCCAGCACTCTTAGCATCTACACAGTGCTGAAAGTTAGGCCTAACGGGTGTCAAGACTGAAAACTGTTCATGAGATCCAATGTCACAAAGATGTCACACTCTGTGAAAGAAGAATGATAGGTTGGCATTTATTTAGAAAGGCAGTATGTGCACATTAAGATGATAGTCACACCAACTTCTGCATGGAAAAGGTGTCTGTGGCATTGGTGTCCTTAGCTGAAAATAAGGATGCAGGAGGACAAAAGTCACAGAAAAAAGTGTATTTCTTCCTCCTGGAAGGCCTTCACAAAGCACTGCTGGATTTATGCCTTGGTGGCAAAGCTGAGTTGTTTCTAGTGTTATTACACTTTTGCTGCTATCAACTGGACTCTGTAGAAGTCCACGTGGTGGAAGCAAAGTTTCACTTACTAGGGAAAGAGTCATCATAAATACCGGGGGGTCTGAAGGAAAGAGCAGTTTCTGCAAGAGACAAATTCAAGAAATAAAGCATCTACTTCCACTTCAGTGTTAGTTCTATTATAGCTATAAATCTCAATTCAGTGTTGTAACTCACCTAAGGTGTTGAATTTATAAAACTGATGCTAGAGAAAAAGAAAACAACAACAACCCAGAACACTCAAAGTGAGTGAAAGTCTAAATCTTAAGTTATCACACAAATGTTTGCTATTTGCACTGTCCATCTGTCTATGGTACCTTATAGATAATCAATACCTGTTGCTCCAGAGAAGTACAGTCTTTAGTGCAGCTTGAAATGTCTGTAATACCCCAGTGATGGCAGCTCACTGGGCCTGACTGCATTTGGGTACTCAGCTAAGGTCAAGGGCAGATGAATATTTTCTAATAACTGATTAGTCAAGAGACCAGTTGAAAGGACGAACAAAGCATTTCTGTGCCAAGCTTTGTGTTCTTGGACAGAATGCAGGGGGCTGCAAGGAGTGGGCAGGGCTTTCTGCTCTCCATTACTCTGGTGCTGAGTTCTCTGTTGAAGTGCTTTCATTTTGCTGTTGAGGTTTGGAAGACATTCAGTTTTAGTTGCTTGGTGATCAACAAGCTGTTGTTTGGAGCACCTGTCATTCTGCTTGAAGGTTTTCTTCCTCATTAGGGGCTTTTTATAGGGTTGATTCTGGTGGGATGCTGGTGGTCATGGGTGGAGAGGGCATCTAAAGATTTTACAGATGATTAAGGTAGTATCACATCTACTCAGAGCTACAGTAGTACTTCATATCTCTGATTATCTGTGTTTGTGTAAGGTTATTTTCATTAGGGAAGCACACCCTTAAACTCTAATAATATTTAGGTAACTTATTATGTATAAACGTAAAGATGTGGGTTGATCTTTCTCAATATCAAGGAGAAATGGGCACAGTCATGAAAGAAAATCTGCTTTTGTTTGACCAGGTTTGTGAGCTTTTAAATGTGTAAAGCAGTTGAAACAGTCTTTCTCATTTATTTTTCAGGATTTGCAGAATGCTACTGTTTGTGTGTTTTACAACTCGTGATGAACTCGTCCGGTAGACTCTGCCAGATGAATCTTAAAATGGTTTTGCAGGGTTTTTCAGGTCCAAGCCTTTATCTGCTTTTGGATATGTGTGGTTACTTTGGGCAAGATAATTGAATCTACCCCCTGAGACATTATAATATAGGATGTTTAAGAAATGCATCATTACTGCATTAATTCTCAGAAAATAATGAGCTGATTTGGAATTGGTTTGTTTATTTTACTGAGTGATCTCAGCAAAGTTGGTGAGGGGTTTGGAACACAAGCCCTATGAAGAGAGGCTGAGGGAGCTGGGGTTGCTTAGCCTGGAGAAGAGGAGGCTCAGGGGGACCTTATTGCTGTCTACAACTACTTGAAGGGAGGTTGTAGCCAGGCGAGGGCTGGTCTCTTCTCCCAGGCAAGCAGCACCAGAACAAGAGGACACAGTCTCAAGCTGTGCCAGGGGAGGTTTAGACTGGATGTGAGGAAGAAATTATTCATAGAGAGAGCGGTTGCCCATTGGAATGTGCTGCCCAGGGAGGTGATGGAGTCACCATCATTGGAGGTGTTTAGGAGGAGACTTGATGGGGTGCTTGGTGCCATGGGTTAGTTGTTTAGATGGTGTTGGATGATGGATTGGACGCAATGATCTTGAAGGTCTCTTCCAACCTGGTCTGGTCTGGTCTGGTCTGGTCTGGTCTGGTCTATTCTATTCTATTCTATTCTATTCTATTCTATTCTATTCTATTCTATTCTATTCTATTCTCTCAGGCATATGGGGCTTTAGCCTAAACAAAATTGAGCCAACTATAATGAAAGAGCTGCAGCACAGAAACTAAAAGTAACACTCTGTTACTTGTAGTGCTCGTTGTAACTATGAATGAAATATTTACTTGACCTTCAGTCAGATTTTTTGGAAGGTTTTTGTGATTTTGGTTTAGAAACTTCAATTTTATTTACTTATTTATAATCCAAAAGGACATATTGAAAGGACATCCATTTGTTAAATCACTGTAAAATGGACACACCTTCTCTGACTCCCCAATGAACCAAGACATTCTGAATGGTTCCTACAAACACATCTTCATTGTAACAAAATAATCCTGTGGTCGGTGATTTAGTTTTTGTAATTAAAGAAATTGCTCATGAGCATACTAATTTTAGGAGTTTTTTTGTTTGATGTTGACTTTCCATGTGTGAAATCTCAATATTCAGGTTTTTTCCTGTTGTTGAATGTGGTTCCTTTTACCTCCTCCTGACTGTTTTGGACAGAAAGGTTTAGGGAACTTTGTTAAACCATGGTCAAGTCCAAAACTGTGATAAATGGAGGAGCTGAATGTCATAAATTTTCAAGCCTTGAATTGGCAGAGCATCTTTAATCTTTCAGAAGGTAAGTTTGCAAGTTAATTGTTGGATTTCATGGGTTTTATAAGTACATCAATATAATGAATTTTTGACATGCTGAGAGAACAGTAAACAAATTCAGTTTTGAATTTTAAGAAGTGCTATTGATTGTTAATTTGTCTGCTTTGGACTTACGAGATCTAGAGCTAACTGCAAGGTAATCCACACTCCTGAGTATGCTACTATCTGCATAAATACTAATTCTGTGACAGGACTGACTGAGTCATTAGCTCAGTGTTAAATCGGATAAATAATGAATGAAAATGCAGTGCTTTATTAAAACTACAAGCAAAGGCAGGTGGGAAGAAGATATCTTTGTCTGGTGTCATGGAATATGTTCGGTTATTTTAGCTGTAATTCTGGTGATGATGTCTCAGCATAGAATCAGAAGATTATAGTAGAAATCCACAGTGGTATGCCAGAAGCATAACTACTTTGGTTTGTATAGATGAACACTTTAAGTCTGACATTTATTACTGGTTGTGCCTAGATCCCCATGTTAACTTGTCACTCATGCTCTGTTCCAGAGATACCAGTCACAGTCCCTGGTATGTGCAAAGGTTAAGCGTGTGCGTTAGCTCAGCTTTCATTCAGGCCAAAATACTTCATACAGAAAAGGGCCAAGAATACTTAGTATTTTTTAATTCATAATAAGAAACTGTTGATCATTGTCTAGTCCTAATATGGATTGCAGACTAGTGATTGAAGCCTCAATAGAAGAAACATTGTCTTTTGAAGTCCTCCTGTCATAGCCAGTGTCTTGTGTCTTTCAAATTCATATACAGTGCAATTCACAGTTTCTGTAAAGCCTGTTTGCGTCTTTTTTCACTATTCCTAGGTTGTGAAAAGTTATTGCTTATGTCTCAAGGAAAGAATTAAAAGTGCTGTGAGAGAACACGCAGCTCTCTGCACAAATATACAGGACCGGTTCTGCATGAGAAACAGTGCTGAACTTTGTAGGAAGAGTATTTTGAACAGGACCAGTTGATAAGCACTCCAGAATCAATATTTCATGTTATTCTGCTATACAAATATAACACTGATAGTGGCAGCACTACAAGAGGCTTGAAACAAGTCAATGTCACAGGCAGTTAGCATTCAGTCTGCGTATCCTGGAGGCAGTTACTGGATCTCTTGCTGTTATTTGGTCAGGGCACTGTATGATTGAACAGTAGCACCAGCCATGTTTATAGCACCTTTAGAGAAGGCTTTCTAACCTTCACTCTTTCCTGGAGCTGCGCTGTGAAATCTCTATGGGAAGACTGATGCTGGGTTTTATTCTGTTCCTCAGACCGAAGCATTATGTCTGAAGGATTGATTTTAATTCCTTTAAATCAAAATTTGTTACTGATCTTGATTATGCACAGGGAATTTGCTTTGGGTTTGAATCAGATAATTCTCACAATAAAGACTCTGGAAATTCTCTGTAAGGAAGGGGGGTGTTCTTTGACACTGGTATTTGTAAGTTAGATGGTGGAGCAATGGCAAGATAGAATAATGAATTAGCAGAAAGATAAATTAGGGGAACATAACTGGTGCTTATGCCCCTTATTGTTGCAGGTTTTTGACATTTAAAGTGGTTTGCAGCTCTTCTTTTATTACAGCTGATGCCAGACAGTCAGTCACCCTAGCACAGCAGTTCTATGCCTAACCTTTAGTAATGCTGCTAATAATTGATGTGCAGCAGCAGAATTTGTACATGAAATTAGCTCCCCAAAGTTTAAGTATGACTGTGATTGAAGTAGTAATGATAGAGTTCATGTGAGTCTGTTTGCCATTTATCTAAATGTGTCATTACTGACAGGGCTTTTTCCTTAACATTTTGTTACTCTTATTCATGTCATTGTTATCATGTCCTCTTAGATACTCGCAAATTGTACTGCCTCTCACCTCCTCTGATCCTTCCTTCCCACCCCTGTACCTCCTTCTTTGGAACCGATTTGAGCAACATTTGATATTTGAGATCTATGGGAGCACCTCCAACATGGTCAGAAGAAAGTGCTATTCATATAGTTGGGGAATAGCTTTGGTGTTCTCGAAATGAAGGCTTTTCCACACTTTATCAGAAAGGCATAATATCAGTATTTAAAATCAAAATGTATCAAACAGAAGTGAATAGAACTGGAATTTCTAGTCTTTTTAAGTAATCTAGCAGCATATAATATTTTGAAGTCAAAATGAAAAAATACTGCCTTTAGCTAAACTTGAGAGGCTCATTTTTAAAACTCTTCTATAAAAATACTGAAAGAGAAGTAATATTGGTGAAGATTCTGTGGTAATCTGAAACTAAATTGATCAAACATAAGCTTAGACAAATAGAGTCTTATTGTTAAAAATGTTGTATCTGTTTTCCAAGTCTGCAGAAATACAACTTGATTTTCTCATTTTGCAATGAGGAAGCTCTTGTTCCACTTACTTCTGCACGTAGGGAGCGTAAGGGGCTGTAGGACAGGAGGTTTTCAGTACTGGTGAGTCTCAAAGTATTTCTTACAGAACGATAGTGAGCTTGTTCTGTGTACCAAAAAACCCCAGGAATGCATCATAATGAAGCAAGGTTAGAACTTACCTTGATATATTTTAAGGAGGGAGGCTTACATGTGGTTTATTGTTTTGTTTTTCAAAAGAGACTAATTCCTCTGAAGAGCTGTCTTGAAGGAAAAGGAAAAACTGTTACTTTATGTTTCCCATCACCAGAGAAATTTGTTCCAAAATATCAATAAATATGGAGGGAAATATCCAGACATTCCAATGAGACTGTGTATAAATTCTTAGAAATGCTTGATTTTAGAAATCCATCCAGCTCTCAGTAGTGACTTAATTTTAGGGCTCAGAACTGAAATAGCTTTAAAAATAGCTTGTAATTTAATCCCTTTCCAGACACAAATTAAAATAACACAAATATTTGCAGTGCTTCTCCTGTATAGCAAGTGAATGGTATATGCTTCTTAGCCTGGCCCACTAACTTGGTTTTTTTCACTCATGAGGAAGCTGAGATGCATAAATACGAATGTGATTTTAGAAGGCTATGCCAGTGGTGCTTATTTCAGTCTCTGCACTGAAAGAACTGGAGGGCTTCCAGTTTATTCCCTTTTTTTTGTCCCCCCAGTATCATAGCCCTTGTCTTCAAGCACATTCAACAAATTCAGTATCAGCAATAGACAAGAGATTTCAAGTAGGATCTCTGTTGCTCAAAACATTGTAGAATATCATATCTCCACATAGATGGTTCTGCCCTTCTGGCAACAATTGAATATCAGTGCTCAAAGGAGTTAAACAATCTGTAGCTTTGACTCAGTTTTAACTCTTTGCATGTTTAGAATTGTAACATTTAAAGAGTGTGAATGGCATCTGCAGTTCATGGAGGAAGACAGGCCCATGTGATGTCCTGTGTGCCTTTATTTTGAAGTGTTCTCTTCAATAACACACATGAGCTTTTGGTTGCTTCATTGAACACAGTTTATTCTTTCAGTGCCTTATGTTTAATTAGTAATGTACTAATTGACACACCGGAGAAGTTAGTGAAGTCAAGGGCACAACCTCCTCTAGGTTTTGCCAGGCATCTAAGTTATATGAATTTCCTATAAATCGTAGTAATTAGGTTTTAATTGATTAAAATCCATATGGCAATTGTGTGACAAAAGAGCATGTTTCTTGATTTTCAAGCAATGAAGTGTACCACTTTGAAATGATGTGACAATCCGTCGTGTCTGCCGTGGTGGTAGCGGGTAGGGATGGTGAGCGTGGGACCAGCTCAGCTCTTTGCGGTGTTAGCGGCAAAATGCTAAAGGGCAGCTAAGTAAGCTCAGCTCGTAGGTCTCTGACGAAAGCACACAGCCTCTGTTGGAAGTTCTTGAAAAAAAGTAGATCGGTGATTAGACTGTTTAATACCTGGGGGCTTTAGACATTAGTCATTTCCATGTCTATCATCCTGTCTCCAGACAGAGATACTCTATTAAATGAAGGGAAGTAGGATTTTTGGAGAGTGACTGATAGCCATATCTGAGCTCCCTTGTGACAATGTTGAGCTCTTTACAGCACTGTAACCTCTGTCTTACAGTCAGGTACCTTTCTGTGAGCTTTCAGGATGCCAAAGTTTTGCCCTTAGCTTTTGGACAGGATCTCTGATTTGTCTTAATAAATATGTAGAAGTCAGGGTGTTAAGCTGAAGCATAACATTTAAGTCACTGTTGAGGAAAAGGCAGCTGAGGAAGTCCATCTCTGCTACAGCTGACCTCCAAGTAAGACGCTGAAAAGAAGGGCTACTTCTGCTGAAGTCTCAGGAAACCTGTGATTTGATTTCCTGTTTTACTTGTTTATTTGTAAGGACTCTGAACAGTCCTTGTTAACAGTCCATAAAGTAGTTACCAGAAAGCCTGCAGTAGTAGTTTCTCTGCTGGTAGCAGTAAGGACAACCTTTCCATAAAAGTTAATCTTCCTAAGCAAACAAATTTTAATATGTGGGTTCCATCCTCCTCTGCTTTTTAATAGTATTGCTCTTTTAATATCACTTCTTTTCTAACAAGATCATACCCTGCTCCCTCAGGCCATGTTAAAAAGGTCAGTCACCGAGTGGTATTTTAATTTAAATACGGAGTGAACGACAGACTGTTTTTGCTGGAATACTGAAAGATCACCTATTTAAATCTTCCTTTTAATGTCTGTTTAACTATCGTTCTTTGAGGCTTTCTCTATGACCTTCAACATAATTTAAACATAAATTTTAATTCATTATTCATACCATTAAATACTGAAACCTGTTCCTGCAGTTTATTTCTCTGTTACATACACGTGGTGCATTTTTTTGTGGTCGGGTTCTGTAATGAGTTCTGCTGTAGTGACATTTTAAAGAACAGTAGCGTGCGTGTTTTGAGAAGGAAAAACTCCAGTGTGCCCACGTTTGAATTACATCTGCAACATTATTTAAGATAAAAAATGTGGTTGGAGAAACTTGGGGCCTTTTTTACCTTGATAAAGTCCCTGTAAATGAAACTGGTCCTGTGCTGCTCTGCGTGGGCTGGTAATGGGCTGCTTTGAATGCTCTAAATCTCTAGAGTGCTTCAGCTTCACACAGCAATAACGGTGGCAGCTCCGGTGACACCCTGACACCGGCTCTACATCACTGCTCTGGCTTTTCAATTTTTTGCTCACTTAGTAATTGAGTTTCATGACTTCATGCAAAAGATGGGATGAACTCCAGATAGTTATGTTATTATAGATTAGCTCCGGTGATACTGTGGTTTGTAGAGACTCGATATGCTGCAGAAAAGCACCAAAACCAAATAACATTGAATTAAAAAAAAAAAAAAAAAAAAAAAAAGATGGGGGAAAAACAGCCACTCTTCAAATGATGTATTTTCATGGCCAGGCATCAGTTTTTCAACCTTTACACTAGCTGATCAGCTGGTATCTCACTTGTTGTACCCAAGCAAGCACAGTACCCTTTCAGAGCAGCACGAAGAAGATACATAGATTCTCATTGCTGCAAAACACATGCACAATTATTTTTTTGTTGTCTGTCAACATTCAATTACTTTAGTAATATAAACTACTTATGTATCTTTCCCCACACAACTGAATGGTCTTAAACACAGACACTCACGAGCAGTACTGTTGGGCAAACAAAGAAAACAGTCCAGTATTCTGTTACTGCCTCTTTCCAGATTTTTTGCCTGGCCGTACAAATTAATTGGGGAACCTTTTAAGAACAAGAAAAAACTGTATGGACGGAAACGTGTCTATGTCATAAGAGTGAAGACACACAGGCATAATATTTTATGGTGTTCATCTGGAATTTGTTTTGAAGCAGGGGAGAGAAAGAAAGAGGTTCCCAAATGCCCAAAGTTTCACAGAGATTTGGGACTGGTTCCATAGCTGCCAGGAGCAGAGTTGCCACGTGACTCTCATGCTTTGTTAGCTCTGTCACAGCGGCCTGCAGATCAGCTGGGTTACCTTGCAGCTCACTGAGCTGCGGGCTGACAGGTGCCTGGGGCTTCGTGTCTGGCTTCCTAGGGCTGTTGTGGCAACTGATGAGGGGGCAGGTGTGCAACGTCCTTGCTTTCTTTCTGCTTCCTGTTCTAGACCCCGTCCAAGAGAATGTAATACAGGACAATGACAGCTTCAAGTGACGACCTCAACATACCACTGGTCCCTGTCCTGACAGGATTTCAAATCAAAACACTAGGAATTATACTTTTCTGTCCCTAAGAATACTTCGGGTAACTTTGCATATACCACTAACCAGCCCAATAAACATTATCAGTGTTTCCATTAGCTTCTCATAACAGTCCTAGGAAGCTAATACTCCCCAGTGTGCTGTTCAGTTGATGGCCTGTTTGCTTAAGAAATACCAGTATCACCCCTGCCAAACATCCCATTGCCAGTACAAATTAATGGACTCCATAGCTATGTCTTCAGTTAATGGAATCCATATATTCAGTCACCTACTAAGACCTAGCTATGAAATTACTTCCCCTTGTGTTGCTCTTTGAGAAGAGTTATTGTACCAAAGCTAAACTGGGATTAGGTGCTTTTATCCACAAGATATATGTCCTTTTTTTTTTTTTTTTCTCCTTTTTTTCCCCTCTCTTTCTCTTTTTTTCCCCCTCCTTCCTTCCTCATCTTCCATTTCAACAGTTTGAAGGAAGGCGACAATTCATTTCAAGGTTAGATTTTGCAACTGCTTGAAACACAGCATTAGGCTATAATTTAATCAGCAGCACTAAAGTAATGGGTTTGGAGTGTATCATTCTCAATTCTGTTTTGCTAAATACTGTCTTTCATAATAAGTAGACTGCATGCCTTGGACTATGTGGCTGCATGTATGGGCTGGCTAGCTTATCCTGATGCCTTTACATCTTTTCTGTTGCTTTGCAAATTGCTAGTAGGACGTACAGTTTAATTCTTCACAAGTTCCTCATTACAATCGTTTAAACTGTGAAACAGAGGTAGATCTAGGGTTGCCCAAATTTTGCATCAAGTTTTATATATGTGAAGAACTGCTTTATTGGATGCCTAGACAGAAAAAAAAACAAACCTCAGTGCTTTGAATATTTTGAGTTGATTTCTGTGTCATCAGTGTAAAAGTAATTCCATTAATGTTGCTAAATGATACTGTACACGTGCTTCTCTCGGTTTACACAAAAGTAGTATTTGTGGAAAGCTTAAGATAAAAAAATATCTCTAGATTCTTCAGAGAAATTATATTCCTGTTTCCATCCCAAAACCCAAGATGGATAATCTGGAGCTTGCAAAGGGGCTCATTAAAATTAATTCTTCACAGAATTTCCATGTATTGATAGCTGCGCTTTCTTATTGAAAAATGTGATTATGTTAAGATAACTTCTTTGTTTTTGCAAGACTCAAAAGTGGCTTTTTTGATAAATTACAGCTCTTGGGATTCTCAGCCCAGAGTTTCAGAACTAGTCATTTCACATCCTATTGATAGTGCACTGATTTGCTTTATTGTGTTTGACAAGCGAGGCTTGCTCTCCCTTGCAGAGCAGCCGTGTGGCACAGAGCCATAAACCTCATGTAAAACAGTTATCTGTCAACTGTTCACATTCTCTGTCAGAAGTAGGCTTCCACTCTGCTCCTGATCCTTACTATACATAGATGTTAAATGAGAAATACAAATGTTTACTTCAGAACTGCCTATTGTGAAAGTGTGTTTTCAGAACTAAGGCTGTTTGGTGAGTTGAGCTGCAGTACAGAATCCAGCCAGCACCAAGCTCTGGAAAGTCACATCAGGCTTCACAATACACATGGGCCTTGCCTGTTTTATTTTGAACTGATCTGAACATGCAGCCTCTCTTTTAGCACTGCTACTCTCAAATGTTACAGAAGCCACCTGGCAAGCCATAAAAAGGTGAAGTGACATCTTTTTATCTTCTGGGTTTTGAACACGCTGTTGAGCTCGGAATACCACCTGTTTGTGGTATTAGAAATGTACCTTTTTACTTGCTTAATTAATAGAGCCTCTTTACTGTGCCTTTTCAGACTGCTGTGCCAGATGTGGTGCAGTCCTGTCAGTGCAGAAGAGGCGGCTGCACTGAGCTCTTATGCAGATTGTTATGAATATGGATTAAGGCGAATATTAATAAAGTTATTAATTATTATTTATTGATATGGAAAATTGTCCAAAGCCATATCAATGGGTCCGGTGTACAGCTGTAGTGGATTTACAATTAATATATTAAGTATATGGGCAATATGAACAATTTGAAAGTGACACTGGGACAGTCTGCAGCTTGTTATGCCATTTGTCCACCGGAGGGCGACTCAATGGGAACCAAAATGGCAGCAATTAAAGACAGATAGAACCTTTTACAGAGGCTTTGTAGAAAATAACCAATTACTCACAATGCTATTTCTCTGGAATTCTCTCCAGGGATGTAATATAGTCCAAGTTACACAGAGCAATGGGAACACCACTTATGCAGAGGAGGTGCCGTTGCTGTGCATTAGCCAGTAACAGCTTCTGGGGCACTTTTGGGCGTTGATGGCATTGAATTACTAATTGGTATTTGTAAAGAATCAGATTAAGTGTTCAAAACAAGGCAGAAGAAAATGTTACATTTTTATGCTTATGTTCTATGTTTATGCGACACAGAGGTAAACAGAACAGTGCCAACTGAATGCATATTTTATGTTTATGGTGGTTTATTTTTTTTGGAGGAAGGATCTTACTCTGCAACAACATCTTACATGCTTTTGTTTTGTGCCCTGAATGTGTCTGTACATTCAGAATATTTAGAAGTGTCTGATAACACTGGAGACACAAACTTCAGGCTTGTCAGCTTCAGCTTTCTTCCCAACAACCACCTTTTTCCAGCATGAGCCTGTCTTTAACTGAGATAGAAAGTCAGTGTCGTTCTTTTTGCCTCCAAATCCTTTATTAAAGGTATATATTTCATGTAAGCCTTTGCACCTACAGAGGGTTTTCTTCCCTTGATGAATTAAAACAATCCACACATGGATATGGAACCTATTATTTTCCCAGTGGGATGTTAAACTCTTGCAGAGCTGAAACACTTGTGAGAACCATACAGGTGAAGGCACTGCAGCTTTAATAACCACAGGGCAGCACTTGATCTCCAACCAGCAAATTTTTCACCCCTTCAAAGAAGCTTTGCTCCTGAGACCTGGACACTTTGTGCTGGAAATAACTGTTTACCTAATGATCAGAAATCAGCAGAAGGCTCAACTGTTTCGATGAAGCAGACACAGATTCTGCCTGGGTTGCAAACCTACTCTCAAAGTCGAGTCTGGCTGCTGCTGCGATTTTCTGGGCTGATTTTGCAGTCTGTTCCTAAATAAGCCAATTTAGATACCACCCCTACACCCTCCTGATCCAACTAAGAAGATTCCATAAGTGTGTTTTGAAAAGCAGAAAAAGGAAGTCGAGTCTATCAATATTAAAAGATATTTCTCAGTGCAGAGGAGGATTTGGTAAATTGGTTAACCTACTCGATTATGAGTTATCCATAATGGTGGATTATATTGATAAAAGCTCATCATTCATATTTCTTGCTTCTAGTTCTCTGTGGGGCTTTTTTAACCAACTGTATAAGCATATACTAACACCTAGCATGCAAACTGCAATGATAGTGAGCTCAAACTGAAAAGATTTCAGAGCATGTAAACTACATTGTAGTATATATGAGTTTATGAATAAATTAGCAGAGTGATTGCTTTCACCAGGAGAGGTTAACTCTGAAACATCATGCTGTCTACATAAAGAGCCATTTCATCTAAGGGTTTGATTCAGTGTAGTACCTGGGCATGATTCTAGTGTTATGTGAATATTGTCATTAAAAATGCTTTAAATTTTAATACCTACTGTTGATAATTAAACCCCAAAGAAATGGCACTGAGTACCTATATTGTATTCGTCACTTAAGTAATCTCTATTATATGATATATTTATTTGATATAATAATGCCCTCCTAATCTGAGATGTGGAAATCCGTGCTGGTTTTTATAAATCAGAGAACAGCATTGGTGTGCTATGTGTTCATCTCTTTTTGCTGAGCTTGGATTTTCTTCACCTTGCTGTTCATTCTTCTTTGTTTGCATTTAATGGTTGTCAAGTGATTTGCCATCCTCCCAGCTGACTGTGCTGCTTACAATTCCCATGGATAGTAAATGTTTTCCTAGCACTTGCTGTTTTTATTCTGTGGTAGGGTCAGCTTTCTAATTACATTTATTTACATCATGGTGCTCAAAGAAACGTCTCTAAGCCCCCTCTTCTCCAGTTTATAAAAGAGTAACTGATAGTGTTTAGAACAAGACTGCTTTTACACATGGTTTGTTTCAAACCTAAAGAATTTGACTTTTTCATTCAGCATCTGAAGCGAGCGTCTCCTGAATTAGACATAGCGCAGCTTTGACTAGGTATGCCAGGTTCTGTGTTCTTCTGATAATACAAGGTGCTCTATTGATGTTTTTATTGCAGTGATTAACTTGAATGGTTTATGAGAAAAAGAAGAAAAACATATTCAGCCAAGATCTGAGGAATGGGTGATTTCTCTACTTCTGGCACTGCGATCTGCTATTCAGATCTGTTGATGCTGCGCACACCTCTATCAATGTATTGATGAAGGCTGCTAGGAATGTAATATTGTGAAACAAGTATTTTAAAGGAGAGATGTATTACACTCTTTTTCTTCTGAGCAAGTGAAAAATAAAATGAAAGAATTGTTTTATTTATGTTTTTAACTGAAAGATTAATTTTACAGGCTGCCCATTACAATGTGAAATAATAAATAATGAAAGGTTGGGTTTTTTTTTTTTTAATGGGAAGTAAAGCTGTCATGACATCACCAGAATATATTGCAGAACAGGAAGAAAACCAGCTCTTGCTCAGCATACTGAAAAGCACTGCTGCTGTGGTTTTCTCCTGTAGGAATAAAGAATGTGTATTTTCTTTTTGCTGTATTTTGTTAGCTGTGTGCATACAGAGGGTAGATAATGCAAAATAAGGCTTTTTTTTTTTCATCAGGAGTGCCTGAGAACTGCATCCTAGGCTGTAAACTGCTGAAATGTTTTCATTAAAAGTTCATGGTCCGTTGACCTTTTCTCCTTAAAGCACTGTATTAAATACATTTCATTTTGCTGTTTTGCATGACAGATTGTTTAGTGCATTTCATATAGAGGAGTGGCACTGAGTACCACAAATACCTCATTTAGCACTTGCAGAGATAAGCAGAATGTGTTTGAAAAATGTTGCTGTGCTCTCTAGTGGATAATTTAGTTATAAGGGTCTAAGAAATTAGTATCAACAACAGTTATAAATGTGTATTTCACTTAACTGAAAGACCTACAGTGAGAATACTGCTCCACCAGTTGGAAGGCTCTGCTGAAGTGTAGGACTGTATCTGTATGGAGCACATATTTTGGTACACATGTTTCATTTTGTCCTGTTAGGGAGAGTCCCCCTTCTGCAGCACTTTTGGAGGTTTTTTTTTAAAGGCTAATTTCTAATGGTGCAGGCATCAAGAGGATTTTGTACTCAACCACTCTCAGATTGTGACAGCTATCTGATATTAGATGCCTCCTCCCTCCCTCCTCCTAAGGCAGTCTCTTTTGCTCTCAGCTGTTAAAAAAGATTTTGAAGTACACTTACATCATCTTGGCCAACAGAACACAAAAGCTGACTTTTGCTAGTGTTCTTTTCAGTGAAAGCCAATGATAAAATTAATACAGATGCTTTGGGATTACTGTATTTGCTTCTACTATCCGAAAGTCATGCTAGGCTTAATATAAGATTCAAAAGAGGTGAGTGAAATATAAAATTATATCAATTATTTCATCAGTTTCTTCTCCAAAATCAGGGGGTTTTTGTGATGGTATTTCTATTTCTGCCAGTCACTGAATGGGATTCTTTGATTGGAATTGATAATCTTACCTCTGTTTCTCTGCTTTCCACTGTCCTGTGCTGTGAATGCTTCTGATGAACATAGAAGTTGGCACAATTCACTGTCATTGCTGTCCTTACTCACAGGAAAAATACAGCCACAATGGTTATTATTTTCTCACAGGAAAAATACAGCCACAATGGTTATTATTTTCTCATGCTATTGATAATCACAATGAACATTGCTTGCCAGGTAGTCTGACTATTGCAATTGGACATTTTGTACTGTTTGGGATTAGGGAGTGAACCTGTGTTTAGCCCTTGTGTCTCCATTCTTACTTTGAGCAGTCTATTTAAATCTGTGTCTGTGTTTATCAGTCTTCAATCAGTTTTCTAGCTCCTTTCTTGCCCGCAAAACAGTTCTCACTAGAGGTATCATGCTGCCTTTCTAGATAGTTCAGTAGCAATTTACACTGTGACTTCCACTGTAATTCCAGTTGTTCTCTCCTTTTCTTGCCCTGGCAGTCATTCTGCATTGAAGGCATGTCATTTTTGCTTAATTGAGTCAGTTCCAACTGCATACAATTATCGAGCTTCTCATTGTGTGAGGATTTGTCTGCTGGATTTGGCAGAAGTGAAAACATGAAAACTTGATTTCCTGTGTTCTTCTGGTGTTGCTACTTAGCAGGCTACCTTCCTTTTTGTGGGTGAAAGGCTTTCATTTTGTTTCAATGGAAGTTTCACAGAATTCCTGAATCCGACTTTCTGTTGATGCTTCAGAAATGTAGGCAGCTGCATTGCTGTCTGTTTGTGCTTGCAGGTGGATGGAGAGTTGTTCAGTTGCGATTGCGTTTTACCCATGCAAATGATTTCCTAACTCCTTGGATATGGTAAAACTTGCTCCATTTTCTGTAATTGAATTCATCTTGATCAGTATATGGTTTAATTCAGGAGAGTTAAATCTTGCTGTATTTCACAGCTCTCAGAGTCTGGATTTGGAGTTGATGGAGAAAACTCGCTCTTTTCAAGTATTTGACTGGAAAGGAGTTTCACTTCATGCATGTGCTAGCCACTTACTGTTCCAGGTGATTCACTTATGGCTGTTTAGTCTTTCTGTTCTGTAACTATGCAACAAAAGAGAACAGGGAATAGGACAGAAAAATCTAGTTTTGCCTGTGGTGTTGTCTTTCTTTTCCATGATCTTTGAAATGAGCTAGGATTTAATTTAGTTTCAGGTTTCGTGCCAGATTTTGAGGTAACGATAAGTTGTAATTTTACTCGTGTTGTTTCACACTGGGATAATAACAGTATTAATTCTGTAGTTCCAATAAGCACTTCATAGCTTTACAGGTCAGAAAACAGTGCTCATCCGGTGTATTTGCTTGGAGTGATGTGTGGTTATAAAACCGCAAACACACACAGCTATGGTAGACAGTGTTCTCTTGAAATACTGGTAAGTCTTCTAAGGATGCCAATGGTCCTCGAGAGGACTCTGTTGAGAAATCTGCATCGTAGGTGTGATGCCTGTATGAGGAAGACAATTGCATCATGAATAGTGGCTGAAGCCACTAGCTGTGTGTGTTAGACTGCCAGTAATAAAACTACCAGAGCTGAGTTGATACGATGGTCAACCTTCTTCTCTAGATGTGTATGATAATAAAAATAGATGAATCTTTAAGTGGTGTAGTGTTCCAAAAATCATTCTGCTCTGCCTTCAAGTTTAATTAGTGAAATCATCCAAAACCCACAGTTCTAAGCGTAATACAAAAGAGACTTAATGATGTGTGATGACTCACAAGAATACAGGAAATTGTCTTATCTTTTGCAAATTAAGTCTTCCTATCTTATTAAAAGATGATGCCCCCTTATTGTCAAAGCACTGGTGGTCAGAGCCTTACAACCTTGTTTTTGAACAACTATTGTAAACAACTCCTGTAGAAAGTATTCCAAAGCATTGTTTGGGGCATTGTAATTCAAATAAATCTCTGTTGCTTTTGTGTTTTCCAAATAATCACAATCAAATGTGCTGTACTTGCTTGTCTGTCGAGGATATTAAACATGTGTGTGGTTATAAATACATATGTAATGTTTATTCAGTGCAGCAGCTGTTCAGGGAGAGAGAAGTAATTTGAACTATGTGGTGCAGTACACAGAATGGTAACCGGTTTCCTTTCCTTCATTTCTCTCTTCCCAGTTTGTTCCTGCTGCAACATTAACTCAGGGCCAGCAACAGACTTCTGGGAAGTGGTCGTCTTCCCTGCTTGGTTTTCTCAACACCTGTCCTCACCTCATTTCCTTACTGCTGAGTCTTTTGCCATTTGTGCTTGCTCTGTTAGGTTGACTAGGGCAGTGAAGGCTCTCTGGAGTCGCATTCCTTATCCATTAACAAGCTCACACCTCAAAATATTAGGGAAATATTTATACATATCACACATATGAAAGTATGTATTTTATATATATGAGGATTAGCTCTTCAACCTCTTCATTCTAACTTTCCTCTAGAGGGAGATACAACGTATTTAACCTTTGAGTAATATTTTACTGCAATATGATGTAAAGTTGACTTGCAGTTTTATTATTACTGTAATTTTCATTTGAAATTTTATACCCACAAGTTAAATTTATTCAGTTGAAGTCAGTGTGCCCTGACTAGTCTCCTGAAATTTCACTCTTTTCCTTCTGTGATAGCATGTCTCTCACATGAACAGACCACTGTTATGTGAAGAGGATCCTGGCCTGCGCTGAGCACTCTGCTCATTCTACCTGACAGCATCTATCTGTCCAGCCCCATTCCTTATGTGCCAATTTTGTGTCCAGGAGAGTGTGTCATCCTTGAAATATTTGGTCTGTTTTCCCATATTGTCTGCATTTTAAGAAATACATAGTGATTTGGAATCCTCAGGGCTAAATTTCTGGCACTGAATGTCAAGGTTTTATCTAGGAACACTTACTTCAGTGCTGCCAGACACAAGGGATGAGTGCCAAAAATCACCTTATAGCCACAGAAGCATATTTTATCTTTACTGCAATTAATACTGAGTTACTCTATGGGAGTGTGTGAGGCAGTCAGCACTCTGCCCCCTTGACACACCAAAAATGTCCAGTATATGAAGGCACAGGGAGTGCTGAAGCCCCAGAATGCACAATGCCCCTTTCCATTTTGCAGAGTATTTTTTCCCCCTGTTGGCAGCTTGACATCTCTGAGCTAGGGCAAGGCAGAAAGGGCTGTTCATGTGAGCTTTGCATTGCTTGCTTTCAAGGGACATTGCAGCATGTGCCTATTTTCATCTAAGCCTCCCTCTATTGAGAGAGGAACAAGAAGTGAGAAGTGTAATGAACTTGGTTTTGTTGCCTTTACTGAATTGTGTATTACAGATTTGAGAAATTGTGTGCTCAAAAGAGTTGTTATTATTATGCCACCTGAATTAGTCAAATGAAAGTGAGGACTTTTTATTTTCTAACAGACTACTTTCACAGTGGTTGTCTAATAATAGCCATGACTGCAGTCATCAGGTCAGTAAGTTCACATGTAAGTACAGCAGGATTCTTAGTACACTGTGAAAGCCTGTAATGCTTTTTTGATTAATATTTTGCTTGTCCTACAGTTTTGGGAGGAATAGTTGCAGTCTTGCAACTAGTAAATGCCAGAGTGCTTTGCTGTCATTAATAGTCTGCTTTTGAATTCTTCAAGAATTACTTGAGGGATGGTTTGTTTGGTTGGTTTTGTTTTGTTGGGTTTTTGGGGTTGTTGGGTTTTTTTGTTGGTGGTGGTTTTTTGTTGTTGTTTGAGGGTTTTCTGGTTGGTGGGGTTTTTTTGGTGGTGGTGTTGGTTTTTTATTTTTAATTGAAAACCCAAAAGTGATCAGAGGAAACACTTCAAAAATTATCAGTATCTAATGACCTCAGAACTATTTACAGTTGTTCAGCATAAAAAAGAAATCAGAGCCCCCAATTCTGATTTTCTAATTTGTCTTGTAAAAGAATCCACTAAACAAATAGGACCCTGTCTATGCATTTTTCTTCCTGGCATGCTTTCCCTACCTGGAAATGAACAAGACATAAAGATGAACAGAGCCTGAGAGTTTAACCAGAAGTAAAAACACAGCAACGCACCCTGGCCCTCATCCTTACAGAGGCTGTAGTTTCCTTCAGAAAATCCTTTCACATGCCAGTGGGATGTTAGAAGGACATAATGATCTGTTGAGTAGGAACAATGAAGTAAGACTGTCAGTCAGTAAATTTGCTCAAAATGCAAGCAAGTGAAATAATATATTGTCTGGTACAGCTGTTCAACTGCATATACATTGTTCAACGCCTCAGAGTTTATCTATATAGAAATGTTTAGGCTTGAGTATAGCATACAATAAATGAAATGCCATTTGTGTCTGTTTACAGGAATTTATGATTTGGGGAAAGAATTGAATTTTTACTTTGAAACTTTATTCTAAATCTCATGCTAAATCGCCTTAAAGTAAAATGCATCCTATTAATGCTGAACTCAGAATAACAGACAATCCTGCAGAAGCATTCTATTATAAAACCAAAGCTAAGCAAAATGCATTTTTATAAACAGAATAGTGAACTGTGATGAGAATGTAAAATTTTTTCAAGTTTTGGGGTGCTTTGGTTTGGTTAGGTTTAGCTCAAAAGAGAGTATCCACTGGTTTGAAATTGTGGGCTTCCCATTAAATATTGCATTGTCTGCTGTACTGCTGTATGTTGATGATAGTCAGTGAAGCCAAATAGCTAGTTCAGCTCAAAATGTGCAGTGAGTATTGACTCCCAAGGAGCTTGTACTCAAACAAGACTTAGGTGACCCAGATTTCTCTTTTCATTTCTTACCACATTGTACCTGGATGTGTTCAAGAGGGGATTGGACGTGGCACTCGGTGCCACGTCATGAGGTCTTGGGTGATAGGTTGGACTGATGATCTTTGAGGTCTTCCAACCTTGGTGATACCATGATACCGTGATGGTAGCAAGAAATATCTCCTTTAGTAGTGGCATAATCTACTTTAGTTTTGTCATTGTCAGAAGCAGAAATATTTTGCCAGCCTGATGGATTGTTTGATGGGTTGGACGCGATGATCTCGAAGGTCTCTTCCAACCTGGTGTATTGTATTATTATTGTATTGTTTATCCATTTCCAGATTCTTTTAACGATATTACACATGCAAAGCATGTGCCATATGTGAGCTGTGCCATGGGTGTCTTCTATGCACAGGTCATGATAAAACTGGTCTGGAAATCTCCAGCTTCATTAGGTCACTTGGAGTACCACTGTATCCAGTTAGTATTTATCCCCCTTACAGATTTGTCAGAAAATATTTACAATTTGCAAAATTATATATGTAATTATAGAAACTTCGGGGTAATTATATGTATATGTTAGTTATTCATTACATTTAATTATGCTTTGTTATGAACTGTTTACAGCAGTTGTCACTGAGGGGGAGACGAAAGAGGCAGGACAAATGGAGCTGAATGTGGAGTAAAACCAAGGGAAATCTCGTATTAAAGATTCGCCAATGAATCTTTGCAGACTTTATGCAAATCCAGTGGGTATTTTGTGAGAGTGTTAATGAGTGTCACATCCTGATTACTGCAGATTTCCCTTTACGTTTGCAACCGTACCAAATCCAATTGAAACTGCTAAAATTAACACCAGAAGTCCACAACAGTTTGTCAGGAAAATGTGCGAAATCTGTTTTTAAAATATCGTGCCCTAATTATTCTTGGAAACATTCTATATAGATGTTGACATAAAGTAGCCTGTATGCATTCCCTGATGGATGACAAACTGAACATTGATCCCTGTAAATCCTTTTAAAGGACTACCTTTTTTTCTGAGATACTTTTTGCATCTCACTACAGAGGAAATTGTATAATTTAGCTGTCCTGGCACCAGGGCTCCTAGTGGGAATCTGCTTGTTTACCAACAGCTATTAGGAGCAGTCTTTTCTGCCACAGCACATGCTGGTCCTTTTGCTCAGTGTGAGGTGTGGCCTTTGGTGGATGAAGTGACTGTGGACACAGTGATTTGGTTA
The DNA here is from genome assembly GCA_033816785.1 of Picus viridis. Lineage (NCBI taxonomy): Eukaryota > Metazoa > Chordata > Aves > Piciformes > Picidae > Picus > Picus viridis. The sequence goes on from CM066594.1 coordinate 3,759,059, forward strand.
AACTCAAAAATTGCTAAAATGCAAAATAAAGAAAACAAGTAATTTTTAAAGTTAAATTAAGAAAACCCAATTAATTAGTGTCTTTGCTTTTACTTAAGTTACTGTCAGGGTTTTCAGCCAGCTCAGTCACCTGTCTCCCTCTTACCTTTGCCTTTCTTTGTGTGAGCAATTTCTCCTCTGAACCTCTCTCCCAGCTTTCACTGGTTTTGAACTTTTGAGGTGATTTTATGTTCCTTTTGCTCTCTTTTTACTCAGTCTGACAAACCCATTCTGTCTTTAGAACCGAGCCAAGAGAGCCCTTGCAACTTGTGAAGATAGCTTCAATGCGTAAACATTTGAAGGGAGGGAGATTTTTGTAACAGCACTTTGGGATGCCACTGATACTAAGGCATCTGGATAGGAGAGCAGGCAGTTGGTTCTGTATCTTTTATGTAGCCTGTCTGGATCTGCCAGCTTACTGTACACTGTTAATGTAATTCTGAATGCCTGCATATATGACAAGTCATGACCATAATGAGTCTGCTTATTTCAAGATATCTAGTGGCATCCTTCATTTGCATATTAAAGGAAACTTTGCTGGAAGAAGACAAACTTGAGGCTACAAAAGCTTTGTGATTACTGTAATGCTAATCTGTATTCAGTCCCATATATAAGTGTCACATCCCGAACACTTAAAAAAATTAATTAGTCAACTGTGTTGTGCCACAGATGAGCAGAAACAAGTCGCTGCTTGCATCCACAAGCTGTGACGTTCTCTGTGCCAACATGACTTTAAAGGAGAGAAGGCCCACAGTAACTGAGCTGGAGGTGGTGCTGTCTTCTTCCTTCCACCTAAGAGTGTATCGGGTTGTGGCATTTGTGTGATTGTGTTCTATTAAATGATGAAAGTATGTTTAAAGTGTCGAGTAAGAATCCCTACAGTGCTTTAGATCTGCTGTATGATACTTAAATCTTTGCTTGCATTTTACTAGGAAGTATATATTGTGCATCAAAAGTGTCACTGGAATGTTTTGCAATCTGGAGTGTGAATGCCAATGTAAATAGATTGAGTCAAAATAAATACAGCTGCTTATCTGTCATTAACTAAGAATAAAACATATGCATTTACCCAATTGCTCAACAGAGTTGCACCTCCATATGCCTCAGGTTTGCAAAGGGGTGTTTCTTTGTCTGCCTCCTGGGCAGAAGGTTTCTAGACATCTCTGAGTAACCTGCCCGTCATTCCTCAGATTGCTGCCTGTACGCACGGGCAATCTATGGCACACCAGACACACACCTGCCTTTTAGGGGTTGTTTTCTCTGTGTTTTACTTAGAAAGTAAAGGTAGAGCGAAAGGTACAAATTCAGTTTCCTCAAGAGTGTATGTGTCTCAAAAGGTGACAGGCAGAGACAGGCTGTTGTACCCCACAGTGACTTCCAGTTGTGACTGTGGGACTGGAAAATGTTTTCATTTAACTGTATTTGGTGTTATGAGTAGCATTCAGAGGTCCTGCCCTGTGGAACAGGCTGTAGTTTATCATTTTGAAGGTACATGTTGCGCAATTTCTTCTACAGTGGCAAACAATTGCACTTCCAGTTGTTTCAGGTATTTCCCTTTGTGTTTTTACATTTCCCCTTGCACTGGTGTGGTGAGAACTGGCATGTCTGTGTTTCCTGGTCATGTGGCTCTTTAGACAAATTAACCTCTTGCAGTTTGAGGTACAAAGTATAAAAAGATGGCAGAATTTGGAGACATTGTGAATTCATAACGGGGGGGGGGGAAAGTTGTGTTTTCTAAATGGTACTAAACAAAGAATTGTAATTTGCTTGTAAACAGCTTCTAAAAGCAGATGCTGAAATATTGTTTGTTTTAGCAATGTAATTGTTTCAGGAATGGATAAGCTTTTCAACAGGGTTGTGAGTACATAGAAGCACATAAGGAATTACTCTGCTTCAAGACTTTGCAGAGACCTGTTCCTTCTTCATGTTAGTAGATGCTTTATTATCATATGTTTCACAGTAAACATTGCAACAATCTATTAAAAAAACCAAACAACCACATAGTGATAGCCTTAAAGCAAATACTTCTTATAAATGTTTGGGGTTTTTTTGTGTGCTTTCCTTCTACTTGAGAAAAACGAGGGTTTTTTTTTCTTTGATCTGATGCATCTTAAGAAACTAGATTTTAGGTCTTTGGATAATCAATTAGTTATTTAAAGTGATCTGCTAAGCAGGCTGTGCAAAAAATCACTGTCCTGTGGAATGCACATTTTGGGCTCTTTTTATGGGGGTTGAATGCAGGAATGATCGAGTTTTCTATGGCATGGTTCATAGCATTTATGCAAGAAATATTTTTGCATCAGGGTTCAAAGTAGCAGTTATTAGATCAGTCCTACTTATTAGATCAGTACTTGTTTGGTCGCATCAAAATCACATAGAAATAATGTTCCCCTTTACTATTCTACTTGCTTCAATTTCTTCCACTTGTTTCTAAATGAAGTTAGGCATGATTTTGATGGATAAAGACAGCAGATACAATTTTGCATGTAATATTTTGCAAAGTTAGTTAATCTCACAGTGAAGTTAGCCATATTGTGAATGTTTGCAGTATCCAGCCCCTCGAGAACAATTTAAATTGTGTGGTAGAGGAAGAACTTGTGGTTTGTGGTTGTATTTCTTTTCATAGTTCAGGTTTTAAAATCCTTATCATTTAGATTATCTCTCAAAGATTAGATTTAGCATCAGTGTAACATCGTGAATTCTCAGATTTAGGTTCAATTGCCTGGTTTGTGACATGTGACTGATGCGTTTCTTAACATGCTGGTCATATCCCTTAGATTCTCACACTGGAATCATAAACCATTCTGGAATAAAACTGCAGGATGTTTATCATAGATCATATGATATTTTTCCATCTGAATATGCTTCATTAGGCTTACCTTCTGTAATACCACTGGATCATTAGGTGGCATGTAGGAAGAAATCATTTCAGCAGTAATCCATCAGGCATGGAGAGCCCCCGTGTGTTTGACATGTAAATGTATTGAGATTAAACCACATCTCACAGTGCTGTATAAAACATGTTTTCAAAACTGTACAGGTGCAGAATTACATCTGCTCAAGATGCTGCTTTCGAATTTTGCCAGTCTTTATTTTCCTTAGGAGACTTTGTTGCTTTCTAATGCTTCCTGTAGCACCGAAACTTCATTTGAGAAATTAAGACTAAACCAATTAGACACTGAAGAATTTTCAGCTGGAAGATTTCTGGTATGATAAACCCACCTTTGAATCAATATAAAAAACCTCAACGAGGCACACCATTCACTATAAGGCACCTACTAGGCAATTAGCTACTTTCTTCTATTTTTAAGTGAAATAATTTTTTTGGGGGTGGAAAATTTGGAAGGAAAATGATCCCTTTTTTTTTTTTTTTTTTTTAATTTAAGGAAAAAGGAATCTAAGGGCTTAGGTAATAAACAGCTACATTTATTTAGAACTTCTGATGTAACATAAGACACAACATGATGACAGTTTTCTGCAGTATTCAGTAAGTTCTTTGAAAATACTTTTTTTGAGAATCTCAAGTTAAAAAGATAGAAATCTGGAATTGCATAAACTTCAATAGCTGCTGCCATTACAGTGAGTGTTCAGTTAATTAATGTTTGTTCCTGCAGGTATTGTGGAAAGCATAGCAGTTAGAGAGATGCCTTCCCCAGGATAGCACCTCTGTGAGGAAGTCCTGATAAGGATCTCCAAGGATCTCTAGGCATTGAACCAAAGCAAGAAGGTGTTCTTTCCTGGTGCTGTTTCTCACTCAAGCTTTTGTTTATCCTGCAGATCCCAAGGAGTTTAACTCCTGGTGCTGTTCTGTAGACATTGCTCCAAGGAGGGTGTTCCACACATAGCTGCTGAAGTAGCCGTGCTCTCAAACAAGGGGATGTAGCTCAGATAAGGTTCTGCGAACCTCTGTACAATGATCAAGGACAAGCAGTGAGATCGTTTGACCATTACACCATTTAAAGAATTTTCTCTCTTGTTCATACATGAAGGAGAAGAAACAATCAGAAAACCAAAATTATCAATCATAGAGAGAGTGGTGAAAATGAATGGATGAATGTGTGCAGTTTTTTGTCGAGGTAATCGGTTCTAGAGACTGAGATGGGACTTTACTAGTCTCTCTTTTTCTATGTTGCATATAGAAATTTGGAATATTCTTTGGATTGATCATGTGATCATTGTCACAACTTTGTTAATGATGCAGCTTGCTCTGCAGCAGTATGCTCTTTGACAGTGCTCTTCTCTCCCCTCCCCTTATATTTATTGCTAATGAGATAATTAATTAGTTTAAACTCTTTTTCATTACTTGAGCAAAGAATTATAGTCCCTGAAGAACAGCACTGAGTACCACATGTAGCATCTGCCAGAGTTGCTGGTCCTCTGATTGAATGACCATATGTGCTGCAAAGGCTGGGAACAACGGGCCAGCAGTAATGGTAGTGTTTCCTGACTGCCTTAACTCCAAGAGACCTTGCCCTGGACAGCGTGTTTTTGCAAAACAGCAGTGGCAAGTGGCTGTTTTAATGTCCTTTCGAGCTTAACACCAAGAATGGGCAGAGACCAACATCAGATTTAAATAGCAGAACCATAAGCCAACTCACAGTACTTTGTAAATTACAGGAGATGGTCTTATAGTTACCCCTGTGTTTTAGTTCATCCATGTTTAGACACACAAGGTGGTTTAATTGGAATTTCCCGTATTTCAGTACTTTAATGCCCAGAAACATATTAACTCTGGCTTAGCAGTGTTTATCCATTTCAGAACACTGTAGGGTCATTAATCACCAGACCCCTCCTGAGAAGTAAGAGATAGGAGATAGACACTCTTAAGTATTATTATTCTAATTTTACAAGTGGGAAAACAGAAGACATGAATAATTTGATCAAGGCCACAGAATAAGCCAATGTGAGCTCTGAGATTTGTTTTGGCCATTAGCCCAGTTGCAAGGCCAACCCTTGCAACATTCTACTTCTAAATTATACACTTATGCCTTATGATGATGATGATGCTTTAATTGTCCTGTAGTCTTTCCAGGTGGACAGTTTTCTTTTCCCTTAGGTAACAAAGTGAGCCTGACTACAACAAAAACTTCCAAACAAGGAAATCCTTATGAAATCAGAATCTCGATGTAACATTATTTTGTACACAAAATGTTTGCATGGAATATGTTAAAACTTGTCTTCCATGTTCTGCAAAAAAAGGGTGCAAACTCATTGACTGGGTGATGCACAAGGGGAGCGATTAGTAGAATAACAGTAAGTATTGAAAGCTGGTTTTCTGAACTTTTGTTATTTGAGAAATAGTAGATATGTGGTATGAAAATGCACCTTATGGAATTAGAGAAGGCCTCAGAGTGGTCTTTGGAATTTGTCACTTTAGGATAAGGAGTTGTTTGTTTACAGTTTATGCAACTCTGGTTGCATAAATAGCTGTAGTTACAAACAATTCATTTGGTAGGGTACAAGCAGTGCTTTTAAGCAGTGGAGAACATCCATTTCTAATGGCTATCTGAAACCAACAGGTTGTTGGCTTTTTTTTTCCCTCTGCCCCACAGCTGGGTTCATTTCTACCATCTTCTATGGAAGGTGGTCAGGTTTTGCTTCAGTTGTAGCCAGTCTTTGTCTTTAAAATAACTTACTCTGCAATATTGATATTTGTATTCAAAATTTCACAAGAAATTAGTCATAATTTAGACAAAATGTTAAAAATTTTGGTGAAATGTTTTGGCTAAATATTGGTGGAATGTTTTGGTTAAATGTTTTATGCTAACCGTTTTGTTTACAGAGGATTGATCAAAACAGTGCAGCCCTGCAAACTTTAGCCCCATGTCTTGTATTTCAGTAAATACCTAATATTTAATGCATACACTAAGACTTCCCCTAAATGGGTTACTGAATGTGATCCCTTCTCTCTGTGCCCACCTTCCTTCCCTGCAGGGCTGTGATTTTCAGCTGAGCTGGAGTGGAACTGCTCTTATCTCCAAATAAAACAAAATGACTTCACTGAACGCATATTCCACAAAGCCTATCAGGGACACTGCCAGGGGAGAAAAAAGCGAGCTGGCAGAAGGGCTTTCAGGCTGTGGAGCGCGATGTAGAGCGCAGCATATTGAAAGTCATAAATACTGTCCCACAGACATGTTGAATAATGTAGGTACGGCGTGAGAAGAGGGGAGCGCTCCCGGGCTGCCTCCCGACATTCCGCTGCCTGCGAGTTAGCATCGGCGGCCAGGCGTGGGCTCGACGGGCTGTGCAAGGTGCCCTGCTCTGTTCTGTGCTCTCGGGTGCCTGCCTGCGGGCACACGGGAGAGACACGCGCGGCGGGGGCTGCCGTCCCCAGGTGTAAGGTCCCCCGTTCGGCGGGGCTGCGGGGTGCAAGGTGCCGCCTGCCCCCAGAGCTGCCAACACTGCCGCCGCTGCTCTGCCCGGCACGGCACCGCGCTCCTGCCTCCCTGCAGTTGATGCGGGGCCGGGGCCGTGGCCGGGCGCTGCAGGTGTGCGAAACCTCCGGGCAGGCCCACGGGACGGCGCCCGGCCCGGCGGGGGTGGCGGGCAGCGTGGGGGGTATCGGCCCCGCGGTCCGTCGCTCCTCCCGGTGCGGAGCCCGGGCTCACTAGGCAGCCGAGGATGAAATCTTGGCAGCTGACTGCAGGCGTGGGAGATGCCCTTCAGGTAAGGCAGGGGCGGGGAGGGGGCACTGGGAGCCAGCCTCCGCTAGCGGCGGAGAGAGCTCCCGAGCCCCCGGCTGGGAGGCGAGGCTGGGAAGGGGGCCCGGGGGTGCAGTTGACATGTTTGGCGGCTGCTGCTGCTGTACAGCCGCCGTCAGTGACTTCCCGACATGAAGGTGGCCAGGTTGGTGTGTGCGGGGCTCCGGGCTGGGGGCTGCGAACGGCGGGCGGAGCGCGGAGCACTGACAGAGGCAGGCTGGCGGCGGAGCTACGCTTGTCGTATGTGAAGTTGCGAGGCTGCTGCCGGGCTGAGCTGCATCTGCACCCGCTGTTTAGCTGGCCGTCTTCTTATGGCTGTGTTTATCCGTGTGCGTGGCATGGGGCTGTCTGCGGGAGGGAATCCACGGGCATGTGTTGTGCTTGCAGAAAATAAGATGTGGAGGGATGATTTGTCCTTTCTCTGTGGCTGGGTGAAGTTGATGTCAACTTCATCTTCAAAGAGCTGTTTAACTTTCTTTTGATGGGCTATATATTAGCATTTATATGAAATACGGCAGGAATCTCATTAGAAATGGTTTTGTCAGATGAATTATTGCCTTTTAGCAGGCAGTTTACAGGATTCCTGACGAAACTGGCTGCTTTTTAAACTTTAGGGCACCAGCACATTACCGGTATAATATCATGATGTTAGAAAACACAACCTGCATGAAGATTTTAAAGTTTTATTACTGTACTTGTTAAAATACATGGGATAAACCAGCAGCAGCCTTTTCTTCATAAATCCAGTTTAAACCTACAGAGCAATACATTTGGCTAATAGTCCTTTTATACACGTACACATTTTAAAAGCAGAAACAGAGTGTAAGAGACTGGCATTTACAAATGTCTGTGTGTTGCCAGCTGGGTGTAATTGCAGAGTGATTGAAATATTTTGAATTACTTCAGCAATTTTCTTTCTTTAGAGAAAACAGACACACCTCAAAGTGTGGCAGTAATGTTGAAGGGAGTAGGGAAAGTGGGTTTTGCTAGCTCTTAAAAAAGGAATCTCACCCATACTGATTAGGAGTATGGTATTTTTCACAAGACTTGCTGTCACACGTAGGAGATTGTGGCACAGGCTGGGCTCTGTGCGTTTCAGGCAGTGAGGGTTTGGTTAGCAGCTCAGGCACCATAAAATCACAGTGCTGTCAGGGCCATACAGTAAATTTTACCTCAGGTAGTTTATTTAGATGTTCAGGAATTTAGCAAGATCGAAACCAGTCTTTGTATCTATCAGTTCTGTAGTGATAAGGAATTTGGTCTTGATACAGAAGGATTTATGTAAGTATTAACTAGGAAGTTAATGGTTATTTTTGATTAGGAACTACTTCAAAAATGTGGCTTATGTGCAGTACCTCAGGTTCATATGAATTTCTACACTGAACAATAGACATGTGTAAAGTTTGAACGTTCTGACATTCTGTTCATAGATTGTAGCTTTTTCCTGATACTTTTAATATTGACATTGATCTGTTCGTTGGTTGTGCAAATGAAGGTAACTTCTGAAAAGTGAGGCAAAATGCTGTTTGGTGAAGAGCCTTCCCTTGCCTGCAGGAAGAGTGGCAGCAGTGCACGTTAACACCATTCAAATCCGAACCATTTAATGGGAGTAAAGTAGTTTTTTGGATGATACTTTATAGGTGCTTCTCAGTGAGTGCATGTGTAGCATCTGTCAATCATTGGTTTTACTTCCTTTCAACCTATGTGTCTATTCAAGATTCAATCATCTGTTTCAGAGTGCGTTTTACTGAATCAGTACCAAATTTTAGACACTTTAGATTTAGTAAACGTAGCGTCATGTTTCTATTGCCTTCCCTTTAATACATGGGCAAGAAGTTGTATTTATCAGTGCCATCTCAGCATCCAATATGCTTAGACTTTGGCAAGTGTAAGCAGAAATAATTATACTCCTTTCCAAGCAGTTTTGGAAAGATTGAGCTTTGTGTTTCTACCTGCTCCTACACGAATAAGTATTTGAAATCACAACAGCATAACAACAGATGGATGAAACAACTTCAGTGTTACTGTTGTATATCAAAGTGTTACAGTCGGTCTAACTTCAACCCAGTTGCTTCAGTAGTAGCTTTATCATGGAATTGTTCAGCTTTATTTTGGGTAAAGTTTTCAGAGTGTCTTCGTTTTGCTCACAGAGTACCAAAGTGTCCAGGAACAAGTAACTGATTTATTCAGTGGTAAGCCTTGTGATATTCTAAATGTTATAAAAGGTCTAGAAAAACGTTTTTAAGTGTAATATTGGAAATTTGGGCTTTTCCTATTGCCATGAAAAATATTAGCGTTCAATGTTAATACATTTGCTGAAGAGAAATACGTTGGAAATGGCAAATGAAGCACCAAATTGGAAAGAAGAAGGAGAAATGTTTAACTCTTGCTTTGAAGTTATTATAGCAGCAATTGTGAAACAAAAAACCACACCATGGAAAGTAAACCATGTAAGACATGTGGAGTCTTTTAACCATCAAAAATACAGTGTCTAAATTTTATTTTCTATTTGAACTGAAGTAACATGCTAAGAAGGGATCATGTTTAGGATAGCTCAAGCCTACTAAAGCTAAGCTATTAGTTGACCTTGGTGGTAGGGATTTTGGAGTTTTTCTTTAAATGATTGTTGCATGGTAGTATGTTCCTAGAATTTACAGATGGCGACACAGACTGCAGAAAGCCTTGATAATGTCAGGTGGTTTTTCAGTGTTTTGGTGGGCTTTATGTGTAAAAATGGCTTGTACCTTAAAACATCCTCTTGGAACTAATTGCAGCTTTGGAAATTGCTTAACTGTAAGTGATAATAAGGTTTACTTTTCAAAATTGCTGTTGTATCATGAATAGTCTTATTTTCAATCCATCTGTACCATCTATTTAGAAAAGTTAACTGCCTTTAATTATGTTTTGGAATATGTGACCGAGGAAATATTTTCATCAACTCAGTTGTCAGTAACGAACAGATTCAGATTCACCAATGCAGAGATGATCAGTTTTCACAGGCATGCCTTTTTCAACACAAGATATACCATGAGTATGTAGTCACTAGAGAGAAGAAAAGTTCAGGTTTTTCAGTTAAAAAGGTGCATCCTAAATATGTGTTCTCTAGAGTTCCCATGCTGTGGGATTGGTTTTGGGTGAGATACTAGGCAGCTAGGTTAGTGACAAGAAATAAATGTGTGACAGATTATTTCTGCTAGCGTTCCATTCTAAATTTGTCTGTGAATAAAGTTTAATTTCATTGCCTGAGATCTTTTGTCAGCTGTGGAGTTCTGTACCTGTAGGAACAAGTCTTTTCCTTTTCTTTTTTCTTTTGAAGGTATCAAATGGAGATGTTAAGGAATGTGACAGAGCTGCTCTCTGCAGTGACACTGTGCACTCACTACTTTTATTTTTGGGAAATGTAAGAAAGTGCTCTGGGGGACTGGATTAGAGTGTAAGCATTTCTGCCTTTCTTAATTGTGTCTTCATCATGCCTGTTCTGCATTTGATTTCAGTTATCCAGGTTAAGTTGCACAGGCTGTAATTTTCCTCTGTTGTCATTGGAAGTACAGTGCAGCATGGGCTTTTTCAGCAGGCTAGAGTCAGAGACTGGATTTGTCCTGTGGTTAATTACAGGTTTCATGCACAGCTATAAGGCTTCTGACGAGTGATATTTTCGTGAGGGTCAGGAGTATTTTTTTAAAAGCTGTTGTTTCACAGAGGCTTATTAGTTGACTTTCACAAATGGGGAGGCACACACAAACTTGGTGTTTTTTTTAAGTACTAAAATGGAGAAAGCACTTGAGTCAGCAGTAGCATCCAGATTCAGCAAAACTAAGTGATGAATTCAAGCAATTAAACAGGACAAAAGCCTAGTTTTGCTGCCTTGACTTAATGTGCTTCCAGTATTTTTTGACACATAAAAACTTCAGGATGTTCTTTCCTGTCAGGTGTTCACTAAAGAAAGTACTCCTCCAAACCCTAGAAACTCTTGACAATCCCCTTAATTTGCATTTACTCCCTCGGTTTTCATTAAATATTTTTGATATCTTGATACATTGATATCTTCTTCAGTTCAGGATACCTGCACTTCAGTAACTACTCATTTAGGTACCTGCATTTTTGGTAGTGATAAATAATGCTAGACAGATTGGTTGAATATATAGGAATTAATAAAAGAGTATCTTCTAATTAATGTTTAATATGTATTACAAGTAAGATGATGAAATGATAAAAATAAGATGATAATGATGATTACAAATTCAAGAAATGTGACTATTTCCATGTGAAAAGCCAGAACTTTTGGCCTTATGCATTTGATTTTCAGTAGTTTTAAGCAGATTTCCTGTCTAGTACTTACTGGAAATGGAAGCAGGTGAAAAAGGGGAGAACGGTGAGCAGAGAGAATTCTTGGATGGACCAGCCTGAACCGGAACAGAGCTTTAGAACTTAGCAGTTCGCCCCTTGTATATTGCAGCATGATGTTAAATGCTGGGAACAAGCTCCCACCCTTTGCAAATGGGAACTGTTCTGCTTGTGCTGTGGGGCTTACGGGACAGGTGCTTACGTTTTTCTTTTTTTAAATGAAATGTTTTCCTGGGTAAAGTTGAACTTTGTGATGACATGAATATGAGTTATCTGGGAATGAGATTTGATCCTATTTTCAGGTAAGTCAGTCAGGTGGGGACTTGTTTCCAACTACTAAACTGCATCTAATGGTTCTCTTCTTCAACTGCGAAGATGTGTTACAGCAAAGTGAAGTGAGAAGCTTATGTGGCACGTCTCTGCTGCTTATTTGGAGACCTATTTGTCTGCTGCTGAGACCTTGCACTGTTACATGATGCTCTAAAACGAATGGCATCATTTCAATGATTAATGTCATTTGAGATGAGGCATAGTATCTATGAAGAACTGCTGCCACAGTGGAGCAGATATTTCTTAAACATGACATTTAGATCAAGCCCTAATGCAGTGTCCTGGCTCTCCCCTTTTTGTACTGTTTTGCTGACTTGAAAGTTTTCCTGTTAGCATCGAGTGTTCATCTCTTTAAAATGATTCCACCTTTCTAATGCAGTGTGTCCCGTGGCCTTCTAATCCTGGGAACTGCAGATCAGCTCTGGCCTCTTGAGTTTTTGTGACCCAGGGTTTAATATTTGATATCAACAAGTGGTATGTGTAAAAGGAACAGATTCGTTTTTCAGAGGAATATATATAGGGAAAGTTTAATATTTGCTTGTGATAGAGAAGAATCTCAATTCTTGTTTGTTTTGGGCTTTTTAGGGTAATTTTTTTAAGACTAGATGGAAAATGAATATCATCTAATGATTTTATTTGAAGATGTTTGCTATTTTTAAAACTTTTATCTATTAATAAGGTCTGTGTGATGATCAGTAGCATGTTGTCCCATTTTTCCATCATGCCAGTTTAATCAGCACCATGTGAGGCTGTAATCCTGCACTAATCTTGACCGTTAGTAGGAAAAGCAGGATACCACTCTCTGTGCCAGGGAGAAGCACTGTCCAAGAACCAGATCTCATTTCAAATGGCTTTTCATTCCAATTGAGAGGCTTTCCCAGTATCAGCAGAGTGAAAAATCCAGCCATGGCAGACTGAGCTACCAACAGAGAAGCCATGGGAATCAACTTAATTCCATTTTGACTTTCACATTTGAAAGAGTGAGCTTGTTTCTTCGTGCTAGTTCTTTCATTGAGCCAAAATAAGACTTACTGTTTATCGAAGGAAGACCTAAGGAATAGGATTGAGTATTTTTAAGTTTATTCTTTATTTCCAATTAGAATTTTAAGGTGTCTCCATCTCTCCAACAACTATCTCTAAAAATGAGAATAGGTAAATCCAATTCAGCAGTCACGCAACAGTTTAGCTGAACTTCTGATTGCCCAGATTATAGACTCTGAAGAGCAGAGTGTTTTACCACCACTATGTGGTAGCTGTGGTTCACTGATTGCACCCCTTCTTAACACAGTGACTGTAAAGCTAGAAAAATGGGGTCAGAGAAGAGCTGACTTGCGATATGTTACAGCTTGTGGTTTGTCAGTGAAATTAAACTTCATAAAGAGTTCACAGAAGGCTGCTGATCGCCTTTTGGATAGGCAGTAGGTACAGTGGACAGAGCTCCTGCTTAATCCTTGCCTGTCCTATAGGAGGAAAAACTCAGTTTGTTGTTATGCCATACCTAAGAACAAGCAATAAATAAGTGTAAATAATAAACACCAACCATGTCATACAGCTGTTACTATCTCACAGCCTTCCTCTAGCAACCTCTAGTAATTAGCTGCTGGAGAATTAAAAGTGGTGCGAAGCTGAAGCCTGTTTGTGTGGTAGCATTTCTTCTAAGTAATCAAAGCGACTTGTTTGTATGTTAGTGTTTCTTCTAATTAGTGATTGTGATTCAGACCTTGGGCAAGGCATTCTACAAAGGGGAGGTAGTGTGGCAATTCTGCTTTCCTTCATTTTCACCTACGTGTATCTGGGCAAGCACTGGACAGCATTCCATCCTGATGCTAAAATGAGAGACTCTCTGGTCTGAGAAAAGCACTGACGGAGAGGACCACTCTTACATGTCACTGGGTCTTCCCTCCTCTCTGAAAGGATCATCTTTCAACTGTCGTTTGTGATAGACTTCCAGTTAATCTTCAAAAGCTGTGAATAAATGAAGTTTCATTGCCTCCCTAGACTACCTGTTGCAGCACTTAACTAGCTTTGCTGGCTTCAAAATGGGATCTTTTTCACTAGACAAATGGAAATTTCTTCAAGTTTTAGCACTACAAAGGAGCCAAGGACATTGTTGCCATTAGAATAAGGGGACAAAGAGGGATGAGGAAGCTGAGATTCTTACGGGCATGCAGGATGTATATGCTTATTCCTCCACATTTGTGTCTGTGAAGCGTCAAGATTGTGAAATTCTAACAATTCAAGCAGTTGTTTTCAGGCAGTTGTTCCATTGAGAGTAGGAAGGAGGATCAGGTAACTAAAAATCTTTTGCAGTTTATTTTTAACAAATTGTCAAATTTCATCAATATTTTAAGAAAACTGGAAACAGGAAGAAAAAGAGAGAGCACTGCAACTTTGCCGTGTTTCATTGTGCCTTTTTAAAGGCAATCGTCCTTTTTTTCCCCACTGAGAAGTTTCCTTTTTATTTTCCCTGCACAATGCAGCACTGCAGAAATACTTGGGTTTAATTTCAGTTTGTAACAAATGTTTCATTTTGATCTTTCAACACTGCAGACAGCAGACTGTTTTTTTTTTTCTTAAAGAAGCAAATTCTGACATGCAATTGGACATAATGACGTTGACACGTTCTTCTCCCTCTGAGCAGCGAGTAGGATGTGAAGCTGTGGTCTTGAATTACAGAAAGGAAGGTGTAGATTATGCATGAGAAAGGCTTCCTGATAGTAAGAATATTTAATATTTAATAAGGTGAGTTAGGCAGATTGTAGGATTCCTATCACCAGAAGCTTTTAGGAAAGGTTTGGGAAGCAAATGTCAGGGAGGTGGTGGAGTCACCATCATTGGAGGTGTTCAGGAGGAGACCTGATAGGGTGCTTGGTTGCATGGTTTAGTGGATTAGGTGGTGTTGGATGATGGGTTGGACACGATGATCTGGAAGGTCTCTACCAACCTGGTCTACTCTATTCTATTCTACTCTACTCTCTTCTACTCTACTCTCTTCTACTCTACTCTCTTCTACTCTACTCTCTTCTACTCTACTCTATTCTACTCTACTCTATTCTACTCTACTCTATTCTACTCTACTCTATTCTACTCTACTCTATTCTACTCTATTCTACTCTACTCTATTCTACTCTATTCTACTCTATTCTACTCTATTCTACTCTAGTCTATTCTACTCTAGTCTATTCTACTCTAGTCTACTCTACTCTACTCTACTCTACTCTACTCTACTCTACTCTACTCTACTCTAAAAATACAGCTGTATGCCTTGGTATGTAAAGATGCAGTAGAGAAGTAATTTCTAGCCAACAGAAGTTGTTCTCATTTGTGTGTATTCCTTTTAAAAGATTAGGAAGTTCTCTCCCAAACCCCAAACTTTTTTCTTATTCAGCAGCTGATTCTCTCTTAAGTCTATAGCAAGATTTAATTTTTTAACAGAATTGAGAATCTGACCTCTTGCTGTTTTCACACAGCTGTGAGAGAAGGCAGTGAATCACTATTACAAATATTTTTCCCAAGAAACAGAATTTGGAAAATTCTGGACATGGCAAAGTTTCTGATGAAATTGTGGGTCTTTCTTTGAAACTTGTTGGGGGTTTTTTGAGGTAAAGGATATGAAGTTCCTCAACCCCTGCTCCCAACTTCCCTCCCAATAGTTTCGTCTTACAACAGCTGGTGAAACTTGTATGTAGTTTACCACTGAGCTCTGAGAAAATTCTTGGGCTACATTCAAGGAAACACTGAATAATCCTCTCTGTAAGGGTCAGGGCAGGTAGAATTGGGTGCATTTAAAGAATGAGCTCAATATAAACTCTTATACCACCTATATTACCTACAAGGGTTTCCCTTGTTCCTTTAATATTGCCTTGAGAATTTAAACTACAAACCTGTGATCTAAACTAGGATATTTTGAATCTAGTCTTGCTTTATTTATGGAAAGTAATTTTTTCTTAGGATAACTGCACAGTCTTTCCCAGCTTCTATTGGTGACTTAAGATTTCTGAATAAAAAGCTGGTTACACAGAACATATTATAGCAGTTGAGACCTTGTTATACTATTAAAGAGATGTAAGAGCACCTTAGGGCTGGAGAAGCTCTGTTGTACTATTTTCTATGTAATATTCTACATATTCTATATAGGAACCAACTGCCTCTTGTCAAAAATGCTTTGAATGAGGAAATAATAGACATTGAAAGGATCTTCCTTACCCGACAGCACACGTGGTTGGTTCTTGTCTTGAGAATTTTAGTTTCTGGACTGAAACTGAACTCTTTTGATTCGCTGTAAACATTGCAGAAGGATAAGCGTGTTTACACCATCCCCCTCCTCCTCCCCACACCCCCACCCCCCTTCCAGCTACTAAAGCCAACAAGTTGTCTTAGGACAGAAGACTGTGTAGAGGAAACTAAAATCTGTGAAGTTAGTACTCTGTCAGTTGCTATATCACATGCATCTTTCTTAAAGACTGGGAAGGAATAGTATGAACCACAGTCCCAGTGTGCTCCAGACTTATTCCTTGTATGACACAAGCCCCTGTTGTGCCTAACCAGGGTTTTTCTGATTGGCTTCAGCCTTTCTCTGGAAAAGAGAGCAAACCTTACTTTTCAGCTTAGAAGTGCCATCATTTTGAATGAAGCAATGCTACCATTAGTGAAGTTCAAATACAACTGTGGGTTTTTTGTAGCAGTCTGTAGCAAATAGGAAACTGATACAGAAACACTAAATTACATTTGGTAATAGCTGTATTTAAGAAATATCTGCCAAGATACTTATTGTGTGCAGACATTTCAACCTTGAATGAGTTTATAAAGGATTTAGTATTTTCATATGCTTCAGTGTAAAGCCATCTGTTGCAGTGACAGAACAAAGTGTTGAGAACAAGAACGAACGTATGTTTATGGAAGTACTCCATGAATTGTTAACAGGGAAGACACGAGATCCACAGTAGTATCTTGTAACATATGGGCAAGGGATGTGAAAAAAGCATGGCAGTCATCTTCCATATTTACAATTATGATTTCTTCTCTAGTTTCTTTTTGTGTACAGATGTTTAAAAAGTGTCAGTTCACGTGGTGAGGGAGAGGGGAACACTGGGTAAGGTACTGTTTGCATCCACCTTTTATAGCTTTTATGTTTCTGCTCTCTTTTCTGACAGTTTTAAACTTGTATCTGGACATGCCAGTATGTGTGTTATACCTTATGTCGTGTTTTATACATCTATTGGGCTTTTTAGTGCAAATCAAACAGCCTCAAACACTCACAGGAGCCGAACTTTACTAGTACCTTCTTCCCATCACCCATTTGGGACAGATTTTTATACGTGTCTGCACAAAAGAATGAATCCCATTATGCTGTTTGAAGTTCGAAGTTGATATAGTGTGACTTTTAACCTGTCATACCCCAAATATGGGACACAGTGTGGGCTAGTAAGAGATACAAAGAGATTGCAGCAGAAAAAAAAAATGGCACTGAGACATCAAAAAGAAAGCAAGTGTTCAAGAAAAGTTACTTTGACTCTTTTGTCAGTGGTATTGCAACAAGAAAAATCTAGTTCTGAAGAACCTGTACAGTTGGATTTGTAGTTACAAGGTATAAAGAATGTATTTTACAGTGGTTCTGTTATCCTCAGGTCTGTGTTCTCTCTACAGGTTTGGGTAACTGGGAGAAAAGATTGAATTAGATTGTGCCTTAGCAACACTATGAATTTTCTAGGAAGTGTATTTTATGTTTTCAAATGATAGATCAAAAAGCAAAAAAAGAAGAAGAAAGAAAGGGATGTGTGCTGAAGGGTTATGGAGCAGGTTATGGTATAAATCTCTTGCCCATCTAGGTATGAAATCTGTTCTCTAAGCAGGGCACAGCTTGCCTGCGGGGTCGGGGGAAGCTGCTCAGTTTGAATTGGCAGCATTCCACATGTGGGAAAGGGCAGACCTGATTTTCAGTTTTTAGAGAGAGTTTTAGGTTTTACTCTAATAATCTGTTTTAATGAGTTTTATAAACATAATATGGATTAATTTTCATCAGCCTTCAAAAACTCGAGCCAGTGGAGCACAAAGGTGGGAATAGACAAATATGGCACAACATCCCCCTGCGGTAACAAACACCAAAACTATCCAGGTATTGACAGTGTTGTCACTCTGTGTTAATTGGTAATGTTCAAATCAGTTTGCTCTGAGTCAGTTTGGAAGTGTTGAAAGCATTGCATTGCAATGTCTTTCAGCTATATCAAGTTTTTCCGTGACAGCAAAATGCGACAGTGGCCACGACTGAACTTTTATGTGAGGTCTGATAAATATGCACGTTCTCTATAGTTTACTTAGCAACAGTGACATCTGCTGCCTAATAGGGAAATCCCAGCTCTTTTTCAGAGCTGAAAAATAAGCAGTTTAACACTTGCTCAGTAGATTATCTCCTCGATTTGTTTGACTGTCATGAAGAATGGTAAATGGTGAGATGATTATATTCTAATGCTGGCTAGCATCAACCGCTTGTGAAAATTATTGCCTGATGAATCCTACGGTGCCATTAATTAAGACTGGTACAAGGGGAATGTACAACATTCATTGATAACTACAAAGAGAATGTGGAATAGTGTGTTTTGTCTTAATAGAACTGGTTCTCAGGACCAATCAGTAAAAAAAAACAACCAAGAAACATGCACAGTCCTAATGGGTTCTATCAATAACCTGAGTGAGGTTTGCTCCTCTTTGCTGGGGATGTTCATCGTGTCCTTAGAGAAAAGGTTGGTTCCCAGCAGATCAGCATCCTGGGGCATGTTGCTATCACATCTGCTGTTAACAGGCTGTGAGCAGGGCCAACAAGGGAGGTTTCTGCTGTCCACATGTATGTGCACTCTGCCCACAATGGTACAAAGCCCTGCCACTTGTCTTCCAGGCAGTAATGTTTGTTGCTTTAGGTTTTGCTGTTCGATCTTGCTCTGTAACACTGAGAATCTTCTTTATGTGGTTTTCTGCTAATAATATTACCCAAATGTCAAAAACATACTAAATTGTTAGAGGAGAGAGATGAAATTTTTCTCCTAGAATATTTTTCCTCCTGGTTTTATGGTAGCTTGTCATATGCTACAGAGGCTATGCTGCCTGTTGGTAATTAAAATTGCCAGTAGCGCCGCCCCCCTTGCTCCCCCCAGGTATTCCATGGGAGATAGTACCATGAAGTGCTTTTCCCCAATTGATAATGATGCTGGCTGCTGGTTTTCTGGCACTTAGCACAGTTGATGTGTACTAATTTGTTTGAGCTTGACTCTCAGGGAAGATCAAGGAGAGGATCAGCTAGTTTAAGTGTACTTACCAGGCTTAGGTATGAGACAAAGTATCAGCAGTTTGTGTATGGACAGAAAGAAAAATTGAGGAACCTTAAGCTGCTCTGCTGGGAAAAAGCAAGAGGGAAGGAACAAACAAATAACTGTGGTGCGGTGGTGGTGGCAGAGAGATTGAGAGGGATGTGTATTCAGCACTGCATTCTGACACATCTGCATTATGCCTGGATCACAGCACAAGTCCCTGTATGCCTTCAAAAACGTGACTGTTGGTGCTACTTCCCTTTTGTCTTAATTCTGTGTTGTAAGTCAGGTTATGAATCATGCCTGTGTCTCAGAGAGGTGGGTTGAGGATAAGCACCTGAAAAATTGTGAGGAACTTCTGAGGCTGAGCCTCGGATAGAAATTATGATTCATTGTCCTTCTGTCCCGTCTTTTGTCGGAGTTTCGCTGATGGCACTGAATTTCATATGGAAGAAGAGAAATAATCTGAAACATTTCCACCCTCCCTAAAGGAATAAATGCCAAGTGCAGAGCTACTGATTAAAAACATCTCTCTGAGGAGCCTAACAGGAGCTAATCCTTAGGATATATTTAACTAACTTCTAATCTCTTTCACTGTAAGTGCATTGAGAGGTAAAAGTTTCTTCCATTTGCCATAGGTTGCCTCGTTCTTCACAGAGTTATCTTTTCACTTACTCCAAGTTAGCCCTTTCTTCTGTTTTGCAATTATGCTTTAGTAAGAACACCATTCTGGTGCTTTAAAAAGTACGTATTGCCAAGCAAAACAGCAAAACATCAAAGCTGACTTAGTGTGAAGACACCAGTAAAATACTGTCTCTCTTTCCTTGCACCTCTCTGGTGTAGTATGAAATCTCTTGGCTAGCAGTGATAATGGAGGTATTGTTTTCTCCCCTTAAGCAAAATGATGTTTCTCAAGTAATTCACTGCAGTGCAAATTATAACTGCTCTTTTTGTCATGACAGGACTGTAATCATCTTGTGTCACTGGTCACCTCTCTAACAGCTTCTTGGCTCTTAATGCTGTCAAGTGGAATTAAAAAAAAAAAAAAAAAGAGGAAAAGAGGAGCTTTCTTGCCTTTTCCCCCCCCTTTAGCTGGTGCCAAAGCTTTTGACGTTTACGTATTTTATGTGGAAAATAAGTTGGTGATTATTGGAATTATTTTTATATCATAGAATAATTTGCTATTGAGTGAAACATGAAAGCTACTTGGAACATTAAAAAGCATTTATTGCAGGCTGATTTATCTATTACGTGGGTTCTCTGAGATGCTTTAAAGTGTTGCTTCACGTCTACATAATTAATGTAGATAAAGAAGGAAATAGAAGTCAAATTGAAGTCTGAGACCTTGGAGGAGTGAAGGAAGGGTATTAGGTTATAACAGATACAGGTAAAGAACTATTTTGGTGCAATTGTTTGTATTTTTCATCAGCATCTCCCATGTGAACCATGATTCCTGTACACAGTCTTGTAATCTCCTGCAGTGGCAATGATTCAGCTTAAAAATCAATAGGGCGTGAGGTGTTTCAAGTTCTCATTATTGTAATGTGTCAACATCACTTCAGTGACCCCAGAGCCCTATGCTGGCTGATTTGTTCTCTGATTTATTGTGCAGTCTTGTAGGGCAAACTATAATTTCACTTGCAACCAGAACCTCTACTTTCATGGTTTGTGTCCCAGTCTCCAGTCATTAGGATGTTCAGAGATAATCAATAGCTGTGTTTGCTACTGAAGGTTGAATGAAGTTGTCAAGCAGGTAAATTACAAAGAATACAAACAAAAGAACATTGTTCTGGCTGAGCAGAGCAGGAAATGTTTGTATTTAAAATTTCAGTCCCTATCAACTCAACAAATGTTTTTATTGCTTAGCATGGGCATAATTTATGGTCCCCTGTATGCCTCGAAGTTTCAGATCTTAAATTTTGTAGTTGTAAGTACTTACTATACCACTTTGTCTTTAGGTTATCTGTGCTCCTTTATGAGTCTGTTATCTTTGCTATATCTGTCCAAATTTAATCTGATGAACAGGAAACTAATAATTTTAATGACTCACATTTCATAAACTTATAATTTCACAGTCCTCCTTCTCCACTCCTCCTAATCTTGATGGTTCTTTACATGAGCAGAGTGATGGCAGTGTAGTCTTTATCAGCTTATCCTGGACGGTATCATACCTATCACTGTATTTAGAATATCTAAAAACTGAGCTAGCATAGCACAACCAAAAGCTCATGGGACTTTCACTGCATTGACATGTACACCTCACATGCTAAACTGCTAACCACAGCTTCATGCAGCAACCTTGAAGCCAAATATCTGAAATTCCATAGTGGTACCCATTTAACTTGAATTCTTCATTTTTTTTTATTAAACAGAATTTTGTATTTTAGGAGACTATTATTGTATTCTTATCTATTTAATAATAAAATCCCAAACCAGGAAAACTGCAGTATGTATAGTACAAATAGTAGTTATATGGAGCAAGACTGTAATGGTCTGGAAAATATGCTGCTTCAGGATTTTTTTCCATTCTGTATTAGTGGCTCTTTGACCATTATAAAGGTGTATGATGAAGAGCATTTGGCAGTAGCTTTCTGCATTTAACTTAAAGGAATGTAAAAGCCTAGATGATGCACTGTTGAAGAACAGAAGTGCAGGGTTCCTGAGGTAAATTTGCTATTATATTTTGCAGTGGAACTCGACTTCACCACTGTTCACAGAATCACAGAATCACCAAGGTTGGAAGAGACCTCAAAGATCATCAAGTCGAACCCGTCATGACTCCTTCAAGAATGCCAGTGCTAGCTTAGGTGCTTGAGCTGTCATTGCTGTAGGAATCATTTGCTGCGTGGTTGCCCCGTTCTTATGCCCTTTCCAGGCTAGTCACTGTTGTCTCCTCTGTGGGAAAGGACAGATGGGTACCTGGTCCAGCCCAAAGTGATCATTCTTTTGGATTGGGAATTGTTATTTAATGAATGTCACCAGTATTTTGTCTCCATAACATTGTAATCCTTGAAGGCCTGCAGCAGAAACATAGGCACTTCTGCATCTGGGCATTGCTTTTTGGATTCAGTCTGAGTACCGAAGCATATTAGCAGAGTGTCAGTTACGTGATAAATATCCAGCAACTGGAAGTGCACAAAGAAGTAGGAAGCAGATCATCTGTATATTTTATGTTTCATCAAAACCTGCTGACAGGGCAGTATTTTTCCAGTATACATAACAGATTTAATATTTTCCTCCTTCTGAAATACTTATTTCAAAACTTTCAGCTTAACAATTGGGTGCTCACAGTTTACCTCATGAGAAAACTTCAGGCAGCATTTGAATGTTTGTGTGCTTTAAATTAAATGCATCTGAAATCAGTCATGTTTTGAAAGTTATATGGAACAATAAGATCTATTTCCACCAACAAATCTAATACAAAGAAGAAGAGTATTTTGATTTGGAAACAAAGAAGTCAAACCTAGTGTTTCCAATTAAAGGTCAGAAATCTTCCCCTCACCCAAACCATCAGTTTTAATGGTAGTCTCTGAAAATTTCTTTGTGGTGTTCAAGCAATTCAGGGGCACACTACAAAGGCAATGAACACTTTAAAAAATCCTTAGTTGCAAAACTATTAGTGTATAGGTATTACTGCCATTCAGTAGGCTGTTATTATTCAGTTTCTGAAAGGAAAGGTTGCCATCCTTAGTGAACATAGTGCATGTACAAATTCATGTGTGTGCTTCTCAAACAAGCATGAAACCCTGGCATCCTTGACTGCGGTAGGACTTGTGGACAGATTTTAGGTGGTTCCTGAAAATCAGCATTAGAGTGTTAGTGCACTGTGGAAAGAGGGTTGTGGGTTTTTTAATATGAAAGTCTCTCATAAGCATTTACTAAGCTGATCTAGTTAAAGATTTTTCCATGAAATTAAAATAATTGTCATGGGGTTGCTACAGCTTTAAAAAGTTAACATTTCTGGCCTTACACTTCACAAAAAGAAGTTATATAGGTCTTTTCTGCATGAGAATTTGACCTATATAACAGAATAATCTGGCATAATGCAGAGAAGGGGGACGAGGGAGAAGATGGCTGTAGCAAACCTTTCAAGTGTGGCACAGGCCATGAAAATCCATGGAGCTGCTGGCAGGTAGATAACCTGTGCAAATTAATTTGCCTACTGTACATCCTATGATGTATAATTCATTTTACATTGTAGGTGTCCCACATTCTGGAGGCCAGGACTGGTTTTAAGTACCTCGTCTAAGCAGCTCATGCTTCCCTTGAAATGCTTATTTAAAAATGAAATGTCATAAATACATGGAAAACATGAAGAAAAGTTCTTCTCATTGTTGCTTTTGGAAAAAAACATCCTCATCCTCAATATAGCTTTTAATGTTTAAAGAAAAAAAAATCCTTTGTAGTTTGGCCTTTATTCCTTCTCTTGCCAAATACACGTTGCACCGTCACCCAGAGATTTCTAGAGTGTACAAAACATTAGAGAATTGGTTATTTTAGCTCCCTCTGAATACTTTTGGGAAATAGAGACAAATGTTGTAGTGCTGCACAAATCCCTCTCTAATTTTTCTCAACCTGTCAGTCAAATATTGAGGAGTATACATGAAGTGGAGCTAGCATTGCACAAATTCTGTACAGGGTAACCTTGTTGATTGCCTTAAGTCACGTCAGGATAAGCTTTTGGTTTTGGATGTGACTGACAGCTGTCACAAGACTGGTTGAGCAATGGTGCTGTCCAGCTAGTAATGGAGTTTGCACAATTAGTAAGGCCTAGTTGCACAATATACAGCTTAGATGGGAAGGGAAACCCACAGATAATAAATGACAGTGGCATTTGCTGCAGAAAGACACTTGTCTGACTCAGTTGTGTTACCCCTGTTGTGCCTGCTGCTGGCATTGAGAATGCAGACAGCTGATAGATTGCCAAGAGTGGTGGTAATGTAAATGCAAGTGAGATGACTGAGCAGAGACTAAGCAGCCACTGCTCCTTTTTGTTTTTAATTTGTTTTGGTCTGGTTTATCTAATCCAATTATAACCAGTGCATAGCAGAAAACAGCAGAAAGAAATTATTTCTCATCACTATTTGCTCAGTCATTTCAGTTATATGAACTCTGCTGTTAGACTTGATATCCTGTTCACTGTTTTTGGTGCAAGAAGCATAATTATTTCCTATTCCATCACAAAGCAGACTCCATCTTAGTTTGATTAGTATATTTAAAAAAAACATCCTGGTTCAGAAAAAATCTGGACACTTTCATTAATTTAATGTATTTTATTTGGAAACTCTACTGAGAGGGAAGTTGCACAGGAATGAAATTTTGAGTTCTTGTTTCCACTGAGTTATAAAGGCAGCTCATCAGACATCTTTCCTAGGATTTTCTCATACTCTGCTGTAATTAGGTGAGGAAACTGGAGATTCATGTTCTGGACCTGTGGGTATTGCTGTTGTTGCTAGTAAGTTGTCCAAGCAGTATTAAGGAACTGGGTGCAGGGGGGCAAGCTTTTTGCACTTTGAGACTCCCTGTAATTCCAACTAGATATATTGTTTTCAGTGTGCACTACTAAATACCTGCTGGTCCTGTCACTATAGGTAGCTGCAGCAATACCTGTATCCTTCTTAGTCACCTTTTGGGGGGGATGTGAAGCTTAGTGTTTTCAAAGCACTTTGAAAAGCGCTCTCTTAAAAGGATATTATGTGTGTGTAAAATACTGCTGCTCCTGCTGAAGCTTGGACAAACTATAAACCTTTGTGGCTGTAGAAAATTATTGAGTGCTGCATAAGCTGTTCAAGTGGTGCTTTACCAAATCAAAGATACTGTGCTCAAGCACTATAAAAAACCGAGAACTCCCATGGTGAGAGACAGCTTGCTACAATGGCATTCAATTCAAGGTCATACCTAACGTCAGTCACGGTAGGGAAAAAAGCCAAATTAAGTACTTTTAGCAGTGAAAATATATCGAGAATTAACATTAAGGGTGTGAAGATACTGGAAAGGAAAACACTAAAATCCATGTAGCAGAACAGTTGTGTAAGCAATGTTACAGAAATGGGCATCAGTATGCTAAGTCATTTACATTTTGTGTATCACTAATTGAAAACGCCTTCCTTAGGTGGTCTTGCATTTGGATGGCTTTGTTATTATAGCTGTTATCTGGACAGAAAATTGTATTAATATTTTGCTGTGAAAGGAATGGGAAGGTCATTAGCAAGCACAGCCCTGATTTGATGATAGGTTGTGTTTGCTTGTCGTCTTGGGACAACCAGCATTTGGAATTTTTCATAAAGTTTATGTGCTAGGAGATTTCTTAAGTAATACTCAGCAAGCTTTGTACCAAAATGCTGCAGGTAGGTACCAATTCTAGTTAGCATGTATTGAATCTTTAACAGTAGCTTGATACTGCATGAACTGTAAATGATATCTCCTTTGTTACTGAGCAAGCATTTACATTTGAAGAAGCCAAACAAACTGGTACTGAACCCTGGAGAAAATACTGAAGGTTTTAAACTTCAATACCATAATTCTTATGATACTGTATTATTACATGATATTTTAACATGACATGAAATAACTGATATCATTGAGCCATTTTCAACACAAAGGAATATTGATTAAGGTTATGCACGATAAAATTGTTAATTCTTGTTGTATAAAATCTTGGTAAATGACTAAGGTATGTGCCAGTAAAGGAATAGATGCCATTTGGTGATCTTGCAGTGAAGCAGAGGTTAGAAAGATGTCTGTTTATGATGTGCCTCTCAGTCAGCATAGACTTGCTTTGTCAGGGCTGATTTCATGATGATTTTAATTTCACATTGAATGAGTACTGTTTTTACCTCAGTAGCCTGAAGCCCACCAAGCAGCACAGAAGAATAGGAACTCTCCTCTCCAAGGAACTGAGCTCATGACTCAGGATCATGATGTAAGCTCACACGTATTAATACATACTCTGTGACTTTTCTCCAGGTTCCTTTGCCTATAAGTACATGACTTGGAGCTATTCTTAACTCTGTGGTGGTTCATTTGGAGAGTCCTAAGTCAGACCATGCTGCTTTTAGTGAAGGATCTGGAGATGCACAAATACCACAAGCCCTCACAAGTTCTAGTATAAGGAATTCAGAAGGGTGTCTCCTGTTGTGGAATTTAATCCTTGATTGGATGTTTTTTTCCAGCCCATCCTTGAGTTCTCAAACTCTTGTAGTTTATCAGTGTGTTAAAGTAAATGAATGAGATGAAATTTAGGTGCATTTTGTTGTTCTCCTCTTCCTCTGTGTTGTGACATTTCCATAAATAATAGATCAGTGTTTTGTGTACAGGAACTGTGTTCAGTAAAACTGGAATCCGGCAGCATTACAAAGTTGAGCTGAGGGGCATATGTTTCAGGGTGGGAATTGAATTTTTCCTTTTTGACAGGTTTCCTTGAAACTAGATTCATGCTGGCATCCAGATTTTCCTAGAAAAGAGAATGCCAGAATGCTGCAGTCAGGGCTGGTGCTCATTTTGAGCACTTCAGTAAACTGGCAGAGAGGGAAAGGCAGGTAGCCTGGAGGTTGCAAGTCTCTTGCCAAGGAGGGAACAGCATGGTAGTGCTGCGGGACCAGACTGAGCATGAACGGGGTTCCTAATCCTGATGATCCTAGGTACTCAACGTAAGTACTGAGCTAAACCTCAGCCTCACCTTTGTCATATTAAAGTTGTTTCACTGTGAAATGCTCTGTCCTCATCTATCTTCTTTACTAGCTATGTATCCACAACAAACTCAGAGATACCTCTGAAATCAGAAAGAAGGATTTTAATTTCTTCTTGTTGCATTCTAATTCCTGGGTGCCTGTTGTTGGTTACTCTTAAACTTTTGTTGGTCACATTGTATGTCTCTCACCGAGCTCTGAATTAACTTTTCCTGCTCCTGCATGTCTTAATTCCTGCTCCTGCATGTCTTAATTCCTGCTCCTGCATGTCTTAATTCCTGCTCCTGCATGTCTTAATTCCTGCTCCTGCATGTCTTAATTCCTGCTCCTGCATGTCTTAATTCTCTCTCATGCACTTAACATTAAAAGAAATATCTCCTTCTTTCATTTCCACTCAATGTTCCCATCACCTCCTGGAGTTAATAGAATTACATTCCAATATTAATATTCAATTTGCAATTTTGGAGCCTTGAAACATCACCTGCTCTGCATGGAGTAGTTTTTGTGGTGAGTTTTGAATGTGGTGTATTTTCAAAAGAACTAATGGGGTTTGATATCTACTGCACTTTTAAGAGATATTTTACATCGCCAGGAGGGCTTTCACTTGAAGGTTTTTTACTCTAGGATGTCCCTGTACTTTTTTTTTTTCCTCCTTCTTTTTCTTCTTCCCATAGTGCTTAGTGTGTCAATTGTACAAGACACAAGAAACTGGACAACAAAATTATAGAAGCAAGCCAGGCATGGAAAACAGGCACAAATACAGTAAATGGTATTGTTCCCCAGTGAAGGCGTTTGTAGCACTATGGAACACACACGTCGGTTAGATCACTTTCAGAAAGTATCCTAGCGGAACTGAAGTGTTAGTTAGAACAATGGTCTAATAGGAGGAGGTTCAGGGTACAACCTGGGATAAAACAAAGACCAGTGCAGCTATGGGGGAATGGCTCTGTAGTTTGCATCTTTTCCTCCCTAGCACCAGATACGAGTTATCTTTTCTATCAAAATTCCCAGGTAATTATATTTCAAAAGAAATTGAACAGAATGTGCAGATGCTTACCTATTTGATGTGGCACTTCCTACTCTGCCTCAGCAGGTACTTATTGTTCTTTTGGCACTGTTCTGATGAGCACGTGATGCCTTTAAAACACTCTTGGATGTAAAATATCGCTGTTGTGAGGGTATTATTTCTGACTCGCGTGCTTGATAGGCAGAAACATATGGCTAGCTGCAGGAATGGACTAAAGAGATGCAGATGACAAGGTGTCATTTGGGCGTGAACTCGTATAACACAATGGCTGGTGTCCTTTCAGGATCTTATTTGTTGTGATAGAATACACATATGATTTACTGTCACAAAAGTGGTTTATTTCAGGGCATGCCCATGTTAACAGCTCTCATTTTAATATCTAATCTGATATTGGAATCTAACCAACCAGGTCACATCTAAACAGCTCTATCTTCCCTTCAAAGACCTGCAAAGCTTACCAGCTCAGTCTCTAGATCACAGATAAATTGAACAGATTAAAAGCAGGAATAAATAGTTAGCAAGATTAACTACAAGCCTACAGTGTTTGGACAGACACTACAATTGGACTTGAGATGTCTTACATAATTGTGTCACCTTAAGCCTTGATTGCAAGTACTGAATACCTTTCAAAGTGTATCTTTAATTTCTGGTGGAAGCTCATGGATGCAGGGAGGTTGGAACTAGATGATCCTTGTGGTCCCTTCCGACCCTGACTGATACTATGATATACAGGTTACTGGGTAAGGCTGCATTATCCATTGGATAATGATAAGGTTTTTTAATGCTACATAATTCTATCAGTAAACTGAAAATTATGAATTCTTTCCCAGTGTGGATGACTTAGCCCATGTACTTTGCACTATTATGATGGATTAGATCAATATACAATCTCTTACAAACTGCCTTAGAAGATCACCAAGCCTTTTTATTGCTCAGGTGACTTCCAGTCTAGGTGCTCCAGCCTTTCAGGATTGAACAAGCACTGCCACTATACTTCTTCCACCTATTCCAAATCTTTCCCAAACAGGCCTAGAGGAGTTTTTTGTCTTCCATAACATATTTCATTTATTTTGGAGACCACTAATAGGGGAATTGTCTTTGGTGTTGTTTTTTTCCCTAAATAAATAGGACTTCTGCATTTCATGAAGGTGAATTATAAAGCAGAAGTGAATTATGTACCGTAGAGGTCTGTGATTGACTTTATCAGTTTATCTGCTTTCGGTTTAGCAAGTCTTTAGGATGAAACACTCTTTCATCCACATTCATATTAACTTCCCCCCACCCCTCCTAAAAAAAAAAAAAAAAAAAAAAAAAAAAAAAAAAAAAGTCATTTTCTCAGTCTTTAGAAATGTGAAGACATTGCTATTGTGCTCCTCTGTTCTATCCCGTTGCTTTCAACTTCCTGTTTAATAAGATACAGGACATCCCTCATAAATTCTGTATCATCAGTGTAATGTTGCTTTGATGATATATTGCATGCTAAGCTGGCAGTGGCATGAAAGGACAATGTGGGGCTCAGGAGAGATCTATTTACATTATTTTTTTTCTTGAAGTATTCTACATTTAAGTGTGTCTAGCAACAGAAGACATTGGTAATCTAAAAACTTAGCAGTCATTGAGGATTCTCAGGATGCTTGATCAATTTTTATGTTGATAATTGTCAGCATTATTTATCTCACAATCATCTGCAAAATCAATAAATGACACTAATAGTAGGAGTTTAGGTACTATAGTTTTGTTTGGGTGTGGAGGCTTAAAGATACTATGCACATGATTTAGTTGTGCATTGGTTCTCAACTCCTTTCCTGATAGGGTCTCACACTGACCTCCCTAGATGGCAAAGAGATTGAAGCCATAAGATTGACTTCCCACCCAGACTGTAAATGCCCAGCTGTCTTCTCCATCTGCTTTAGGAAAGTGGTTCTGTTACATTCCCTTCACATTTATCAAGGTTCCTTACCAACACAGTGCCTGCACTTGTGACTTGCTGCCTCTGCACGAGACACAAACAATTCACTCGGCCAGGATGGATTTATTTTGTTTCCAGAGGTCAAGAAGTCCATCTTTGGTAGTGGTTGTCATTATCTCTGCATAGCTCTGAAACAAACATCTCTGTCAGTGAGTAATTACTAATGTTGTGTGTTTTGGATGATTCAGATATATGCTAGACATAGTGGGAAAGTATCTTCCCCTGTAAATCTCAACAGAAACTATTTGATCAGAAAAGCAATAATGACTCAAAGGAGCCAAACATCAGCTCTGTTGTTGTTGTCTTCCTTGACCCATGCTGGTTTGGAACCAGAGCTGTCCTGGATGCCACATGGCACAGTTCTGCATCTCTTGATGTGAAAACCTACAGAACGCTCTTGATGGAACATGAAGTGTTCTGCACTTTGACCCTGTGTGTTCTGCACTTGGTGACTTCTCCTCTCCCCTCACACCCTTCCACCTAGGATTAACTCTCAGTGTCCTCCCTGCAACTGAAGAACCAATTACTTAGATATCATCCCTCTCTCTCCTCTGACTTGCTTCTCGGGGGGGTGGGGCGAGTGATTCTCTACGGAAAATAAAACAAGAGTTCTGGAACAGGCTACACCTAGTAATCAGCTGTTGTGACCCTTCTCTGTGTGAACTTGAAGGAAAGAGTAAACAGTCAGACTTCAGTCATAGAAACCCAGGTACAGTGAGAGTGGGTCTAATGACTTTGGAAGCTTATTTCAAACATAAGACATTATTTTAAGCTTTCACTTCATTTTCCTGCACTGTCGTTCTGCTGGCTGTCTACCTTGAGAGCAATGTAGCTGTCCTATTATCACTTTCTCTGCTGATGAATAATGAGGATCTCAACAGCAATGCTCATCCTGGGCACAGAATGTGATGTAGACACCTCCAAACACCTTTTTGTTGCAATGGCGACTTCCATGCATCTTTTATTTTCTAAAAGATATGTATAATCCTCTGTACATCTATTATCCTATATTTTATATATGATCCTGTATTGTATAATACATTTATTACCCTCTGAAAGCTCTCTCACAGTTGTATTGTTTGTCTCTACTATAACTCTTGCTGTCTCTCCTTACCCATCTTGATGTTTCTGTGCTTTTCATCCCTTTCCTTGGTAATCTTTATACTCCTTCCAGATGAGTACAATCCATCTCTTTTTCTTCCTTTCTTACATGCAAGTTCTTTCTTCAAGTTGTTATCTTTTTGCGATGTAGTACAGAACAATCAAGCCACAAAACCTTGTACTTTTTGAAGCAGAGGTGTTTGAACATTTGAAAACCCATAAAAGAAAGGCAGATCAGTAGTTCTGGCATTCTTCAGAACTGCTCTTTCATTTGAAAGGAACAGAGAAACTGTGGGTGGGCAATTTGAAATTTGTAGTGTCTGTTTAAGAATAATGAGGCTGTGAATGGAGGCAAGAAATGTATGGGTAATGATGAGACATGGTGAAGGCCAATGTGTCCACTTAAAGGGAAAAAGAAGTGCTTTCAGTATAATATGTATCTGATAATCAGGCTACAATTCATATGTACTTGGAGGATTCTTGGGAGCCCCAGAGGTCTGAGCACCTGCTCTCTGGATGTGAAGTCCCAGTAGGCACCAATCTTGGCTGGATGAGTTGCTGTTAAATCTGAATATGCCAGATGAAGTTTGGAATTCAAGTTTTTTTCCTACAATCCTTGCTTGTGATCATCATGTTAATTGCTTCTATTATTTTTCCACTAGAAGCAGATGATGTTAATAGAGTGCAAGTAGCCTGGTGGCATCCCTGAAAGAGTTTTCACTAGATGGTAAACTGAAATCCATGCATGGAGTACTGGCTATACAGAGCATTAAAATGGGCTTTATTGGAAACTCACAAAAGATATTAAGTGAATATATTCATCAGTTATGCACTGCAGATTTTGCTTAAGTCATGCTCTTTTTCCAGACTCTATAGTGTGTATAATGTGCTTGTTTTTCCTAGTCTTAGGTAAGCTATCACATATACTTAATACTGTAAATGTAATGGGCTGCATTCTTCATTCTAATTGGTGAAGCATGTGCATTCTTAACAGCAGATAATTGTGTTCAATACAATGCATTCCTAAGCCACTTCTGCCCAGCCACGGTGCCCTTCTTCTTCAAGAACCATTAGTGGTAGTAGTCTGGGGGATTTATAATAGCAGTAGCACCTCCCAACACATTGTGGCTGGTAATAGCTATTACTTTTCCTTACAGTGTTTCCTTGAAAGTTTCTCTCCCCCAGGCACTCTTTGCCCTGGGGCAATTAGTTAACAAAGTGGTCATTAACTATGGATAATGATCAATTTGTCAGGTATTACTGTGCTATGATGCCATATTCTCGAGTAATTAGATAAACCCATGTTAACTGTTGATAGTATCAAAGGCCCTTTTTTTGGAGGATCAAGCAGGCTGCCATAAGCCAAACTGTGCAGCTTTGCAAAAGCAGAGTAAATGATGGAAGGAAATAAGAAATGTGTATCGTACTGACACTCAAAATTGTGCCCTTATTTGGGTCAAAAATACTTAGCTGCAGATGAGCATGAAAAACTTAAGGGCTGTTTGGGGTTTTTTGCCAGTTTACGATGCATCAGAGAACAATGCATAATCTCTTCAGAGACATGTTTAGTTGTTGATGCTTGAGAACTGAAATTGTTATATCCACATCAATTTTTACTTTACAAACAGAAAGCTACTTCACAGTAAATTGGCTAAAATAATTTCCAGTCTCAGCAAAATGAATTACCCTGGGCCAAGTACCGCCTTCGTGTGATGATCTGGGCAGTTTGAATCCACAAAGAGGTTCAATTCTGTTTGCACCTGCATTTGAAACGTGCTTTGTACTAAGAGCAGTTGATTCTTTTTCTATAGAACTGTGCACTTTAGAGCAAAAAAGGTCAAGTATCTCACTGTGGCACGTGTTACATGATTTAAGGGAAACTGCAATTGAGGGCAGTGCTGGGAGGAAATGGAGAGGCTGCTGGGAATCCAATAGAGACTTCAGTGCCATTTTGTGTTTTATGTGGATGTTCTTCAAGTACAAGGGTGATGGCTATTAATAACAAGTTAAATCAAACATGGGGAAGCAAAAGTAGGAAAGGACTATGAGTTTGAAGAGAAGCCCTCATGTAATTCTTCAGTATTCATTGTTACCAGAATGTTCCTAAGGAGTTAAAATCATCACATACCAAGTCATGACAATTATTTTCTGTGATTTAGACGTGTGTACAGCCAGCTGTCACACTGATAGTTACTGTACAGGCATACAAAAATCATCTGTATTAACACAGCGATGTCAGTTGTCTGCCATATATGATTTATTCCTTTGACTCTTGCACATCTTCTACAGAAATGTTACAATACCTATCTGGCTTGTTCTTTTCCCTCTGTAATTTATCATAGCTAGTTTGAAGATTTTTTTTATTATAAGTTATTTATTTTTATATACATTATGGGAACCAGACTAAAATCATAGAGGTTTTATGCTGATTAGGTAATACAAGCAAGGAAGGTCAAGTGTGTGTATACACCAATGAACATCCTGGGGAACAAACAGAAGAAACTGGAGCTCAGTACCCAGTCAGAAAGTTATGATATCAGAGGGATAACTGAAACGTGGTGGGAAAGTTCACGTGTCTGGAGGATTGTGATGGGTGGCTGTAGGCTGCTTTGTAATGATAGTCAGGAAAGAAGAGGAGGAGTTCTGCTCTGTGTTAAGAACAACATTGAATATGTATATATATATGTCATCCACAATGGATCTGGAAATCCTAGCAAATGCCTCTGGGTCAAGATCAAAGAGATTATTTCCAAGGGAAGTCTTAGAGTGGGCTTCTTCCAACCTCCAAACCAAAATGATAGGGCCAGCAGAGCAATATTTTAGTCACACAGCAAGATAATCCTTTGAGGTTCCTTCCAAGTTTTCCTCCCATTGATAATTAAAAAAAATTAAATTGATTGATAATTTTTGTTTCTGCCCAAACAGTAGCTGTTACAATACTGCTTTTTAGGAGACCACTTGCAAACTGATAAGCTGATCGATATGTTTAGGTTTTTTTCCTAGGCTGCCATTGAGAGGAACCAGCTTATTTAGGGGATATATGTTAAGCTCTAAGTATATATGGCTAGTAGGTATGATTAATGCTAAAATGGGGAAAGCCTGTTTCATGAGGCCATTTCTTGACAATAGAATTGCATTCCCATTTCCTGGAGATGGAGACTGAACAGTGTTTTACAAAGACACTGAATGTGAGGAATATGAGCTCTGATTCTGGAAGACTTGGTTTGGTACAGGTGTGAAAAAACATCCAACCTGCAAAACCAACCCAGACATGCAGAAACAGAAAGCTCTTTAAAAGACCATACAGGCTGAAGATAATAATCTAAGTTCCTGAGCTTTTTAACATGTTACAGATTTTAGACTATTTGTAGTCATTTAAGTGCATTGTCTGAAATTAATTTATTTAAAATCTGAGCTGCACACACACACACACACATATATATATTAAAAAAACCCACAACTCCAAAAGTGACAATAGATAGAAATCAATTGTATTTTCTGTGAAGCCTTGTGGCAATGCCAGCAACAAGCAGTGTGAGCAATCTGGCAGTGTAGGCTTAGAGCCTGACATGGTGGTAGGCCATGCTCAGCATAAGTGCAGAAGTAGCTATCAGTGCAGCAAAACAGTGCTGTGCCTGCACCATGTAACTAAAGCAGGACACTGGTAGCTATAAACACAGAAAGTTATGTGGGAATAACAGGACATGCACCTGCATCAACAACCTCGCGTGGTATTAGTAGTTTGACCAACGATCTGTGGTAGTGCGATGTGTGGTCACTCATGGGGAACCAATGAAGCTATGCCAACTATGCTCCCCGAGTTTATATAAGTTGTAGAAGTTCCCTTAATACGCACTTCACTTCTTTTTCTTCTTCACTTCACTTTACTTTGCCGTGCTATACTCACTATGCTTGCACTATAGCCATACAATACTGGAATAATAAAGGAACAATACTAGATCATATTGGTCGTCCGTATTGACCTCAGTCTCTGCCGCCGGTAAAGCCTCACAGTTCATAATTAAGTTACATATTTCTGAGAATTTAAAGCTTATTGTTTGTGGTGGGGTAGGAAGGTTCCCCCCCCCCCACACACAAAAGAATCCACAGCTAACTCAGCCGGAGAAGCAGATGAAAGCTATATTTACAAGCAGAAAATGGAATGCAATGAATATGTACAAAAACATACAATATTTACAATATATACAGAAATATACAGCAATGTATGCAATACAGGAGACCTTTCCCCAACCCCCCCACGGCCAGGGGGTTCGGCCTGTCCCTCCCTTCTCCCTCCCTACCTCCCCTTTTTCCCAAAAGGGTTAGAGAGAAAGAGAAAGGAAGGTAATTAAAAGGGTAAAACTTTGTTAAGCTCAAAAAGCGAATGCAAGAGTTAGCTTTCTTATCTGGTTAGTCGTCCCTGCGTAGCAAGCCGTTGCTTCAGAGAGAGAAAACAGTCCAGCTCACAGTACAGGGGGAAGAAGCAGACTGACCGCCCCAGACTAAATAGACTAAGCTAGAACTTACAGCTGGATTCTACCAATGAAATTGGTTTAGCATATCTTTGTTTTCATTCAAATATCTAAAACATTCAGCCAGAGTGTTCAGAAAGTGTCCTTTTCTTAAAGGCACAGCCTAAACCGGTCACATTGTTACAGAAATTATTACTTAAATGTCTAGTTTTACTGAACTGAGAGCACTTACATTATTCTGTTTAACACAGGACCAGCAATAACTGCTACCTTTCTAATAATTTATGGAAATGATTTCTTTTGTCTGTAGCTCTGGCCTGGTTTTTATCATTGTTTCTTCAGGTAGTTATCATAGTTTCTGTATGCATACAGGAAGTGACAAAGTAATCTTTCTCATTGGAAGTAAGAATGTGTTAAATAATACCTGTTTGTTCAAGTGACAGTGTCTTTGCAGAATGAGCAGAGGTTGTTTGAATTGTGTGGTCTGCCTCATTCTGTGATGGCGATGCTAAGAGGTAGAAAGTGCAGAATAAAGATCAGAAAGTTCTCCATCAATTTAAACGAATGTGAGAAAATGGAAGCAGATCACACCAGAGCTCTAATTTGTTAAAAGATATTCAACAGAACGTTAGAGGAACTTGTGCTGTGAAAAGGCAACATTCCTGTCATTCACTGCAAGATACATTTTCAGACTGATCATCATTTAACAGATTCTCTCTTAGATTAATCTACAGAGAGAGAGAGCAGGTTAATGTGCCTTTAAATACATTTTTAATGTATTAAGTGATTACTGCAATTGTGCATTTTACCAACAAAGAAAACTACTAGAGGATTAAGTTCTTTTAATGCAAAGTTCTATTTCATGTATGTTGCTGGGTTCCAAGTATAAATGTCTGTCCCTTTCAGAAGTGATCCTGCAGTAACTCAGCATGTGGCACTCTCATCACATCCCGTTGAAATGTGTTAATGGAAAGCATATTCCTTAGAAAAACACAAAATAAATAATCAACCAGAAAAACCATAGTACCCTGGTTAGGTAAGGAGGGCTGTGGTTCACTGTGCTTAGACAAAAATCACTTTGGGCTCCCTTCAGTTTTACTACTAATGTGTCATAAAATCTGAAGAGTTGTAGAGTGTTTTCAGCAATATTTGCCATCAGGTAACAGATGAGGATGAGTGGCTATTTTATTATAAATGGAAGATTATTTTAACATGATATTGCAGTTGAGTTGTTGCCACTTGATTAATTCATGCAAGAGCTCCTGCAGTCCATTTTTGAGTGGAATTCATCCTTTGAGCAGCAAACTGCTGAAAGAGATACTTGGCTACTTGCATTACTAAGTGAAAAGTAAAATGGGGAAAAAGCTGTCATGTTAACATTTTTACAGATAAACTCTCAAGTGCCCCAAACTAATTTATTGGAATCCTTGCATATTCATGTGGGGAATATGATCAGGATGGCAAATCTTTGTCTAGCAGGTGAGTGTTCTTTGGAAGTGCCCCGGTGACAGTTTCTTCAGGTGCATCTGGTAAGCCTCCCTCCTTGATTGTTTTTCTGAGTTCTTATATTCCAGGTGGCCAGGAAGAGGGAGTCCATGTGGGCACAGCTCTGACATCTTAACTGCACCACAAGCGTAAAGCAAACCTCAAAACTGTAACTTCTTCCCTCAAAGTTTTCATGCCCTCTGTGTTACAGAACAACTGATGGTAATCACTATAAACATTAGTTATGAGGTGACTGGCAAGGGCATCATCAAAAAAAGGAGAATTAGAACTGTAATCCACTATCTAGGTTTTTTAAGCCAACTAACGAAACTTTACCTTTAATTAACATGGGGGAAATATAATAGGAAGATTTCAGTGTCAAGGGCTCTAAGTGTTAAATTCTGTACACACCTTAATGGTAAAATGTGAGAGCTGGGAGATGTGTGGACAAAAAAATTTCTGTAAACATGATGAGATAAACAAAAGTCTTCACTGGATTAATGCTTCAATAAAATGCCTAAGTAACATATGTCTCAACCTGGCTAGAGTCCTAAAGTGGAAGTAAAAGACTGTAATTACATGATTGATGAGCACTTCAGGAGAGAGCTCAGAATCCACAATGACTGCAAGGTCATAAGTGCTGTCTGGAGAAGGGGGAAGGGAGCTACAGCAAGAGTGAAATAGGAACTGACCACGGGTGACAGAGAAGGCCATCTGCCCTGGAGAAGCAGTCAACAGCACACAGCAGCTCTGTTCTAACTGGTACTGTTACCTTGTAAGAAAATGTAAGAGCTACGAGCTTGGCCGTCTCACAAAACAATGATGCAAAATACCCAGCTGCTTCGTGCGGTGTTCGGGGACTGTACAAATTCGGGATTTTTCGCTCGTAAACCTCACCGGATACCCACAGAAAAGAACTTGTTCTGAACAAGTCAAGCCCCTACACCATTGGTTGGTGATTATTGCCGACACTGAACTTTCTAAGGCATTTTATAGTAATTACAAATTATACATAATCTGCGCCATACTTGCCCAGACAGTCGCTGTTCTTTCTGTAAGAGTGTGTGGCAGTTCAGGCTGGGTGCCTCCTGGTACTGCCACCTAAGTCACACCTCCGGTGCCCCGACTGTCCAACCCAGTAAGGTGGGCACAGGAAACAGCGCATTTCCTACCCATAAATCCTGCACCCTATACATCTGTCTGCAAAATCTTTCTCTTCCTCTTTCTTCCCTCTCTGCTCCCATGGGAGATGCCTCCTGTTGGGTAATGGTCAGGGAGTATCTCAAGGCCTCTTAGGCCTGTCTAGGCCTAATGCTAGGAGGAGAAGGGCGGGTGGCAGTCTCACACCTGGCCAGCCTGAGACTAGCCTAGCAGTGGGGGGGGAGGGGTGAAGAAAGAGCCCTGGGGGTTTTGGGTACACCCTCAGGTGGGAAGAAGGGAAGTGTGGGGGTGCCTTTGGATGTGCTCTAAAGGACAATTTGCAATATCTTGCCGCT
Source organism: Picus viridis (assembly GCA_033816785.1). NCBI lineage: Eukaryota > Metazoa > Chordata > Aves > Piciformes > Picidae > Picus > Picus viridis. The sequence goes on from CM066594.1 coordinate 3,797,015, forward strand.
ATGTTTTGTAGTTTCTGTAAAACACAATTGCTTTTCCATTTAAACTTTCCATCACTCTCCCATCTATCTGTGTGAGTGTCATTCTTAATTTCTAATAGCTTGGTCTTTCTATGTGTGTTCACTATGTAAGCCCTTTCTAGATACTGCTGTCCCATTCAGTTTTCTTCTGTGATAGCTTTTGGTGCACTACTTGACATGGAAAGAGGGTAATACTGTTTTTTTTCCAATTATTTTCCTTCTGTATCTTGTGGCAGGTCATTGACTATTTGCTCTTAGGGAAAAATTAAATGTCTGAGGTGAATTTACAGAATCTAGGTTAAATAATGATTACTTGTCCCAGTTTAAATTGGGTCCCACTTAGTGAAATAATATAAATTAATGGTGAATCTGTTTCATAGCTGATTTTTAGTTTCCCCTGAGATGATACCCTATTAAATTATTTTGATCTCCTACAGTTTCATGTATTTCTGTCTTTGTTATTAGAATTCTCTTTTGCTTCCAGTGGCCGTGGGCAGCAAAAAGGTAGAAATGTTACTTTGCTTAGGGGAGACTTTTTTTTTTTTTCTGAATAATTTTGAGTAGTTTGAAATATTTTCATGTTCTTGGCAGTATATTAAGTAGGACTGGGGAACTGGAGGTGTTGATTTCTGAGTCGCCACTTCAAAAACGCCCACGTGTAAAAAGTCATTTGTGTTCTCCACAATTATCATCACTGTTATTCTCAAGGAGAAGGCTGAGATAAAAATGGGCCAAGGAGCCAAGCTGCCTTCTCACCATTCAGTGCAATTCATTCAGGTATGGAAGCATTGTCAGTGCAGTGTGTACACCTACTCTACAATATCAATTTGCAGGACATAAATAATGTATTGCCAAATAAAAGCACCCCTGCTCTGAAAAGTAGGGCATGAATTTTCAGTCATTTTCTGTGTGTCAAGTAGAATGCATTTGGTTAGGATAACTTTAACTAATGTTTTTATTTTAATGAGATGGGTAGATAGAGAAATTTCCCAGAAAGCTGTTTAATGTTAAGGTCACAAAAGTACTCAGTATCACTGTGTTGTTGAACCTGTTTGTTAATGTACTATGTCACATTTAGATAAACTTAAAGGAATAATATTCTGAATATTTTGGGATACTAATAAGGTGGTGAAAGGGAGATGTGAAATGAAGCAGAGGGGTTGTGTCAGACTATAAAATCTTTGTGTTTTAAGTGAGCACAGGTGGAGTGAGGGTGACTGAAATACTGGTGTTACATTTTACAGCTCGCAACTGACTGCTGCTTTTTGTCTGAGTTCTTTTGATTCTCCATACATCATATGGTGTAGGTAGGGAGTTGACTGAATGTGCCTGAAAGTTGTCTTCATTTCTTTAGTTCACAAATAGGTGAGTGCCTCTCCTTTTATCATATTTAGAAATAAGTGATGTTGTTGTTTGTAAGGAATACTTTCGGCATTCTGTCTGGCACAGCAAAGATTTCATAGGTGACAGCAGTAATAGCCATTGGTCTAATGGGTAGTCATTATGAGCAGGAATTAAGTTGTTCTTTGCAATAAAATTATCCAAGGGAAAATTGTAATACCAAAGCTGCTGCTTGGAGTTATTTGCATTTCCACTGATTCAGTTTCATTACACTCTTGCAGTGATGCTGAACTTAAAATGTCTTTAGTCACTTGTTTTCACTAATATCAGTCTTTGCTGCTGATGCTGACATTATATTGTTCTGGGGACGTGATCCTCAGCTCTTTTGCAAGTGCTTTTATCATATTTTTCCACAAACTTTCTTCCTTTCTTCTAAAGCCACCTTATGTATATTTTAGCAAAATAGGACATCCCAGTACAGCCATTTGATATGAGTCTAGTTTTTAGTACTGTTCACTCTCTGTAAAGCCTGTGGAACACTAAACATCATTGGCATTTAATGCATTTTGGTTGCCAACTTTTACATCAGTTGTAATCTCTCTGCTTTCTTTTCTTCCCTGAATCTGTCCTCCCTTCACTTATTTAATCTGTGTGTTCCTTTTTTATTGCTAATTTCAATTAAAAACTCTTGGCAACAAAACTACCATGTTATCGGGAAGCTCTTCAGTGCTGTTTGCAACACACTCATTGCAGAGGTTCTTTAGAATCAGTTAGATTATTCATTTTTCACTTTACCTTTTAGGCCCATAATAACAACCACAAATCAGGAATAAACTCATGATGAATGATTCTTAATGTGTACTTGCAAAGTCCATCTGTGGTTCATCACAGCTAGGCTGTGGCCATCTTCCTGATGCTGAAAAAACGGAAAGAGGACATGCAAATGTATTCTTTATTATGCCTTTTTTTGTGTGGAAGTGACTGTTGGAGACTGTTCCTCTGAGGAGAAAAATGCCCACAGAGTTTCCATTGGAACACTCTTCCAGGGATGTATCTAATATAGGGGTTATTCCAGCAGTTATTTCAGATGTTCTCAGGCCAAAAGTGCCAGCTGATGTGTTTGGACTATTAGGACTGTAAAGGAATCTGTGATGACTGTGCCAGCATGGCACTCTTTACATCTTTACAGCAGGCTCTGTGTGTTTACTTTTTTATATTCTGCTAAAAATTGCAAGCAAATAAAGAGAACTGTTTTTCATAAGAGGAAACTAGGTACAATATTATTTGGGATGTAGCTGAGTCAACGGTCTTAAGAGGCTCTCAGCACTCCTGACCTTGTGGTGTACTTGAAAACATCACTCAGAGCACAGGCCTAGCAAATTAATTGTGCCATGAGATTCAACAAGAGATAATGTGAAAAGAAGCTTAGCACAGACACTCAATTCAAAGCTTTGGTTCCTCATGGAGATGTTTGTTTGGTGGAATGAGTACTAGTTGCTTTGAGCCATGTAGTGATTCAATGATATTTTAGACCAATAGGTCGAACAATTGAATACTGAATATTGAACGGTGTTAGATCGTAGATAAAACTACGTTAGCTCATGGGTTCAGTTCTGTTCACACAGAACTTATTTAGAAAGATTGCAAGGACTATTTAGGATGAGCAGTGCATTCATCTACCAAAAGAGGAGGAGGATCATAATTCCAGAGGTGCACAGTAAAGAAAGCAGGAACCAAAACTGCAAGCCAGGGAATTCCAGCTAGACTGGTGAGCTCAGGAATGTTTCGGAGTGGCTGGGGACTCTCCTTGCAAATCAACGGAAATTCACCGAGCAAAACATGGAGGAAGATGCTTCAACTTAAATTTAACCTTACTTTAAGCTGGAAGGTGAATGAGAGACCTCAAGACATTCCCACCTCAGTTACTCTGTGGTTCAAACATTAGTTTCCTGGAGCAGCTGCAGAATTGAAGGTTTTTTAGCATTCCTGTATGGCTAATTGTGCAGACCTGGTCACATCTGCTGTCTATCCAGTTAACCCAGTCCTGAAAGGCTGTTCTTTTTTAAGGCTAGTTTGTTTACTAGGTTTCCTATTTCTTCTCAGATCCTCCAGTGCATTTAAGGCAAATGAATTTGCTTCAGTCAATTTTAATTCCATAATGTATTTTGAATAAGTACTATAAAATTCAATTGTTTTCCATAAAAGTACTTGTTTGTTAGGTCTTCCAAGTAATTTGGCCTGTTTGTTTGTTTTATTTTCCTTTTGTAGAAGGTGGCTTTTGGAAATACTTCTTTCTTTGTATTCTTTAGAGAATGACCTTCAGCACTGATAGCATTTCGCTCTGTGCACTTTTTTGTGCACTCTTTAAGTAATGAACTGTAAGTCAACATAGTTAAATGGGATGTGACTGCACAGATTTCTATATAGATTGGGAAACTCTGCTGTGTTTTCTGTAAGAACAATCTTACCCATCATGGATATTTTTCTGTTGAAAAATACCTTTCCAGAGGTATTCCAAATCTCTTACTTCCCAAATAATTAAGATTCCAACCTGGTCTATTCTTAGTCTATTCTAATTCTATTCTATTCTAATTCTATTATATTCTAATTCTGTTTCTATTCTATTCTATTCTATTCTAATTATATTCTAATTCTATTCTATTCTTATTCTATTCTTATTCTATTCTATTCTTATTCTATTCTACTCTATTCTATATAAACAAATAGTGAAGAATAGAAGTGGTTGGTGAGTTAATTGTTTTTTCTAAGCCACTGCTTTAAAATATTTCAGGGAATAAAATGAAAGACAAATTCTGGGCAGAATAACTTGCATCTCAAAATACATAGAAAACAGTAGGAAAAAAGTACTGCATTTTTCTTTCCTATGTTTATAACACAATAGTTTTTTATGGAATTCAGCCAGTATTGATGCTAAACAGTAGTTTGGATATTTGTTAAGTTTGCAAAGCAGTTTAGGGTGGTGGTTTTTTTCCTTCACAAATACCAGAACATTTTTATTTAGATTTGGCTAAAATTATCTGCATATGCAGATGATTATGCAATATCTGCCAGCATCCTACCCTAAGACAGTTATAGCAGATGGTTGAATGTGTTTCGTGTAGCATTTGTTTAAATGCAACTATATCTAATTTTTCCTGTAATTAATAACATTGTTTTACTTCTGAGGACTCAATCTGCATTGAATTAACTAGTTCTAGATTATTTCTGCCTTATTTTATATTGAAAAGACAGTGTTTCAATCTTTTTTTTTTTTTACAGGACAAATATTTTGCTCTAACAGTCTAAGAGTTATGTGTTGCCACATTGAAAATGTACAGTAAGAGTAACAAATACTTTACCCAGGGCTGATTATACTGCTGTAGGAAGAAATAGGGTTTGGTGTTTAATGTGTTTATTGTGAAATGGAATGAGAAATTGACACTGAGCCTGACTAACCTGACCTGAAGTATTGAATCAATAATTTGAGGTATATATGACAAATAGAAACAGTCAAAGATACATTTTCTTGACTAAAACCCCCATATGGAGACATAGTAGGCTTACCTTCACATTAGAGGTGGAAGACACTGACAAAAATGAGATCTTTATTGGAGGTTGGAATGATAGAATTGGTTGGATGGAACCTCAAGGGTTGGAAGGGACCTCAAGGATCACCTAGATCCAACTCTCCTGCCATGGGCAGGGGCACTTCACACTAGATCAGATTGGTCAGAGCCACATCCAACCTAGCCTTAAAAACCTCCTGGGATAAGTCTTGCACCACCTCCCTGGGAAACTCATTCCACTGTCTCACCACCCTCATGGGGAAGAATTCCTAACATTGAATCTGAATCTACCAATTTCTATTTTTGCTCCATTCCCCCTAGTCCTGTCAGTACCTGACACCCTAGTAAGTGCCTCCTCAGCTTTCTTGGTAGGCCCTCTTCAGATACTGGAAGGGCACAATAAGGTCTCCTTGGAGCCTTCTCTTCTCCCAGCCAGATAGCCCCAACTCTCTCAATCTGTCTCCATAGGAGAGGTGCTCCAGCATTATCCTTGTGGCCCTTCTCTGGACACCTTGCAGCACGTTGGATCATTTCACGGGTTTGCAATATGATTATTACAACATTTCACCTGTTAATGAATCTTCACAAGAATTCTGCACAAGTATGTATTGTACGTGTATGGATTTACACGCATGTGTCTATCTGTGTGTGGATATATGCATGCCTGTGTGTGGCTAAATGCTTCAGTAGTTACCTTGCTGCACCTATAAATTCTTTTGAGTTCCAGTTCACAGACATCAGTTTCCTCATGTGTTATAACTCTTACACAGTTATGATACGTAAGGCTGTATTTTAACTAACATAGTCAGAAACCCCCAAACACCGAAAGATGCCACGTTCTTTTTATAAGCAAATACCTTCCTTGACTGTTTCAACATCTCAGCTTCTCTTTCCCTTTCTCCTAAATTACACTATCATCTGTAACTCTTGAGTAAAACTCTTCTGCTTCTGTTGTCTAAACCAGCTGCTCCTTCTTTCTCCCTTACTTTCACAACTGAACCTTCCCAACTGACTTGTTCTGGTTTTGCCCAATTGTCTTATGCAATACCAATCCCATTCTTGTGTTTTGGCATCGGGGGCTCTGCAGTACTACATTATTCTCCCTAGTCCCTTGCTCTTTAAATTTCTGTTCTGTATAATTTCTCTGGTATTTAAATTTCTGTTTGCTGTAATTTCTCTGGTATGCTTCATTAGAGCATTTTTGAGTTCCAGCAGCTCTTTCTGCTATACCCTTCTGTAGATATATAGGTAAAACATTTGATGGTGTACACTTTTTTCAAACCTAAGTTGTAACAGGAGTGAACCTGTGGATAAAACAGAAGAGGGTACTAAACTCAGCCATGATTAGCATGCATAGAACTTTTGCCTTTAATCTTTATTTGTGAGAATCAGCCTGCTCTCGTTTGCAGTTTCTTTTTATTTTTAGTGGGCATAAAAAGTCCTAATATGGTACTGTTATTAGCTACAGAATGAAGCTCTGTTAGCACTCACTCACCCTCTTTCTATTTTAAATCCAAATACTGTATTGATTTTGCAGTGGGAAGACAGGCAGGTTAGAAATGCCCTACACAATGAGCCATCAGCAAAGCGTTGGTTCAAGATGCGATAGAGAATGACAGAGCTGCAGTCCTGAATGATAAAAGGAATCAAATCAAAGAGAACAATAAAAATAGAAAGCAAGAATAAATATAAGAAAATAATATTGAAAAAACCCCATTCAGATCCTGAGAGGATTGTTGCTGTAGTCACTCTTTGCTATAAGGTATTGTCTTGTGTGTTTCAATATCAGTTTTTTAGAGAGCAAGAACTGGAATGCTTGACTTGCATCTTGCTTCCAATAATAGTGGAAGCATCTCTTGTTAATGCCTGTAAGAAGACAGCAGTTTTAGCATAGTGTCCACACACTGTACATAATGAGCTAAGCCTTTATCTGCTAATACTGAACTAATAGTCTAGTCATAAGTGCTTTGTAGCAGCAAAGGGAGAAAGGTTTGGAAGTTGTTGGAGAAACATGAACTGCAGTGCAGCCTTCCCATGTAGCACTGGGACATCCATTAAGAAATGAAACACCTCTTTGCAGTGAACTATGTCTTGAAATCTGGTGTTTAGAGGTACTCAAATTTTATTAAAACATAATGTGAGTGACAGAAAAATAACATTTTCAGTATTGTTCTCCTGGTCAAAAGGACTTTTGAAAGATGTTTTAGCTCTAGAATTGATTCCTGGATAATTGCATCTAAGAAACTTGGATTTAAAAAAAGCTATGGGAACCGCTTGATGTCCAGGTATAACACAGCAATTGTGCATTATTGTATTTGTTACTTTGAAAGAACAAATACTTTTCCTGAGCTTTTAATTGCAGACTGTATCTTCTCTTTCTTGTTTCATTCAAGAGTAAGTTTTCTTGCTCAAGTTGTCCAAGGGTCCAGGCTCCTGAGGCACACATGAAGTTTGCATGGGTTTTCTGGACAATGAGGCAAATGGTGTAAAGTACAACAGTCTCCTCTATCTTTATTTATTAAGTTACTCTCCAGTCAGCTTGCTTTTGTAGTATTACATCCTCTTTTGGAGACACATTTCGTGGCAGTAAAACCCTTTTTATCAACTGTATTTATTTCAGTCTCAGAGATAAGTTTCTGTTTCCACTCAGGCAGTGACTTGGTTCCTGTGTACTTGCCTTGCCTTCTGACTTTTCAGCTTAGAGTTTTGGTGTGTTGGGTTTTTTTTATTTTTACAAAATATGTTGCAGGACGTAATTTGTGCAGCATGTTGCACATTTATTTATAACCCTTTCTTTTAGGAGGTTTGGGCTTCTCAATATTGCCTGTAATGTTGGCATTGGTTTTCATGACCATAGCATTCTGCATCTACAGAAAATACAAAGAAAGATTAGAGTGGGATGTTAGTGAATATTGATAATACTGTAACTGGGTGTAACAGGATTGGTAGAGTTGTAATTTTCATCCACCTGAGCGTGAGTTAGGATGTTGTGTTAGGCAGTTGTAACCTGAAGAGTGGGTGTAAACTGCTTCTCTCTTGGCAAGCAGTGAGTGTCAATTTGTGCATGTTGCTCCCAGTTGCTCTGATTTTTGTTAATAAATGTGCATATAGATTTCTGTTTTCATAATGCAGATGTTTAAAGAGACCTTCTGTACTGTGCTACAGCTGCTGGTCATAATTTAAAATACTAATGTAAAGTGATAGTAATGATGGGATCTTCCATCAACATAGTTTCTTTTTATTACAGAATTTAGATTTGTCATTACAGTTTTGAACCATTTTATCTCCAGCATTAGGAGTTGGTGTGGGGTTTGTAGCCAGGAGGGGGTTGGTCTCTTCTCTCAAGCAACCAGCACCAGAACAAGAGGACACAGGCTCAAGCTGCGCATGGGGAAGTTTAGGCTGGAGGTGAGGAGAAAGTTCTTCACAGAGAGAGTTGTTGGCCATTGGAATGTGCTGCCCAGGGAGGTGGTGGAGTCCCCATCCCTGGAGATGTTCAAGAGTGGATTGGACGTGGCACTTGGTGCCATGGTTTAGTCATGAGGTCTGTGGTGACAGGTTGGACTTGATGATCCTTGAGGTCTCTTCCAACCTTGGTGATTCTGTGATTCTGTTTAAACTGATAGGATACAATGGTTGGGATGGGGTAAAGGAAAGGGGACCTGTTCTCTTCTGGGTGATACAAATAGGCAGTAAGGATACTTTCTACACGCACACACACGCGCGGCCCGGTTTTGTTTGCTTTGGATTTGTTTGATTGGTTTGTTTGAAATGAAATATCCTTGCTGGTGGTCGTGGCTGACTGTATTAAAGGACTTGCAAGTCCTTCTGATTACACCAGTCACTGCACGGGGAATTCTAGCACTGCTGAACAGGAGAGGGTCACCACTGAGCTTTTGAACCATGTTGTTTCTGGCTTATAGAAATCAGTTTCACCCTCACAGGGGCTATCTTGAAGCATGCAGAGTCAACAGTCAAAAATGGGTACAGCATTTGGAGAGCCTGAAGAAAAGGCTAACTGATGTGTGAGCGGAGTGCCAGACATCTCTCTTCCGGTGTAGCAGACGGGTTCGTTAATGTCAGGTAACCATTACTGCGATCATATATTCCAAGAGAAAATAATGAGCTGTTCTTCAAAGACGGGCTCAAATTTGTCTTTCCTAACCCTTGCTCTTCTTCCACCTTCCCTGTACACAGATTTCCTCTCTTCTCTACCCTGTCTTATCTATTTGGAAGAATTTTAATAAATGTAGATGTGAGCACTTTTCTGCTGGCAGATAATCCCAGACTGTCATGTGTAACTTGCAGATCTGCACTCATTTTAAGGAATTGGTACCATTTGCTGTGGCAATCAAAACTGGCCAAAACCAGTCCTACCTTTAGGCACTTCTCTGTCAGTTTGTTCCATCTTTCCCTTTTTGTAATAGCAGTTGCAGATTTTTCTTTTTCCTTTTCCTTTTTTTTTTTCCCAAGTATGAAACGTTCACAATAATGTTACAGACTCCTCCAGTCTTGGGAAAGCCTGAGCTCTATTTTAACTTACTCAGTAATTCACACAAATTTCATACTGCTCCATGTTTGTCGTAGTTCTGTTTGCAGCTTTATGGTGTCTACTCCTTCAGAAACAATCAGCAGCTCTGCTCAGAGTAAGTACTTAGTAGGAAAGCAGCACTTCTCTAGTGGGGGATCTGTTGTTCCTCCAGATGAGAGAGAAAATAGTGTGTTGCATTCTGCTTGTCTGCCTTGTCCTTCTGCTATGCTAAAGGTAGGGCACAGTTTAGTCTTGCTTAATTGATACGTGCTCTGTGGTGTACCTGTGATGATGCTGTTACCTGCGTGTTTTAACAGTTGCTGATTTGACTTCTTGTCCTGCTGTGTGTTCTGACTGTGCTTCAAGGCTTATTGCTGACTGAAGTAAACCTTCATAGGTACAGGGAAGGCTTTTTGGTTTGTTTTTTTTTTTTCCCTCTTTCCCCCACCCTACCCCCCCACCCCTGTTTCTTTGTGGCTCCCCCCCCCCCCCGCCTTTCCTCTTTTCCTCTTTTTTGCTTTCTGGCTTCAGTTGTGTTAGAACATGGTGTTGTGGGGACCTTTTATACTCATGTCAGGTTTTCAGCCTTCATCAAAGATCCTATGTGCAAAACTAGATTCTGTACTCTCGCAAAGACCCACCTATATCCTCTGATGTTGTGAAGAGCTCAGATACATGTTTCTTTTCTTGGAGGAGGGGGAGAAATGGGAAAGGAATGGGAGATGCCGTTTGAAGTAAGAGACTTTTACTTCTATTCCTTCAGCTTAAAACTGGTATTTTTGTCTATACTGCCACTGCCATCTAGCTTCTGGGCCTTCTTCAGCTAGCTGTGCTTGTTTTCTCTCAACCCGTTTCTGTCTGTGCACAGTGTTCCTGTCAAGAAGCAGAGTTAAATGGTTTACTCCCTAAAGAAGCAGGGCCTTCACTATAATTTATTTTTCCCCCTACATTTTGCTTCTATTGCACCTTTCATACCATTGCTTCATCCTTAACTGGTGTTTTATGTCAGATGAGTAATTTTTCTGAAAAATGAAAGCTCCCCTTAGTGATCAAATAGTCCCAGTCCCACTGCTTTGTGGAAGGAAAGACTAACAAAATCTTGGATGAGAAAGAGCTGTTCAACGGCAGAGCAAAACCTAACTTCCAGTGTATTTGTCTTGGAGTAAAAGTAATGAATGTCCTCTATTGAACAAGTGACTTATTGATTACAGTGTAACCAATGTACTCTTAAATCTCTGCCATGGTTTTTTATTTTAATGGATATAAATACCTGCAGCTTTTATCATCTTGGTTTTGAGAAATACCAAGGTTTACAGGCAGTGTAGCAAAGAACTGCTCAACAGTTAGGATATCTTTTGACTTTAAGAGCCACTTTGTCAACTTTACAGTTATCTAAGGATGCTGATTAATTTTCATTATTGTTACATAATTTCGAGACAAAAAGATTTATGTTTCATCTCTTCAATAAAACTTTTACTATGCCTTTCTTCAACTGTCTGAAGAGGGATTACATAAAGGAATGTGCTACTAAATGTATTTATCAACTAGAAGAAGGCTTCTCTTATCTGAGTACCCTTTCTAAGTGTTTCTGTTTCTCTTTTCCACTTTGTTTTCTATAAATTTGTGAACATCAGGATTATCAGTTCTGATGTATTACTGGGGAAAGTTTTCGAGAGAGTGGGTTGGATTGGTTGATGGGTTGGACGTGATGATCTTGAAGGTCTCTTTCAATCTGGTGTATTGTATCATCACTGTTACCCTTGCACATTAGTGAAAGGGGATGCTGGAGATGCTGAATCTTTAACAAGGCAGCTGCTCCCAAAATGTTCAGTCATTCTTACTGAATAAGCTAACAGAAATAAATTCCTTCAAACAATCAGCAGGCATCTCATCTTGTCTCTGCATTGTTCAGTTTAACTTCTCTTTTCACTTGCTTATCTACTTACCTGGCAGTTCTTCGGTTACTACAGAATCATAGTGATGAACACACATATTTCCTACTTATGCATGTATGCATACACAGAAGTATTTATGTATTTTGCTAGACTTTTGAATACTGGTGAATCTGTTGAGAGACCTGGGCAGTTTTGTTTCATCCATATGTCTTCCTTGATTTCACAATTATTTTCTCTTTGTTTCGATTACCAGCAGTTCCAAAAGTCAGATTCACTTGATGAATATTCATAAAATTTGTGTTTTCTTGTTGTGTTCCAGGAGGGCCAGTCTCCATTCACATGTCAAGTCCTCCAGATATTTAGAAGTCAGTGGAAAATTTATAGTTGTTCTGTCCACTGACTTACCCTCAAAGAGCCTGAAGGGTCCTGCAACTCTCTTCGTTAGAGTGATGTTTGTGGCTGCCTGAAAACTTCTTCTGTACCTTCTGCAGTTCTTGAACTGAACTGTTAGTCATTGATTTCCTCTGCTCTTTCAATTAGTGCCTCCACAAAATCATGGTGTCAGGGTATTCTTCCACGTCACTGTTTCAGAGCATCCTCATTGTCTCTGCCTGGATTGTCAAGTCTTGCTTTTTAATCTTGTTTAGTTATCTGGGCATTTTAAAGCCATCTTAATGTCATTCTCATCATCACAGAAAAATAAGTCCAATTTTTATATGGTGCAATTAGATTATTTTTGGCTGCTTTCTGAACTCTAATGAAATGGAGATTTAATTGGGTTGATGTGGTGCCAAAATGAATGTTCTCTTCCTGCAACTTGGTTTTATTTACAAAATAAGAAGTTGGAACTTCCAGCAATTTGATTTGATAATGTCGAAAGAAAATCAGCTCATTTATGTGCTTGAGTGTACGTGGAAAGAGGAGCTGCATTATTAGATGTTTTGTCTGTAACTGTGAAGCCAGGGGCCAACTGTTCAGAAGAAATCCTTTATAAAACCAGAGTACTACTTTAACTCACAGCTAATGTACAGGGCTTTGAGATGGGCTACATGATTTGGAAATTTTAAGAGAGTTAGTGAGATTTATCATAGAGCGATGTGCGTGTATGTGACAGAAAGCAGAGTGGGGACTGGTGTGTATATGGACAAAAGGGAAAGGGCATGTGAAGGCAAGTGCCCTCGGCCATGATGCCTTGGTTTGGGATGATGTATCCTGTATTCACACTGTGTACTATACCTGTCTATACAAATTCACACTAATAACATTGTCCACCGCCCTTCCAGGGCACCTAGAGCTTTCTCAGATAGTACACAGGGTTGGGTGAGTGACACTGCTTTGTTTCAGTATATTGCTCCCATCCTCTTTCTCTCTGAATGGAATCCAGAAGACTCGGGTGTCAGTTTGATGGAGAAACATGCCGGAGCAGCAGCATTTGTCTCCCTGACATTTAAAGAAGGCAGTTGTGATAGTGGCTCTAGGTTCAATTCTCACTTTTATCCTGCACTTAAACTTCTGATTAAGGTCATGCAGGACACCTTGTCATCTTGGCACCACTTAGCTTGACTTCTATCTGATGCTGAAGACTTTGCTAAGTTGTCTTTTAAGAATAATGTTCTGAGTGAAATAGATCTAAATGGATGTATCAGGTAAAATAAATTCACCTGCAGTCCTGAGAAAAAGAACTGTAAATCTTGCCATGACCCTGTTCGCTAAGGAGGTTTGTTTATAGCATTATATGGAAAGAGGAACAGCAGAGAAAGCTATATAGATATTCAATAGTCATTTAAGAGGGAGAATTGCACAGCTTGTGGGATTACAGAATATGGAATTTTGTACTTCCAGGTCATTACTTTGAATTCAAATACACTCCTGGTAGTAATAAAAATTTGTTACCAGATGACAGCTCTTCCATTGCATGTATGAAATGAGTTGAGGTTTTTCTCTCCAGCTGGTAATGGGCAGATGCTTGCTACACAAACCCAGTGTCACAGCTGACACCATTAGATACCTTTATTGACAGCTGCAGTGGGGTGGTCAACAGTTAAATACATAATAGCAGAGTCACCTCTTTGACCTTAGATTAGATTGTTCTGTGGTGTTCAGCAGTAGGTTTTGTGCAGAGAAAAGTTTAGCAGGTAATATATTTTCCTCCTTTATTTGGTAATGTTGAACATTGCTTCAATGAACAGTAAGTGAAAACTAAGGGCAATTTCCAAATTATTGCTCAGTGGTGTAAATACCTTATTAGAGACTGTGTGGTATTCCTTCTTGTGTATGGCACTGAACAGTCTTTCCACAAAGGAAGCATTGGTTTAAAAAAGTGCATTTAATAAGATTTTTTGGCAGATGCTAGCATTAATTTTCCTCACTGTTTGTTTTTCTGGGGCTTACCATTGCTGGCACTGCTGAATAAGAAAGCTAATTTGTTCTGGATGTGTAGGTATCATAGAATATGACTGCCTTTGAAGCGAAGATGCAGTGCCTTTACCATGTCTGATTTAAAGACAGTTGTTCTTTGGTGTTGGGAGAAGTAAATTCTGTGGCAAGTCCTTGTGACTACTGTGTGACTCATTAAGTGGGAAGTTCTACAAGGGCTTCCATGAAGTAGCTTTTCACTCATGAAACTGAATAGTCTCTTGTGATTTCTCAGAGGTTTGTTTTGCTTGCAGTGTGAAGGAGTTTTATGTGAAGCTCTTGCTATCACACTAATAAATGCAATAGGAAAATCAATTGTCTCATGAGTCTGGAGGTACTGGGGCTGCCATGAAACTGTTAATCAATCCATCGACTGTGGAACAGAAAGAACGTATCACATCTGCGTTAGGTGTATATGCACTCCCAGTGCCGTAAGTAAAGGAAGTGGAAGAGGAGCAGTTCCTAGCGATGACAGGAGGATGCTATACACATGTGGCTGTGCTGACCTGAAGAGCAGAATGTTCCATCTTGCAGCTGTTGAGCAAACTCTCGACTTTCTTGAAGGTGCACACCAGACATTGGTGTCTAACCACCAAGCAAGGAGAGGGCAGATGTGTTTGATCTTGGTGATTGGAATTACTCCCAATTGCTGTTTATAAAGTAGTGTGACTCATTGTAGTGGATCTCACTGCTTCCTATGGCTAGAATATTTGAAGATGCAGAGGAAAGAAGCCTATACAAACCACTCCAATTATTTAGAAACATAGAAAGAAAATTTTGAAGATTTTGAATTTTTTTTTTTTTCCCTGTCTTGATCTTAAATAGGCTTCAGAAAAGCCAATCTGGTCTTCTGCCACTCCTATAGTGTAGCCTACATTACATAATTATTTGTAACAAATAATTTGTAAGTAATTAGAAAAACTGTGTACAAACACAGTATAAAATATTATTTGCTCTGAAGGCAGTAAAGTTAAGCACAAATTTTAGCACTGTGTATTTTTTTATTTGAAGTTCTCAGTAGTGTTATGAGAAGTTTTAAATAGGAATGTTGATAGATTTTAAACATTGGAACTAATGGGAGCTAATTAAGTGTGACTTGGCATGGTATAGCAACCTTAATGCTGATGAACATGGCAAACTTGCATTCCTTCCACTTGGGGGCAGTTGACACAGATGGCAGAAGTGATTTTGCCATGTGCTATATGTCTTATGAATTGCCGTGCCAATTAATATAAACTCTGAAGCCTGTTTCTTTGCTCCACTCTTAGGGACAGTTTGCCTTTTGCATATTTATTGTAAAGTGACAGACCTGTGCATTTATTTTATGGGAACTGTGGCTTCTCCTTTCTCTCTCTCGTTCTTTCTCTGTTTTTCTCCCTCCTGCCTTTCAGGTTCTCCCTCTGCCATCCCACTTCCATACTGATACTATCATAGATGTTTTTCAGCTGTGCTGAAGAGCAAGTGTAGGTGAACCAATAAGTTATTTAAAAGTAAGTTGAGTTGTTCCTACCAGTCAACAGTGTTGTGTCTTACGCAGTTGAGAGTCACAAGTGCTGGACTAGCGTCAGGTTTGCTGCACTAGTAAAAGTGAATTGTAATTCAAATCCTCTGTCTGGTGGGAGAGAGCTTCAGAAAAGGGTATGGTTGGAGGCTAGAAATGTGAGTGAGCTGCCTCTTGGGGCTACACTAGGAGTCAGAAAAGCCCTGGAACTGTGACAATTAAATTCATGGGTTTCTAAAGGATTTCATGTCTTAAAACTTTTTTGATGAAAACCCCACTGGGAGTCAGGAGGGCTGTTACAGCCCCTAGCATCAGTTTAGAACAGGGAACATGAGCAGTATATTTCACGTTCTAACATGCACATTTTACTTCTGCAAATGTCTGGTGTTTTGGCTTTCTGTGTTTCAATGGTAAACTCACTATTAAAAAAAGTTCTGTTTTTAACAATTAAAAATATAGCTATTAAATCTGTGACAGTGAAAAAGAGGACTGTATTGCTAAGAGAATTACCATAGCAAAAGGTGTAGCCCTGAGTATGTGGTATATCTTCAATCCACCTCTGCTTATTTAAGACTAAATTGGTGAAACGAAACAAACCCTTACATTACTTGTTTTCATCTCTTATGTTAATTTATTGATCCTCAAAGGTTTTAAAAAAACATATATTTGCATTCATTTCAGATCTAGAAACAAAATGGTAACATTAGGTAAGTTCAGGCTGTGAGTTTGTGCTTTAAAACCATGCAGTAGCTTCATTTTCAGTCCTTAACACACACAGCTTTTATACGCACAGCCAGGCACTAGACAATCCAACCCAACACATGTAAAAGGAAAACACTTATAACTCCATTTTAGCCTCCTTCCCATCATCACTGCTGTGAATAATCTCCAATTTCTTCCATCTGGAGAGCTCTGGAAAGTGACTGATGGCATTGCAACTATGTCTGCAGGAAGGAGGGCTCATTTGTCCTTTAACTTACATAAAACAACAGCAATATGGTTGTTTTTTGGAGGAAGGATCAGACAATGGATCAGCATCAGTCAGCAATGTTCCAGCCTTGACCTTCACGACAAAACAAGACACCTAACAAAATCCAGTAAAAGATGCCAGGGAAGAACCCACAAGTGACCACAGCACTTGTGATACGTGGCTTTTCATGACCTTCTCTAGCTTACTTCAGGTGCTGGGATTGAGGGCTCCACATCCCAAGTCTCCCTCTCTCTCCAGCTGTAGACTGCTTGTTGTGATGTATCACATAGCATTTTAAGGCTGTATCGCCAAGTGTGCTGAAGGCATTGGTCTCACAAGTTTTAGAGTTAAAGAGTTTTAGACATAAAGAGTTTCTTCTTCCCAGAACAGCAGCTGATATTTTTTATTCTTCCTGTTATTTATAGTGCTTTGTGAGGGAGGGTAGAGTTTTTCATTTGTCTCTCAAAGTCTACTTATTTTGCTGGGCTCTCAGTGCAAAACACTCATATTTTTCTGAAGGAAGTAGATAGCATTCACTCAAAACCCTTCATTGGCTTAATCTGATAGATGCTGGATTTGATAGATAAGTTAATTTCTATCATTCGATAGTTGATAGGTGTGATGGATGTGAAGAGATCAGTAGCGACTACACAGTGTAATTTAATGTGAAGGACAGTTAATATCGCTTACAAATATGTCATCAATTCTTGGAAAATCAGTACCTGTGGGATTAATAAAATAAATCTGAATATCTTAACCAGACCTCCTTCTACAACCCAATACAATTGCCAGGTCTAAATTCACTATTTTGACAATGGGTCATACAGTGAGAGAAGGTGGATGATTACGCATTGTGTGGAAGAAAGCCAAACTAATGAAGCAGCAATCTCCATCAGAGGAAATGTAGTTCTTGAACATGGAGAGAGATGATTTGTTTGATTAACAATAATTCAGGAACACAAATGAGGCACTGCATACAGGAAAGACCTCACAATGAAGTAATATGAAAAAAACACATTTTAGAAAAGAGCTATTTTGGATACAGATAGTTTTGTGACAGTAATTGCCTGCTTAGGAACACTGAATAAATACTTGAAAAACTTCTGAGCCATGATTGACTGATTTACATGCTTCATGTGTCCTGGTAAGCTTCTGATTGCTACTGCTTTTATTGCTTGTCAGAATGTAAATGCATTTTTTAAAAGGCTGGGACTTGAAACTAAATCAGTTTAGTACTTGGCTTGGGTCTTTAGGGTTTGCTTGTTTTGTTTTAAGATTATCTGGTAAAAGAAAGAGTATGAAGAAAAATATAACTAGCAGATTTGATTTAAATTGAAGTTGCACATAAAGAAAACAGTCATAAATCAGGGCCTCTTTCTAACTTAATCAAGGAGAGAATTTGCATATGTTACTAGACACATTACACAGACTTGCAGTTAAAGTGCATTCATAAATGTATTGCTACCACAAGTCTTACTTAGGTTTTTGAACTGGGTGCACCTATTGTCCTAGACTGATTACAATAGATGTTTTCCATAACAGTCTACAGGACTATTATACAGGGTGGAAATATTTAATTTAGGTGGGCTTTGTCTTTCTTTCAAGACAGGACAAAACACCACTGGCATATTGAGACTGCTAATGTGCCTAGAACAAAACATGATAGATGGTATTTATTCCTTTGGTCAGCAGGTGAAATGACGGGTGGTTAACAAGTACCTAATGGACTTGTACAATAACTCCTAGAGAATCCTTGGGTTCTGGCACGTTATTCAGTAGTTACATGACAGAAAGCTGGGCTGGTTACCACTGCTGACAAAGACTTTTCTCTGGTTTTTTGGTAGTTGTGATAGTAGTTCTCCTTCTGCGTTTTCCACAGAGGCACATGCTGTTATCTTTCCAAAGGAGTAAAAAAAAACAAAACAATAATGTGCTGGGGATCTAGAGTAGTTCCTG
Organism: Picus viridis; assembly: GCA_033816785.1. Lineage (NCBI taxonomy): Eukaryota > Metazoa > Chordata > Aves > Piciformes > Picidae > Picus > Picus viridis. The sequence goes on from CM066594.1 coordinate 3,815,208, forward strand.
AAGTATGGCAGTGCTAGTTGATGAATTCCTTCTGGGAATGTGCTTTGTTGAGATTGGGTTACTCTATTCTCATTTTTGACTCAAGATTCATCAATGCAAATAAACTTAGGTTTTCACAGTAGCTAGGAGTATTCCTAATTGGCATAGCAGAAGACATAAAAAGGGAAATAAAAAGAGAGCCATTCCTAATTTGCTCATTCTGAGACTGGAATGTTATGAAATTACTGAGCCAATTTAACTGCCATTAGTATAAAGAAACTTTTCCCTGAACTTTCCCTCAGTACTTGGAAGTAATGATTTTGAGATTAGGGGCCCCAAACAGCTTCTAATATGAAGTGACATACTGGTTCTTCCTTTTGTGATTGAATAAAACAAATTAAGAACAGAAAAAGAATATGTGCTTCATAAGACTGAATATTTGAAACAATACAGCATAATTTGTTGTCCATGGTGGCTTACAGGAGGGTACTCTAATCACAGCCAAAGCATAATCTGAATGTGAAAAACAGTTAAGAATGTAGTGCTAGTAGGTTAATATTTTCCTAAATTAACTTCTGAGCTTAGTAATTAGGATTTAATATGACACTAAGGTATCTGCATGCATGCCTTGACGCATGCTGAAAACAGCTCCATAATGAGAGTTCCTGTAAATCCCATGTTAACTTGACAGAACAGAGGGCTAAGAGCCATTTAAAACAAAATTCTCTGAATAGGAGAGCTTTCTAAACTGCTGTTTCATTTAGAACAGATACTGATACTTAACATAAACTGCTTTTTTAGCATTGTATTTTGAAGAAACAACGGCAAAAAGATTATTTACGTTGTTGCTCTCATAAGCCTGGTCTTTTATGAGTGTGATGCCATCCTGTGATAAATGCTGAGCACAAATAATCTTGCAGCTGCAATTCCTTATTAAAACTCCTAATTGCACCTGGTTTATGATATACAAGCATTAGATGTATCGTAAGATGCGGTCACAAGTTTTCCACATCAGTCTCTTCACATCTCTCCTGAGGCGTGTTTTTAATGTGTGTTTTGTGCTTGGCTGTGAGGTTTGTGAAGAGATTTGTAATACTGGAACAAAAATTGTAGCGAGGTGGTGTTTTGTGGAAGCCAAGATCACACTTCGGCTGGCAGACCTGGCACATGGGAGGCAAGCTGTACTGGAGAATCCAAGCAAGAAAGCAACCAAGACACTTTAATGATGTTCCTCTTTCACAGATTATTTTAAAATAAGGACATTATTTATTAAAATGTTACTAGTTTTAAAGAGAAATTGACCTTTGACATATGTGTGCTGGGAACTCCTTTACAAGTGCTTTGTTCTGAGGTTTTGGTGGTTTGTGGTTTGGGATTGGACACAGGTGGCTGCTGTGTGTTGAAGGCAATGTAGGCTTTTGTCATTTCCTAACACAGGTGAGGCCAATTTTTGGTTTTTAGCAGCTGTACATTATTGGTCCATGCCCAGGTGCAGGCAGGGGCCTCTGTGAGTGCAGCTGAGGGACTGGTCTGTGCCAGCCCCAGCTTGTTCCAGCCAGTTCCAGCTGCCCCAGCGTGGGGCACAGCCCAATTCTTCAGCCAGGCTGCTTGTGCCTTGGGAGCAAGGTGTCCGAGAAAGGGCCAAACCCTGCTGAGGCTGTGAGGAGAAAAGTGTCAGAGCCAGTCCTGCAGCAGTGGGGAGAGCAGGAGGAGGGACAGATACTCTGCACAGCCCCTGGGGCGGCCATGGTGAAGCAAAAACGAACGTGGGAGCCCAGGCCGGAGAAATGCCTTCAGGGATCGTTGTCTTGTGGAGAACCCACACGGGAGCAGTCCTTGAAAGACTGCCACCCTGAGACGGACCCAGGTTAGAGCAGTGCAGCACCACTGCCATGTGCTACATTGAGCTCCCTGAATCTGCACCCGGTTTTGAATGTAGTTCTTCTCCCTAATTTCCACACTATTTATACCAAAAGGTGCATATCTTTTCAAGAGACAAAGAAAATCAATCTGTAATTCACGAAGTGTAAGTTTTAATTACTGCAGTGAGCACTTAACTGACCTTTTCAGTTGTCCTTGTCTTTCTGCTTATTCGTTGAATTGTACATTAGACTTCCTGACTTGAAAGTAAAATGGTTCTCTGCCTTGCAAGAGATCAGAGATCCCAAAGGAGATGATTGCAGTTGCTTCTCTGGCCTGTTCCTGAGGGCAATACTGAATATTTTCTCTCAATCCAAACAATATTGAAAATAGGAATATTACCTCCAAAAGAGAACACTTCTGATTATTAGTTTCCTATGAAAGGCTTTTTGTGTTTATCTTTTCAATTCCCAAAGAATTCTTCACATTGATTCAAATGAGTCAAGGATCTTGGTTGCGTTAATGCAATTATCATTTTAAATGCTGCTTCTTCACCTCCGTTTGCTTGCACATGTGGGTAGCCATGGAAGAGCAGAACAGGTCACACACAGTGAAATTTCCTCAGAGTTCTTTCCCAGCTGCCAGACATTCATGGACCAGGGATTCTCTGAGAAAGAGGTAGGACTTCTGTATTTCAAGTTCTTGACAAATGCTTTTTGAATACACTTGTCATATATGCATAAGCTTGATGTAAAACAACTTAATTTCCACCTGCTGTATACTCCTCTGTGGTAGTACTCCCAGGCTGGTTTCTCATCATTCATAACTCTTTTCCTAATGAGTAATTTGAGTTTGTTCTCAGTATAATTTTGTGAAGTACAGGCTGTCTTTGGCTCCTTTTTCTGTCCATGATATTCTCAGCTACTGCAGTTGTTTCATTTTGGTGTTGTTTGTTTGTTTTTAATATTCCACAGTCATTTGCTTGCAGTCTGATATCTACATCTTTACACACACACACATAATCAAATATGCATATACACACACCTATGAACTCAAAAACTGGAAAAGTAACGTATTTTGAGCTACACACTTCATAAAAACCAGACAGGAAAACAATCTTTTTGTCCTGGCTCTTCAAAACACATGCCACTTTGCTAACTGTTTTTTTAGGGTTTTTTAAGTTATACCAAGTAAGTTCTGCAAGGAAAACAGCGTAAAAAAGAAACAAAACCAACCAACCAACCGAACAAAAAACCCCACCAAACCCAAACTACTCAACTCAGTGTGTTGTAATCTGAAGTTTTAGATTTGTTCCTAAAGTTCTGGTTTTGTCTGTCTTCTCTTTAGAGTGGTGTTTTCAATTTATGGAGTGGTGTATTCAGCTTAATATTTGCTTTTTTAATTTACTCAGCATTTGTGTCGTTACAGGCAGAGTGAACTTCCCATTCATGTTTTCAGACATATGTTGTATAAAGCCATCTGGGTATTTCTAGATTTTTTGGCTTGTGGTAAGAGGACATAGGTACTGCAGCATTCATTTACTGTGTGCTCATCTCTGTCATTGTTTTAATTCTTGCTGGTAGGTCAGTTGGTTTGGTGAAGGAAGATGGATATGCCAAAAGAATTGCTTTCTTTAGTGCCATCATTTTCATTTTATGCCTTCACAGATTCAGCAGATCTATAGAAATTCGGTAGATGGACAAACTGAAAGTCGGAGGAACAAAATTAGGCATCCAATATTACTTTGTGATGTTGAACATGAGAAAATGGTGTCCAGAGAGCCATATAGCAAGGTCAATAATTTGTATTTTGACAAATGTTATCTTTCTATAAGACATCTATTAAGGGGTAAAAAGCTGTCATCATATACAGGAATTCCAGTAGTTAGCTAGCTCACTACTTGCTTAAATATAAGGCTTTACATGTATGGATGTATTTGTGCATACAGCTGATGAGTAGCACTAGTTTTTCTAGCAGACTACAGGTTCTGTTTGCTTCAGGAAGACACAAAACTCCTACAGTCCATGTTTCTACTTACATGTGTATTTCAAAAAGAATCTTACTTGGTATCTCCAAGATGCAATAATTTAAAAAAAAACCCAAACAAACAAAAGATTAAGGAGTATAATTTTACTAGGCTGCAAGTTTAGTCATTGACATGATTTGAAACTATCTTGGTGTGACTTGAAAATCATCTATAGTCATCTCTTCCCCATTTATTTCAGTCTATTTGGGGATCAGCTGCAGGCATGCTTCCATCTCATGTTGAGATTGTTCTGTCTTCCTGCCTAGAAGCAAGAGCTTTGGTAGAGGAGTTATTTTAGCACTTAAAGCGTGAGCTGACACAGACAGGTTGCAGGAATAACCACAAACCCACAGGTGAAATGCAAAGAGTAAATTTATTCGTTACTTCATGAACCAGGGCATCCCTGAAGCATCACCTGGGCTGAGACACAGACACAGGGACACCGGCACCACAGAGCTCAGTCCTTGCCAGAGGATCACCAAACGTGCTGCTCCTACCTGTCTATCAGGATTCATGCAGGTGTAGTTTACTACACCGTGTTTGATCTTCCCTACAGCAGGGCAGGATAGGGTTTGGCGTGTTTTCTAGGGTGCTTCTCAGTCTGTTGCTGGCCTGTAATTTAAACACTGCTGCTCTACTTGTCAAATACACAAGACTAAGCATCGTACATTTAGTGTTCTACACCCAAACTGCAAGTCACTTGAGCATGTTCACGGTCCTCCTCCTCACCATTCTGATGTTGTTTCCCTACAGATACTAAATGTTAATGTGCAAAATTAACTTTTTTTTTCTTTTTTTGCTAGTTTGATAAGTTTCTGCCTTGAATTTTCACTTCCGGTTTGTCAAAAATGTGATGTGCAAAGTGCCCCTTTATTGGGTGTGTGAGAAAAAGAGCTGCCAATGATTAGATTGGCTGTTCTTCCTCTCTCTGTTGGTCCAGCATAAACCAACATTTGCTTCCTGAATGTTAGCCAAAAATTCTCTTCTCTCCAGCTGGATAGGGATATTTCATCATCTTTAAAATCTGAGGTGACCATTATGTTGTCATTGTTAGGCAATTATATCCTGTTCTCATACAAATTTACCCTCTGACCATCTCTGGCCATGATCTACCTGGCAGAGAAGACTAGTCAAAGCTTGTGAGAGCCTCTGTTGCCGTTCTGAAATTTATTGCCTTCTGCCCCTGTTGCCTTTGCCACTGCTCAGCTGCTTCTAAAATGCACCTGTCATCTTTGTTAAAGCTTCCACTTGGTAACTGGCTACCTTTCTCACTCCAGAGTAGAAGGGGGCATCACCTGTTTTTTTTTCTTTCCTTGTACAATGGTTGAATTTCCTTTCAAGGTGAGTGGGGGCTTATTACTTATATCTTTTTGTGCCTTGCTTGTGACCAAGAAATGATGGCAGGCGGAAGATCCCGTGCTGTCACTTACCTCCCTTCTCTTTTTTTCCCTTGAGTCCTGCAGAGGGTTCACTGATCCCATTCAAATTTCTCCACAGTGAAAGGGTGAGAATTAATGGACGTAGCTGGACACAGGAAATTCTTCTCAGATATTAGGAAAAAAAACTGTTAACAAAGAGGTTACACAAATAGTGGAGCAAGTACCTAGAGGCTGAGGGAGTCACTGTTGCTGGATATGGTGGGAGCATTGGGAACGTCTGAAAAAAATAACAGACTTTGCTTCTGCTTTAGAAGTATAGAAGAATTGACATTTTCCTGTAAACATTTATAGAGATGTTTAAGTACATGTAAATAAACACTTTGTCTCAGCAGTGGGTTTTCAGAGCTGATTTGAAAAAAACAAAGTAGCTATGGGAAACAGAGGCTATTTGTTTCTGTCTTTCTTTGAAGCATCTGGTACAACCACAGGGTGAGACCAGATATTGAACTGGATGGGTCACTAATATGAGCCAACACTTTCAAGCACAGTGCTCTGTGTTAGGCTTCCTGTTTTTCATACAAGTTTCCAAATGTATTCCTTTTTTTAATCTTGAATAAAATCAGAAGGTGTGCAGGGGTTTGTTCCAGTTGGTTTTCCTTTTGTATTCACCCCCCTGCCCCAATTCATTATCTTACAGTATAAATGATGCAATTAATATATCGGGGGGGGAACCCAGCCCTTGAGAATTAACTTTTGCCTGCTGTCTTACATGGCATTTAAAATGTGTTTTTACTCCTAAAATCTCTAATATTTGCATCACACAGTTCTGAGGTTTGAAATACCTACTTGTGCTGCTGAGAGGGAAAGAAAAGGAAGCAGCTGATTTTCCTTTTTTTTTTTTTTTATTTCAGTTGAATTAGTTGGAGTTTTTTTTTCAATTTTTTTTTTCACTATCCTACTGTTTCCCTTCTCCTCCATTTTCTAATGCTGTTATGCACATAAAGATTTATAACACCTAAGCTAATAACCCTAAACACTTGGTGTTTAATTGGTGGAGATTTGGGAGAAGGCCCAGACTAATTAACACCAATTCCTATTCTATTGCCAGTTTTTTAATGGGTCTTAGGACTACGTTCTTTTGGAACTAAAATTATATTGAAGACACGTTGAAAATAGAAAATAAAAAGGTGTGTATGGTCACCTTGAGAAACCATCTGTTACCAGTAAAATGCTTGTTTCTTCTAAGTAACAAGATACAGTATAAATGGTGAGTTTCCCTTTTGTAACTGCATAAACTCTCACAAAATTCTTTCCAATTATGTCCATACAATTTCCAGTTCACAATTACCTTTCTCTTCCTTAACAATTTAATATTTAGTGAATACTGGGCAATTTTACTATAGGAAGTTGCAAGAGTGATGCATTTTAAAGGTGTATAACTAATTTGTTGTTTATAAAGAAATTTAGTACCATATCTCAAAGACAGAAAAGGAAGAGATTGTTACGGTACAGTGTTGTAACGTATTAGGCATGTGGTCTTCACTAGCTATTCAAGCTCCCTCCTTCATGGCACCAACAGAGAAGGATGCTTCACAGGAGAGAGATGTCTCTATTACCAGTAGCAGATGAGTAAATTAGAAGGTGTACCTAATGCAGAGACAGTTAAAATCAGGTGAGGTGAGATGAGCGCCAGAACAAGAGGACACAGTCTCAAGCTGCGCCAGGGGAAGTTTAGGCTCGAGGTGAGGAGGAAGTTCTTCACGGAGAGTGTCATTCGCCATTGGAATGGGCTGCTCAGGGAGGTGGTGGAGTCACCATCCCTGGAGGGGTTCAAGAGGGGATTGGATGTGGCAGTTGGTGCCATGGTCTAGTCATGAGGTCTGTGGTGACAGGTTGGACTCAATCCTTGAGGTCTCTTCCAACCTTGGTGATACTGTGATACTGAATGCACCCTGCAAGAAAAATGCCTCATCATGTGGATGATTTTCTACAAGGGCCTTTGAAAGAACAAGAACATCAAAGGAGTTTACTGTCATCAGAATTTTCTGGGGTTTGAGCCTTTTTGCTGTTAGGTTTCTGTTGACTAAGCTGGTATAGTGGAATTCTCACCTTCTTTAAATTGTCTGCTTGAACTTTTGTTGGTTTAGGACCAGAAGGCTCTGGCTCTTAAAGGATTATGCCCTGTGATTTAATGCCATTTTTCTCTACAGTTCTCTCCCTTCTTTACTTTCTCACTTGGAGAGTGCCTTAGCTAGCTATGATTTTGTATTACTCTTGGCATTGTGTGATATTGCTGGTCAGAAATCACAAGTTAAAATTACTGTCTGCTTTTCAATGTTAAAACAAGAATTCTTTACTAAAGCCTTCTGTTTGCCCTTTGGAATACAACGCTGTCAGAAGTGTCAGGGGGATGTGAGTTTAGCTGGTCTGTCGTTGTACCTGAATGCAAATCCTGTGTTGTTAGTCTTGGCATAAGGAAACATTGAATTAGAATGACTTGATACGATTCTGCTGAAACACTTGGCATTGGATGTCTTGTAGCTCCCACTAGTGTTTGAAATTGTAGTCTACTGGGAGATACTAGGCAATGTTTCCTTTCAAATTATCTAGAATGTCTGAAGTTTCTATAATGATTTCCTTATTTCTTAAATTAAAGCATCAAATGCAGTTAAGGATCTGGACAGGGTACATAGAGGGATGGTGGAATTTCTGTCACTTCATTTTCTTAAAGAAAAAAAAAAAAAAGTCATTAAAAATATTTCAAGATGGCTGGTGGATGGTTGATCTTACTTCAGAGATGCTTCATGGTCCAGAAGACTTTCAGGCAGAACTAAGAGTTGGTTATTTTGTGTTCATAGTGAGCGCGCTATTCTTGATTGCAGAAATGTAGGTTCTGGTTTCTTAAGGGATTAAAAAAAATAAACCAACCAAAAAAAAAAAAAAAAAAACCCAAAAAAAAAAAAAAAAAACAAAACCCCACAAAAAAAACCCCAACCCAACTCACATACTTTTTTCAGCCAAGTGCTGCAAGCTGTAAAGGCACTGAGTGCATCTTAATCTTAAATTTTACAATGTGAAGTTGCATGGCTGTGCTTGGAGTAAAACCAAGTTTGGTTGTTGGCCAGATTTTATTTTTGTTTTACTGCCTGAGCATTTTTCACATGTTTATTTACCTGAAGACAAGAGAGCACTAACCCCTCAGCATATGGCTATGTGAAATAAGGTGGATATTCCAGTTGGTACAAAAATAATTTAAAATGTGTTATTTGTCATCAAGGTGCATGCTATGTGACTAGACTTGTAATGGCTTTTAGAACTGTTTTTCCCCATCATTTGAAACAAGCTTCCTTATCAGTGTGTCTTGCAATTAATTTAATCTTGTTTCTGTTAGTTCCACAGTATTTTTTTTATTTTTTTTTTTTTTTTTAATTCAGTGAACCTCATTACATTTGCAAGTGCATTAAATTACAGTCTGGAGAGAAGAAGAGAGATGATTATCAGTTAATTTAATTATGTTTCTGCGTTTGCCCATTTAGTGATATGTCTGCCATTGTTGTTGCGAGGCGTTAGTGCAGCAGCACTACGCAGAAATTGGGTCTGATGCCGTGTAAAGTTTGTTATCTGATAACTCCTGACAGCTAGTGGAGGAGGCACCTGTTTGGTAGTCTAGGGGTCTAATCAGAAATTATTTGCTTGAAGTCACATGGCTACACTGTGTCCAGTTCTGGGCCCCTTAATTTAAGAGGGACATTGAGACACTTGAACGTGTCCAGAGAAGGGCAATGAGGCTGGGGAGAGGCCTTGAGCACAAGCCCTATGAGGAGAGGCTGATGGAGCTGGGATTGTTTAGCCTGGAGAAGAGGATGCTCAGGGGAGACCTTATTGCTGTCTACAACTACCTGAAGGGAGGTTGTAGCCAGGAGGGGGTTGGTCTCTTCTCCCAGGCAACCAGCACCAGCACAAGAGGACAGTCTCAAGCTGTGCCAGGGGAAGTTTAGGCTGAAGGTGAGGAGAAAGTTCTTCACTGAGAGAGTAATTTGCCATTGGAATGTGCTGCCCAGGGAGGTGGTTGAGTCACTATCCCTGGAAGTGTTCAAGAGGGGATTGGACATGGCACTTGGTGCCATAGTTTAGTCATGAGGTCTGTGGTGACAGGTTGAACTTGATGATTTTTGAGGTCTCTTCCAACCTTGGTGATTCTGTGAATCACCAATATTAGAATATAATAGAGTAGAGTAGAATAGAATAGTAGAGTAGAATAGAATAGAATATACCAGGTTAGAAGAGACCTTCAAGGCCATCGTGTCCAACCCATCATCCAACACCACCTAATGAACTAAACCATGCAACCAAGCACCCTATAAAGTCTCCTCCTGGACACCTCCAATGATGGTGACTCCACCACCCGCTACATTAATATTACGGGGGTTTTTGGCTTTGCAAACGTAGTGGTGGGTTTGCACAGCTTCACATAATTCATTTAATTAGGAAACAGAACTTTACATTCTTACTGTAAAAGAGGAAGCAAGGAAGCATGGCATTGTACAGCACTCTTCTAGGCAGTTAAACAGTGTAGCTGAGGAATGATCTTGTTTTTTAAGAGGAGGAAAAGAGCAAAGCAAGCAAACCCCCAAATTCACCATTATGCAGTCGTTCATATAAAATAGTCCTTTCTTTTATTAATAAAACTATACTGCCATTTAGGGAGAGAGATGCTAAAACCTGAACTCTCGTACTCATCTTCTAATATGGTGCCTGTCAGCATTACTGCTTTTGGCAGTATTATTTTTAGTGGTTTTTTGCAAGTCTACAGTTTTTCCTTTAAGTTTTTTGCCATATGTTTCATATTTCAAGATATGTGGCATTTGCCCTGGCATCTGGAAATCCTAAGGATACAGCTACTGAGACTTTCCAAAGCAGTTCTTTGTTACATGTGCAGCTACGTACTGAAGCATATATCAATTGCACAGCTCATTAAAGGCAGATCTGTTAAGGCAACACTCTTCATTTTGAGACATTTATTGATATCCAGCATTTAGGTGAGAGAAAAAAAGAGATTCAGCTGTGAAGTGCAAAGGATTTGAAGTTTTAAGATGGCCATTTGCTGAATTTTTAGTGTTTTATGATCTAGAATTAAATGGGGGAAAAAAAAATTAAAATTATAGCAGGAACAGCCTGTAAAGAGAAAGCACAATAAAAATGAAATCCAAATGTTAGTGAACTCTGAAAGCTGTTGTATTCCTACATTCTGGAAGTTTTTTAAAAAAAGAGATTTATATTTACTATTTATACATGAATCATTCTGAACTCCTGTGGCTGCAAGTTAAATAACACACATATATTGTCTGCATGAAGCTGACTCTTTTTTTTTTTTTGGAAAGCCTTTGCTGCTAGAAACAGGCTCCTGTAGCACACTGAAGGGGGTCAGTATTCTTTAAAACTCCATCTGACTCCTGGGCCCATAGCAGGGGGGGTGTTGATCTGCAGGTGTTGATCTGCTGGAGGGTAGAGAGGCTTTGCAGAGGGACCTTGACAGGCTGGACAGATGGGCAGAGTCCAAGGGCATGGGATTGAACACATCCAAGTGCCGGGTGCTGCACATTGGCCACAGCAACCCCAGGCAGTGCTACAGGCTGGGGTCAGAGTGGCTGGAGAGCAGCCAGGCAGAGAGGGACCTAGGGGTACTGGTTGATGGTAGGCTGAACATGAGCCTGCAGTGTGCCCAGGCAGCCAGGAGGGCCAATGGCATCCTGGCCTGCATCAGGAACAGTGTGGCCAGCAGGAGCAGGGAGGTGATTCTGCCCCTGTACACTGCACTGGTTAGGCCACACCTTGAGTCCTGTGTCCAGTTCTGGGCCCCTCAGTTTAGGAAGGAGGTTGTCTTGCTGGAATGTGTCCAGAGAAGGGCAACAAAGTTGGTGAGGGGTTTGGAACACAAGCCCTGTGATGAGACACTGGGAGAGCTGGGGTTGCTTAGCCTGGAGAAGAGGAGACTGAGGGGTGATCTTATTGCTCTCTACAACTACCTGAAGGGAGGTTGTAGCCAGGCAGAGGTTGGTCTCTTCTCCCAGGTACCCAGCACCAGAACAAGAGGACACAGTCTCAAGCTGTGCCAGGGGAGGTTTAGGCTGGATTTTAGGAAAAAGTTCTACACGGAGAGAGTGATTGCCCATTGGAATGTGCTGCCTGAGGAGGTGGTGGAGTCACCATCACTGGAGGTGTTGAGGAGGAGACTTGATAGGGTGCTTGGTTGCATGGTTTAGTTGATTAGGTGGTGTTGGATTATAGGTTGGACATGATGATCTTGAAAGTCTCTTCCAACCTGGTTTATTCTATTCTATTCTATTCTAGCCTGCTGCTGTTAGCCTTGTGCTGTGGAGAGATGGACTGATCTGTAGTGGCAGAGATAAACTAAGCTTTTTCAAGGTAAACACCGGGGTAACCCCAAGTATTAATAAAACCAAATCAAGAAACTCTAAGAAGACATTGTTGACTTCACAAGGACATTTGATGAGCTGTTGTGTTTGGTTTTTTCCCACTTGTAGATGTGAATGCCAGTCATTGAGTTAATGCTTTTCTGCCACCCTTTTTTTTAATGCATCATTGTATTTCGTTCATCCATGTCCACGCCGTGTTACGTTTTGAGACAAAAGCATGATGAAGTGCTTAGTTAGAGCCTGGGGTAGCCATGGGAAATACTGTGGTGCCAAGACGTCTTTCAAGTTATAAACCCACCACAGATTGGTTTTCTGCCTCCACTGGCCAGTCCACACTAGCAATAAATCTAGGTTTTCTACATGATTAGCCATTTTGGTAGTTAATATAGAAAACTGCTGTAATGTGAACATGTGAACTGCTGTGATGGGTTAGGCAGCCCCCTCCAAACCCTCCCCACCACGGGCAGAATAAAACAACTCAAAACAAAACGGATTGCAAAAGTGATGGAAAGTTTAAAGGAAAAGCAGTGAATCTTTACAGAAAGCCAAAAGCAGAGTGACAAAAGAAATCCCAAAACAGTCCCAAGATAATCCCATCTCCACCTGGGGGTACATCCAAGACCCCCAGGGCTCCTTCTTCCCCCTCCCCACTGCTAGGCTAGTCTCAGCTGGCCAGATCTGAGACTGCCCATCCCCCGTGGCCTTGGGCCTAGCCAGGCCCATGGCCGGGAGACAACAACTCCCCCATTACCGGGCGATGGCGAGGAAGAAAGAGGAGGTGCTTAGACCTCGCACTAGATCTTATAGTGGTGCAGAGAATTATGGTAGAAATACCCAATTTCCTGTGTCCACCCACTGGGCTGGACCTCTGGACACAGGAAGCAGGGGGCACCCAGCCCAAACTGCAACAACTGCCTACTATTGGTGTCTTAAGAATGCATAACACAGCAGGGAAATAAGCTAGCCTCTATCTGCATTGATGTGTGCAAGAGATTAAATGAAGACCTTAACACTGCTACATTTCTGCCATCATAAAACCAGGCCATTTTGTTTGTAATGTTTTAATACTTCTGATACACTTCATGGGAGTGGGACTTTAAAAAACAAACAAACAAAAAGCCCAACATGGCAAATATAGGGTATGTTTGAAAGTGAGACCTGTGTGTGGGTGCAGAGCAGGAGAGTCAGGCTGAGCAAACTCCAGAAAGATTGGATTTATTAAATTGTCATGGCAGAAAACAATCCTATTCTCGTAGCTGTTAACTTCAGTGGTGATGAGTGACCTGATAACCCAGGGGTTTATTACTGCCTGTTACTCAGTATTATTATTGTAGAGCTTGTCATTTGCAGAATGCTGGTTTGAATATTGTTCAGATTAGCAAGAGAGATGTATTAGTTCTCCTGTTGTTTGGGGTTTTTTTTAACTGTTTAATAGCCTCTAACGTGCATGAATTCGACAAATTCTGTATCCTGTGGCACACTCACTGTGTTTTTTTCCCCCCTTTTTGTTACCTTTGCTGTGAAGTTATTTCTGGCAATATGCAGGCACTGCTATTTCTGCAGCACAGTTCAGGGATATGCCAATATCAATTGGATACCCTGGAGTTTGTGAAACTTGGAAATACTGTAAATATTTCACAGCTTGGTATTGTGAGGAGGAGTTGGGATGGAATGGAATGGGATGGAATGGAATGGAATGGAATGGAATGGGATGGAATGGAATGGAATGGAATGGAATGGAATGGAATGGACCGGACCGGACCAGACCAGACCAGATTTGAAGAGACCTTCAAGATAATGGCATCCAACCCATCATCCAACACCATCTAATCAACTAAACCATGGCACCAAGCACCCTATCAAGTCTCCTCCTAAATACCCCCAATGATGGTGACTCCACCACCTCCACAGGCAGCCCATTCCAATAGGCAATCACTTTCTCTATGAAGAACTTCTTCCTAACATCCAGTCTAAACCTGGCTCAGCTTGAGATTGTGTCCTCTTGTTTTGGTGTAGTTGCCTGGGAGAAGAGACCAGCCCCCACCTGGGTACAACCTCCCTTCAGGTAGTTGTGGAGAGCAAAAGAGTTGGAAGACAAGCACAAGAGAGTTGGAAGAGAAGCCACCTTCTCTGTGAGATAAACAAGTGTCCACTTGGAGTTTGAGGACTACCCATGTGTTTGTTTTGAGTTGCAACTCATGATTTTGTAATTTTTCTGCGTTTTTAACCATTATTATTTTTCTAAATAATCTTTTTTTTTTTTTTACTTTTTAGCTCTAATGGAAAGAAATACTTGCATGTCTGCCTTTCCCTAAGGCATCTGATAGAGTCCCTTGAGCAGAGTCCCTGAAAAAACTCCCAAGTGCCAAACTGTAACTTTATGCTCCTTTACTCTGGCAAAATCATCATTTAGAGACTGCAGGGTAGGGATAAATCAAGCTGTTTGTCCAAACACAGGAATAAAGTAAGGATTCATTAACTTGCTGTGACTGTAATAAATAGCCTCTGATTACAAGAGTCTGCAACTAATGCTAAGGGCAGAAAAACAGGTATGCTATGACTATGGATAGCAACCTGGAGAATTAAACAGATTTAATTAATAGATTAGTGAAAGTAGTGGTCAGTCTTCATCCTGTATTAGAACAGTTTGGCATTCTCTAGTTAACTTTTCTAGAAGATGTTTTGTTTGCATTTTATTTTGTTTGAAACCAGTGATAATTTGGTAGTCAACTATGAGTGATTTAGTGGTGTTTTCCATACAGTGAATTATTTCTGTTTTCCTTGTTTTTATTGTCAGTTCACTTTTACTGTTTTCCACCCCAAGTGGTGTATTTGGAGGGACTGAAATGGAAAGATTAAATCCCTTAATATTCTGTGTTTGAAACAATACCATGTTTTTTTTCCTCTCTGTTGGCAAGAATGCTTTCAAATCCCTCCTTGGCCTAAGCTGCTGTACTTGACATCTCATTATTTGACTCAGCTGTTTCAGTTTCACCTTCACCCAGATAATTAAGTAACTCATTGAATGTATTATTCAGTATTTGATTCCCCTATCTGAGTCAGTGAGAGATGTAATTAAAAAAAAAAATCGGCAAAAAACCCCCAAACAACAACCAAACCCAAAATCCCCTTGATGGGATTAGTGGAAGGATTGGTGGTGGTGGACCCAAATGAGCACGAACTGATGAAATTGGCAAAATATGAGTCACATTCTGTCACTTGAGTGAGGGTTTGGCTGCTGGAGAAAGTGTGGGGATTAGGGTTGCTTTAAAGTGATCATTGCTAACTAACCAGACAGTGACCTGCTAATTGTTTCAGGAAGTCTGTACTGTGGAAGAGGCTCTTTAGCTTTATTTACATTTTTGTTTCCTTTCTCAGCTGTTGTCCTGCAGGGTGTTGTGTCGTTGTTTGTCAAGTCTAGATGCGGGCTTTCGCTGTTTGTGGAATTTGGCTTTGTTCATCACTTCAGCTGCATTACCCACATGTATTACTTTCCAGTGCTTTTGGCAATTTTTGAATAATGTATTGCTTTTTCTTGGATTATGAATGCAAACAGGGGTGCTCTGCAAATGAGCAAAACCCAGTCTTCAGTTATAAGTTACCCAATTGCTTTCCTGTTCCTCTGACTTCATCTGCATTCATGAATAGCCTTTATTAGCAGTGTCATTACAACTGACCTATTTCTCCCTTTTTGCTTTAGAGTATTTTATCTTTAATACTTATATTAAGCCTTCTAAATTAAACTTGACTGTAAACCATATTCCCATCCAGTTAAAATCTACATGTTTTTGTCACATTGGTTAAAGCAAACCTTTCAAAATTATTTTTCTTCTAAGTGCAAATTATCACAACAATATAATGTCACTGGAGAAATCTAGTCTGAAAGGATGGTGCTGATTTTTGATACAGAAGACTGAAGTTCTCCAGGGTATGTATCAGGTATGCTAAGAATCTGAGTCTCTTGAGTTACAGAAAAGATTCCTAGTCAGTTTTCTGTTTATTGCTCTGATGCAAGAGTCTCCCTCTCCTCCTCCCAGGGTTGGGTGTCCTTTCAGCTTTGATCAGAAATAACCTTCTGGCTCTGGGAAGACAGTCATTGGCAGTAGTCCAGTGAAAACCTGATAACTTCCAGTCAGGTGTTTTGGTGGTGAAACTACTGTCATCCACAAAAAAACCAAAACCCTCTCAAAAAAACCTAACACAAACACAGCACTGGAAAATGTCTAATCAGATCTGAGACGGAACATCTGATGCTTTGTCTCTAGAAGAGAGGTCTCGCAATATGTGGGTTGGGATTACACAGTGCAAGTGAATCACGATGCAAAACCCATCACTAGACAATTCTTCTCCAATTTTAATGATCAGTGTTTTCTCTGCAGAAAAATAAAGCTGGTAGAGTTCTGTAACGATGAAACGTGAACTCCATTCTGCACAGTTGCGTGGTAAAAGCAAAAGCAAACTGCAGCAACCTCTGGTTTTGGCTAATTAATTGTGCATTTCATTTTAAAGAAAAGGATGGGTTCTGACCCCAAATTCAAAAGGTCTTAGAAATATGCATACACTTCCAAGTGAAGTCAGATCACTTTTCTTGGTCAGAGATATATTTAGTATCTGTTATGCTGGAATAAGTGCATTTTGTCTTTCTACCTTCAGCTCGTTTTGTTCTGAGCAGATACACTGTCTTGGATCTTGGTATGCTGAGGGAAAAGGTGAACTTTTGATGGGAAGTAAGAGCTTTGGGTTAGGTTCTGACCTCCTTGCCTTGCTTTTGCTGTAAAGAGTTTTGTTTATTCAGAAGGTTATAGTTCTTTGCAAGGAAAAAATAAGTAATTTGAATGGGATGTCTTTAGATTAGTATTCTGACAGATACCTTTTTATACTCATCTTCCTGCTAATGAGAAGATAGGTAAATTATTTATGAAGCTAGTAAAAGACTGAGAACATTGTCCTTAATGAGACATGAAGTACAAAAAATTAGACTCAGTCTTTCAATAATTTGGAGCAGTGAAAAATGTGAGCTGTCCTATCACACTGACAAGGGTTCAGGATATTTATAATTGTATCAGCACACTGCCTCTGTGTTCAGTTATTTTCTAGTTTTAAATGCTTTTTGATCACTTTCCTGGAGAAATACTCAATCTTACTGGCTAGCAATATTTTTTCCTGCTTTATCAAGAATAATCAGTTAATGCATATATAAACTTAGCCAAGTTCTGGGGATACTTTAATGTACAAAAACTTAATTAGGTTGGTAGATAAGAGGCTAAACAGATTCTTTTTCTTAGATATGATTGTCTTGGAGCTGGTGACATATTTCTACATCTCTTATATAATGAAATGATGAATTGTGCTGCACATCTATGCAATGATTTTATTAGTCAGTTGAACCAAAAATAATTCATTAAATGCAGGGGTTTTTGTTTTACTCCTTGACTACTTAAGATAACATATTAATTATACTGTATAATGAATTAAAAAACCTTACCAAATTGTTTTTAGCTGTGAAATTTGAGCAATGACTGGAAAATTGTGTCATATGTGCCTTATTAATATATGTGGTTTTCATTAATTTTCAATGGTGCGATGGTTTATTTTAGAACGTCATTTTTTTCCCACCTAAAGTTAAATATGAAGTGATTTATTTGTATTAAATGCTCTAAATCCTCTTAATTATATTTCAAAATCTCTGTCTCCCAAGCTGCTAAGAGCAATGCTGCTCTTTTCCACGTGATGTGTTCTACCCAGCCTTTTTGCTTCCTTTCGTATCCTTTAATATACTTTAGTATCAAAATATCTTTCAAGACAGTTGCTTTTTTTCCTATGCAAATCTGACTCTAGGTAGAAAATATGTCTGAGAGAGATCTGCTAATCTATATCTTCATTGCCACAAGTAGCAAGGTGCACTGGTGTCAGTGTCACATTGCATCACTTATGGCTGTGCAGGGGGAGAGAGATCAGTGAGGTCCAGGGCACAACTTTTCACTGCATGTTTGGGGATGTGATGATTTGCACTCCCTATTAACAGAAGAGTAGGTAAATACCCAGTTTTTGCTAATGCTTCCTCTGTATTTTCATTGCTCATACAAATCTCACATTATTAGTATTTTTCAGAATGTGTGAAACTTCAATTTCTAGTTCAGTTTTAAATGGTTATCCTGGAATTCTGTGCTCACACTTTAAATATTAATGACTTTAAGCACAAGTTACATTAATGAAGCTGTTGCATCTTTTGGATTTAAGTGTCATTAATTTTAGGAAACTGGTTCTCGTGTGAGTAATCAGAAGCAGCTGTAGGTTTTGCTGCAGAACATTAATGAATAAATGAAAAGAAATAGTGAATATTTGTCTCAGGAACTTTAAAAACCAGTGACAGTTTGCTCTAAGCATATCATTGCTATGCCTTGCTGTTGCCATGTGTTCCCAAATTGAGACCCTGTGGTGAGTGTTTGGGATGTATTGAATTGAAAATTTTTGCTGTGCCTTTTTAATGCACTATATTGAGGTTTGTTGAAACTGTGAATACTGAAATTTTCTGTGATCTTTCATCTTGGACAGAAAGAGCTTAAAAGCGTCATTCTACTAATATTTCAAATTACAACTTTGGTTTTCTACTGTTTGGCTGTTTCAATATGTGAAGAATAGTTTTAGTCACAAAGCTGCTGCACGTTATTTCTCACTGACTTGCTTGTCCTGCAGAAGATTTACAGTGTATGCCTCTGGCTTGAAGTAATCCCAGTTGCAGCAAGGCACTGTATGTTGCATTGCATTAGGTACTAGATCATATGCACCTTTTACTGACTGGAGGTGACTTTATTACCTGGACAATGTATTTTAGTAAAGGAGAACATTAATGCATTCAGTTCTGATGAGCAGCTCACAGAGATGCTGTTTAAGGGAGACCAGGCAGAGCAGAGCTGGCAGTCACGATGAGACTATAAAGATAAGGCTTTGCTGATAAACAGGATTCAGAAGTAACCCTGTGTTTCTGAGTGATCTCAAAAATAGATGAAGAGTTTCCAGCCGCACTGAGTTCTGTACCAAATTATGCTGTACTTGCTCAGTAGTACTGTAACAGTGGTCTTTTTGTTCTATGCTGTTGCAGAGCTGTAGTGCGTATCACCCTTAAAGTTACACTAATAGCTCCCTGAATGTCTTCAACACCTTTTCTTAGCTTCTTTGAACCTGAACCTGTTGCATTCCAAGTTTTCCTTTCCACTGGTTATGCTGAAATAGTTACAGTGCTTCTGAATTGCTCAGAAGATGGTTGCTCAAATCTATTTCCTTGCTCTGCTTTCAACTGACTGAAGTAGCAGCCTTCCACCATTGTCTAACTGATAGACCTCTGGCAGGTACTTGCCTTACCTGAGGTATTTCTAGAACTGATGATGTCACAGAACCCT
Organism: Picus viridis; assembly: GCA_033816785.1. Taxonomy (NCBI): domain Eukaryota; kingdom Metazoa; phylum Chordata; class Aves; order Piciformes; family Picidae; genus Picus; species Picus viridis. Next base: position 3,834,289 of record CM066594.1, read on the forward strand.
TCAGATATTTAAGTGTCTGAGATACTTGATTGTGCATTCGCAGCGGACTCAGAATGTTTGGGATATGTCACACTGTGTGTAATTGAGAGGATTCTGGCTGGTGTTTGCATGGAGAGGGCTGCAGCCTGCTCTAACTTCTTGTTGCTCAGATGGAATGTATGCTGCAGAAGCATGTGCTAATGCTCTTCTACCCCAGAACAAGCAGATATTTTTTGCCTCCCACTTGTAAGCTTTGCCCCTCCTCACTAATGTTAGCAGGGAGGGCTCACAAATACCACATAGGCTAAGCAAGGAATGTGGAGAAGCTTCACCTAACCGAAGCAGCTCTCAAGAAACAGACTTTTTTTCCTTGGTGATGAATTTTGGGAGTCGATTTTCTTTCCTTGTGTTTGTCTTTTTAGTTGTTCAGGGCAATATTTGAAATGTAAGCCTTTGGAGCATGGACTTGGAATGACTTTTCCTATGTGTCTGATGATTAGTGCAGCCATGACAGCAGGTAAAGGTGGAAGTTCTAGCATTACTGTGATTTCTTGCTAACTAGCAAGTGTATTATAGTACCTTTCGAAAAGACTATGCAAACATTTCAGCTGTATTTTTAGATTACTACTCCTGAGCCAGAAGGCCTGTTCTCTCATCTCTCCTATCCTGTCTCAGCATTCAGGGATCCCAGTTTATATATACAGGTATCTCCTTTTCTTACCTTCAATTTTCCTATCCAAATATAGACCTTGATACTTTCTTTTCCCCTCCTTTTGCTCCATTGACATTAAAACATAGCTTTTGAAAGTTACTGCAGTGTTCACTGTGTATGCAATTGTTTGCCCACATCATGTCCAGACCAAACTCTGTCTGCCTGCTTGTGGAACTCTTGCTGTAGATGCACATTCCTTGTTCTCCTCCATCTCAGGTCATGATGCTTGCGGTGTTACTGTCAACAGCTTGTAAAGTCCTTAATTACCAGGTAGTGATTTTGTCAGTCAGACAAAATACCATTTTCTGAATAACTTCAATTCAAGCCTACTTGCTCTCTCTAGACTTGAACGTATCTGGTAGTGCTGAATGTGGAGTTGGAAATATGTTTTCTCATTTCAAATGAAGAAATCCTTCCTCTCTCCAAGTACATAGCTGTAAAAAGATGACAGCAGTTAACTAAGGCATCATCACAGTTGCATGACTGCTAACATTTCAGTGGAGGATAGAAACAGGCCATATTCTACATACATACAAAAAAGGTCCCTTTCTATTGTTGTAAGCTGTCACTGTTGCAATTTCTGCTTCCTTGCAGCATTTATACTTCAGTCATAAGCACAGCTTTTTATTCAGTATATTTTCAGTGGTCACTAATAAGCCTAAAACTGACTTGTGAGTAAAATAAAAGGACCTTAGTACCAAAATTGACCTCAAGCAGTAGGTTATGAATACACGAAGTTAACAAGTGTTCATCATTGTAGCGTGCAATGTCTGCAAAAAAGGACTGCAGATTCTTCTTAGGCATCCAAATCAGAAATAAGAATAAAGGAAAGATAAAGATGCTTAAGTTTTCCTTTCTTTGATAGCAATTTTAAAGCTCCATGGTGAGATACCATTAGCAGAGACGTTGTATGGCTCTAGGAATGAGAGATAAGGCTTATAGTCCTTGTGATTGATTAATTAATTTGTTTATTAAAGAGTTGGGGGGGAAAGATCTAATAACCATTTTTAGTGTCATAAAGCAATGAAAATCCCAAGACTTTTTATAACAAGAAAAACTGTTGTTTAGAGAACATCATAGATACAAGCATTAGTAAAATGGTGGTGGATAGCTGACATACCTGCTGGGGAGGTGTGTATGGAATACCTTAATAAAAGAAGCCTGCAGCAGCTTCAGAGATTACCAAGATTGTTTAGTGTCTCTGAGTTTTTACAGTGGGTCTTTTTCTGTTACTAAAATAGTAAGTTTTGAGGGTTTTTTCAGTGGGCAGAAATCCTGCATATGACTCACATTTTGAGGGTTTTCTCTGCAAATTCAGTTGTATTGAATGCACTTTGTGAACTTGGAGCAATGAGAAGTTAGGGAAATGTGTTTGTCGCTCCTGGGCTCGGTTTTCTGTCCTCGTCATTCTGTCCTGGTGGCTGAGTCTTCGCTTTTGGCTCATAGTGCTCCATATTCAGGATATTGGAGCTTCTGCATCTGTTTAAGTACTCCTTCTGACATTACTGTTTCCTCCATTCCTCTGCTTTTGGGCTATTATATGTACTGGAGTAGGGTTTTATATAGTTCCAGAATTGTACATGAATTATTCATGATAATTTTTTTTACTCAAATTTATACTCTGAAGACTGTTTCATGATCTTTACTAGTCTTGCATGAAGAAATCAACCTCCTGATCAAAAGCTCCTTCTCTACTTGTCCTTTTTTATGGACTTCCCTCTCCACTTCAGAATTCTTTCAAAGTAGCAGACAGTTGCTGATAAAGTAGTTGCCCTGAGTGACAACTGAGAATTCTGTTATTTTTGCTTTTGAGGATACCAGATGGGGATTACATAAAGTACAGTTAGCTGAAGCCTTCAAAAGACATGCACATTTGGGCAGCTAATTTTGCAAGTGCTTTTCTGTTGTTGTTTCATGGTTTTAGCATTGCAGGAGGTCTGAGGACAAAAGGAGCAAGATCACATACGGTTCATCTGTTGTTTAATGGCAGTCCTGTAGAGTCTTTGATAACTTTGATATGGGCTAACTTGGTCTTTTGAACCTTTCTTTGGTAATTAAATTTTAGATGTTAGTATTCTGAATTGGCTGGTACAGACCATGTTTTGTGGAGTAGCTCTGATACAGAATCTTGGCGTTCATCGGGTGGAAAACCTTGCACTGGATCTGTTTTTCTGAAGCTTATTTACATCTCTTGAACATCAGCTTGATCTTGGCATTACTGTGTCATTATACCATGCTAATAAATGGATTTTTCTGGCCTGATGTAGTGAACTAATGTTAGTAGCTGGAAAACATAATTTACTAAATATTATCATTTTCTTATCACATAATATCATAGAATGCGTTTCTCTGGCTGCATCGTTAATAATCATTAGGCTCAGTGAGAGCAATTACAGTGTAAATGGTGATGATGGTTTCCAGTATTTGTATTGCAAAATTAGCCACAGTTTTAGATGCTGGTTGTTTTTTTTTTTTTTTTGAACATACTGAAAACAATGATGAAATAGGGTATTTAGTCAGTCTAAGCAGTAAAAAAGTCACAAACAGCAAAAAAGGAATATGATATAGTTGGTGGGAATTTTAAGCTACACAAACAAGGAAACAAAACTGGTAGCAGATATAAGATCTATACTGAAGAATTTTGAAGTCAAATAATCCATTTTATGAAGTATCTTTTAAGACATATGACAGCTATGGCTGCAATTCCAATGTTCCAGGAATTCCAAAGGGAAATAGCTGCCTGTATCTGCATTTCTTCAGTTTAACATTGGTCATCCTAACAACCTGCTGGTTTGCTTTAACAAGGACTTGTATTTGTTTGGCTTTGAGTTTTGTAATATTTCTTTCGTGAGACAATAGTTCATGCAAAAGGGAACTTGTGTGACTGAAATGTTTCTGAGGATAACCCTCGTATAAAAAAACCTGAAAGTACCACTCTGTAAAAGCAGTGACCGAAAAAACTCTCTTTTCCCGATTTTATACTAATGCACCCAGCAAATTATCTTATAAATGCATTGAATAATTTCCACTCTGATAAAAATATATGTTTTGTTCTGACCACATAAAGCCAATTTAATATCCTTTCTTCAGCAAATGTGAAAAACCACTTAAATATGTTTGTGCATAAGTGTACACAGGAGGAGACTTGATGGGGTGCTTGGTGCCATGGTCTAGTTGTTTGGGTGGGTTGGATTGGTTGATAGGTTGGACGTGATGATCTTGAAGGTCTTTTCCAACCTGGTTTATTGTATTATTGTATTAGTGGAAGGTAGCACTCTAATTGTTGTGTTTGTGTTCAGCTATGACAAGGCATAATAGAATTTTTCTCCTTCAGTGGTCTTGTAGTCCTGTTTTCACTTGGTTAAGGCACTGCTAAAGCAAATGAGACCTAAGGGACTTAGTGATGATGTTATTGCATTTACCATTAAAATATCACTTGGTTTGATAATATTGAGGTAAAATATATAAGGCCTATGAATTCTATTGGTGTTTAATGAGGGAATGTGTTTGGTCTTACTTTGGAAAAAGAATGTGGACCGTAATCTGGTGAGTGTATGAAATGGATTCATTTTAATTCCTTGTGTTTTGGATCACCACATAAAAGTACATCAGTATGGTAGCAATCGCTGTGAGAAAGTCAGAACGCCACCACAGTACCATCTGATCTCTCATTTCTTGTTGGAATATAGTGATGATTCAGTTTGGTTTGGAACTTTAACATCTAAGCTGTAGTTAAGATTTCAACCCTCAAATTTGCCTTAAAAGCAAAGAGAAATGCAAGTGTTAGGAGTGCACAGCTGTTGTGAGGGTTTGTTTGTGATTTGATACCCATGTATAAATAAAATCAGAAGCTGGTTAATTGGCAGGAAACCCACTAAAGAAACACTTTCTCTGATTCATGTTGGAAATGTATTTATTTATTTATTTTAGTCTAGAAAGCACAATTTGGTAGAAAAGATTCAGCCTATTTGAAACAGAGATTGTTTTCCTTCATTTTACTAATAATTATTACAATTAGACTTATACCTAACAAGATCCTTGCATTGATAAAGAAAAGAGAAGGACTTTATGGGCCCATTGTTTGCCAAGTTGACATACTGTCTATAGTACTATTAGTTGAGACACAATTTTCTTAATAGCTTGCCCCCCACCCCTGTCTTGGTGAGGAGTATTGGATTTTCCAGCTCAATGAGCATCTGGTCTTTTATCATTCACGTGCTCTATTGTAGTTATTGTTAATGGTTATCTGAACAGCAAAATAGGGAGCATATTTTACCTGTCTGCCTGTGTTCCTTGTACTCATCTTGGGATAAATTATAGTAGGATTGATTAGCAGAAGGAGCTAAATCTTAGGTTCCATAGAGAAGTCGTGAGTTATTTTTCTCTAACATTCATATTTGTGTTCAGTCTTTAAAGCAAAGTTTCAGTGTTTCAACATCATAAATTTTAGATTGGTCTTGCCAAAAAGTGATTTAAAAAATGTACCAGGTGAAATAAAAGTGTATCAATCTAGTTTATATAGGAAGAGGCAGAAATACTTTTTTCTTGCTTTAATGTGGTTCTAACAGCTCTGTAGTTGAAGGAAAACGTGTGCAACTGTACTTACCGTGGGTTGAAGGTAATTCAACAGGAACTGTTCCGTTTGTCCTCCATCAAAAGCTGGTTTTGACGCCAATAATTTTTTAGCTCTTGAATCTTTGTTGTCAATTGTGCAGCTTGGGAAGTGCCCTGGAAGGAAAACTTTATTAAGAGCACAGATTCTGTATTTAACCTATAGTGTAGAAAGAACATAAAGAAAATGTGATTGGGAGTTAGGAGGTGGGTAATCAAAGATCTGATCTACTTGCTGTTCCTGTGGGTTCTCTGGCCATGCTGGCTGGCTTTTCTGAATATGCAATTCTTCATTTTCTGCTGTTCTTTTTCGGTTGGTCGTTGTTTGGGTTTGATTTTGTTTTGTTTGTTTAATAGCAATGATGGCACTAGATTTGAATTATAAACTTCGAAATGGACGTTTGAAATAAATGCAGCACTTCCATGATGTAGGTCAAGACATCACCTCCATTATTAATTAAACTGGAACATTCACATTTTATGAAGTGTCAAATAGTTACAGTTTACTACCAAAAAGATGAAGAGTTCTCCTTAGGACTGAGAGATGTGTTGGTATGAGTGTTAACATTTGTGAGAAACACCTCTGGAAAGCATCGTAAACATTGGCATGAGTACTCATTCACTGGTGAAAAGAACCATTGACATCCACTCAAATTTGATTAGCAAATTAAAACCAAACGGAGGGGTGTGTGTTTTTCTATGTAATATGTAATTAAACAGTAGAATTGCAATGGGATCTTTCAGAGGACAGAAGTCTGAGAACTTTCAAAAACAGCCTGGATAACTTCATAAGATAAAAAAATTAATGGCCATTAAATGGCCTGAAAACAGCTTCTGGCTCAGTGTAGCTCATCACTGGTTTTTAGAACCTACTTACCACACATCAGGCTTGATACTCAGGGTGCTGAGGTAGGACAGTACCGATGTGTCTATGCATTTTATTATACAAAGCAGAAGACACCCTGACTATCTCTCTTCTTTATGACTCCATTCCTGGCACTCTGAGTCAGCCCCTCAGAGGTCAGAGGAGGGTCCTGGTGCTCAGTGCCCTGGGGACAGTGCTGGCACTGAAATGTGAGACAAGGTGCTAAGGTAGATGAACATCTCATCTTAGCTAGCACGATACAGAGCCTGCAGCCTGAAACATAAGGCTCAGATTGTGGCTGGTGTATTTGAGTAGGAAAGCTTTGTGTTTAGACTTGAGGGAAATTGAGAGCTATAGAGGTTCATTTGAGGTTTTATTCCTGGACAGCTCCTGAAATTCATGGTATGATGCTTGATGCCTCATTCCCATTGTGAGACTAATAAAGATAATAACCTTAGAAAAATTGCATGTAGATGGTTAGGTTGTTCCTTTCATTTCTTTACTAGTTTGTGGTGTGTTTTTTTGTTCTGTTTTGGTGGAGGTTTTGTGTTTGGTTTTGGTTGGGGTTTTTGTTTTTTTTTTTTTTGGGGGGGGGGGTTGTGTGTGTGTTGTTTTTTTGTTTGGTTGGTTCATTTTTGGTTGGTTGGCTGGTTTATTTTATGGATCCAAACCCATTCATAAATGAACTTCTTGCTTCACTGACCTTTAGCTTCCAGATTATTTTGGCATCTTGGCACCTCACTCTTCAAATGTTGTAACTCCTCTTATGTATTCATGTTTCATACGCATCTGTCAGGAGAACATTTCTGACCTACAAGCCACACCCCTACCAATACACCCAAGGATGCCACTGGCATTTTTGGTCACAAGGGCACATTGCTGGCTCATGATCATCCTTCTGTCCACCAGGACTTCCAGGTCTTTCTCCCAAGAGCTGCTCTCCAAACAATTCAGCCCCCAATCTATACAGGACTATGGGGTTGTTCTTTCCCAGATGCAATCTACACTTGCCCTTTTTGTATTTAATTCAATTTCTCCTTGCCCAACACTCCAGCATGTCCATGTCTCTGGATGGCATCAGAGGCTTCAGAAGTGCCCTTTCTAAAAGTGCTGCATATTCTGTTGTTTTCTGCTGTTACGATCATATAAGGACACAGGCAAAAGATTTACATTCAAGTAAGTTAAAATCAGTGGACTCCTGAAAACATATATTTGGAGAAAGTAGGTGAGTTGTGAGGCACACAAAGTCTTGCTTTCTGTGCTGTGAAGAGATGTGTCTTTGCATGTCTAAGTAGTTAGAGTGTATTTAACAAAAGGACAAGTAACTCATAAAGGTGAGAGAAGAAGGAAGAAAAGAAGTGGAAAAGTTTCCCAACTCCAGTCCATAAAGCTTTATCAGCAAGCAGTACATCTTCCTTCAAACCAATCTTTACTAATGGAAAAGTCAAGTGTGTGTTTTCTGAAAAAAAAAAAATGGTTTTCTGCTCTTGATAGCCTTGAAAATTGTAAATGAACCTAAGCAAAACCCCGAATCAGAAGAAAAAAAGAGACTGGGTATCCAGTTCCACAGCCGGAGGGTGGGCGGATGTGTGGGAGGGCGCACACAAGAGTCCTTCAAATCTGCATTAAAAATACAGCAGTATTTTTACAAGCAGTAATTTTTTATTATAAAATTTGTCAGTTCAGTTTCCAAGAGTGTTGTAAACCTTCCTCTTAAAGTCTGTCTGCTTTTAGCTAGATATAAGTAGTCTTGAGAAGCTTGATTTTAAATCCCTGATCAGATGGATTTCCTTTTTGACTCTAGACGGCAGCCTGGAGGGTGTCCTGAGGCAAAAGAAAAAGATGCAGACAACCCGTTTGTCTCCTAGTTTGTGCTTGTAGCATGGACACAAACCTCTGTTCTTCCAGAAATGTTAGTTAATAGAAGACTCTCTTTGATTTTGCAATGAAAGTTCCTTCCTTTGTGACTCTCATAGCCATTGAAATCCTGGCTTTGGGTTAATAGCTTAATTTCTTGAGGCTTCAGCATGAATCCTTCCGTTACTAGGGACAAACTTAGTAAACACTTGAATGTCACATTCTAAGGTTTCAATTTTCATTTTCTTCTTCAGTAAGTATTACTGTGTCATTAATTTGTTCTCTGGGAATGATAAAATAGAACTAATATGAAATTCAAATGAATTCTTCTGCTGGCAGCCTGTTTGTTAGCAGCAGTAATGAAATATAATGATTAGTGGACAGTGGAGAAGATTAAGTGTTTTCCTCAATGATTCCAGTCTTTGATATGTTTAAGCACGTAATAAAAATATCCAGAAAAACACAATAACCTAGAATTGAACTGTGTACGTTGAGATTTTTTTAAATATATATTCTTGTTTTGTTTCACATCAAGTACCCTTATATATACTTCAGTCATTAAAAGGAATCTATTTCACTTCTAAAATTTTCAAGTGTGGAAGAAATCCAAACCCTTTTCTTTCTAAATCTAGAACAAGTGTTCTGAAATTGGAAACCAGTGTTTTGAAGAGAAGTCATAATTTGTGTTAGCACTTGTTGGGATACCAAGGATAGCGTAAAATACCTGACCAGCCTGGTCTTAGCACCAGATTGATCTTTCCATTGGGAAGTTGAACAAGATTTTACAAGGTTATCTGCTTCCACCTACTGACCGTTCTTGATATTACAGACAAAACCAGCTGAGGGAATGTTTCACTAACTTCACTCTCATCTTTCCTCCTTCTGATAGAGGCCATGGGAGCTGTGTGTGTATGTACAAATTCTGATTGCTTTTTATAGTTAATTACGTTAGTGGGAAATATACAGGATTTTTTGTTCCCCACTTTCTCACCAAAACAAGCTCAGGAAGTCAGCCTGTGGCAGAGATGGTATTTCCTTATCTAACAAATGAGGGAAGAGACATGGTGAGAAACTGTCTGGCTGCCAGTAAGGCACACTTGAAAACAGACTTTTTAGGTGTTACATTCCCCAAAATACAGTCTGGCTTTCCTTGAAAAGTATTTTCAGTATAAGAGTATTTGAGGTACTAATTCATACATGAGACTACCTGGAATAACAAAGATTTTTGTTACTGCAAATATGCTGCTTCAGAAGTGACAAAGAACTTGATATGCTTCATGAAAACCTCTTTACTATATCTTGCTGTGAATGAAAGTACTTTTTCTCAGGAAACCTCAATTCATCTTACTTCACTGAATGATTTCACTTTTTTAATCTTTTATAGGTAGACAGTTTAGGTAAGAAGGCTTTGGCAATGAAATAATAACAGTCCTTCATTTAATATGAATAGGCATGGTGTTGAAGAGGCATAATCTCTTCATTTTATATTTGCTTTCATTTTTAGTAGGAGCTGCTATTAGCTCTCAGCTTTAAATTTGTTTAGGATCTCTATAGCAAGTAACTCTAGCCAATAATCTCAAATCTGCTGAGAGTAGTTCTAGCCCCAATGAGAGGTTGTGGAAGGACTGGTGATATTTTCAGCTAGAAATCTCCAGAGCTACAGTATGTAAGCAAAATTAGCTTCCAAGAATACCCTCACTAGAAAAGTAAAGTTGAACACCAAAGAAAAATCATAATAGGTCACTTGTACTTCAAGTCAGCACACTGTAGACATTTGGTTTATTTCATTCCACATAGTACTGTGTTGTACCAAGGAATAATGTTGAGAAAGGAATGCTTTTCAGATGATGCATTTTGTGATAATGATCATCTCTGCATGTCTTCAGGTGTACTGGCAAAATCCAAAGGTTCAAGGAAAACTGAGATACTTTAGGATTAAAAAGATCTTGCTGGGTGTCAGTAGGTTTAAGATTGTTTGTTAGAGTCCTGAAGAAAACGAAGTCCAAAGTGTATGTGTCTGTACCTGTATATATGCACACATACATACACACATACTTGTGTTGAGCTGGTGCTTGGTTCCTGAATGCTGCACTGAGATTCAGACACAACTATCTTCAACACACCAGGTTTTAGTTAGCACTCTTGACAACAGGCAGAAGTTTGAGCAACTGTTTCCTCTGAAGTTTACCTTCATCATATTTTTTTAGCTGCCATCACTGAAGAGAGAAAAGAAAAAGGGGAAAAAAAAAAAAAAGGAGTGAGCAATTATATTTCCCTGAAAATGCAAGCAGAAAAAGCAAACATATGCCATAAAGCAGAGATCATATGTTTGTCTTAGGAGCTGGCTATACTATGTTGAACTAGGTTTATACTACATTCAATTAGGGTCTTTTGTGATGTTTAAATCCTATCTTTGACTTTATGCTTGTAATGGATTTTAATAAACTTTATGTAAAGCCACGATTCTAAACATTGTGCATTTAAATGTACAGAAATGAGAGTTCAATGAAGTGTAATATGTAGAGAAACCCTCTGTTCAGGTGTTGATGCATTGCCTCCAGAGTCATTCCCAAACCTACAACCCTGATCAGTATGCTTTGTGACAAGCTTCTCCCTTTGTCTTTTCAGGATACTAAAGCAGAGTGCAGTTCCTGTGTAGAAACTGAGGACAGAAAAGTAAGTGCCTTGTTTTAATGTAATTTGTCAGACAGCTCTAGAGTAAGTGGTGTTGGTTGGTTTTGTCTGGTTGATTTTATATATATATATCTATCTATCTATCTATCTATCTATATATATATATATATATATATATATATATATAGTGAAACCATGTGGAATTATTTTATGGGTCATGAAGTTTTCTAACAATAACTTTTCTAGTGTTGTATTTTAACTTCAATGGGGACAAAATAGCCTTACTCTGTTGAATGTTTTTCTCTTAGGAATTTGAGTAGCTGCTTGATCAGAAGGGAATTATGATCTTAATTTCATGAAACTATAACCAGCTTAAAAAGGATTGCACTTCTGATTCTCAATTTCCACCGTTAACATAGATTCTGTCATGTCTTTCATGTCAGTGTTGGCATACCATGTTAAATATTTGTAAAGTACCAGGATAAGGACTGCCATTTCTTGCTTTATAAGCAGGAACTTTGACACTGATTCCCCACCCCACCCCCTTCCCCCTCCCAAAATAATTGATGTTTGAAATAAGTTTATTTTTTATATTATTTCCAATTTTATTTCCTGTGGACAAGTTGTGTTCACGTGGATTCTTCACCTTGTTATCTTCTCTAAAACACAAAGTTATGACATGGTATGTTTGAATATCCTTGAGTAAGGTTCCATTTTTAGAAGGAATTCCTGAATTAAAACATAATCAAGTTCTTACTGTACAATGAGCAATGCCGAAAGCTGCCTTCTAGCAGCTAACAGTATCATGTTCTCAGTTCGTTTGGAAACAGTAGGTCTTCATGCTCAATTTCACATCAGTTTCAATGTGCTATATTGTGTGGTACTGATGTTTTATTTCTCAACTTCCAAAACTTCTTTTGGCTGCTGATTCCGCCTTATAAACATTCAGCAGCTCCTCCTTTTCGAAGTTCTTTTTGCTGTAAAAAGGAGGGTTTAGAAAACAGTGTTGTACCAAAAGCACTTCTGTTGTTCATGACAGCTCAAAATTTACCAAACAAAGTCATATAAATGCTGTTGAAGTTCATGCAGGAAAGCACAATTCATTTGCTTTGTGGAGATCACAATAAAGGTGCTTCAGAATTTCAGTGATTTTCACCAGTTTCAGGGGTGAAGTGAGAGAATTATTTTGTGTTATGCAGAAGCTTATTCAGATAGTGAAGTGTGAATGTAACTAGAAGAGAAAGTGTGCTATAGCTTAGATTCCCAACAGCTTTTCCTACTCCCCTCTTGCTGAAGGCCTCTATATTAAGGCAGGTTGAATCTCTTGCATTTAAATGAAGTCAGCCCTGAACGTTTTGCTCGGATGTGTATCAGTATGATAGAACTGGCTCCTGTAGGGCAGTTACAAGGGCAGTAAGCAAATACAGCAGAATTTCTTTGAAATTTAGAAACCATATCATCTTTATCAGAAGGCTCAGAAGTACTGCCATGATCTACTTGACAATGCTCTGTGTTAGTAAAGGACTGCAACATAACTCTCAATAGGAATAGTAACTTTGCTATGTTGGTACAAGAGCTGAGGTACAGCCATTTTCCTTTGCATTAAATGTAAGGAACTATTCCTGTTATTTCCATTCCTGACAGTTTTTCAGTTCTCTTGGAGGTTTAGGGGATTTGCTGTTGTTCTTTTAAACAGCATTTTAACAAACAAAAGCATTCTTGCTTTGCTGTTGTTTTTTTTTCTATTCCTGACTTTATGCCTTACATAAACCCTACTGTCCTATGTTAATATCTTCTACTTAATTCTTTTTAGTAGAATTTCCAAGTCCTCCTGCTTTCTATCTGTGCTTTCTTTCTGGGCTACATTGTTTGAATTAGTGACAAGTTACCTTTTTTTGTTTCTTGTGCAGTTCCTCCCATTATTTTCTCCATTATTTTGCAGATGCTAGATAAATATTAACCTGGTGAATGTGTTCATGGCAAAAAACTAATCACAAAACACTTCACACTGGTGAGACATTGGAACAGGTTGCCCAGGGAGGTGATGGAAGCCTCATCCCTGGATGTTTGTAAGGCTAGGACGGATGCGGCTCTGGGCAAGCTGATCTAGCAGAAAGTGTCCCTGCCCATGGCAGCAGGGTTGGAACTAGATGATCTTGTAGTTCCTTCCAACCCTGACAATTCTCTGATTCTGTCATTCTGTGAATTACATTTGATTTTTAAATGTTAAATTGTCAGAAATAAATATCAATACAGTTTTAAAGTATTTTCCCACTAAAGAGAGTGAGCTTTTAAAAAAAAGAAAAAAAAATATCATGGTGAATTTTTACCATGTAGGGCTAGAACTGTGTTCTGGATTACTAAATTTGTGCAGTGTATCTGTATCAAATAGTCACTGAGTTGTGTTGAACACAGGACATGTACAATCCCTAAAATCAGCTGTACCTCATTACTGTGAGGCTTAGGCCACGTAGGCTTCAAGGTCTGACCATTGCCTTTCATGAAACTCTCTGGTTGTTTCAGTGGAGGGGCGTGTTATGCTAAAACACAGCTTGGGGCCTTAATCCTGAAGACCAAGATCTGACTTTTTGGGCGTGGATAGCAGCTACTAAAACTGCCCAACAAAGAAGTTATTTTTATTGCTTGAATACTGGGAAAAATTGTCAAGAGCCTGACAGGCTTTGGACTCCAATCTTATCAATGTGTTGTATATCTTTTTCCTTTTATTACAGCCTTCCTTTTATCCAGCAGATGTACCATCCTTTTGCCAGTAAACTGTTTTTTGGGGGGTTTCCATTGTTTTATTGTAGGGTTATTTTGACCTCAGTATAAATTACATAAGTGATATACCTGCTATTTTTTTCTTGGCCTCAGTGGTTGCTCTGAGTTTGAATTGTTTTCTAAGAAGCTATCTTTGTTCAGTGGCTTCTGCCGTCAGGACCAACCCAGCCGTCAGGCCCCAGAAAGAGGCCTTGTCATCCAGTGCAGAATCTGTGATCAGACCTTTTTCTGAGGCAACCCAGGCCCTAGGTCTGCGAAAGTGAGGTGAAATGAAAGATCACAAGATTCCCATGTTACCCTGTGCTTTATTACTTTGCTTGCCTGATATGCTCTCTCCTCTTCCTTCTTGCTCTTGGAAGCAGTGGCATAATGGTAAGGTCACAGTCACAGTTTCCAAACTTGCTGTGAAACCTTGAGAGTCCCTCTCTGTTTCTCTCTTAATATCTCAGTAAAGTTGAAGAGCTGGAGATGAGTAGGTTGTCAACACTTCAGTGATAAGTGCTAACAAATTTCTCATCCCTTTGACTGTAACTACTGGTGTGTATAGACACACCAGGTCTTCAGGTTTACAGGCTTCTCTGTGTTCTTCCCTCTCAAACAATGCAGTAATAACAGGCATGAAGTTTGTTAGGGTTTGGGTTGCGGGGGTTTTTTTTAGTGCTACAAGTACAGTTTTTCTCCAAGAACAATGACAGTCTGTTCAGTGCTCTAGTTTTCAGATGCAGAAATGGGAATTAATGGAAAGAAGGTTCCAGCAGCCCTCCCAATTTATCTTCTTCATTTTGTTAATTTGTTGAAGCATTTTGAAAGACAGAAATGTAATAAATACCTATTGAGGTTATATGATATGATTCATCTTTTCCTTGTGTTCACTCCTAAAACTTAAGTTTCCGCTGGGCTTAAGTGGCAGATTTACATTACAGTCCAGGGATGTAGTTGCCAAAGATCAAGAGACAAAGATGTATCCACCTTGGTGAATAATAATGCATTGTTTCACCAATATGGCACACACAAACTCAAACCTGAGCATAATTCATAGAACTTAAGCCAAGGTAAATAAATATTTTCATTTCATCTAGGTTGAAATCAAGATAAACTACTGCAATTAGAACATGCATCATTAGTCCCTAATAATTTGCATTTCCATAATGAAATGTACTACAAATGAAGTATATAATTAGTAATTAATGGATAATTTTCCCAGTTAACAACAAAATATAAAGCTGCAAGGTGCCTTTTCCTGTGTTCTTTTTCCCTGAAGTTTCGTGATCTCTGCAGCAGGAATTTCTGTAACCGTGGCTAAAGCACTGCCTGATGGCAAAGTAAAATTTAATAACTGTAATTATTATTTCTTTGAAATCTATTATTCTATAAGTGACAAAATAGCATGTAATTCTCCTCACCACTTCACCACTACTACCTGTCTCTCTTTCTGTTGTTACTTCCGATGACCTTTTTATGTAAGATTCTACTTGCATTTTCTGCAAGGATAAAAGCCCTCAGGTTTCAGAACAACAGGTGGCAGGTAATCAAGACTCTGCTGAAACTGGCCTGTATGATTCTGCATTGCTAAACTGTGTTTCCCGTTTCCAGCAGAGGATCCATGCGTGCATACAACTCACTCTCTTCCTCACTGATGTTCTTTTCTGTTTGTCGCACCCAACCATTTTTTTGTTTTCTTTTTGCTGGGTACCTTCATTCTGAACATCTCAGTATTTGATGTGTAGTGAGGTTTTGCTTTTGCAAGGGTGATGACAGTTGTTTGTGTTGTTTTTTTTTCTTTCTTCTACCCATGTGTTTTATTATAATTGTGTGTGTTGGGGCCGAACTAAATAGTGGTGGTTGAAGGGCAGTTTGCTTGTTTCAATAAATATGAGACTTCCATAGAACAGCAATCTTAAAAAAAAAAAAAAAAAAAGAAAGAAAAACTGGAAATAAGATTTCTCCATGTCCTGCTGTCTTTGAGATCTGAACAGAGCACAAAGGGCATATTTTGTTTTACTCTACAATTGCATTTGTCATATCATCAAATTAATTCCCAGCAGCGCTGTGAAACCCAGCCTCTTGATATGAAGTTATCTTCCCTTTTGTTGTATTTCCATCTGAAATGGAAAACCGAGACACTGAAAACTGAACAGAACATTAACTTACAATGACCTTTCTGTGCTGGCTAACTATGCTAGAAATGTTTTATTCTTCAGCTTTGGCTTCTTCAATTTTGTTTTATTTCAGCTTACTCTTTTCAGTAATAGACTCACTTTTGCTGTAATGTGCAATGACATTCTCTTCAGTATTCCTTGCAGGCAGCATAATGCTGACCGTTAACTAGCAGCTAAGTGTTATTAGCTTGGTGGCTCAAGGTCACTCAAGATACCTTGCTTCAATTTCTCTTCCTGAGAAGGAAAGTAGCTCATGGAAAGAACATTTTTGAGATGAATCTTGACTTTAAAATTTACCACTTTTGAGCTGAGAGTGCAGAGGCTTTATGGGAGTAATAGACTTTATGGGTATGCATTAGGCCAATAACATGATAGGTCAGTAAGTTCAAAGATTTCCCTGTAGTGACATAATGTTTCATAACTCTTTATTACCTTCTGTGGGATGTGGTACAGGCAGCAATGCCTTTCCTTTTCTATGCCTGCTGTGGAAAATATTTTATAATTAAATTTTTTTTAGTACCTTCTGTCAGGATCTCAGAGTACTTTACAAACAACACCTATGAGGAAAGTACTTGCATTTATATTGCTCAAGTAACATATGGGGAAATAGAAGTGTGAAGGGGGACAGGCAAGGTTACAAAGTGAGTCGGAGACCAAAGGGGGAGGGAGGGGGGAAATAAAATTGCTTAATCCTTGGCTTCTTGCAAAATTTTAAATGTTCATTATGGTCTTGTGAAAATATTCTCCATGAAAGTTCTAAGTGAAAATTGTGCCTTATTAGCAGGAAGGAAACACAGCCAATTTCTTTAACATTCTTCTTCAGGTTATTGTGAGAAGGAATTAATACAGGTTTCAAGTAGTGACGAGCTGATAAGAAGCATCATGAAAGGACTGACTCGGCTACTGACATCTAAGACGTAGATATATTTGTATACTCTTTTCATTCATTTTAATCTCTTTTTCTGTTCCTTGAGAGCTTCCTATCAGCAAGTATGAACTGGTATTATTTGTATTCCTTTGACAAGGCATCATGTGCTCTGCTTTGTTTTGTAGAGTTTGGAGACACATTTCTCCTCCCATTACAATATTTATTTTTTGATGAGGGAAGATGGGGAAGGGTTGTTTTCAGATAGCTTTGGAACAGCTATGCTTGGTCTCTGACTTAGAAAAGAATGTAAACCTCTTGTAACTGAAGGCAGAAACTTGGCAGAATTTGGTTGGATGTGTTAGAATATTGTTTTTCATTTTAACCTATTGCATGCCTTAATTACATGCGCACCAGTAGAAAACAACAAATTAAGATGTGACACATATGGCTTCTGATAGACTAGATAACCTTGCTGTATAGCCTAATAAATGTCTTTGCCTGCTAACATCTTGTCCTGGAAGCTGTACTCTAGGGTGATCGAACACCTACACCCATATTACAACAGGAAGATCACTGACTCCAGTGGATTGGTAAAGAAGTGTATTAGGTAGGTTTTGAATGTAGATACAGAAGAATCTAAGGAAGTTTTGAACATTAATGAGCTGTCTGGTATCTAGAGTGAACAGATGACTCCTATTTCTTCTTCCTTTTTTAGCACTGAACAAATAGTAAGGCACATTCTTGAGCCATCCAATGATAGGACCACATCTGTATGATAGATTTTTGTGGTATAGGGGGTTGACCATAGAATGCAGAGACAAGGTGGAGTAACCCTGAAGTGGGAATAACAAGCTGTTCTAAGAGTAGTAGAGACCTATCACCTATGCCAGAGTTTTCCACTGACATCTCTGCTTACGTAAATCAGGTTTACACGTTGTTTCTGGACTCATCCTCAGTACTGAGCTGGAAGTTTTCAAGACTTCCACAGAAAGGAAAATTTTTCTGAGGAGTATGTCTGTGAAGGGGGTGTTGTTTATTTGGATTTTACCAGGAAAGTTCCTTGAAATCCATGGCTGACTCCTCCATGATGCTTTTAATTCAAGATCTGTTCACTCCACATAGCCTAAAACTAAGAAAGTTTACTCAAACCCATGATCTAAGTTGTTTAGGTAATAACAATACTACTTAAAGGAAAGCAGGTAGCTGAAATTTGCCCTAGTATTTAACACACAGCACTAGTCAGTCTAATAAATATTTGCCATTCTAATATGAGGAAATAGTCAGAAATCCACTCCATTTCCTGGCATGCAGCTTGGAAAGTTGCATAGTATTTGAATGATCATAATGTCAGCGCTATTACTGCTCTCTTGTTCTTTCTGTCACTGACATGCAATTACGGAATTTCACAACTGAAGTGGTGACAATTGCTCCTCTGTGTGTGTGTGTGTGTCTGTCTTTCCCCTTAATCCAACTCTATCTAGCAATCTGTAATTTGATAAAGTGGAATTGAAATGACAGGTGTGACAGGGGTGCCAAAACAATAATTTGACCTCCCACTGAAGTGTCAACGTGTTCGGCTACGTGACTTTTACACATGCTACATGCACATAAGGGACACAGATAGTATATTTATTATGCCACAATACCTGTTAAGGCAGATTGGCAAAAAGTTAGTAGTAGTAATACCTTTTTAAAGCAATGTGTTCCATCTTTAACCATTGCATTTCATAGTGGCCCGGCAGAGAGGGACCTGGGGGTACTGGTTGATTGTAGGCTGAACATGAGCCTGCAGTGTGCCCAGGCAGCCAAGAAGGCCAATGGCATCCTGGCCTGCATCAGGAACAGTGTGGCCAGCAGGAGCAGGGAGGTGATTCTGCCCCTGTACACTGCACTGGTTAGGCCACACCTTGAGTCCTGTGTCCAGTTCTGGGCCCCTCAGTTTAGGAAGGATATTGTCTTGCTGGAGAATGTCCAGAGGAGGGCAGCAAAGCTGGTGAGGGGTTTGGAACACAAGCCCTATGAGGAAAGGCTGAGGGAGCTGGGGTTGCTTAGCCTGGAGAAGAGGAGACTCAGGGGTGACCTTATTGCTCTCTACAACTACCTGAAGGGAGGTTGTAGCCAGGCAGAGGTTGGCCTCTTCTCCCAGGCAGCCAGCACCAGAACAAGAGGACACAGTCTCAAGCTGCACCAGGGGAGGTTTAGGCTGGATGTTAGGAAGAAGTTCTACGCGGAGAGACTGATTGCCCGTTGGAATCGGCTACCCGTGGAGGTGGTGGAGTCACCTTCATTGGAGGTGTTCAGGAGAAGACTTGATGGGGTGCTTGGCTGCATGGCTTAGTTGTTGGGTGGGTTGGATTGGTTGATGGGTTGGACGCGATCGTCTTGAAAGTCTCTTCCAACCTGGTGTATTGTATTGTATTGTATAAAAAATGATTGCATTTGCACAGAAACTCTTTTTATTAGGAGTGGATTTTTTTTTTAGACCTTAATTTTTAAGATATTTTGTGGATCTTGAAATACAATTCTGTGGCTATGTAGCAAAGTAGTTCTTGAAGAGGCTATTTATTCTTTGAAGGAATTTTTGTTTTCATGTTAAACTTCTTGGGCACAGTTGAGAAAGACTAAAGAAGGAGCTATAACCGAAGTACACCGTTTGTTTTTCTGAGGTCCTTCAAAACTGGTATAAGACCTAGTTCCTGTTGATGCAGAATAGAAATATGTTCTCTGTCACATATTAGCCTGTTGGAAACAAATTTTGCATAAACAGTTTCCTTGAAGGCATCAGTCAGCAAACTGGCAAATGCATAGAGGCACTGGAACGGGTTATTCAGAGAGCTTGTAGATGCCCCATCTCTGGAAGTGTTCAAGGATGGATTGGATGGGGCTTTGAACAACCTGATCTAGCTGAAGATGTCCCTTCTAAATGCAGGGCTGTTGGACTAGGAGTCCTTTAAGCTCCTTTCCAACCCGACCCATTCTATGATTCTTTGACTCTGTGATTTTCTGTAGTAGCTCTCTACTGATAATTTCAATTTTCATTTGAGAAAAATCTTGTGAAAAGAGTGACTTGCCAGTGAGCAGCTTGAGTCGCTGGTACCTTTGAAATACCAACATTTCATTGAGGTAGGCTGGCGTTTGAGACATCCTGAAAATCTTGTTTGCAATCTGATTTCAATCGAAATCCAATTTCAAAGTTTCTAAAAAGGATCCATGAACACTTGAAGCTCAGTTATTTTCTGTACACAATATGACAGTTTTCTGCTGCTATTAGATGCTATTAAGGAACAACAGGTTAAAAAAAACACCACCTTTTTTTTTGAGAAATAGTGCTAGTTTTTATCCCTTCCTGTGACTAGCATTTGTGCCTTACAGTTGATATTCTTTCCAGCTGTTTGAGTTAATGTTTTTACATTAAAACATGCCTTTATCTTGAACGTGTCCAGAGAAGGGCAACAAGGCTGGTGAGAGGCCTTGAGCACAAGCCCTATGAGGAGAGGCTGAGGGAGCTGGGGTTGTTTAGCCTGGAGAAGAGGAGGCTCAGGGGAGACCTCATTGCTCTCTACAACTACCTGAAGGGTGGTTGTAGCCAGGAAGGGGTTGGCCTCTTCTCCCTAGCAAACAGCACCAGAACAAGAGGACACAGTCTCAAGCTGCACCAGGGGAAGTTTAGGCTGGAGGTGAGGAGAAAGTTCTTCACCGAGAGAGTCATTCGCCATTGGAATGGGCTGCCCGGGGAGGTGGTTGAGTCTCCGTCCCTGGAGGCGTTCAAGAGGGGACTGGACGTGGCACTTGGTGCCATGGTCTAGTCGTGAGGTTTGTGGTTACAGGTTGGACTCGATGATCTTCGAGGTCTCTTCCAACCTTGGTAATACTGTAATACTGTGATCTACTGTTGTCAGAAAACAATCACTATTTTCTGAACTTCTTCTGCTTTGAAATAAATGGCATGACAATTTCCTGCTATCAACTCAAAAAAAAAACCCCACTCATATATAAATTAATAGTTTCATTTTCTTTTCACTGAAGTAACTGTGTGACCAAGTTACTTAGGAATATATTCATGCCTACTGTACCAGCATTACCTACAATGAATTTTGTTTCACTTGAGGACAGTGCCTTAAGGGGACAGAGGAAGGAAACATTTCGGCTTTAATACTCATCAAAATGAAAATATGCCTGTTTGGGGAGGGTGTTCAAGTGGAGATGGAGAACTTAAGTCTGATTTGATGCTAATTATCTGTGAAAACTGAAAACTAATTAATGAGAGATTAAAGTCTTGTTGAATCTTTAACTACATCTTGCCATTAAGTTTTCAGCATTTATATAAACACAGAGGAAAACTGGCTTTTCAACTTATACAAGAAAGGGAAAAAACCCACAGATCTGTTAATATTAGCATGTTATGAATGGGAATGTGTCTGTATCTTCTCTATATTTATGAATGATTAAAACTGTGTAGCAATGGAGCAGTGCAACTTTTTTGACTTAAAAGGTGTCTGTTTTCACAAAATCACAGAATGATAGGGCTTGGTAGATCTGGAGCTCATCTAGTCCACACCCTCCCACCCCCACCCCCACCAGAGCAGGTTGCACAGGATGGCATCCAGGCAGGTTTGAATTACTCCAGAGACGGAGACTCAACCACCTCTCTGGGCAACCTGGCCTAGTGCTTTACCACCCTCAAAGTAAGGAAGTTCCTCCTCATGTTTAGATGGAACCTCCCATGTTCAAGCTTGTGCCTGCTACCTCTTGTCCTGTCCCTGGGCACCACTGAAAAAAGTCTGGCCTCATCCTCCTGACACATAAGCATTGCTAAGTTCTTCTCACTTTCTGGAAGCGTCAGCTTTTTATAAACCATACTTGACTGCATTATCAGTAAGGCACAGTTGACCTTAGTAGCTCTATTACATATAAAATATTCAGATATTAATCTGGCCTACCAATTTCTTTGCAACATGCCAGCTACATGTATTTTGCTTACCAAGTTATGCATAGATGCAACGACATAGATTTAAATCTATTAACTGTATCTCAGTGTGTGCTTATCCTATATATTTGCCACAGTGTTTCATGGTCTTTGTTGCTTTAGAGAAAAGCATGTTTTGACCTCATGTTTCCTTCCCTCCCTTTGTTTCTTGCTTTTTAATAAGAATGCTGGAGAGTTAATAAAGAAGGGGCATCAACAGGATGTAGAGATGAATTGCCTTATTTTCAGATGATTCCATGTTTTCTGTCAGTTCTGCTAACCCCAGCAGCTGGAGGGCTGAGGAACAGGGAGAGCTCTGGCTTTCAGCAAAGTGCCTGCTTCACTTTGTCTCCCACAGGTTCTGGGAATGCCCTTAATGAAGCCACTGTGGCTTTGGCACCACTTTCAGGCTGTGACCCTTCATTATGTTTCCTTTTGCAAACCTGGGAAAGCCTTGTTTGCAAGGGGTATTTCTGGACCTGGTCTGAAAACACTGAAGGGGGAGGAAAGTCTCATGTTGATATGTACAAAATTATCTCTTTGTATTGGGCAAAACAGTCTCAAATCAGGGACTTGCCTTTCACCTAGATCACTACCAGCCAGCACCACCCTTCAGCTTCTGAGGAGAATAATGTACAAACTGGGAATTGGGTCCATCCCAGTTCCTCTAGCTAGGTGAAGGATGCTATATATGCATAAGGTAGAGAGTTTTTTGATACAATTACCGTTTCAACTGGATGAACTTTTAAAACAAATTAAAATTAGGGTCAGTTTTAGGAGAAGGAATGGCGAAAAAGGTTTGTAGAATCTCTCTTACCTCTGATTTTACATACTTGCATAATCAACCTTAGTAGTCTGCCCCACACTTGAAAACTGACGTCTTTATTACAGACTGTCATTTCTGCCTTCACTTACTTGTGCTCAAAATGTACTTTCTGTGTTTGGCAAAAAGTGCAATCAGTTTGTTAAGCTAGGTGAAATGTGGTCATGATGGCAATAAATGGAGTAGGTCAATGTTTGCCAAGACATGGAAGAGAAACACACGGCAGAATAACTCCTAAGAGAACTTTAGATAATGAGGCCACTGTGGGAAGCCACTTAGTGTTCTGCACTCATAGAGAATCCCAGAGTTTATCCAGGCAATGAGAGTATTTATTCTTGCAGAAAGCTCCCAGATGGCAACGTTTAGAAACTATATACTTCTTTTCTTGACTCTGTTACGCATCAGGCTTGTTGATATGCTTTTTATTAGACATGTAATCTTCCAGATGTTGTTTCAGTAAGCTGAGGTACAGTGCTATTTTCCATCAATTTTCTATTCCCAGGTTCTAGGCAATGCATTCTACTTTTCTTTTTCTAAAACCATAGGACAGCGTTTTGTGTATCAAGTGATACACAGATTGTACATTACCACAGCAGTAGTACAAAACACTTGCTAACCTTTCTTTTTCAGTTCTCTAGAAGATAAAATAAACAACACAGAAGGTATAGTTCATCAATATATATCACTTCTGTGGCTAACTCAAAGATATAGAAAATGTCAAACCTACCTAAAAAAAAAAAAAATAAAAATATGCAGATGGAGGAGCCATAAAATATTTTTCCTTGACTCTGTGTTTAATAAATCTGGGATGTATTGTGTGAACTATAGGCCTCAGAAATGTTTATTTTCCGTACAGAAACCTCAGTTCTGGGAAATACGTACACTTCTACAGGCTGGGGTCAGAGTGGCTGGAGAGCGGCCAGGCAGAGAGGGACCTGGGGGTGCTGGTTGATGGTAGGCTGAACATGAGCCTGCAGTGTGCCCAGGTGGCCAGGAGGGCCAATGGCATCCTGGCCTGGATCAGGAACAGTGTGGCCAACAAGCAGGGAGGTGATTCTGCCCCTGTACACTGCACTGGTTAGGCCGCACCTTGAGTCCTGTGTCCAGTTCTGAGCCCCTTAGTTTAGGAAGGATGTTGACATGTTGGAGCGTGTCCAGAGAAGGGCAACAAAGTTGTTGAGGGGCTTGGAACACAAGCCCTGTGAGGAGAGACTGAGGGAGCTGGGGTTGCTTAGCCTGGAGAAAAGGAGACTCAGGGGTGACCTTATTGCTCTCTACAGCTATGAGATGCCCAACACCTATCATAAATTACCACCTTGGAACAAAGAACCCCCAGTATTGACACCCCTACCTTTTTACAGTTCTCTAGTTTAATTGCTGAGCCTGTTGTTACATAGTGTGGAATATTGCTCTAGCTGGTTTGGATTAGCTGTTCCAGCTCTAGCCTCTCCTGTCTCTTGCCTGCTACTGTGAGTTGAGTGTAACCATGAGTGAAAGAGAAACCTCGATGCTGTGCAAGTGTTGCTTAGCCTAACAAAAGTATCAGTGTGCTACCAGTGCTGTTTTAGGGAGTATCACTTAGGAAGGCTCAGCCTGCTGAAACTTCACAAGACTGAGTCAGAGCAGCTGAACAGGATTCTCATGGCCAGTGAGTAAGTTTTGCCTGCTTCTAAGCCAGCAATCCTTCAGTCATACATATAGCATTTATTTAGTTTAGTTGAAAGGAGTCTGTAAGTCTTTCAAATGTCTCCCTTCACTGCCAAAGTTTCAGCACTGCCTTGGGAAGCACAGGAGGAGTTTACAGGTTATTAATGAATAGGGGAAGCCTTATGTCATTGGTATTTGAGTTCAGACTTCTACTGTCATCTGGGTATAAATTGGTCAGATGGCTTTCCAGGAGTACACACATGGCAAGATTATCAGTAGCAGATTGTTTTTAACAAATTTGAAGGGGACAGACTGAATCAGACCTTTATTTTGTTTGCCAAACTAATACCTGGGATGTAATCCAACCTCATTAACAGGATAGCTATGATTGGATCTTGAAAGGGAAAGCTTTTTCATAACCTGCTGGCTCTATTACTTTCCCAGTAGCTTGAGCACATGCAAGAATGTGCTCTTGTGGCCAAGAAGGCCAGTGCCATTCTGGGGTGTATTAGGAGGGCTGTGGTTAGTAGGTCGAGAGGTCCTCCCCCTCTTCTCTGCTCTGGTGAGGCCTCACCTGGAATATTGTGTCCAGCTCTGTGCCCCTCAATTCAAGAAGAACCTGAGGGAACTGCTTGAAAGAGTCCAGCACAGCACCACAAAAATGATTAAGCGAGTGAAACATCTTCTTTATGAGGAGAGACTGAGGGAGCTGGGGCTCTTTATCTTGGAGAAAAGGAGACTAAAGGGTGACCTCATTCATATTTATAAAGATGTGAAGGGTGAGTGCCAAGAGGATGGAGCCAGGCTCTTCTGGGTGATGCCCAATGACGGGAAAAGTGGCAATGGTGGAAGTTGAGGCATAGGAAGGGCCACGGAAACATGAGGGGGGAAAAAAATCACCGTGACGGTGACAGAACACTGGAACAAACTGCCCAGGGGGCTTGTGGAATCTCCCTTGTTGGAGGTATTCAAAATGCACCTGGATTCTTTCCTGTGTGATCTGGTCTAGGTGACCCTGCTCTGACAGGGGGGTTGAACTGAATGATCTTTCAAGGTCCCTTCCAACCCATAACATTATGTGATTTTATCCACAAATACAATTAATTTCTCATTGATCCCAGTTTGTCTTTTTCTGTTGTATTGGATGTTTTGCAGGTAAAGCTTCCCTCTGAGAAGAGGGACACAGATAAAACTTGATAAACCTTGATGAAGGTTGCAGACCATAGGAACATAGTAGGTTTTGTTTTGTTTTGTTTTTACACATGTGAATAGTCTGAAATAGGGTACATCCATTTCAGCAGATTTGTTTGATGATTTTCTTTCATACAGCTTTGCCTCACTGTGTCTTTTTCCTGAACGTGTAAGTGGCTAGTGAGTGACATACCACAACGTCTGCAGGAGGGTGTAAAATCTTACTGGACTAACTGATGTCACATTACACCAACTCATGAGATACCCTTCTGAAAAGCATTCTTTGTGCCATTACATCTGTTATAACACTGTTTTTGCTATCTCCTGAACATTCTGCCCTGACAAACAAATTTTTATGTGGTTTTGACCTATTGCTTGGCTTGTATGTTCTTTGTCTTTTTTCCCCTATATGTTTCTGATAAACAGATTCCAGTATTTCTTTGGTTCATAGCAATACCTTGAGTCAAGCCTATGCCTTTAATTTGAGGTGACAGGTACGATAGGTAATGACTAGTCAAGAACAGATATTTTGGCTTTGCCAGTGGCTCTTTTGACCTTGGCAAGTGAGTATCTTCACTCTTCCCTGGTAGTTTCTAGATAGCTTAAGAGATCTTGTTTCCTGATTTGATTCTTTTTCACTGCAAAATGCTTAATGACTTTATTTCTAA
Source organism: Picus viridis (assembly GCA_033816785.1). NCBI lineage: Eukaryota > Metazoa > Chordata > Aves > Piciformes > Picidae > Picus > Picus viridis. The sequence goes on from CM066594.1 coordinate 3,860,050, forward strand.
CCAACCTTGCGGAGGAAATTTCTCTTTGCAATATTTGAATAGTTTAGAAAAGTAGTAGAAAAAATAGAAGTATTTTGGCTTTCTTCATTTAGTACAGTCTATAAAATGTTTTCAAGAACTGTGACACGCTATTAAATTGTGACAAGTGTTCAATCTTTCTTACACAGTCTAAGAAAAAGAAGTACAAAAGCCAGGTTTCAAACATTTAGAATCAGTATAGCAGCAAATATATGAGAATATTAACATTCTGTAGCATGCATAACAGTAACACTCCATGTTTTTCATCACAGTTTTATTTGTGTCAAAGTCAAAATCTTCTTAAAAGCATCTCTCTGATTAAGGAACACATTTCAGCTACGCGAAGTTGTGTTTCATTGTTTCCAGTTGTGTGAAGTCAGAAGCTGCCTTTTCTTTGTCTTTCTTTCAAAAGTGTAATTATCTGCCTTTAAGAATGCTGGAGATTATATAATTCAAGTTTTGGGTGAAGTGATCATGGAATGCTTTTCAATTTTCAAAGAGATGTAAATAAGTTCAGATGCTCTGGGTTATGTTTTGTATTCTGATAAATAACTATCTTCAGCATTTGTCGAGACATATTGATAACACAAGAGAATGAGATTACAAATCGATATCTTGGAGCTCTTTTTCTTCCACTCAAGTTATCCTTCCACTCAAGTTATCTTTCCAAGTGAAAATATGTGAGGAGAGAAAAAGGGCATCTATGAAGTGCACTGTGTGTGGTCAGGGCTTCATTTTGAAGCAGCTCAGGAGTTTATCAGGCAGAATATTTCTCTGGATAACATGTGCTTTTAGGAAGGAAGCTTTTGTCAGTTCTGTTCCTATGGAAGATTGTTGCATGACAGGTCAATGGTTCTCATCAGAAGTTTGCCATTCAAACCTTGTTTTTTGCAGAGTACTTAAGTACCTTGGAAGAACCTGGAAAAATGCCTGCTTTATATGCACACTCCCAAACAACAGTTAAAACAACAAAGCCTCTCAAAACTTCTTGTAGCTTGCCTATTTCAGTTTCACTTCTTCTGTAGTTAGTCCTCCAACTTAAACACACTGATGCTCATGACTGAGTAAGCCTTCTCAAAGCACTGAATAAAATGGTATGTTCTGATTTCTTTTAGACATTGAAATAATTGTCTACATTTTAACTTGTGTGCATCTTAAACAGTACCTTAGAATGACTGAGTTTTCTATCACAGTATGTTAGACCTTCTTGTCTTCTGCCATGCATAGTACAGTCTTGGCATTTAAGACCTTCTTGCCAGCTATTTCAGTCTACAATTTAGAGATGCTAATTTCCTGATGTGTTTTATATAAAGCATCTATTTGCATTCTTTTGCTACAGCTAGTGTGCCATATTGCATATGTGTTGGCTTCCCTCTGGGATACTTAAACTACAGCTGTATCTGTCTTCTCATTTCATTGAATGTATAATCTGTCACTGTCCACTGGTTGTTTTTTCTACATGCATTTATCTCCCATATTCTGCCCTAGAAAGTCAACTGTATTGTAACAGTATGAAGTTTTCTTTAGAAGAGCTGTAGTCCATCACAAATATCCTGTGCTGTGCAGGTAAACTGCATGCATGCTAAGCGATGGATTTCTGACTGTTGTCTCCTCAGAGAAAACTTTCAAGGGACACTGAAATTAATTTTTCAAATCGACTTCTTTGACAGAATGTGCTATGGTAAAAGTCACAAACTGTTCTTACCTTGCCTTTTGCTTCCCTGTGTATTTAAAACCTACCCAAGTTTATTTAAGTCCTCTCAGCACCACATACGTAATGCATTTTGGGTCTAACAGATACGAATTTTAGGGCCAGATGATGGCTAATCCTTAGCTAAAACAGCTCTTTGTTAGTTTCATTTAAGCATGGTCTGAAGCATCACTTAATTTGCTTTTGGTAACACTGCAAGTTGCTAACCTGTATTTCTGGAAGCTAGAGAAAGACACTGTAATAATCATTTTAGGAAATAAAATGGGTTTTTAAACAGTGGAGTACAGAGTTAACTAATTACACATGTGTAGTTAAAGTCGTGTTGCAAGGTAGGTACTTCAAAATTTAGTCTATTAATTAGTGAACTATCATTTTGTGCATTTTTCTAAATCCTAGTTTATTTGCCTATTTATTTATCCTAATCCTAAATTATTTGCCAGGCTTTTTTTGAATTACATAAGAGTTATTCAAAAGTTTAAACTACTACTTCAATAAACACAAAAAACCCCAAAACAAAACCAAACAAAAAAGCCATCAAACAAACAAAACAAACAAACGAAAAAAAAACCCATCCCCAAACCCACCACAAAAACAAGGCAAGATTACATGAAGCTTTTAGCCATAGTTTTAGACAGTTGTTTTGAATGTTCTGCTCTCATGTTCTGCCTATACTTCAGAGTACCGTTTTCAGATAAGTATCCGGTGCCTTTTCGTAGGAATATATATAGATTTTGCTTGCAAATCTTCCCAGTGTCTTCTATTAATACAAATATAACTGCTACGCAGGCTTGCTCTTTTTTAGGTTTGTGTTTAACTTCGCTGGTTGTGTTTTGCCATGCCGTGATGATCTAGCTCGCATAGCCAGGAGATGGCAGTGCAGGCTAAAACAATGTGTTCAAGAAAACCTTTCTCCCTTATAAATGACACGGCTTTGGGGTTTTCATTGCCTCCCCCACCCCCCAACTTATGATAACTTCTGAATTATTTTAAGGCTTACTCATCCTCAACAAAAGCAATGATTAGGATTCTCTATTATTGTACTGTCACTACAGCTCATCTCTATGTTTATCTTGCTTGTCTTATTTTAGATCTGATACAACTCCAAAATTACTTTTTATTCCTACCGACTTTTAGTTTGGTGAACTCCCACTCCACTAACTCTATTTTTGTAAGCACTTTGTGAAATACAATTCTAAACTTTCTTTAAAAAATGGCTTCTGGAGGGTGGTTGTAGCCAGGAGGGGGTTGGTCTCTTCGCCCAGGCAACCAGCACCAGAACAAGAGGGCACATTTTCAAGCTGCACCAGGGGAAGTTTAGGCTGGAGGTGAGGAGAAAGTTCTTCACAGAGAGAGTTGTTAGCCATTGGAATGTGCTGCCCAGGGAGGTGGTGGAGTCACTGTCCCTGGAGGTGTTCGAGAAGGGATTGGACGTGGCACTTGGTGCTATGGTTTAGTCATGGGGTCTGTGGTGACAGGTTGGACTTGATGATCTTTGAGGTCTCTTCCAACCTTGGTGATTCTATGATTCTTTCCAGCCCCTCCTCCAGTTTGTCCTCCTTTTCTGCACTGGTGTTTATTGAATATAGTGGTAAGTGAAACATTCCAATGACCAGATCCCTGTACTATGTGAAAATACTTAGAACTGTAGTTTCATGCATATAGGTTACATAAAATCCATGTATGTCACAGCAGCTGCTCTTTCTGTGTGCATCACACAAGAACCAAACGACGAAGGGATGAAATTAATGTAAGGCAGTTTACTTCTCAGGCTGGCACCTGCAAGCTTTTCTACACGCTGGTTTCATACACTTCAGCCTTAAAATAAGGGCACTTTTTGTGTAAAGAGAGCTGAATGAGACAGAAACCTCAGTGCTTTCTTCTCAGTTTGACCTCCCTCCTCATTTTGACCCCAAACATTATTTTATTAAAGGGAGAGGATTAGGACAGGAATTACAAATCTCGGTAAAGATTTCCTTTTCCTTTCTCTATTGCTGTTCAGTAATAGCATGGAGAAGATGTAGTAGCCAGTCAACAGAGTGAGCATATGAATGAGGTAATAGAAAATTAGCTTGAAGGATTCAGTGATAAGTGGGTGCTTCTGAAAAATAGAGTTTGCTTTATTTTTGTTACAGTCATGATTGAAACTCTTCAGAAAAGCAATTCTCTGAATTTGTTGAAAACACAAGTGAATACTAGTCTAAAAAGGACACTGCCAACCCCACCATTCCCAAAGCATTTTATTTTGTTGAAATTTGCTCTTGTATGATGGATATGTTTAAGGGCATTTAGCTGAGCAATTTTATGAGCTCTAATACTGATCTTATTTTTTCAGTTCTTTGTTTTTAGTTAGATCTGTGTGATTGCCAAATAACTTGGGCTTTCATTATGTGGTTGCTGTTAGAGTTTTTTACACAGAAACGTTTGCAAATGTGTCCTTAAGGAACAGGTTTCTGCAGTGGTTGACATTTATATAAGGGCAGGTGAAATAAGTAGTGGATTCTTTTACTATAAAACTCCTGGGATAAACTGGAGACCCACAACTATTAACTTGCCTTTTCTAGCCAGTCGATTAAAGTCTGACTTCTGTGGCCTGCAGGGCACATCACAAGACTTGGCTACTTAGGTGGTGATTTGTGGGGATATTGTGTAGTAGCAGGTGGGGAACTTAACTGCTCTTTGCAGGAAACCTTTTTGTAGGTCTTACAGCAAGCCAGCTGCATAGATGCTTAATCAGAAATTGCATAGCCTGTGCTATTCTGGATATTCTTTCTGCCATTAATGAACTGCTGATCTGATAATGTATGCTGTCTCACACTGTATTTGATCTTTTACATTAAAGAGTACTAGAAAGTGTAAAATGGAGCACAAGAAACAGTTCTAAATTTCAATTCAGTTGCCATTACTTACATTAAACTTTTAATTGGAATATCCAAGTATGATGTTTAGATTAGGGAAAGGAAAATTCTGGTTGATAGGCACATCAATGACAGGCAAATTGATTCTGTACACATCTGAAGAACAAGTTCTTACAGAAAGTTCTGAATTTCCCTGCTTCGGCCAGTGTTGTGTTAGCAGTAGTCTGTGTGTCTGTGTCAAGCCAGCTGGACCTAGCTGTAATGATTGTCTGTCTGGAGAGCTGATTAACACAAACAGGTCTGTGGCTCTATCCTATGAAATCTATATCTTTGTGCAACAAAGCATGGAATTTGCAACTTCTATAATTAAGCTTGCCTTGATTGTGGGCCTTTTTCCTTCTATCTCTTCTTTTATACTGCCTTTTCTTCCTTTTGTCTTCTCCCCACCCCCAGTGGATAATGTAGTGTCTTCACAAACAGTCTTGTCGTTTATTCACAGCTTCTACCTGTTGCCTTTTTATCTTTGTGCTTAATGATGAGAATCTGTCAAAAAAAGGAGTAAATTTAGTATGTGCCGTCCCTTTTGTAACTGCGCTTTGAGTACATCAAATGTTAATTTATGGTATTTTCTAATTACTCAGTGAACTGTTTAAGGTTTAATGAAGTTGGAATCAACTGCCAATGTTGTTTTAATATGGATTTAGTGCATTAGAAATTCTGCTGTCTGGATGTTGTATTTATAATGTGTCTCAGAGCTGCATCTATACAGCTAGGAGTGGAGGTGTACACTGTGCAGTTATGATTTATAGCTTTTAACTGAATTATTCTTCATTGCATTCCTATTTGTAGAGCAAGTACTTGAGAGTCCTGAGAAAAAAAATCACAATGAATAAGCATCATCAAGTGGTGTTAAATACCTACCTGTCATGAAAGAGGGAAATTAAAATAAACAAGCTGACAGATTCAGTGCTCTATCAGGGACTTTATCTTGCAGAAGGAAATGAAACTGTAACTTCCTATACCTTATCTTCTAACTTAATAGTTCATGCTAAGTACTAGTCTGTGAAAAGAGCTTCCTAAAAGGCCTGTCACTTAGATGTTTCTTAAAAATGTGGAACAAATGTTTTCATGAAGGGGTTGCATGGACAAGTATTGAAAGAGCTGGGGTGTGGAGTGTGGCAGTATTGATATGAAGACTTTTTAACACTGTGCTAGGTACTTTTTGGCTATCTTTCAGGTGGTACAGTTTATTCAGGTACTGGAAGCCATTTCTATGGTAACTATTAGTGCTATAGTGATTTATTTTACATACTAAAGATGCCAGTGGTTTTTAAAAACAATTTTATTTTATTTTTAATTGCTAGGTACTGTTAAATGGAACCATATTTCTAGTATAAATGGTGTTCTTATGAGGGACAAGAGGGCCACATCAAACACGTTCTGTGTTCTACAGAATAGAGTGGATTTTAAATTCAGAATCCCTTTTTTGTTAATGTTTTCCCAAGCATATTATTCCAGACAAACAGTGCTGACTTATCTTCAAGTGGAATCATGGAGAAGAAAAAGGACTAATGATGAGCTTCAGTGTTCAGAGTTGTTCAAAGCACCCAATGACTTTTTTTTTTTTTTGTGTTCTCATCTTAGAATTTTCTCTAGTAGTCGATAAAGTCCCACAGAAAGTTGTCTGGTCTACTTAATGCTTCTCCATGATATTTTTAATCCCAAATATACCAGCCTCATGGCAATTCTACTTGATAGGGAAGCTCTTGCTAATTGAAGGCAGTTGAAACTTGATGCAGATACCAGAACCTTTTGGGAATATTAGGAAAAACCTTTCCTCTCAGTTTGCCTGAATATAACATAGTCAGTTAAGAAATCAGTTATAGTATTGGGCATAATCATTAAAGAATCTTGAATTTTGTTTCAGTTGTAGTTACAAAAAATAGTAGTGCAGAGTGATGAAGGCTATTCCTTTTGGACTGGCAATTGGACAGCCATATGTACATTCCAGTAATTTACTTCTTTTTCAAGGTGCTCATGAGCTCATGTAGAGCCACACTTCTCTTAGACCGTGGGGACTTGATGGATACTTTTCCTGCATGAGAATTTGCAGCTGCTTAATGTGGAGAAGTATTAAACACTTCCCTGTTTGATTAGCATAGATCATTCATTCATATGTGCTAGGTCTGAAGGTCATCAGGTATTCATCTGTTAGAAACACAGAGGAAGAAATGTGCAGCACATTTCCAAGAAGCTTTGAGCTCCACAATCATGCTTGTAATTTGCTTTTCTATGAAGCATTCATATGAATGGCTCTCAGTTTTTGTATGACTGCATCCTAGACGGGGTTCTCCTTTTGGCATGCTGTTTTGTGCTGTGATGATAGGCGCTGCAGGGGGGCTGGATATCACCAAGCAAACTGTTCTCAACTCTGAAATACTTATAAAGAAGAAAAGAAAAAATAAAGCTCTGAGCTTCTGAGCTTCAATGTCCTCTGAACAATTTTGATGTGTGGAATGTTATGGCTACATGAGCTGGGGGAAGTAAAGAAATGTATTTATGGTTAGTATTAGTATGCAGAATTTTTTAAAGGTAAACCTCACTCCTGTGCATTGAAGCAAAGACTGAATTATATATATGTATATACATAGCCTTTAAAATAAAATTTGCTTCATGTTTGTCTCTGAAGTTTTGCTGTGTATGTGTTTCCACCTCTTCTGTTGGCTGAATTAATAATACATGCATAGTTCCAGATAAAGCATGCAAATATACTGAAGTGCATGGAAGAAAGAAAACAACATTTTCATACTCAGTCTTCCCTGTATAATGCACCAAGCTGATCTGTGCTAAGTGTAATTTTACCAGTTAATTCAATTTAGAAAGCACCAAATGGGAGATGAGATAAAAAAAAAAAAAAAGCTTTAAGAAATTTTCTGGGATTTTTAATGCTTAATAAGAAAATATTAATTCGTGTTTGAGAACAAATGAAAAACACCTTCACCAGCTTATTTTGATAGATGCTGTATACAGTTTTCATAGCGCATTGTCATCTGATGTTAATGTACGTGTGTAGTAATACATATATTTACACTGACAGAAGTTTAAGCCTTCTAGGTGCTGGAAATAAACACTAAGACTTTGGTAAGAAGGAAAAAAAAAGTGTTTTCCTTTTTTTTTTGTTTGTTTGGTATCTGTTAATAAAACATAAAATATGGGGAATGTTGTTTTCTAACAGATCCCTAAATAAACTACAGAGTCTAAAAATGCATTTAGTCTGTTGCTGATTGTAATACTGTACTAAATCAAAAACGACTGCATACAAAAACTTTCATAAAGCCAGCTCAGTCTTTTTAAATGATGGTCTGGCAAACGAGATCTTTTATTCTTTTTCTTCCCTTGTTTTTCCTTGGGGTAATGAAAAATGTTGTGTAAATGTCAAAAACGTTGTAAAGAATAAATCCTAGGGGTTGGTTAATGAAACCTTTCTGCCTAGTGGCAAGCAGCAGGCCCTCATCACTACAACAATTGGCATCAGGATGCTTTGAGCAGTAATATCTCAAGCACTGTGTACCACATTCCATCACTGATTCCTAATTTACTTGAAGTCTCCTAGGCACCTGGCTTAAACTGAAACAAAAAGCAATGAAGCAGCTGTGGCATCTTCCCCACCACCACCACCGTATTTTCAGCTGTCTTTACCATGGAGATTTGCCATCTACTGCACATGTATTTAAAAACAAACATACAAAAAAGCCATCACACCTCCCCCCACCCATGAATTACAAATACTGTTTGTTCTCTACCAGAGTTTAATTGGGTTATATAAATGACATATATATCTTATTTGTTCCCTATTGCAGTGAGATTTATGATTTGTTTCTATGATTTCAGACATACAATCTGTGCTGCCACAGTTGCAGTGGTATAAGAATAACAAACAAGAAACTGAACTGGGAAGTGAAAAACAAAATATGAAAGATCCCAAAACACAGCCGTTAATAGTTCATGAAAACTATAGTTTCTGTTGTAAAATGGGCAGTATGTCCCTAATGATGAAATGAAAGTTTCTCTTGGAAATCTCAAGTAGTTCAGAGAGAGGTATGTACATGCCTTCACTTGTCTGACAAGGCAGATACTGCATTCAGGCCTTCTGCGTGGATGAACAAATGAAGAAGTGGTCACTCCTTACAACATTTGCGTTTTGCTAAATACACTTATGTAGACTTTCTGCAGTATTTACACAAACCAGTGCTGCTGGTCAGGGCAGGACAGGGGTTCTATGCTGTTTTCAGTTTCGTAGTTTGAGCATCCACAAGAAGTACTGCTCTCCTTGCTGTCAGTCTGAGCCTTTCTGAAAAGGACCTATATGCATGCCTTGGCCCCTTTGTGCTGATAGAGTTGCAGAGCACAGAAATGGGCCCCCAGGGAACTGATGAGGGCAAGAGGAAGTGTCTCAAGGAACTTGCTATCAAGTGGCTCAGTGGTTTGTTTTCTCAATGAGCTGGAGTTCCTGAGAGCAATTTTAGCACCTCCAGATGAGTATATGTATATGGGAGAAGGTTATTCCATTCATAGAATGGAATTATGTGATGTATTTAGGAAGGAAAAAGATTATTTGTAGGCTTTCAATTATTTATGAAATTTGAGCCCCATAAGTGAAGAGACAAATGGAATTGCTATCCATGATGCTTTCTCAAATTGCATCTGGGGTTTTCAGGCACTACAGCTTAGCTAGTCATCAGGAGGACAAAAAATTGCAATCCAAAATCTGTTCCTCAGAACTTAAGACAATGAAAACAATTGGATGACTTCTGATGACTTCAGTGTCAATCTGTTTTCAGTCAGCTTTCCTCTTTAGTTTTGTTATCGGTAACCACATTAGAAGCAGTGGTGTGATGCATTCCTGAAGGGTGGTTGTAGCCAGGAGGGGGTTGGTCTCTTCTCCCAGGCAACTAGCACCAGAACAAGAGGACACAGTCTCAAGCTGCGCCAGGGGGAGTTTAGGCTCGAGGTGAGGAGAAAGTTCTTCACTGAGAGAGTTGTTAATCATTGGAATGTGCTGCCCAGGGAGGTGGTGGAGTCACCATCCCTGGAGGTGTTCAAGAAGGGATTGGACGTGGCACTTGGTGCCATGGTTTAGTCATAAGGTCTGTGGTGACAGGTTGGACTTGGTGATCTTTGAGGTCTCTTCCAACCGTGGTGATTCTGTGATCAGTTGCTCCTTGTTTTATTAGACTCTGCCTCTTACAGGTGCCTGTAGTGTTTGTAACTTTATGAGTTTTCTGTGAGTAGCTGACCAGGTGTATGTGCCGTTTATTATTTTTTGGCATGTTAATATTAATGACAAAAGTGTTTGTAAGATTGTGGGGTTATGTGAAACCATAAGTAATATTTCAGCTGTTTGATAGACAGTTTGGAGCTTGGTCTTTGTAGTGGCATCTTTTATATGGTTTAGTTGATTAGATGGTGTTGGATGATAGATTGGACGCGATGATCTTGAAGGTCTTTTCCAAGCTGGTTTGGTCTATTCTATTGGTCTATTCTATATGACGAGCGGTGGCTGTTTTTGGTGAAGTGGCAGAAAGCCAGAGTTGCTGGAGAATAAAATATGATAAATGGAAATTCAAAGAACAGATTTTTAAATAAGTCAATTTGCTAATTGCAAGTTGGTGTAGCAGTAGATTTTCTCAGCAGGGAGGACAGCGGGGAAAGCAGAGTGCTAATTTCATTTTAATTAAGCTTTTCTGTTAATCAGGATCAGAGGATTCTGCCACTAAGTGGGAAAGGAGGAGCAATGTGATGCTATAGACTTGCTCCACGCTTGACTCTGTCAAGTGGCATCCTTTTCACTGTGGTTATCGTATGAAGTGTTTTCAAGTATTACTGAAGGAGCTATTCAAACTGAGAATGAGACTAGCAGTAATACTAGATAGCTCACTTGATCTCTTTAGTTCTGTGACTTGTATATGTTTCAGCAAGCTCAAAGGGCTAACACTCTTCCCTCTTACATTGACCAAAAAAAAAAAAAAAAAGGATATAGCAGCAGTCTTGTTTTGAGGGTATAGAACACAGATTGGTTTAAATTTTAATCATTAGAATTCTGTGCCAAAACTACAGACATCATATGGTTTGTGATAGGACATAAGCGCCTTATGGGACAACAGTCGCCATGGCTTGACGAGAAAATCTTCACATCTTCCGTAGCTGCTAGGTCCTCTGAAGTCACGACTGGTAATAAAGCAGCGTTGGTCGCTTTGTGCAAATAAAGGATTTCTTCTATGTATGGATTGTTTTAAAAAACAAAATCCAGCTTTATCTAGAAAACAGGTTGTTTAGGTAACTGTGATCTAGCTGACACACATAAACATAAGCAGAAACATTTGAAGAAGTTAGTGCCCCTGGTAATGTGACTTTTGAAAGCTGACTCTGTTGTCCCGCTCATCTAAACCTCTTCCTTCCACAGTGGTCCCCGATTTTAGCCTGGGTTGGCAGTATACCTGGAGACTCCTGATCCATGCTCTGACAGGCTTTGCTTAAACTGATCATGATTAATAGTAAAGTCTATGTTTGTTTTTTATAGAACTCCTCAAGAAATCTTATGTTCCAGAAAGTAGCCGTGGGCTTATTGTTCTGTTCTAAATGTTCTTAACTTCAAATGATAAGAATAGTAAATCTATTATCTGATAATTACCTGCTGCAGTCTGACTATTCATTTGCATGCTGCGATTCTAGCTTTGCATTATATAATCTTAGTCTTTTGATAATATCACAGTTATGAAGGGACTTTGCTTTCTTCTATTAACTACATCATCAAAGAGCTATTGGAATACAGTTTCTTGATGCAAGTGGTTATGGTGGTTCACATTATGTCAGGGAACAGCTAAGTTTCATATCCCAAGTTGAGCCTGCAGTTCTAGTGTTCACAGTCATTTTGAGTTGGAGTTGACTTGTTAACAGTGAATTGGAATGAAAAAAAAATGCTAGAACAGATTCTGTAACCAGTGTTTAAAAACCTTAAATAAGGCAAAGCTAGGGGTCCTTAATTAAGTTTCTCTAAACCAATACTAATTTGAAACATGAAAACAGGGACTCGCCTGGGTTATAGCTTTGTTAACAAGTAATTGATAAATCAATTCCAGAGTGAGACTATTACAGAGGTTTCTAGGCTGTACTCTAGTCTAGGTACTTAGACTTTATTCAGATAGTTCTGTCTGTTTCTCCCACGTTATATCTCAGGAAGTCAGAAGGGCCATTTAATCCTTTGTTTTCATGAACAAAGTAGAGTAGTTGTATTTTATGTGTTCATGGGGGTCATGAATTCACTTCTCATTAGGGTAGTTTGTTCATAGGTTTTAGTTTGTGTATAAGAGTATCATCACATTAGATAATTCTGCACAGATAATTCATTTCCATGATTTAGGATGTTCTTAATTGCTTTACTGAAGGGAGATTGAGCACCTTTTAACCAAACAGCTGAACGATTTGCTATGACAATTCTGCCACTGTGCATTCACTTAATTTCCAATTAATCAAACATTCAATAAATCATTAGTATAATTACACCTGCTCAAATATTCCTACCCCAGCACATTAGCTATGCTCAAGCAGGCTCTTTTACCAGCTGTGTGAATGGATTCATTTGTCTGACCCAGTTGGTTGCACGTCCTTGCTTCTTATGAGCCTTGAGAAATGATAGGGCAGAAATTTTAATTATTTATAATACCACAAATTCCTTTGATTCTCTGTTCATCCTTCTCACTTGGATGCTCCTATAGCAACTTAAAACAAACACCAGTGGAATAGTGACTGGTTAATTTCTGAAGATTTTTAAATCATTTTTATTCCCCTACTGTGCCACTTTTCTAATTACACTCTCTCCCCAGGTGCACAATAATTCCCTCAGCACCACACAGCTCCAGCACAGGTTATTAAATAGCTCAGCCTGTCTCATGTACATGAAATGACAGAATCCTAAAGGTGCCTCACTGAAAGCCAGAAAAATGGGTTAAAAAACCTAACATTTTAGGACCTGATTTTTAAAAGATTATGCAAGGAGAAATCTACTGCCGTGGCTTCAAAATACCAGAGCAATTCCTTTAGCATCTCAGTAAGAAATTTAAGGCAACTCTCCAAGTACTGAAGAACTTAGCTGTGAAGCACCTGTGGCAGGCAGGTATGTGTTGGTATCTGCTCCCCCCATACCGATGAGGAATCTGAAACTGAGTGAATTGCCTCAGGAACTACAGCAGGCTCGTGGCACTAGTGGGATTACTCCATATTCGTAGCTACTGATTCCTAGTCTCTTGTTGTGAGCTTTAAATCATACTTAATGTGTGTCTTTGTTGTTAGCCTCAAAGTAAACAAACCAGTATGTGCAATCTCAGGCTCTGCAATATGTTAAATATGAAGCCCCCTTATGTCAGTATAGACATTTTAAATCTTGCAGTGTGGGTTCTGTTGCTTCAAAAATAGATTTACTGGTTGCAACTTGCCTGTATTTTATCTTTGAGTTACAAATTGGAGGAGATTCATAATACTTTAATCCCTTAATACAAATAGGTAAGATTGTTTTAAATTAACTGAAGTTGTCACAACCTATCCAGACAGTAAGATAGGTTAGCTTTCCCCTGGCAACCCGTTTCCTATTCTGTTTATTACTTCGCTTTCTTTTTACCAAATATGTTTTGTGTAGTATTAAAGGGAAGTTCTTTAACCTAAAACGATAAGGCATCAAAGAATCTATTTGGGGGGTAAAAAAAAAAAAGAAAATAGAGACAGACACTAATTGGACATTATTTTAATTACTTAAACATTTGTCAAGTTTCTTTCTTATCTGTTAAAAAATTAGTGGTGGAGTGCGTCGACATATGGGTTCTCTATTTCAGTCTGTTAGAGCACTGAGTGGAAATGAATCTTCTCTAGTTTAATATTTCTTGGCTCCTCATTGCACAGGGACTTACTGCTGTTGCTGGTAAGATTTATTTATCAATTAATTTACATTTGTTTCTGGGTATTTTGGCTAGTGTTTTTTAACAGCTTTCCTAATGGTTTCTTTCCATTTCCAGTAATGGCTTAGCCTATGGTCTATACATTCAGTCTTATTGTACCTGCGTAACTGTGGCTGAATAGAATCTGGAAATCTTGCTGTAAAATGTGTTTTGAGCTTTCTGTGGAATGTGTGGGATCCTGACTAAGTTTTAATTGCTTATTTTGTTTGTTTTGGTTTTGTTTTCTTGCATTCTGGAGTAGTGCAATTCAGTGACATGACCAGATACACTTCCCTGGCTTTACAATCTTAAGATTCTTTTGCTTCAGTACTAAAAACTTTGAATCAAGAATATAATCGCAACATTTCACTTCAGCCATATGTATTTCACAGTCAATCATCACATTTACTTTTACAGTGTTCACCCTCTGAAGCTGACAGGACTCTTTGTCTAGACATTTTATTTTAGTTCCCCTCGTCCTAATCTTTTTCACACCTTCAGAATGCCTTCCCAAGTCTGACCTCATTTAGCTTTACTTGAAGTTCAATATAAATAATTTATTGCTTTGAAACATAACAGCTCAGGAAATTAATCATCATAAACAACAGTGCAGCTTTTAGTTGCCTAGGGAGAGGGTCATGGTCGGAACTGCATCCTCTTCTCCAGTGGAAACATGGATGTAAAACTCCACTTTATTTGTCATCACAAGGTCTTTGTCAGAAGTTCCCTGTAAGATTTCCCTTTGTTTCTTTTCTGGCTTTAAGAAGTACAACGCAATGGGGGGAGTGGTTTGGCGGGGGGGGGGGAGGCTGTTTCAGGGTCTTCATTGATTCAGTTAAAAATGTATTATGATTTATTTTTTTTAATTGCCATTTTTTGGACCAATACAGTGTGTTAGGCCTTCTCTTACAAAAGGTGTCCTTTCTCTCAGTTTAATTCCTGCTTCACATTTTCAGAAGTACCTTAATCAGCCGTGGGTGTGTTACATGCTAAAAGTGTTACCTTGGCACCTGGTTTGAAACACAATGTCTAGCACACACAAACTTTAATTGAACAGCCAAAAGAACTTTGGCACCCTTGCTTGGCTACCATAGGTGTGGAGTATTGGCTTGGGGAAGGGCTTTTTTGCCCCTGTAGTGGTCATCTTCTGGTACCTCACCATTGTCAGATAGAGCAAATCTGTGACTGGCAGATATTGAAGATCCAGTGGTCACTGTAAAATCTACATCTCTTCACAGCTCAAAGACAGTGCAGTCTAAGGACATACAAGCAGCATAAGGTGAAAGATGAGGTGATTGGTCAAAAACCTCACTGTAAACCTCTGGCAAATTCTCTAACTGACCTCTGCATTATCCTGATCTTCGATCAGAGATGTCTCTGTTTCCTGTGACCGAGGACAAACTACATTAGGGTGATTTCATCATTACCTACACAAATGTCTTCACAATTCAGTTTTTGCTCCACCTTTGTTCTGTCTGATGTGGACTAAATTTCTAGAACAAAATAAGTATTAGAAAAAAGTGTAACAGGTAAGAATACAGTCAGCACTTGAAGTTAAGACAAGGATAAGTGAAAAGAAGCAAAAATGCTCCTAAAACAAAGCTAGATAATAGTATAAAGAGAGAGAAGCAGAGAGAGAGGAAAAGAGAGTAAAAGAAAGAGATAAAGATGGAAAGACAGAAGAAAAGGAAAGACAAAGAAGGAAGGAAGGTATGAAGGAAGGAAAGAAAAAAAAAAAAAGGAAAGTATGGCAATGTACATTTAGGATGAAACTTATCACTTGAACTCTACAGCAACATTCGTCAGTATCATCTTTATGAAGGCAAATCAGTGTCTGTCATCCCAAACTGGATTTGAACTAGCAGATCATTTTTCCACTTTTCATTATGCAGAAAAATTGAATCACTGTTGTTAGGATTTTCTAACAGCGGTTAGAAATGTGCAGCTAGCAGTTACACAGCTAAACCATGGCCCTGCATAGACAAATCCATTTAATGCTGTCTGTAATGTAAGATTTATTTTAAATGAAGGGGAATTAGCTTCCAGAACTGTCAGATGTACTTTTTTATGGACAATTTCAACAGGTAGAACAAAAGCACAGTATCAGCAAGCAGGTGATGGAAGAATCAAAGGGGATTTAAAGTGCCTCTTTGTGCACCTGTTTCTCCCTCTCTAACCACCCAGTGATAGCACTGGTGGCAGATACCTTGCACCTATAAAGCCTTTCCATTAGAAGGGCAATATTTTTCATTTTCTAAAAGATGGAGGAAATGGAGGAAAACTATGAACATACAAGGCTGCTGTTTGCATGGACTGAGGAAGTTACCAGGGCTGGTTATTTGTACTGTGATTTCTCACATCTCTTTATTTTGCTGTCTACAACAATTCTGTTTGTGGTGTTTTATTTCACATCAGATTCTGTTATCAGACTATTATGCTTTTGCATTATGAAAAGTCCCTTCTTTAAAGACTATATTGTTTTTAAGCTTGTATTATGTTTAGTATTCTAAGTATTCTCTCTACAGCTGAAAAAAACTGCATAACACCTTTCAAAGCACGTTGGGTTTGATCATAAAAAAGAGCAAAATGGGTACCTCTGATATAATTTATACTGTACAGATGATAGTCTGAGAAATGAGTAGAATTTTTTTGAGGACAATCTACATCATCAGATATATTATCAGTAAAGAATGTTCTACGAGGTACTTGGAAGACCTCCTTATTTCATATTAACAGTTGATTAAACTTAATAATATAGTGAGCATCATATCAAAGCAGATAAATGTAAAGTGCTTTGCCTTTTGAAGCCTGAAGCGGTTTCTGTGATGATAACTTTAGGGGCTTATAAATCTTTTTATGTTTGGTTTGTTGTTGTTTGTTTTTTTTTTCAGATTAATACAATGTTTATTATTTTTATACTATGTTTGGATAGTCTACAATGACATGAGTTTTATGAGCAATCTAAATTAAAGGCCATAGTCATCATTGCAGAGTGAATTATTTGGCCAGGGTTTCATTTGTACATTGTTCTTGTGTGTCCAGATGGGTAGTTTGGTTTACCATATTCATCAGCAAGGAATCTCACAGCATTCTAACATCTGTGTGGAGCTTGAGCACACATGTTTGATTATTGCCAAACTGCAATGAACGGCCTATTTTTTTCTCTCAGATGGAGATTATGATCTTTTTGTACTGCCTCTGTAAAGGAAGCTGGAGCTTCCCTTAGCACAGGATGGATAGGAATCCACTGATTGCACAGCAGAGTGTGAGAAGCAGCTGCACATTCTTATGGTTTAAAACTATCTGTTATTTCTGAGGGGTTTTGAAAAAGCACAGATGTAGGTTATAGGGCAAGCTCTTCAGAATTTCATCCCCTAGCACGAAGTTAATTTCCATCCCAAAGGGCAACACTCTGTGCACTGCTTCTACAACCACACCACGATCCTAAAGGACTGAGCAAAACTTAATAGGATTTTGAACAAGATAACAAACTTTGTGATGCTCCAGGAAGGACATAAAGGATCTCTAACTGAAGGAGAAATCAGGATTTCTTTGCATGCCCTTTAAATAAGTGACAATAAATATCAAGCAGTTGCAGAAAATGCCCAGATTTGGTGTTGACAGAAAGGAGGTTTGTGCCAAATCATTTTGGGATTTAGAGAAGCATATTTCACCCTCATAGAAATGCGCCTCTAGCGCTGACAAGGTCAGGTACCAACTTAGCAAGGTGAAGATGTAAGCCACCTATGCACCAGTTGTACAAGCTACTCCTGCCCTGGCACTGCCTTAGACTGAAGAGCTGATATTTTTAAAAGATTCTTTTCTGCATTTGACTTCCCAATCCCTTCACCTCAGCCACGTACATTGTTCTTGCGAACAATTTCTCTTTCAGTATTTCACAAAGCCTTTTCAATCCTTACTCTTAATTTCTGCCAACAAATGCTGATTTTTATGCAACTGTTGTATAAAAGTTGTCTGCCAATATAGTCATATCAATTGTTTACATTGGCCACAACAACCCCATGCAGTGCTACAGGCTGGGGTCAGAGTGGCAGCCAAGAAGGCCAGTGGCATCCTGGTCTGCATCAGGAACAGTGTGGCCAGCAGGAGCAGGGAGGTGATTCTGCCCCTGTACACTGCACTGGTTAGGCCGCACCTCGAGTCCTGTGTCCAGTTCTGAGCCCCTCAGTTTAGGAAGGATGTTGTCTTGCTGGAACGTGTCCAGAGAAGGGCAACAAAGTTGTTGAGGGGTTTGGAACACAAGCCCTATGAGGAAAGGCTGAGGGAGCTGGGGTTGCTTAGCCTGGAGAAGAGGAGACTCAGGGGTGACCTTATTGCTCTCTACAAGTACCTGAAGGGAGGTTGTAGCAAGGCAGAGGTTGGTCTCTTCTCCCAGGCAGCCAGTACCAGAACAAGAGGACACAGTCTCAGGCTGCGCCAGGGCAGGTTTAGACTGGAGGTGAGGAAGAAGTTCTATACAGAGAGAGTGATTGCCCATTGGAATGGGCTACCCGTGGAGGTGGTGGAGTCACCTTCATTGGAGGTGTTCAGGAGGAGACTTGATGGGGTGCTTGGTGCCATGGTTTAGTTGTTTAGGTGGGTTGGATTGGTTGATGGGTTGGATGTGATGATCTTGAAGGTCTCTTTCAACCTGGTGTATTGTATTGTATTTTTTATTAGTATTATCCAAAGCTCTTGTAACCTATTTCTGTTTAGGTATGGGGGGAAGGTTGCTATTGTTTTTGTTGTTATTGTTATGTTTGTTCAGTTGGGTTTTGTTCTTCTTGGTTTTTACAGTACAAGTTACATTTTGCCTGGCCTATCTTTAACTTTTAAATGAAGTAATCTCTAGTTTCTAGCAGGATCAGTTGGCATTTTTATTTTTGTGAATAATCAGTGTTTTCTTAAAAAAAACAAATCTTGAAAAATAAGAGACCATCCACAACCACCCCAGAACAAGAAAAGGAAAACAAAACAAAGACCCCAAACTTAAAACACCAAAACCCCTGAAAACCCCAGAATAACCTAGAGACAAAACAAACCAGCACAAGCTTAGCTTCAGCCCTTATGTCCATAGGACAGGGAGTATTCCCTTTGGCAGTTAAGGTAGGCGTCTCTGATCTGATGATGGTAAATGTCTTGCTTTCCTAGCCTTCACGTACATTTCTGTTTTCCATTAGAGCTTCACATTGTATTTTTTCCAGTGTTTACAAAGCTATTATCCATTTTGCTATATAGCAGATGTAGTTAAGGGCTGCTCTAAGGAAATAAATAGGTTCTTAGCCTCCTGTGTTGAACTTGATGGCTTTTAACTTTTAACTCATCCATAGTCATCACCCATTCTACCTGCTTTATATAGGGATGGTGTCTCAGTAGCAACTAATAAAAGCCCATCATGTGGGCTATTCTGTGACAAAGTTTAGAGAAAACAGCTTTGTTTTACCAGTCCAGGAGAGGGCAGTAAATTTCTTTTTATTGTTATCAGAAGCAAGTCCAGCATTCTCTTCATCACAAGAGGCTGTGCTCTTAAAAATAGCTTCTTTTTTTTTTTTTCCAACTAAGAAACCACCATCTTTACTCCATTATTTCTTATCACTCTCCTTGGTTTTAACTGTCCTTTCTTCACAGTCTTGTTTGAAAATGGAAAATTGGGAGAACATTCAAAATCAGTCATTTATATCTTTGATCTTCAGTGTATTCAAATGAGAGAGGCATTTTAACTATTAACATTTCACGTAAAATCGATCCCATTCTTTTATCATATTTGTTGAATTATTTTTTTTTCAAAGAGCACTGACAAAATGGAGCAGACTTTTCCATCCATACTCAATTCCTCATGTTTGCTTCTCACTTCTGATCCCAATATTCATATGCATATGGATACAGAGGAATCAAGCCGATGTTAAATACATGCTCAGTGTATTGCAATGAAGCTCAGTTTAATTGGAAGCAAAAAATACAGGTTCTGTGAGTGCACTTCAGGGTTTTTTTGGACAGTTATTAGGACTCCAAGTTAGTACTCTTGCATGGCTTGGAGGCAAAATGGAAATGATTATTGGCTCTGGAAGAAAGCCAGTCATTCATGGTAGGACGGTGAGCTCTTACACTCAGTTCATTCTCTTGAGTTTTGTTTGTGATGTTAGGCAAAGTTATTAGCAGAAAATTTCAGGTACAGTCAAAGTGTCCACGTGATTCCACATAACCTACTTGAAAGTCTTCACTAACTTCTGTTTGCGAGAAACCTGTAATAAAAAAAACCCACAAAACATACAATTGGTGATAATCACAGTGGGTCCAAAATTCATCTCAGAAGGAGTGGAAATAGTACTTTTTGCTGTCATCTTGCTCAAGTGGGTTATTTTTAAGAAGGTCTCTTAAGGTCTTAAGTTGTTACTCTTTTGGTAAATCCTGTTCTAGTCATACATGGCTCAGAAATCAACTAGCAACTGAAATGTTCCTTTCAGTGCTATCATAGTGAAGAATTTGTCTCGTTATGGGGAAGATGTTCAGCATACCCTGGGAATACAAAATAGCCCTACATGTGGCACAGAAAGTGTCCCACAGAAATACTTGCTGTTTATTTGGTGGTTGAGTCTGTTGAAGTGTTTTCCAAAGCAACTTTTTATTTAATGTTGTTGTTGTTTCTTTCAAGCCTTGTAATTTCTCTGTTTAAAATGTGTGCAGTTGCTGGTTCATGATCCATGATGCACCACAAATGCTAATGATTTATTGCTTCTCAAGGACAAACTGCTGCTGCAAAATTTGTAAAGTGCTGTTTGCATTTCAATGCTGTTATTTATTGGGTTTACTACTACTATCATTATTGTACTCTATAATAGATTATTTGGGGAAAAAAAAAATACCACAAATGTGTTGTGCTAAAACCATTTCTTGACTTAAGAGGGTGGAGATGGGGGGAAATATTTCACATGTAATTGTCTCTGAAATAAATTCTAGCCTAGAAATACAGAATAAGAGTGGGCTGGAAAAACGTGGGAGAAACGTGGTAACTAAGTGACTTGAATTAATATATGCACTATAGATTTTGAATAAGTGCCAACTCTATTGAATACAATAGCTCTGTGTTGAGCTAAAACTCTCAGACCAAAGTTATCAGAACTGGATGCCTAAAGTTGCATACTTCAGTGTGAGTGATTTGATTTCCAGAGTGTGAGTCAGCCATGATTGCTGATGGGAATCGATAGAAATTGCTTATGCTTCACAGCTATTAAAAATAGATTGCTTGTAGATATTTTAACATTTCCCAACAGATTTTAGCAGTTTGGCCCAATGTGTGATGGGTCTTATGTAACAGCATTCATTGATGAAAAGTAACACAGAATTTTATGCAAAAATAGGGTTGTCCTATCATGGGGTTTTTTGCCTTTTCACACTGTGAGACTTCAGTGACATTCATCTTCCTCTGCTTGTTGGTTTTGTTTTTGTTAAGGTTAAGGAGCAGACTCACGCGTTTTTTCTTCCAGTGATCCCAAGCACTTGAAGGCTTTCTTTGACCTTAAGGAAAAAACAAACAAACAAACAAAAAACCCCAGGTTATATGATATTTAATATATATATATATGGAATATTTATTTCATATATAATATGTAATAAATAAAATACATCTTAATTTGCCTCCTCCAAAGAGAAGGAAAAACTCTGGAGTCTCACAGCTGTGTTTCAGCTGACTATTTATAGTTATCCCACATGTAAGATTAAGTTATCTTGGGAGGTACTCCAATTCAGTAGCCTAAGCATATTTCTTTGAATTATCCTGGTTTTGTGGCTGCTGAAGAGCCCTTGGTTATTACTCTGTGCTTGGATTTTCTAATTTATTAAATATACACCTCTGCAGAAGAACAAACTGGTTTGATGTCTCTCTTGCTGTTCACAAACATTTAGCTTGTGCTAAGTGTTACCCAAATAAAAGTCAGGGGACAACAGCAATTTTGAAGCCATTACTTGATCAGTGTTTCACAGAAAGAGAAAGTTGGTAAAATGCATAAGCTGTAAGCTTCTTCTCTTGCTCAAATGGCCACCAACATGGATGATTAACAAGAAATATGGTGGTACTCAGAGATGTAACTTCGAGGTGAGCTAGTATGTTATTAGGGCCTGAAGATCACTTGATACAAAAGCAGATTCCACTGTGTTCCCTTGTACTTTGGGGAGAAGACAGAGGACCGTCCTTCCTGTACTTGTTGCTATCTGGAATCCTGAGTGAGAGATTGGGTGCTCATTGCTCTCTACAACTACCTGAAGGGAGGTTGTAGCCAGGTGGGGGTTGGTCTCTTCTCCCTAGCAACCAGCACCAGAACAAGAGGACACAGTCTCAAGCTGTGCCAGGGGAAGTTTAGGCTCGAGGTGAGGAGAAAGTTCTTCACCGAGAGAGTCGTTCGCCATTGGAATGGGCTGCCCAGGGAGGTGGTGGAGTCCCTGTCCCTGGAGGTGTTCAAGAGGGGATTGGACGTGGCACTTGGTGCCATTGTTTAGTCATGAGGTCTGTGGTGACAGGTTGGACTCGCTGATCTTTGAGGTCTCTTCCAACCTTAGTGATACTGTGATACTGTGGGTGGTTCTTTTATGCCACCTTGTCTTTAACTGTCCTGAACTGCCAAGAAAAATGAATGAAGTTGGGCTACATGTATTATGTATTTTATAGCTTAGCCATTCCCTCTGCATTTTCTGTACTCATTAGAAATGTTGTATCCTTAAGCAGCAACAGTACTGAAGCTATTTTTAAGTCACTATGGAGAATTATAATATACTAATATTATGCATCTTTCATTAATTTAATCTTTATAGGATTGTTGTTTTTTTTAATTCTTTTCCTACACTGAACTGATCCCTGGCCTGAAACATTCCCTGAAACACTTTGTGTGTGGAATTCCTCTGACTGCAGGTACATGATGGTACTGGAATATAAATGACATTCATCAGAATTTGGAAAATTTAGTCATCAAAGTGGGAAAATGAGCTTAGGCACAAACTCATCAAAGATGAGCTTCAGTCCATTTTTCTTTTATTATAGCTTAGTGTTAAAAAGAAACGAGGATACTGTTTTCTGAAGCACAGGATCCCAGGATGTTAGGGATTGGAAAGGACCTTCAGAGATGGAGTCCAACCCCCCTGTCAGAGCAGGATTTATAAAATCCAGCACAGGTTGCACAGGAATGCATCCAGATGAGTCTTGAAAGTCTCCAGAGATGGAGACTCTACAACCTCTCTGGAGAGTCCATTCCAGTGCTCTGGGACCCTCACAGTGAAGAGGTTCCTCCTCATGTTGAGGTGGAACCTCCTATGCCGTAGTTTATATCCGTTGCCCCTTGTCCTATCACAGGGTACAACTGATCAGAACCTGTCCCCTCTCTCTTGAGACCCAGCCCTCAGATATTTATTAACATTTATTTTAGATCCCCTCTCAGTCTTTTCCTCTCCAGACTGATGAGCCACAGGTCTCTCAGCCTTTCCTCATAAGGCAGTGCTCCAGTTCCTTCATCATTTTTGTAGCCCTCAGTTGCACTCTCTCAAGTAGATCCCGGTCCCTCTAGAACTGGGGAGCCCAAAACTGGATGCAGTATTCCAGGTGGGGCCTCACTAGGGCAGAGTAGAGGGGGAGGAGAACCTCCCTCGATCTGCTGGACACACATCTTAATGCACCCCTGGATCCCATTGGCCCTCTTGGCCACCAGGGCACGTTGCTGACCCATGGATAACGTTATCCACCAGGACTCCCAGGCCTTTCTCCACAGGGCTGCCCTCTAGCAGATCACCTCCTAACTTGCACTGGTGCAGTTTATTATTCCCTCCTAGATGCAGGACTCTGCACTTATCCTTGTTGAACCTCATTAGGTTCCTCTTTGCCCAGCTCTCAGTCTGTCCAAGTCTCACTGAATGGCCACACAGCCTTCAGGTGTCTCAACCAAGCCTCCCAGTTTGGTATCATCAGCACACTTCCTGAGCAGACACTCTGTCCCCTCATCAATGTAGTACATAACAAATAGCCTCTTATTTTCAAAACAATACCCAATTATTCAGTATTTTAAAAGGCAGCTTTTAGGTGCTTCTGCCTTTTTAAGCTTCCTAACTATAGGTAATGTCTAATATTGATTCTGAATAATTTGAATGGCAATAAAATTGGATTTTCATGACAGTCAATCAGAGAGATCTTATATTTAATGTTCATTTAAAGAAACATAGTGCCTTCTTACCTTCTGAATTTCAAAGCCATTAAAGTAATTGCAGGTCATTAAGCTAAATTTCTTTGAATAATAAGGACAGTTAATCTAATTCATACACCTCTCAAACCAATGGCTAGGAAAGATTGGAATGCCAGGCATGAATTTTTGAGAGGTTCAGCAAATGGATCTTCAGATGTGTTACCAGCATTTCTGCAGAAACAAGTACCTCACACTCTGAATTTTTGGAACTTGAAATTGTGTTCTACCTTTGTGGAAGAGGGGAGGGTTAAGAGGATCATTTTCTTTCCTTTGAAGTAACTATATCTTAGTTGTACAAGTCTTTATTGTACACTACACTGCATTTTACCAGAACTTAATTTGTGGACTTATTAACTGTCGTAAAAAATACTCTCATATTCTGGGGAGGGACTTCTCAGGATATCAGGTAGTGATAGGACTAGGGGGAATGGAATGAAGCTGGAGGTGGGGAGATTCAGGCTGGAGGTGAGGAGGAAGTTCTTCCCCATGAGAGTGGTGAAGCCCTGGAATGGGTTGTCCAGGGAGGTGGTTGAGGCCCCGTCCCTGGAGGTGTTTAAGCCCAGGCTGGATGAGGCTCTGTCCAGGCTGATCTAGTGTGGGGTGTCCCTGCCCATGGCAGGGGGGTTGGAACTAGATGATCCTTGTGGTCCCTTCCAAGCCTGACTGATACTATGAATATCACATACTTGGCAAATGTTAGAATTTAATGTTGAGGAGGCCTGAATGAAAATGCCTTGAAGTATCTCGGTCTTATCAGGAGAATGGACACATGTAATCTCTTAGCATTGTTGATTACTTATTTGGAAGTTGGAAAGTAAGGTGGGCCCTCAGAATCTGGATAAGACAAAAGACAATGTGTTGGTAATGTAGAAGACTTAAGGTACATTAATTTTTATAAAGGAGCAGTATGTCTATCAGTGTCCATCCATCTCCTGAGTGCTCTCTTCCTCACACACTGACACCTCACCCCCAGCAGGATGCAAGGAAAGAGCAAAAATATTGTCTTAGTTCATTAGTGTGTATTATATTAAGAGTTTAGAATCTTGGGTTGTTGGTATGCTGGCATGCTTTAAGAAGGACCATATTTTTTGACCCCTATTCTTCGAGGCATGCAAAATGAGTGCAATCCATATGTTGAACAACAGAAACACAAATGCTCCTGAAGGCAAAAGGGATAGCATGGGCCTTGTTCGTGCAAATTCATGTACAGGTCTGCCAGCAGGCTTGCTCTGGAATGAAGATAGCCTCTGCTTTAAATGAAGAAGAAAATTCCATCAGTTTCACTCTTAGCAAGAAAATTAATGCTGTTTGCAGTTTCCTCATTAGTGTGGCCAGTTCCTGCTGCATCTCACACCCTCTTGCAGCTGCTTGTTCATCTCAGCTGCTGCTGTTACGTAAAGGGACTGAGAATTGTCCTGAGCCTCATTGCTGCTTTTTCTCTCTTTTCTCTCTCAGTACACTAAGTTGCTGTCCTTGTAACCAGTAGATGTCTTACATCTGCCTACACCTTTGCAGCAGTGTTTCATAACTGGGGTGTTATACCAAAAATGGAACAATATATGCTGCTTTAAGCAAGTCTAAAATTTTCATAACAATAGACTAATAAAATTAAACTTTTATGTTCTCTAAGGAAAGCCATAAAGCAGCTGCATTATTTTTATTCTTAGCAGGGATTATAATGTATATTTTTTAACAGCTCTCCCACTGTGCTTAAAAAAAATATATTAAAATCATTTAAAAAATACATCCTTTCTTACCCTAGCTACAAAGGCAGGGAACAGCTGAACCTCTGCACTGCTCAGGCCTGTCTCCACTCTGTGGAAGTTCATGAAGGATATTTTCAATGGGAGATTTTTAGGCAAGAAGACAGTGATAGTTCAGGGTGCCTTGTGGCTCAGTGCTGTCGGCCTTAAGAACAATAACAAATTGAGTTTACCGGTTTTATATATGTATTTCTTCCCTTTTTTTTTTTCTTTTTACTAAAACCAAATCTAAATTCCTTGTTGCTGTTCTACATAGGCTAAATACCTCTTAGAAACTGCAGTAAGTTCCCTAGATGTCCTGTGTGCTCTGAAATTTGTGGGCATGCTTTGGTCTTTCAGTGTGTGCAAGTTAGACACTTATTTTTCCATAAATTCTATACCTTGAACTTCTGTTCAGATTGTTCAGACTTGGAGATCTGAGGACTGATATATGTGGGCATGCTTTGGTCTTTCAATGTGTGCAAGTTAGACACTTAATTTTCCCAAAATTCTATATTTTGATCTTCTGTTCAGATTGTTCAGACTTGGAGATCTGAGGACTGAAATTTCCTGTGGGGTTTGCTTTGTTTTTTAAGCTAACTTAAGATATTTTTGCTTACTGATTAAGTGAGCGTGTTGGGTAACTCGAGCAAAATCAGTGGGAATTAGTTTTCATCCCATGCAAGATTTACAGCACTGATTATAATGGAATTGACTATTTTTATATTATGTTGAATGAGATTCAAATTGATTTTTTTTTGAAGTTTAAAGATTAATACAATGTAATAAGAACTAGTTCGAATTGAATTGATTTTTTAGCAAATATTGAGAACTACAGTTCTTTGTAGAGTGCTTTGAAGCTGCTGTAATGTCTGTGCAACGGAATGGAACGGGACGGAATGGAATGGAATGGAATGGACCGGACCGGACCAGACCAGACCAGGTTGGAAGAGACTTTCAAGATCATCGCGTCCAACCCATCATCCGACACCACCTAATCAACTAAACCATGCAACCAAGCACCCCATCCAGCCTCCTCCTAAACACCTCCAATGATGGTGACTCCCACCACCTCCCTGGGCAGCCCATTCCAATGGGCAATCACTCTCTCTGTGTAGAATTTCCTCCTGACATCCAGCCTGAACCTCCCCTGGCACAGCTGGAGACTGTGTCCTCTTGTTCTGGTGCTGGTTGCCTGGGAGAAGAGACCAGCCCCTGCCTGTCTACAACCTCCCTTCAGGTAGTTGTAGAGGGCAATAAGGTCTCCCCTGAGCCTCCTCCAGGCTAAGCAACCCCAGCTCCCTCATGAGGCTTCTCCTCATAGGGCTTATGCTCCAAACCCCTCCCCACCTTTGTTGCTCTTCTCTGGATACATTCCAGCAAGTCAACATCTTTCCTAAACTGAGGGGCCCAGAACTGGACACAGGACTCAAGGTGTGGCCTAACCAGTGCAGTGTACAGGGGCAGAATGACCTCCCTGCTCCTGCTGGCCGCACTGTTCCTGATACAGGCCAGGATGCCATTGGCCCTCTTGGCTGCCTGGGCACACTGCAGGCTCATGTTCAGCCCATATATATATATATATACACACATATATATATATATGAGATAAGAAATGGAATGTTAGTTTTTATTCTGATGCTTTTTTTCAGTTGTTTTAATATTTGTGTTACATGATTACTGACATGGTATCTGGGTTACACTCAAAATGCATAGTACAGCTGAACTCTGCTTAAACTACCTTTATTTGACCACTTAAATAAGGCATGTTATTTTCTTCTTCTCTATGCCTTGTCAGTCAGAATAATTTTTATTGCTGCATTTTGAAGACCCCAAATCTTCTCCTTTACAAAGATACTAGTTGAAGAAAACCCACAAGAAGGATGGAGCACAGCCCTTTTCTGGACACAATTCAAGAACTTTAAATTGAGCTAGCTGCATGTAGGCTAGGTGAGGAAATAGAGAAGCTACTCCCTACAGCTAAATAATGGATGTGTGTATTACCATGTTATCCAAGTGCAGCTGTCCAGCTAGTGATGTTCCCTTGACAGCGGTGATGATAAGCTGCACTTAAGCATTATACGTTTTAGTTATGCCTTTTGAGTTCTTCGGAGTTCATTCCGCTTCTCTTACCTTGGTCAGAGCAAGGTAAAGAACATTACTTTCAACTGAGTTGGCTCATTAACCTGTTACTTCTTGTGCTAACTTCAAAATGATGTTCATGTTTCAAAATCTTCATTTCCCCTGGTTTCAATGACCAGTTGCCTCCAAGTTTCATTAAAAAAAAAAAAAAAAAAAAAGAAAAAATAAATTGCATTTCATTATGCTCTAAGTATAACCTTTTTAATCTGCATATTTCTTGCAGGCTACGCTGGCTTCTTTCCACTGTAATACATTAGAATGGAAAACTATTAGAAATATTGATTTATCATTTATAATACCAAAGTGATATATTGAAATGAAATTTGGATGCTGTCCAGCCCTCAGATAACATTGGCATTATTGGATAAAACTGGATGATCTCATCCTGATTAATATGCTAGTTTCGTGTGGAAAGCACAAAGAAATTATACCTGAGAGCTGGTCAGAAATAGGAGTTCAATACTGGAGACTGATGAGGTTTAGAATTGTTAAAATATGCCACCTTAAATATTTAATATTCCATATATGTAGAAATAATCACTTTGCTTTCTCTCCCTCCATCTCTTGCTATTTTTTCCCTTCCCTTCCTCTGACTCAACATCATATGAGCCTGTTTACATGGCCATGTGCATCAGCATGTAGCAGATGTGAATGCAGAGTACATACAGCCCATGTTAATTATAATTTACATCCCACAGCGCACTTAGTTACCACAAAGTTTGTTTTAATCAGATACATTTGGAATCAAGAGAATTCTAGACGTTTTTCTTAACCTTAAGGTGGTGTTCCTATACTAAATCTGTGGTCCTCCCCTTCTGCATTTCAGCACATATACATTCTAGCACCTCTTGTGATATGGAAACACCAGAAAATAAAAGTGTTTTCAATTAGCTTGTGTGTGTCAGGTAGAGAGGGCGGTGTCTTCATTCATTGATTTTAGTCTTTATTAATCTGTTTGACTTTTTTTCTCCCTTCTACCAATCAATCTAACAGCCATTGAACTAGCAGACTTGATTTCCATATCGGTTTTTGGTTTTGGGGGTTTTTAGTGCTCTCTCTTCTTGACTATGAGGCTTCTAAAACTTACCTTCCTTTTCTTTGTTTTGTGTGTGCATAGGAGTTAATGGAGGGAAGCTGCCTGTCTTCAGATTTATGCAGAGTTGAGGGTGGGTGAATGCTGCCATCACTGGACTTGCCATCTATTTTGCATTGATTGAGCTTCCTGGGCTTGAGGGATTTTGGAAGGGCTGGGGTTTTATGGTTGATATGTTTTTGGTCTTTTGTCATAAAATCATTCCAACTGAGCTGTTTACTGGTCTGAATACTTAATTGCTGCAGTAGCAGGGAATGGCACAATAGTTCTCATTTCTTGAGAAGAGTTGGAGTGGAAAAGTATACATTTAGAGTTGCTTTGGTATTAGGATTTGTATATTTTCTAGCCCGTTTTGTCTTGCACTGTGCTTCTCTGTTTAAAAGCATTTGACTTCCAAGGTGTAAGTCTGTTTAGAGTGTGAGTATATGTAGTTTATTATGGAGATGCATAAAAGCAGAAAAATAGTCTTTTAATGCTAAGGTAATTTGTCAGTGTAACCTTAAAAATTTGCTACCATTTTGATGTTTCATTTATCTTTGACTCAGCAGGGCTTTCTGTTTTTTACATTGTGCTGTGATGCAACCCATTTAGATTCTCTCTGAAAGACCTCTGGAACAAAAAGAAAGTGATGCCTTTATTGGAGATGAAATTGCCCTGTTAAGTATTGTACTTTTATTTTACTAAAAAACTTTTTTGCTTTCTTTTTCTCTCTCTTGCCCCTATTTTAAGTTCTCATGCTTAATGTGATCTGGGTTCCTGCAGGACTGCCAAAAGGTGAAATTGACTTTTTGAGAAGATGTTGCTGGAAACTGCAGTCTCTGCACTTTTTCAGGTAGAAAGCTCCTGTCTGACGAGGGGAAAGGGACAATTTGCCACCAGCTTCAAGCTTTTAGCTAAGCCTAGGGATCAAAGATTCTCACTTCTCCAGTCACATCAACTTTCGATCGGGGTTTTCCTACTCATGCATTGTTTGTTCTATATAGTAGAGACAGTTTGGAATTGGTTCTATCTTTACAATGTCAACCATTATTGCAGTTTGGCAGGGGCAAGTGCAAGACACACAGTGTGGTGAGCTTTTTCTGTCTATCCAATTTACTAGCATTCAAGAACTGGCTTTAAATGTTCTACAGGAGTTTCTGTTGTAAAAGTAAGCAATCATTTATCATGCTCATTAGGGAAAGGCTCCAATTAAGCTGATTTGATGAAAAGCAACTGACTGAGATAATGAAAAACTAAATCCACACGTAGCAAGTTAAGGTGCAAAGAAGTAGAAGGATGTTGGAACTTGAAGGAAAAGGAGATCCAAAATCTGCTACAAACTTGTATGACTTCCAAGTAGTGCCTGCAGTGCCAGGATGAGGGGCAAGGGCTTTAAGCTGGAGAAGAGCAGATTTAAATTGGATGTTAGGAACAAGTTCTTTACTGTGAGGGTAGTGGAACACTGGTACAGGTTGCCTAGGGAGGTGGTTGAGGCCCCTTGCCTGGAAACAGAATACAATAGAATTAACCAGGTTGGAAGAGACCTTTGAGATCATTGAGTCCAACCTATCATCCAACACTATCTAATCAACTAAACCATGGCACCAAGCACCTCATCCAGTCTCTTCCTAAACACCTCCAGTGATGGTGACTCCACCACCTCCCCGGGCAGCCCATTCCAATGGCCAATCATTCTTTCTATGAAGAATTCTTCCTAACATCTAGCCTAAACCTCCCCTGCTGCAGCTTGAGACTGTGTCCTCTTGTTCTGATGCTCATTGCCTGAGAGAACAGACCAGCCCCCACCTGGCTACAACCTCCGTTCCGGGAGTTGTAGAGAGCAATAAGGTCTGCCCTGAGCCTCCTCTTCTCCAGGCTAAGCAACCCCAGCTCCCTCAGTCTCTCCTCACAGGACTTGTGCTCCAAACTCCTCTCCAGTGGATATGCTGGCACTGCATACGTGCATAGCTTGTGTTGGCATGCAGGGCTCTGGGACAGGTGCGCCACTCCCAGAGGAACTCCGAGTTACGAAATAAGCCCTGTAGGGAACCATTGTCAGTATTTTATTTTATGGTTTCCAAGTATCTCATAACTGTCATTCCTGTACCTTTTAACAATAACTCGTCTTTGACAGCCAACTGTCTGCTCCTCATCCAATTGCTGTTGTAAACGGCAGCTGAGTGACTGAATCCAGAAGGACACAGCTCACAGAGCTCATAGTGCAGGATGTACTCCTCAACTTTTTATCTAGTCTGTCCCAAAAGCCCCAAACATGTTAATTCTCACTGGGTTTAATTGCCACAGGGTGACACTGGTAGTCCTCAGTGCATATTTATATTTATTTAAATGCACAGAGCCTTGGGGTTGTGGTTGTGTGATACAGTGGCTATTTTGGTAGTAGAACTGCTTTACAAATTTCTGACCTTCTGTTGCTTGCTTTTCCACTCCTTATTTGGGTTGACTCAATTAGTTGAGAGTTTGTAACTTAAAATGTGTTAGTGACTTCAAAAGAATTATAGGAATTTTTCTGATGTATCTTACAAATGAGTACTACAGTCAGCCAGGTGGGAAGAGTGTAGTTTTGAGACAGAGTGGGAGGCAAAGCAAAAGAAAAAAAACAAGAAGACTCTTTAAGGCAGCCTCTCAGAGGATTTAATTGTGTGTAGCTGTGCTCTCCAGTCTTCCTGTTGTCACCTAACAGCAAGGGGCAAGGGTGATAATTAGATATTCTCTGAGAGTAAGTACAGATGGTGAAGAAGCTGGAAAAGATTGTCAGCGTATCATCTGAAAATAAGGCTATGCAAAACAGCATAGCTATAAGATGTGTTATTCTAATTATGTACAGAACTCAATCCAAATTATTTGTTCTGTGCAACTGAAAACCAGGGTGAGGACATCTAAGGTTTAGTGATTGGGATTTTACTCATGTCATGCAGATGAGAGACCATTACTTGCTAGGATCCTTTGTTTTTTTCCCCTTTCCTATGGATACTGTCTGAACTGATTGCTCCATCTTGTCATAAATTGAATTGATACCAAGCAATGTTTACTTACTTTGACATATGGAAAATAAATGGCTTTCATGTAGAATAACTTTTACTTTCAAGTCACCTTTGACATATCTACCACGCACTGATGCTCTGAATAAAAATCAGGGAATGATTCCATATGTAATGTGTGATTTAGAAGCAGCTGTGAATATTTTCTGAGCAAATTAAGGTTCATGTTCACCTTACGGCATGGGGAGTTTGGTGTGTAACTTGCGTTGGTGCTGCTGGAATACAGTCTCCTAGCACTGAGCTGAATATCCATCCCTTGTTATCAGGATCAGGCTAGGTAAGACCTGGAGCCAGTTAGCTTTTGGAAGAATACTTGTGAGACACGTACTATTTGGGCTGGGCAGTTGGTGTTGCAGTGTGGAATAAGAGAGAAAACTTTATCTGCTCTTGCAAGAATACTGAAAACTTTTTGGTGGAAAGTCTCACCACAGGGCTATTCCCAACACTGGCTCTCATTGTCATGCTTATCTAATGTAACAAATTAAGTCATTTATTTTGTCACAGAGCATTTACATTGTTCATGTGTTTATTGCATGAGGAGCAAGATATAATAAATACTTGATGGTTGTACTTGGCTGATATAGATGAGTGGTGTGGTTGATGATGCCACCCAGAGGAACCTGGACAGGCTGGAGAGGTGGCTGAGGGTAATCTCATGAGGTTCAACAAGTCAAAGTGCAAAGTCCTGCCCCTAGGTCAGGGCAACTCTCAGCATCAGTCCAGGATGGGGGATGATGCAATTGAGAGCAGCCCTGCAGAAAAGAACTTTGGGTTACTGGTGGATGAGAAAGAAGCTGGGCATGAACCAACAATGGTCACTTGCACCGTGCAAGGCAAATGGCATCCTGGGTTGCATTCCCTGTCTGAACAGCACATTACCCTGAAAGTGGGCATGCTCAGGTATTGGTTGTATTTTGATCTTCAGAGTGATATAATCAGAATGATTCCAATGGAGTGGGATTAAAGGAAGCTTTTATCCAGTCTCTTGCTCATCCGTGGAGTTCATGCACTGTTTGCATGCATTTGCACGTGAAATGGCATTCTGTCTTGTAGTCTTCTGCTGATGCACTTCTCTCTGCTTTCCATTAGTTTCAATAAAACTCTGAAGCACAAATAAGGCATGTTGTCAGAAAATACTTCATGTGCAGGTCAACACATTTGGAAATAATCAAGATATTTAGAGAAAGACAAATTCTAAGAGGACTACAGGATTACAAATCACAATGTAATTCTAAAGTTGTAATGAGGGTAAGTTGCACAGGAAGGTCTCTTTACAATTATTGTCATGAGAATGAAGTAGCACAGTGTTAATGTTTCATGTATTCAGTGAAAGATGATAATAAACTGTACTGCTTTGACCTTATTAATGTTCTGTAATTTGACTTGCTGGCAATTTACATTTTTCTTTGGTTACAGCCTTAGTAACCTGTGAAGAAGAGGTGGAACTGACAGTGAATCTAAACGCAACTGAATACTGAAAAGGTCAGAAATATCAGGAATGATAATTCTGATACCTCCTTCTTATGACAAGGTGTAGCAGAAAGGCACAAAGTGAATCTGTTGAAATAACAAAGGTTGTTATAAAAATGTTTCTCTACTTATTAAGAAGTGTAAACAAAAGCACATCTTTCCCGTGTAGCTCATTGCATACTTCAGTAAGGTTTATTTTTCACCCTTTTATAAATGAGTATTACAATGCTCTCCTCTCTTTTTTTTTTTTTTTTTTTTTTTTTTAAATTCTGCCCCAGTCAGTCTCTTATACTGGAGGGTCACTTGCTGACTATTTCTAGAAAGAAAATGAATGTTATACTCTGCAGAAGTCGTATTTCCTATTTCCTACAGTATATTGTGGCAGTATATTGAATACACTTTCAAACATACTGCAATCTGTAAGCAGAAGGAGTATTTTAGGGTTTTTCTCTAAAACAATAACTCCAGATTTCCCAGAAACTTACAGAAGAATGTTGTGGTATTGAACATGAGGGCTAAAGGCCTGATTAACATCTTAACAACATTGTTTGATTTCTACTTAGTTGACTGAACACTGAATCAGGCAAGTACTTTGTGATACTCAGCTGTGTCATTGATCGATTGATTCCTGCATCACTGCAGAGGGAAGCACATAGTCAAACCTCCTGAAAGAGGTTTGCTTTGTTCCTGGGGTGGATCTGAGTTGTTTGGGGCATGCAGATGGCGGTAAAGAGCGCATGATATCTATCTTAATTTCTATGCACAAATCCACACATGCATAAAAAAACCAATTGGATTATTTTTTCACTTGTTACCGTTTTGGGATAAGAGAGTATCCCTTAGGAAGGACGTCGAGACACTTGAACGTGTCCAGAGAAGGGCAACGAGGCTGGGAAGAGGCCTTGAGCACAAGCCCTATGAGGAGAGGCTGAGGGAGCTGGGGTTGTTTAGCCTGGAGAAGAGGAGGCTCAGGGGCGACTTCATTGCTCTCTGCAACTACCTGAAGGGAGGTTGTAGCCAGGAAGGGGTTGGTCTCTTCTCTCTAGCAACCAGCACCAGAACAAGGGGACACAGTCTCAAGCTGCACCAAGGGAAGTTTAGGCTCGAGGTGAGGAGAAAGTTCTTCACCAAGAGAGTGATTCACCATTGGAATGGGCTGCCCGGGGAGGTGGTGGAGTCACTGTCCCTGTAGGTGTTCAAGAGGGGATTGGACATGGCACTTGGTGCCATGGTCTAGTCATGAGGTCTGTGGTGACAGGTTGGACTCGATGATCTTCGAGGTCTCTTCCAACCTTAGCGATACTGTGATACTGTGATGCTTTGTAGTTTTGTGTTTGTAAACCTCAGTCTTGCTCATCTCATTTCTCATTCTAGTGTATTTGTAAGAATGCAGGAAGCTGCTCCAGATTGTATCTCGTGTGATGTTGTAGCAATTATTCTTATATCTTTTTTATTTATTTTATTTATTTCAGCCTAGGTAGGTATTACATTTAAACAGATCAGGTTTCTTCTTTCAGATGTGCTTCAGTGGTTTACTCTTCAGGGCAACTGAACAAACTGTTCTTAATGATGTACTTTAATTTCAAATTTGACCGTTTCAGATGCTTAGGATACATTTGGCAGCTTTAGCTGGAAAGCAACCACATCAACAAGGAGACATCATTCACTGTCTGCCACAAATTAACCCAGGGAGGGGAGGTAGCAGAATTCCTTTCCTTACTTGCTGGGGATCCTTTACCTATCTTTCATTTCCTGTAAGGGTAAATTGTCCAGTAGAAGTACAGACAAGCAGCTTTAAGCCTGCCCATTCTGTCAGGAATATTTTTGTCTTTACAGTAGCGTAGCTAAATTAAAGTTATTGATACCTGTAGCATTGTGACATCTCTTCAGCTTCTTGGTCTGGCCAGTAGTTGAATGTCACCTGGTGCTGGAAGGAATTGTACTTAGTGTTGTGCTTTTGTATTGCAGTGACAGATGAATTTAGAAAATGGATTGGAACAATGTACAGGTCAATAATATCAGCAGAGATATGGTGCAGAATGTTTTAAGTTATTTGCTTAAAAATTTAAATGATATCTGGATTAGTTCTCTGACATATCTTCAGCTGCAGAATAAGTGTTTGTCTTCAACTATGTGTGAATGAGGGGCTGAACAGAGCAATCTTAATTTCATGTAGAGTCCTTCTCATGGAAAATTCAGTCCATGAAAGAAAGCCAAGATATATTTCCATGGAAGCTGAGAAGCTTACACTACTCGGCGAAGTGAGCTGAGCAGTATCTACATAGTTTCTTTTCCAATAGATGGATTCTTGATAAGTCAGGCATAGCTTTAGAAATTGCCTGAATGAGTCTTCAGATGTCAGATATTTCAGTTTCAGCAATATTTTGTAAACTCATCTATATAGAATGCATGGGATCAAAATCTCCAGGCCAATTTATGATGTATTAAAATTAAGGAAATACATACACAGCATTTCAGTCAGTATGGCAGTTATTTTACTGACTCCATATTGAAATTGCCTCCTGTGTCATAGAAAGTGTGAACTATGATATCAGAGAGTGACATGATAGTAAATACCACCACCACACTGGAAGATTCGCAAAAGCTAAGACCAGTGCTTAAAAATAACACCAAAAATACTGTTTTGTAGAAGGGAGAGAGTACAATCGTTCTTAGGAGCAATTAACTGAAGGTCTTGGAAAATGCAAACATTCTGAGCTTGGGAGGTGGTCTTAGACTGCTGTTTTATGGAAAAGATTCCAGTGCTTTTGTGCTAGTAAACTCCACAGTGAGATGGGCAAAGAGTTTCAGCTTTTTGCTCCAGAATGCACAACTCTATTATTTGCCAAAGGTTATTTTTAACACAACTTTATGTGGTGTCATAAAAAGGAATTTTCAGTTTTGCACTTAGAAGAACTGCTTTTCGTCGTTTTGCCTTCACACCGCCACATACATCTCATCTCCGTCTCATTTTATGCCCAAACATACCTCTAACCCACACAAACTAGCAGTTGTGTCATTTTTATTGTTATACATAATTTACATCTGAATGCTGAATGTCACAACTGAGGCCATAGAAAATGCTATGTGTGCTGAAGAAATTAATCTAACATCAGTTTAAGATTTCTCACATGGCTGGTGTTTTATCACTTCTCATTTTGAGTCTTGGCTGGATGGGAGGTGCCTCTCACTGGTATGAAGTTCACCACCAGCTCCGTGCATCTCTCACAGCTCAGAACGTACGGCTCGACAGTGGTTTGAAATAATTGAGGAAGAGGTGTGTTGGAAAAGCAGAGGAATGTTAAGTGACTCCTAATATTTTCACCAAATCAGCCTGCAATTCACTTCCACTGAGTTGTATGCTGCTGTGGTTACTGTGCTGTCGTCATTTTCTCTCCATTCCTTATAAATTCTTAATTTGCAATAGTATGATGAGGTTTCAGTTATCTAAATATGTATTACAACAATTTTCTAGGACGTCTTGCTTGGCAGCAGCTGTTATTTTATACAGCATTCAAATGACAAATTAGATTACCACACAAGTTATACCATTAGTTTGCTATTAGTTTCTAATTAAAAATGACTTAATCTGTACGTTACGGGTTTTACAAATGGAAACAAATAGAGTCAGTGGAAGGTGACTCTAGTCACGTAGAAATGGGCTATGAATACAGCAGAGGAGCACCAGGGTTGATAAATGAATTTAATACAAATGTACATAGCTGTGATTGCTTGGTATATGTAAACAGCTCAGAGTGCACAGGAAGACATTGTTGCTAATTCCAGCATTTCAAGAAGTTGTATTGCAAGACTGTGTGTTTTTATCTCATACCCTTTTAAAGAACACATTTGTACTTCAAAATGGAATGTTAGCTTTGTGTCAGAGATTGCACAATGCACATTCCATAGGCAATTCTTACTCGACTTTGAAAAGAAATATATTAACTGCTGATGCATTTTGTTGTCAGACCGGGTAAGTGGGAGCTCATCTAACATGTTTATTCATAAATCCTCCTCATGTGAGTGCAATATAGGTCCTAAAAAGTGTCAAGAATGTGTTTAATGAAAGAGAGGAAGGGAGCTGAAGGCAATGCAGTAGATATTTAAAGCCCACCGGCATTCATAAAACAGATACAGGTGGGATATAAACTGCAAAAGTAGATGTGTGAGGAAATTGCTTATAAAGTCAAGATGTGCCTGTTACTGCTGGGTCTGAAAAGTCTGAGCAGCAGTTTCTAGAGATAGAACTACATTCTGATAATGTTCCTTGTTTTTTTTCTACATTATAAATATATTTAACTAATCCAAGAAATACACTGTCTGATTTTGTTTAAGAGATTTACTAGCAGGCGAGATGCTCAAGAACGTCATAATAGATCTTCCTTTCCTTTAACGAAAGCTCATAGTGGGTTTTAAGGAAACCAGATTGTCTTAAGGGAGACATCATCTTACAGTGAATAAGATAATTTTTCCTGATCAGACTTCTAAAGAACATGCCATTTAACTGCTTTGTTCACCAGAATATTAGATTCTGCACACATTATGGATAGATTTTCAGGGATAAAAATGTTATATGTCCAGTGAACGTTGGGAAACTGCTGTACATCACTCAGGGCTCTTTGTCTTGTAGTGAGACTAGCAGTAGAGTATCTGAATTAAAAGCATCTTCTAACGGTGGTCTCAGTGCTCAGCCTGAGAGAAAAGGTAATGAATACAGGCTGCTAAAAGCCTACACAACTAGTACAGGAAATGCATAAAAAGAGGCCTAGACTTCTGTTACAGAAGCCTCTGTGGGCTGTTGTTTGCTACCCGTTCCTTTATGGGGCTGTAGACCTTCAACATCTGTTTTGTATTCCTCTCAGATGAAAAATAGTGTAGCATAATGGAAAATTCACATGTTATTCAGGAAAAGAAACCCAGTTTCTCGCGCTGACAGTTTCTTAAAGCTGTGAACCTTGATGTTTTAATCTCATGCATTTTGATAGTGCTTGATATTCATAACTGGTAGGTTTGATAAATTTTTAACAAGGAAGTTGAAGATGATGAGAAAACACAAGGGGAGCTTTGCATTTCACACCTTGTACTCAAGCCTTCAGGTTTAATTTTCACTTTTTGCACCAAGAATGTTCCTTGGAGGGAAACTGACTGCAGCACATGTTGCCCTAAACTGGCTTTAATCCATTCAAAAAAAACCAAACCCATAACAACCAACAGACCTGCAGACTTAGCTTTCCAAAACTCCAGTTTTAGCAAAGGCAACAATATCTGTGGTTGACATCCAGAAGAGATCCAGTTAAAATGAATATAAATATGCGTTTTTACTCATAACCTGTGGGATAAATCTTGTCATTTCTGCATAAGTAAAATAACAACTATATGAAGATGGGAAGGCAGTTTAAATATATGCGTGTTCTAGTTGTGTTATAGGAGGAAAATCCTACAAACTAGCTTTAAAAGGAAGGCCAATAAAATATTCAACTGAGACATAGCTTGGAAACACAGTTCAAGTTATTTTAATTTGTAATATTATAAATATTTTCTTTATAATTTGAAGAGATCTGTTAATCTGAGATTGGAGTTTCCCAGCTGGTTTTGAAGTGAAGCCATTTGCTGTCTGTGCAATTTTGACAATTTTCTTTCTGTTGCATGAAGCTATTTCAATTAATATAGCTATTTATCTGCCACACAGGTATCAGAGTGGAGAGTGTGCTGCATGTCATTGTAGTAACTCAGATGTGCATGCGAGTTTAACACTTCTTTTAAACCATAAATTAGAACTAGAGACTGTAGAATGATAGCATCAGTTAATTGCTCAGGAGACAGAGGCAGTGATAACTCAGGTTGATTTTACTGCACTGATGAGAGGGATGGAGGAGGAAGCAGTGGAATAGCCCTCTCTAGTCTAATAATGGCTTCCATACAGTGCGTGTGTGGAATTCTGATGCGACTGAATTCAATTCACTTGTACTAATCAAATGTTTACATAGCTTTATAGAAATGCATCTGGATGACCTGCTGAATTATGTTGCTGCCACATTTTCTCATTATTAAGAATATCACTGATATTAGTGAAATGTTTCTCAGACTTTTTCACAGTTTGTGGAAGGGTTTAATTTAAATACTACCATGATATTTTTAGCATCTTTATTCCCTATGAAAGACCTGTGCCAAGAAACTCCTGATGTTTGAACATGGGAACATGTTGAATCTCTTTGTAAATGCTTGTGAAGACAGCTGGTGCTTGGAAATATAACAGTTTAGGAGAGCTAAGGCACACAAAATTTCCAATTACTTCTTTTATGTGAATTATTCTTGAAGAAACTCTGTCAAGAAAAAACTTTCACAAATATTTTAAGATGTGGTCTGAATTATTTAAGAGTTTCTGCTGTCTGCCATCTGTGTATTTGCACTTCTTATTGTTTAAAGTATATTGCTATTTAATAAGCTATATTGAATTACAAATAATTGTAATTACAAATGAATGACACACCGTTAAAGGGATATGATAGAGTCATAGAATACTAGGGGTTAGAAAGGACCTCCAGAGATAATTCAGTCCAACCCCTTGAAAAGCAGGACCACTTAGGGCAGGTCACACAGGAATGCATCCAGGTGGGTTTTGAGGATCTCCAGGAAGGAGACTCCACAACTTCTCTTGGCAGCCTGCTTCAGGGCTCCATCACTGTAAAAAAACAATTGTCCTCATGTTGAGATAGAATTTCCTGTGATTGAGTTTATGTCCACTGCCTCTTGTCCTGTCACTAGGTATCACTGAAAAGAGGCTGGCTTCATCCTCCAGACACCCACCCCTCAGCTATTTGTGGACATGGATAAGGTTCTCTCTCAGCCTTCTCTTTTCCAGACTAAACAGTCCCAGGTCTCAGTCTTTCCTTGTAAGAGAGATGCTTCAGTCCCTTAACTCAGTTGAACACTCCCCAGTAGTGATCACACAGATCACATTTAAAGAGATGAGCGAAAGAATTAGGAATGATGACTTGATTTGTTTTATTTTGTTTTGTTTTGTTTTGTTTGAGAAGAAAGTACAAGATCATGTTTTAAAGAACAGCTTTAGGATTGGCTTGGTGACTGTCAGGCTTCTTGATGGTAACTGGCAAAATGTTCCTGCATGTGGCCCATACCTTGGTACTAAATTAAATCAAGACATAGAAGGTCTTTAACAGAAGAATGCTAATGTTTAGTCCTGAAGTGTGGCCTATTAGCTTCATAGACTATGTTTTTGGATACTTGATATCTCTCTCTGGCCCTGCTCTTTCTTTAGACAGGTAATACCTTTTTATTTGGTGCTGCAGATTCTACTTCTGCATTTGAATGTGTGGATGAGGGAAGACAGTAAAAATACTAGTATTGTATTGCTCCTGGGGATAGTTTTAAAAATAGGATACAAAGCATTTTTCTATCTTCTGAGAAATAGGATGGTGAAAAAAATCACACAGTGAAATAAAAATACAGAAAGGAGAATGCTAAGAATGGTATATGATTCTATAACACTCCTGTGCTGCTTTGTTGGCTACCTAATGAAGCATAGTGCCAAATTTCAATGCTGACATAAGTCAGCATATTGCCTGCTAGCATTCACAACAACAGGGTTACAAATCCAGGGAAGGGGGACTGTTAACTAGTAAGTATGTTTCCAAAAAGGGGAAGGATCAAGTACATTAGTCTCCATTCCCTCTAAATACCAGGTTTCACAATTGCTGCTGATACATTTCATTGGTTGTACTGTCTGTGGGGGTCTGAGACAGCAGTTGTTACACACCCATGATCATAGGCTTCACCAAAACTAGATTTTAAATGGTATTGTTTCTTTCTGTGACAATTTTTTTTCTTGACAGCCCTATGCTGTGCCCAAACCTATGGAACCAAAAGTGTCTCTATTTTCCAATTTGAAATATTCCTGGTTTACATTCTTAGGGTGCAGCTGAGTTTGTTTCATGTTTCATAATTACACTGCTTCCTGACAGATACTCAGTTTTTTTTGTGAGGAAATTTGCATATCCATTTAATATCATTATCCTAATGACCACATATGGCCATTGTTTCAGTTGCTGATTATTTTAAACAGGTAGTGTATAAACATGCCATTAGAGTTAAAATATCTGCCTATTTTTAATGTGGCTTATAGCCAAGGACTAAACTACTGATTTTGTTGCATTTTGCCATGGGTTGTTTGAGATTACTTTTGGCTGTCGCAATTTCAGTCACATCTTCTACTTTTTATATTTTAAAACACAACTGGTAGGTAAGTGTCAAATAAGAGAGATAGAAAATCAGAAAACAGAAGGCTGACTTAATCCCATTTGAGAATAAATGGAATGTTCTGCAGTTTAGCAGACCTGGAGAAAAACAAACAAGCAAAATAAAACAAAACCCAACCAAACCAAACAATAATACCCCAAACCCAAGCAAACAAAAAAGCCAACATCCCAACAGCAAAGAAAAAAATCCAACAGCAACAAAAACAACCAACCAACCAACCAAAAAGCATAAATCCATATTCTGCTTTGATGCCAATAACACAGAGATCATGTGCAATGAGTAAGATGTTTCTCTTCTTGGTCTTCAGTAGTAAGTGTATGAGGATCTTGAGTTACAGGCATTATCTTCTGTCATGGACATAAAGAGTTTAAAAGAGACATAAGCTTAGCTATGATGCACTGCTTACCTGCTGAAAAGCTTTCTCCTAGTCCAGACTCAACCTACCAAACTACAGTTTATGTGATCTAGAAAAGTTTGTCATCTTGCAGTTATTCTCCAAGTAATTTTAGGCTACTGTTAGGCCGCCTCCTTGCATGTTCCCTCTGCCTGCCCTCTGGGATGATGTGCTTTAGTCCCCATGGTAGTCATTTGCTGGACTTTCTTCAGTGCTGCAACAGTCTTTTTAAATTGGAGGTGAACCTAGCTGGTCATGGCTATAATCTGTCAGTTTTTGAGATAAAACTAGCTAAGGGGCTGATCTAAAAGACCAATGATTTAAAAGCTGATCTAGAACACTCATGAGAAAACCTGAAAATATCTTTCAACATACGTTACCCTTTTATACTCGCACTACTGCTTCCGCTGTTCCTGACAAGTGTTAGCACTGGATACGTGAGATGGATTTAGAGCTATAGGCTTTTTGCATTAATCAGTGATACTAAATTAGTTAGCTAAATATTGCTGTGTTGACAGAAACTCAAGATAATCTGAAAAGCATGCAAAAACTGATCTCAGCTTGAATAAAGGTACTGGTCTGAGTTCCCATGAGGGGATCTTTAATGACAAGGCAACTGTAAGGAAGTTAAGCACTTTTTGTGGAGCGTATTGGCAACGATACTGGGTCAGGCAAATTTTTGGTCTCCTTATCAGAGCTGTGGTATCTGGTTTGGGAATGGTCTAAAGAATATTTTGAGGTAGCCTTTTTTAAGGAATATTATTTCTTGATTTACTTCTACTTGGACAGCACCTCAGAAAAAAAAGGCCAGAAAGAAGCTATTTCTCACACAGTCTTGGGTGATGTATTTTAATTCTTGGGATTTAACTTCTTTTCTTGTGTTCAAAACACAGTATTGATTGCCTCTATAATCAAAGAAAGATTTTATTGTTTCTCACAACTACTTTCCAAATAAACAAGGCAAGTGTTAGTGAAAAGACTTTCCATTGTAGAATAGTAGTTATATTTATTGATGCTTCCCAGAGTCATCTTGACTTTGTGTGGGATAGAGGCTCTTCTCAGTCATGTTTCAGTATGTAGTAGTTTGATGTGACTGAGGATTTTGAAGTGTATGTTTTGAAATTAATCATGTGCATTAGTTACATAACCATGTATATTTAAATGTGTTTGACTATTATGTAAATATGTGTGAATGAAGTCCAAGAGCTGTTTGGCTTATTTTCCTTTTTGTGTGTTCATTTTCAAGTGTTTAAATGTTTCATAAAGTCCTTTCGTACATGTTTATTCCCCACAAGATTTTAGATATGCTTTTAGCTGGTTTCAGCTTCTACAAATACCTGAGTCCCAGATGCTATTATATGGTATGGGACATCCCTTGGGTTATTCTGGGTCGTCTGACCTCACTGTCTGCCCTCTCAACCTCTTGTCCACTCCTACCCTGCTCGAGGAAGGGACACAGTGAGAGACAGAAACCCTGGAAGCTACACCAGCACTGTTCAGCAACAGCTGAATCACTGGTATGTTACCAACACTGTAGCAGTCACCAGTCTGCAAGACAGCAGCATATTGGCCTCTATAAAGAAAATTAACCTCATCCCAGCCAGACCCAGTAAATTACCATGTTTGTCTGTATTGGTGATGCAGGGACTGATGACAGTTCCATACCTGCACAGCACTACCTCAGATGAGAATAGAATTGTTCAGTCATATAGCAGTGTTTGTTACCAGGCTTTGCTCAGGCTGGTAATAGTGGAACAGAATCACAAAAGCCAGATAAATTGTTTTCCTTAATCAATAAATCCATCTCTGAATTTGTTTTAGTATAAAGCCATATTTATAGACTGCAAATTACAAGTAAATCTTGCCTGTAGTTTACTCAGCAATTACTGAGGTTGC
Source organism: Picus viridis (assembly GCA_033816785.1). Taxonomy (NCBI): domain Eukaryota; kingdom Metazoa; phylum Chordata; class Aves; order Piciformes; family Picidae; genus Picus; species Picus viridis. The sequence continues at coordinate 3,903,893 of CM066594.1, forward strand.
TGTGTACAGCAGTGTTGATATTGCATTGCCAATCGTGGGTGCTACTTTTCATTTCACCAGCTGAAATCTATATTTGTGTGAAATATCACTGTGTTGCAGAGACTGTGTAATTTAGCTCCTTCTAATGCCAGACTTCTGAGCATTTTATAGCAATATTATGGTCTTTGTAAAGTTAAGATCTGATTGGCAGTGGTTTGTATCATTATCTATATAACTTGGCTAATACAGTCGGGTCTTCTGACTCATGAATGATCAGATATTTTATAAGGGAATTTATTTTCTGTGATGTATTTCCACTTTAAGGAAATTATATTTTAGCAGCAAGTCATTTGCCTGAATTCACACTATTGGTTATTGCCCCTTTTGTGACAGTACAGAATTGCATTATGCTTTATGACTTTTCATCATCTTGAATAATGACATTTCTGTTTAACACGCAAACCATGATAGAACTTCAATCAAAAATGCTGACTACACTATAGACTGGAGGCTCAGAAAGACATTCCTGAGACAATACTAAAGCATACACTTTTTTACATTTATGGGTGCTGAACCAAATCCATTTTTGTAATGGTATGGATTTCCCCCCTCCCCCTCTTTTATTAAACAATGGAGCTGGCCATATATATTGTTGTCATTAATCAATAATTTCTATTGTTTGAATTTTATGTTATGAAAGGCTAGATAGTACAGCTGGCTTAGAGAATGCTAACTTGACTCAGGTAAATGATTGCTAAGGGATGGTGATTTATTAGGAAATCTGGGAAAGATCAAAGTGTCTCTTCCCACCCAAACCTTTTTTTATCAAGCAAAATCGGGTTTGCAAGTAATGAAAACAAAAAACCCTCCACTCTAAGTCAATTATTTTAATATCAATTAAAAATAATGTTCTTGTCATAAAGTATTTAATGTAAGTAGTTCTGCTGGTCTGAGTCTCCCAGTTTGCCAACTAAACACCCATCTTCTAATGGCATTAATGATATAGGACTCTGAAAATACATGGGCAGGGCATAAATCTCTAGGATCAGAGTCCCATGTTGTACTTACTCACATATAGTAAATCTCTCTGCTAGACTGGCTTCAACTTAAACTGTATCCTCTGTCATATGGTACTCCAGACTATGATAAACGTTCATTTGTTGTGGGATTTTTTTTCTTGGTATCAAATATGACTGTTATGAAATTATCCTTTTAATTATCAGTACTATCAATTAAATGATCCTTTTTATTATCAATATATTTTTACTCTGGTAGCATGCTATCTGTCCTGTAGAGTTATGTTTTAATTTGGCTGCTCAGCACTGAAGGTAACTTATTTGCCACATTCAGAATTGTATTATTTTAATTTATTTCTTTAAAAAATTATTTTTAGGTTTGTATTTATAGTATGTGTCGTGTATTAGGTCTTTTCAATGGTAGCCATTGATGCAGGCATACAATAAATACCAATGATTTCTAGCAAAGTGTTCAAAACAGAGAAGAGAAGGCTCAGGGGAGACCTTATTGCTCTCTACAACTACCTGAAGGGAGGTTGTAGACAGGTGGGGGCTGGTCTCTTCTCCCAGACAACCAGCACCAGAACAAGAGGACACAGTCTCAAGCTGTGCCAGGGGAGGTTCAGACCGGATGTTGGGAGGAAATTCTACACAGAGAGAGTGAATGCCCATTGGAATGTGCTGCCCGGGGAGGTGGTGGAGTCACCATCATTGGAGGTGTTCAGGAGGAGACTTGATAGGGTGCTTGGTTGCATGGTTTAGTTGATTAGGTGGTGTTGGATGATGGGTTGGACGTGATGATCTTGAAGGTCTCTTCCAACCTGGTCTACGCTACTCTACTCTACTCTACTCTACTCTACTCTACTCTACTCTACTCTACTCTACTCTACTCTACTCTACGCCACGCCACTCCACTCCACTTCACTCCACTCCACTCCATTCTATTCTATTCCTGTGAATCCCACTATCCAAACTGCAGAAATCTGCCCAAAAGGTTTGAAGATCAGTTAAATAAAAAGGCTGAGGTTTCACAAATTGAGCTCTGTGTCCCATATTTCCATCTTTTAAAGTTCTACATAGTAAAACAATTCAATAAACAAAAGAACAAAAGCCTCATACGTTTCTTTTTGTAGCTGATTTAAAACATTGAAAGTAAATTCCTCGTGTGTTGGAGTTTTGCAGTATTGGTTTGAATAACTAGAACTGCTTTGACTGCTTGAGCTGTAGGGGGTGAGCAACAGAACCTGTGGGATACAGCAGTGCTGGTATTGAGGGTTTCTAGTGATTTTGTTTCAATATTTTAAATGTCTGAACAGTAGTATAAAGAGCTAAGGCAGGAGACCAGTGTGGCTGAGTGAAGACCTCCTGCCCTAGGAAGATGGTGGGGATGTTGCCACCATGTGTAGAGATGGAACAGGAAAGCCAAGACACAGATGGAGATTGGAATTAGGCAAGGAATTTGAAGAAAGTAGGTAAATTGTTCAGGAAAGGAAGACTGAAGAAAATTGACATGGTAACAGACATAGAGAAGACTGAGGAGCTCAATGATTGCTTTGCCGGTTTTCGCTGGCAACCAGTCTTCCCACATCTCTCAAGTCCCTGAACCTCAAGACAAGGACTGGGTGAAGCAGGTCCCTTACATAGTAGAAAAACATCAGGTTTGAGACCTCCTGAGGAGCCTGAACCTGTGCAAGTCCACAGGACCTGAGAAAATGTATCCCAGAGTCCTGAGGGAGTTGGCAGAAGTGGTTATGAAGACTATCTCCATCATGTTTGAGAAGTTATGGCAGACAGGGGACGTCCCCAGCAGCTGGAGAAATGGGAGTATCACACCCATTTGCAAAAGGCACAATAAGGAGATTCTGTGACTCAGAGATGCATCACCTGAAGAATTTGAGGAAATACTATCCATATAAAATAATCCATGCATCCCAAATGGAAATGTTGATGGTTTCTCCCTTGATTTTGTTCAATTCAGAAAGCGGGCTGCTGGGATGGTGGTTCTCAAGGCCTCAAATTTCCTTGGGCAGATAAAATGGTATGCATTTCCACTGAGGACATGTCACATACCAATATGTCAGTCCAGCTCTTGGTGACCATACCTTAAAAACAACAGCATAAAATGCAGGCCAGGGAAAATATGACCAGCCCACCATGCAGTATCGTAGAGTTATAGGTGAGTTAACGCTTCGGAAGTAACAAATACTTTATTGGTGTTGGAATAGTTGTTATGTACATTCTAAAAGCTTTTTAGTATACTTCATAAATAAATGGATGTGTATGTGTGGATTGCATTGTTATATTTATTCATTTTAAAGTGTTTATAACAGGCTGTATCCAGAGCCTTTCTAGCTGATCTCTTACAAATAGCTGAAAGTGTGGTGACAAAGGAATAACTCAATAGAAGGCATTTACTGTGTAGTTTATATTACTGTGAAACATAAAAAGCTACTTTGTTGTATTCCCTATAGCCACTGGTCTGGATAGATATTTACAGATTATTAATGTACTTATCTACTTATAAATCATCATAAAAAGGTAACAACTTTATGAAAGTAAAATCAATACAAATTGCATATGGCTCATGTATAGATTTTATAAACTGTGTGTTTTGGGTTTGGTTTTCTTGTTGTAATAACATAAACTTGTCTGAATATTAAGCCACCATTTTTGTGATTCAATTTTAACCTTTCAAATTCAGAACTGGAACAGTTTTCTCCTCACTGTGTAATTTCAAATCCCTTTGTTTTTGCTGATGGTATTGATGGTTGTAAAGAGAGGCATTAAAAAAAACAGAGATACAAAATTTGAGGCTGCATGCACAGAAGTAAAAGATGTTCAACTGAACTGAAAAAATATTTTCCTTGACCAATTCTTTCCACAATGAGGATTATTAAACTTCACTGTATTATAGCAAATAAAACTGAGATGGTGACCCTGGCATAGACTTAATTTGATCGTGGTCTCTCTGGAACTCCCAGAAAAGATTCTGTAAGTGGTGTGACAATAGAAATGATTTAGGAACTTCTCCTGTGAAATAGTTAATTACTGTAAGAATGTGTCTAGCTGGATTTCTTGAGGTTTGCTACTGATTTTACAGTTTCCTGGTCATAGAACCTTGTGTATCCATATCTGCCTGTCATGTGGGAAGGGAATATGTGAGGCCTGTAGGTGCTGACAACTAGAGGTAGTTGCTTGTGAACAGGTGTAGTTGCTTGCAATTAGTATTGTAGAATCATAGAATCAGTCAGGGTTGGAAGGGACCACAAGAATCATCTAGTTCCAATCCCCCTGCCATGGGCAGGGACACCCCACACTAGATCAGGCTGGCCAGAGCCTTGTCCAGCCTGGTCTTAAACACCTCCAGGGATGGGGCCTCAACCACCTCTCTGGATAACCCATTCCATGGCTTCACCACTCTCATGGTAAACATTTGATAAGCATTTACAGTGGCATAACAGTGGTTCTAACACCAGCAGAGAAAATACACTTGAGGTGTTAGTCAGAAGACAGGTTTCAAGAGTGCAGTGTGTAAAACCACTATTGCTGAAATGTTTATAGATTAATTCCCTGGTACAGATGGTGAATACATTTGTTTAACTTGTTCTAACTTTCATGCTTTTTTGTTTACAGTATAATTTCATTTGGGCTAAATCTGTATTTGTGCAATTCAGCTGAGATTTCTGAAGGCCATTAATTTGCTTGCAAAGTTTCTGCATTTTAAAATTACTCAAAGAATGGAGCTGCCCATTCATCATAAGATGAAGAGCCACCACTCAGACAATGAGGTTATGTGTCTTAGTCAAGAATTTTGCACCAGTCAAGGTGGCTAGAGTAGAATAATTTCAGAAGATAAAACACAGAGGGCTCTAACCTTATTAAAACATGTCAGTAAATAATAGTTGTTTGTTACTGGTTTTAATTTCCAAAATTTCTGAGGTGTTTAGTTAAACACTTATGGGGACTAATTGTAAGTGATACATAACCACTGCTGTTTTGGTTAATAAAAATGGTAATACGGGTGCAGAATGGAACTACTTTCAATGCCGTAATGTAATTACATGATGGAAAGCAGCATAAGAGGTAAACCCTAGGGATGTGTAATTTCAGCATAAACTTCCTTGGCAATGGAAAACACCGTCTGGGTGCAGGGACCGCTTTCAAACCAGGCAGGAGAACTAACCTGTCTACACTACTGTTCACTTAGATAATTCAATTGTCAGTCTCAAATTATACTGAGTTGTCTATGTGAAGGAATTGATAGAAAATATTGTTGATAAGTGCTCTTCTGTCACTGTGGGGTTCAGGGGGCACTCACAGCAACGAGGCTGGAATTTAAGCTGGGGGGTAGGGAGCTCCCAGGTCAAGGGCTCCTGCCTCTGGCAGCAAGCCCACAATACTCACAACTGCTTTCATTGCAGCTCACATTCATTGCTGTCCTCTTGGTGTGGCTGCATGGGATTGGTTAATGGACCTCCTCTTCTTACTGGCTGGTGATACTTACTAGGGTAGTGCAGCTGATACTTACTAGGGTAGCGCAGCTGACTCTTATCTCATCTATTGGAGTTACTTGTTAAGCCACCACAGGTGGTTCCCATTTCTTCTCTCCTTAGAGTTTCTTATCTTTCAACCATTCAGCCCCGGGGTCACAGTCCCCCACACTCTTCTTAACAAAGAAAGGCTTGGACTGCAACTTGACAAAGTACTTTCTTACCCAAATCTTTGAGCGTGACTGTGGTTATCCAATTTTCTCCGACGAAATATCCCTATCCAAGAAAGAGAAAATCAAGTTTCTCTCTGTGTTTTCACAGTGTTAGGGCAGCTGTTAATTTCCCAGGCTAATGTGTCATCTGCAGTGAAATCTCAGCCTTTGGTTCTGGAGAAAAAGTTGCAGGTATTAGGAGAGCAAGGAACTTTCCTAGTGTGTTTCAGAACTGTTCATCCATCTTTACTTCAGGTCTGTCAGCAAAGAGTTGGTTGCCTTTGGTCTTCTCTGAACCATCTGTGTGGAATGTATGCCTATGTGAAATGAAATCTTTTGTATGCCATTGCTTGCCACTTTGCAAACAGACTTTTGCTCTATTAATAAAGCTACTAAATAGTTGTGGGCATGGTATTCATGTGTATTGATGGTATATGCCTGGATTTGCAGCTCATTGCCTCCTTTTTGTGGCATCTGTAAGTAATGTGACTCTAATGTGAGCAGCACAGATTTTGCTCCTTTAGCCAGGTGCTAACATATTGTTTGGTCATATCTTAGTGAAGAACATTATTTAAAAGAATCTTCATAGTTCTCCAACTGTTCTGTAAATAGGAGAAAAAAGAAAACAAAGAAAAAGTGAATTTAGTTAAATGTAGTTGCATTAAATGCTATACTTTAGAGGCAGTAACTCAGATGTCTACAGAAGTGGTTTGTTTGTTTGTTTCCCTACAGGATGAAAATGTAGCACTCAGGAAACATGGATAATGCAGCTATCAAGCAAGGTAGAAAACAATAGAAAATTAAATGAAATCCCATTTTAAAATCACAAGGCTGAGTTATAGTCCTTCTGCATAGATCCCAATAGATTCAATTTCTTTATAAAAGTCCCTAGAAGAGAGAAAATAATGGTGTCAGAATTATTTTGTATCCTAACATATTTCCATAATAGAGAATATTTGTCTAGAATTCTACAGTGTGCTGCAACCTCACTTCCAAACTTTGATTTTGTACAGTTATGATCTAGCCACTTCTGTAACAAAAATGTGGCATAGGTGTTTTGTAATGACTTGTGTTTTTCACTACCTACACACAAAATTATGTACAAGAGTGCACAGCAAATTCCAACAGGTCTTAGAAATACTTCCGAGTGATGTTTCTTATGGATTCAGAAATTCCAAGTACTTTCCCCAATACTAGGTACTAGGAAAAATATTGTTAGGAGGAAATTTGTGATCTTTCTGAAATAATATAACTTAAAAAGTTTCCTTGTCTTGAAAACCAACCCTGATGGTTTGTAGCTGTAAGAAGTGCTACACGTACACTTTGGTCTTGTGCCTTTGGGGATGGGAGCAGAAACCATTCCCCACTAAGGCAATGAGCATTCAACTCAAAGTTTCAGCTTGGGGTAACAGAAGGTTGAATTTCTATCTGTGTCTGTAATGATGTGATTAAGTGATTCAGTTTCCTCAAAGGGCTATAGGTATTATGTCCTACAAGCTCTAGTGAGTTTTACCTGTAAGGAAGTAGAACATGTTAGCAAATAATAAGAGCTACAGGGTCAGAGACCAGAGTAACAGAACGACGTCTGGCCAACAAGCACACAGATAATACTTTGGTGAAATGCTAATAGTGTTAAAAGTCATTAATAATCATGTACACAAAGCTGGTTAAAATTATTTACTGTAAATACCTTATTCAGAAGGTAAGTGAACAAACTGACTATGAGCAACATACGAAATCTGTTTGAGGTTGAGTTTGATGGATTACAGCTGTGCTAACTTTGAAGTTGCACTACCTGAATGAACTCAGTTATATTTCTTTAACATGAAACATGGAATGTATTGATGCATCTCCAGTTTTTAACTAGTTTCAAAAAAGCTTTTGTAAGTTTCAGTTTCTGATTTGCAGTATCTTTGTTGAGATGAGTTCACCTTGTTTACTGGTAGCAAACCACTGCTACAGGTGAACATAAAACCTTCAAACATGAAGAGCTTTGTACCTCTTAAATGTTGAAGCAGTAGGGCAACTAACTATGGATATTGTGTTTCCAAATATTGAAAACATTCAGCCAACTTTTTTTTTTTAATGAAAAACTTTGTCCCAAGAATATTCAAAACTCTTTCAGATGTGGTAACTGCTTATAACTTCATATACTTTGCCTGTATGTTCATGACTCTTAAATCACTAAATTATTATAGGCATGTTTCAGCCTGATGCTCTGGGGGTTAATTAGGTAAGGTTCTTTTCAGTGCTTTTTTATTTGATGCATCTATTAAGGAATGCTGATTTATTATATCTGCCACTAGATGTTCTTGAAGGTCTCTTCCAACCTGTTCTGTTCTGTTCTATTCTATACTATTCTGTTCTGTTCTCTTCTATACTATTCTGTTCTGTTCTGTTCTTTTCTGTAGGTGCTCTGTAGATAATATGCAGAGAACCATTTTTTTGCTCAATCACTCATTGTGGTAGATATATTGAGAGTTTAATTCTGGAGCGTTGTTTGGTTGGTTTTCATGTGATAAAGGTTACCTGTAGAAATGAGACTAAGATCTCAAATTCCATTGCTCCCTCCATAGATAAACAGAGCAGCCTGATTAAAGTGTCGAGCAATGTGGGATCCGTAATGAATCAACTTTCTATTTTGTTTCATTATTGCTAGTTTCAGGTATCCCTGTAATGTATTTTTCTTAATCACAGTAAATAAACCCGTGTCTTGCATGGTCATAAAGTATGAGAAAGAAAGAAAGAAATAAGCAGCACAATGCACGAGCACCATGCAATCACTCCTTGCAAAATGTCATCTTACTACCACAGGGAAATCACCACTTACTACTGTGAATAACTATGAGTTGACTAATAAGTCAGCATGCCTGTGAGATGATTAAAGCTTCCTGAAAAAGTCACCTGCAAAGTTGTCTTTTTATATAGATTGGGTATAATGGGTTATTTAAAATTCAGCCATAAATTACACTTCCAGCAGGTTTCACATAGATTTCCCTGCTGCCACACACACAGAGTAAATACTGCAAAGGCAGAGGCTGCACCACGCAGCTGGCAAATTCTTTTGCACAGGATCATTTTTATTTTAACAACACCTATTGGAAAATGTACCATGCTACAAGAACAGGTTTATGTGAAACCTTGTCTATTTGGAATATTAATGTGAGATAAATTACTTTTAAATTGAATTTCTAGAATGCAATTGGCTGTGTTTGCCTGCGATGTATAAGGAATTATTTACACTCTTATCTAAAACTTTGATATGCTGCTTCTGAGCAAGCCAGAGCAGAATTTAGGAACATTTTTTGATAAAGTGGAGCTTATTTTCTTTTCCCTAAAGTTACTTGAGAAGCAGGAAAGCTATGTTTTGGTAAAGTGTATCTTTAAGCCATCATTTATAGGTAATGTAAAGGTTGGATTTTCAATTTATTAAAAGCAGAAGCATCAAAACCTTCTTACCTTCATCTCTGAGACTGTTTTCTTCTTAAAAATCTTTGCATGTCTTGAAAAGGCTTTTTGATCTCTTGCAGATTGCTGCCTTTTTTTTTTTCTTTTTCTTTCCTTTTTTTTTTTTTTTTTTTTTTTTTTTTTTTAATAGCCAGCATACATTTGAAATTGCTATATTCCTTAGAAAAGTGCTCCAGTGTGTATTATTGACCGGCATTTTGCAGTGGTTATGAAAAACAAAAAGGGTCGTAAGACATAAAAATGGATAGATGATCTTATTCTGGCATTCAGCTTGTTTATCTATAAAAGCTTTCCTCCATTTGTCAACAAGGAAATAATTCTTTGTGAGCTCTGCAGTGGCAGACCTTAGCAGCAGGTAAAATTGGTCCAGCAGAAGCAACAAAAGTGGAAGGTCTCTTAATTACCTTTCTAACATACAGTTAAAATACATTCCTTATTAGTCATGAGTAACTTGTAACCTACCATGGTGTTTATTTAGTTGAAATAATTTTGTTCGGATAGAAAAGGAATTCACTGCTTTCTGAATGGCAAGTTAACACGAATATCTTGCTTATGAAGCAGAAATTTACTACTTCACCTAATGAATGAGAAAAAAACCCACCACCTCAAATACAATAAACAGGATTTTCTGGGGGAAAAAATGAAAAAGGCAACACAGTTGGATTTGATTTGGAAAGAGCAATAGCAGGCATATGTCATGTGTCATTACAGGAGAGAACTGGCGACAGTATTATTCATTATGTGGTTTCACAGTGCCCTAAATTGGAGTATAAGATTATTGGAAGTGGATGATTTCCCCAGATTACTGCTTAATAGTGACTAAAGGGCCCACATTACTCATATTTGCAATGAAAATAGTGCCAAAAAACAGCAGTAGTTGACTGGAATGAAATGTGGAGCCCTCAGGGTTTTAGCTTGAGATGCAGCTTAATTGTGTGTCTCTTGCTTAATACAAATGTCCCTGAGTCTCTGAGGCTGGTGTGCTTTCAGCACTTGCAAATTGATCCAGCACTTTCCAAAGTACTTACTGGTTTTTTTCTTCACTGCTTTCTAAACAAATTATTGTAATGACTTTGCAGACTAAAGTAGGTTTCCCTGTTTTTAACTGTTTATCATTACCTGATTCTATATTCTTTCAGCTTCCTGTCAGTTTTTGTTTGTTCAGTTCATGTGCTTAATCTTCTATGGTGTCAAGGCTGAAAGACGGTTAGGGTCTGGATTATGGTGAACAAAATCTTCCCACTGCACTTCGAGTAAAATGGGTGTGTAGGAATGACCCAGCTGGAACTGTGTGACTTCTGTTGTAATACAACCAATCTGTTGGTCACTCTTGTAAACGAAATAGAAAAGTTGTGAATTACTCTTTTAAAAAAACAATTAATAGGATCAGAGAATCACAGAACGGTAGAGGCTGAAAATGACCTTGGAAGATCATCTAGTCCAACCCCCCTGCCAGAGCAGGATCCCCTAGGGCAGGTCTCAAAGGAATATATCTAGGCATGTTTTCAATGTCTCCAGAGAAGGATACTCCGCAATATCTCTGGGCAGCTGGCTCCGGGGCTCCAGCGGCCCACAGTGAAAAAGTTTTCTCTTATGCTCCTATGAAACCTCCTCTGCTCCTGCTTGCCCCTGTTGCCCCATGTTTTATCATTGGGCATCACTGAGAAGAGTTTGCTTCCATTGTCCTGACACCTACCCTTCACATCTTTATAAACATTAATGTGGTCACCCCTTAGTCTCCTCTTCTTCAAGCTACAGAGACCCAGCTCCCTCAGCCTTTCCTCACAATGAGGATGTTCCACTGCCTTCAGCATCTTTGTGACTCTCTGCTGGACTGAGTTCCTTCTTGACCTGAGGTGCCAGAACTGGACACAATATTCCAGATGCAGGCTCACCAGGGCAGAGTAGAGGCAGAGGAGAACACCTCTCTACCTACTAACCAAACCCCAGGATGCCATCGGCCTTCTTGGCCACAAGGGCACATTACTAGCTTCAAGCAGGTATACTGAAGTACTTGTATGAAGACCTTAAACTGGGAAGTTTCTTATACTGTTAAGGAAAGCACATGTTAGCCCTCCTAGGATATTTTTTTTTCTAAATTGGGTATAAGGTATGCATGGAGCTTTCCTTTAGAATACCTGTGTTAGAAATGACTCAAAGTTTACACACATTGGACAAAATAGTATTTAGGGTTTGTCTTTGCCTCATCCCATGGGATGAAGCAAAAAATACTGTACTGCTAAGAAAGAAAATGATTTTGTTTTATGAAGGTACTGGACTGAAGTACAAACCAAGGAGTTTTAATTCAATACTATGTTGAATTCTTGACGTGCTGAACTCAGACAAGGCTGCTAACCATTGTGCTTCTATTTCCTGATGAGTAAATGGAAACAAAAGTGCCTCCTTTTGTTTATTGAAAATGTAAGGTGCAAGTAGCCAAGACTAACTTTTGTGTAAAAAATGCTTTGGGGAAGAGCCTCAAGAAGTCATCCTGTCCATCTGCTTTCAAAACCAAGGTATGCAACTAAAGTGAAGTGTTCTGTTATAAATAGGGAGATGAGCAATGAAAGAAATTATTTTCCTGGATTTGTATCCTGGCTGACAAGGATCATGATTTCAACCTTACCTGCAGTACCTTATACATTTGAATAAGGTGTGAAAGAAATGTCAGGTTCTAAAAATGGTGCTTAGAGTTTTTTTAAATTCAGAGGATTCGGTTGGGAAGTATCTGAGGGCTGGGTGTCATGAAGAAGGGGACAGACTCTTCTCACTTGCTCCCTGTGATAGGACAAGGAGCAATGGATGTAGGCTGTAGCACAGGAGGTTCCACCTCAACCCAAGGGAGAATGTCTTTACTGTAAGGGTCACAGACCACTGGAACAGGCTCCCCAAGGAGGTTGTGGAGTCTCCTTCTATGGAGACTTTCAGGGCCTGTCTGGATGTGACCTGGAGCTAGATTGTATGGCACTGCTCTGGCAGGGGGGTTGGACTCAATGGTCTCTTTGGGTGCCTTCCAACCCTTGACATCCTGTGATCCTGTGAAGTAACTAGGATTAAATGGTAGTATCTGTAGAGAGTGGCTGATTGAAAACAAGATCTGAAATATGAACTCAATCTGAACTGTTACACCTTCTGGGTTCCCTTGATCCATGAGTAGTATATGTCTTAATTTTGATCTTGTGGCTGTGTTCCTTAAAGAGGAAACTACTGATGAGGATTTACAATTGTTATTTCCTTTAGCTTGGAAGATGAAGTAGCTCTCTTATAGTGCCCAGCAAAATGTCTAGGGAACATTTACAACTTTTTTAGATCAGAAGATCTTTAATATTTGTTAGCAACATTGTTGCATGAATTCAGCCACTTATACGAAGCTATTCATTATGCTATATTAATTGTAAACTTTTACCTTTCAGGGATTACTTTAGGAGTTGTATTTCTGCAATACAATAAAATATAAACTGTGCAACCAGAAGCATGTTACTGGGGGATCCCTGAGGTGTTAGGAAGTTAATACAAGGGATGAATATCAGTAAAGATGTCTGTGGTGATTTGATAGGATCATTTTTAATATACAGGAGAGGTTCAAGCTACAAGGAATGAAATTGATCTAGTTCATGCTAAAGTGAGAACTCAAAATTCCAAAGCAGAATTTTTCCAGGAGAAAATTGATGTGAAAAGTAAAAGGACATTTGAAAAACAGAAGGAAATTATTTTTATAATGAAGGCAAACATACATGAATGATCATTTTTTTATATCTCATAAAATTTTGAGATCAGTTATTAGAGAACACAAGCTGCATTCCATTGTTCTGTGGAAAACCCCACTGAAATTATTATATTCCTTCAACTCCCATGTAGCAAAAATTCATTTCTTTTAAGGTGATGTTTTTTCCCCTGTCTAATATTGTTCTGCCACCTCTTGGGGAAAGAAAGGACATCTTTGGTTATATTATGTTTTCCCTAAATCAAAAAATACTTTCACTGTATCAGATTACAGGTGAACAAGTGGGAAAAACCTTGTTCTTCAGTTGGAGTTTAGCTAGAGACAAGGTTTGATCTGACAGAGCTTGCGTAATGTCATTGCACCCCATATAGGACATGTTCAGGAGAAGGGAACGTTTACTGGCCTCAAAATCTCCATATCTGACTCCCTCCCTGCAAGCCTTTCATTGGTTCTGAGGAATGCTGCATTGCTCTCAATATCCTGAGAATACCTGCAGCTCTGCATTAAGACAACTTCCAAAGTACACACAAAAAATACGTATCTTCAACTCTCATAAGGTGGAATATATTTCTCCATTGCATTCGCTTTGGTAAGGGCAGCAGGGCTTGTTTCTTTTTTTTTTTCTCTCCAAAGGATCAAGGAATAGACCCAGCTGGAAAGAAATGAGAGTGAAAATACTTCAGGTGTCTAGCTGCTGTGTCTTGTTTGTATGCCAGTGTTAATAGCAGTTGACCAAACACAGAATAGGAATGGTTTGTTGGTTGGTTTTGGTGGTGTTCTGTTTGTCCTCCTCAGTTCGTCTAGGACCTTTATTTTTCTTTGGACCTTGTCTGTAGCAGAAAAAATGGTTTGTCCTCTGTTATCAGCTTGATGTGTATCACATAATCAACTTCCTGCCACTTTGGGCATGGTGCTTGTTTTTCACCCCGCTCTGTTATTTGCCTTTTTACTTTCTTATACCACTTCCCCTCTCCTGCCCTCTCTGAGGTCTGTTGGCACAGATTTAATGGACTGTGGACTTGCTGATTTGGTCTCTTCTGTCTTCAGTTTCCGTGGAAGCTCTGTAGGACAGGTGTTCTAAGCCTGACTCTGCTAGTTAGATATTGTTATAAAAAACCGCTTGCATGCTTTGTGCCTCAGTATTCCCATCTGGAAAACCTGAGTCTTCTTTTGCAGCTTCAAACATCATACATATTAAATATTTGGGGGCAGGGAGGGAAAGAAAGAAAGTTTAGTTAAAATACTTGTCTCAAGAAAACCAACCAAACCAACAAAACCCAAGCAAACAAAGAAACAAAACCAATCAAACCAACCCACCCACATTCTGGACTTACTCTTGCACATATTAGGGCAAGGCAGATATTTGCGATTCAAATGGTCTGAGTATCAACATGGTCAGGTGCAGTGAGACTGAATAACTTGCTTCTGTGGAAGAGTAACTGTGCAGAAAAGTCTTGTTCTGAAAATCTTCTTGTTCTGAAAATCTTTTATTTGAAGTGAAGACTGACATCCAACATGCTAACATTGGTCTTACATGGGGTTTTCTGCATTAGCAGCATGAGAGCCATCAGTTCACTTAAATGAGCATGCCTGAGCAATGCCTAGGTCATTGGCCAAGGAAGCCAATGGTATCCTGGCCTGGATTAGAAAACAGGGAGGGGATTGTCCACTGGGACTCAGCTAAGGGGAGGCCACACCTCGAGTACTGTGTCCAGTTTGGGGCACCTCAATCCAAGAGAGATGTGGAGGTGCTGGAGCGAGGGCAAGGAAGCTGGGAAGGGCCTGCAGAATAAATCTGATGAAGAGTGACTGAAGGAGCTGGGGATGGTTAGTTTAAAACAGGAGGGTGAGGGGAGACCTCCTGGCTCTCTACAGCTACCTGAAAGGAGGTTGTGGAGAGGTTGGTGCTGGTCTCTTCTCCCAGATAATTAGTGATAGAAGAAGAGGGAATGGCCTCAAGCTGCCACTGGGGAGGTTTAGACTGGACATTAGGAAAGCTTTTTTCAGGGCAAGAGTGGTCAGGCATTGGAATGTGCTGCCCAGGGAGGTGGTGGAGCCCCCATCCCTGGAGGTGTTCAAAAAAGACTTGGAGCCATGGTTTAGTAGTCATGAGGTGTTGGGTGACAGGTTGGACTTGATGATCTCTGAGGTCTTTTCCAACCTGGTTGATTCTGTGATTCTATCATTGTATGATTTTAAATATTAGGTTGTCTCATCTCTTGGTTGTACTCTTCTGTTAATTCTATCGATGGCCAAGAGATTATGGTGCTTTAGCAATTACAGTTTCCATAAACTGCATGCTGTTAATGTTCACACCTATTAAATACTGTGAACCACAATATAAAGTATGCAAGAGAATGCTAATTGAAATCATTGTATTTATTTCTCTCTGAGGTGAAGTATCAATGTAGAATAATAGTGTATCTCAGGGCTAGAGGTCTGAGAATTCCCATTCACAATAACTGTAATCTGCTGTGTGCTAAAGATAGTAAGAAACAGACTTTGCTAGGAGCAGCAACTTTCATGTCTGTTCTATTGCATGAAGCCAAAGCTTCAGTACTGTGTCACATCTTGAATACTATGTCACACCTTGAGTACTGTGTCCAGTTCTGGGCCCCTCAGTTTAGGAAAGATGTTGACTTGCTGGAATGTGTCCAGAGAAGGGCCACAAAGTTGGTGAGGGGTTTGGAACACAAGCCCTATGAAGAGAGGCTGAGGGAGCTGGGGCTGATTAGCCTGGAGAAGAGGAGGCTCAGGGGAGACCTTATTGCCCTCTACAACTACCTGAAGGGAGGTTGTAGACAGGTAGGGGTTGGTCTCTTCCCCCAGGCACCCAGCATCAGAACAAGAGGACACAGTCTCAGACTGCACTAGGGGAGGTTTAGGCTGGATGTTAGGAAGAAATTCTTCACAGAGAGTGATTGCCCATTGGAATGGGCTGCCCAGGGAGGTGGTGGAGTCACCATCATTGGAGGTGTTCAGGAGGAGACTTGATAGGGTGCTTGGTTGATTAGGTGGTGCTGGATGATAGGTTGGACGCGATGATCTTGAAGGTCTCTTCCAACCTGGTTTATTCTATTCATAAAGCAGGGAGTAAATGTTCACTGCTTCTACATTAACCCAGCATCAAAGCACCGTGATTGTTGGATATAAAACTGAATGGAGATGTGTCTGCTTCTCTAGAGGTGGAGTATTTGACCATTAAAAGAGATAAAAATATGGGGACATTTAGAGTAGAGTTATCAATGTGGCATTCACAAACCTATACACCATTCTGTGGTACTTACTTGTTCAAAATGTTTTCTGACTTTTCAAAGGGAACCATAACAATTACTCTTAAAAAAAAAAAAAAAAAAAAAAAAAAAGTTAATTTTTCAACTATGAATATATCAGATTAAAATACATTTAAGTATCCAGATCTAGTGAGAACTGGGCATATGGCTGTACTGCAACAAACAGAACACAAACTGCAATCATTACAGCTCTCAAATATTTAGTATAGATCTATTTGGCCTCATTTTGTAATTCACTAATTTGGTATTCAAATTCCATTTGATGCTGTTCTTCAGCAGCTCCTACTTTAATTAGCAGTACCAAAATTGTGACCTTATGGCCTATCTTTCAGTCACATTTTGATTTCTCAGGAACTGTTAAAACTGGAACATTTATTATTTATCAAAACATTATTGTGCATTTTGTCTGCTCAGTAAGCAAAACTGTATTGCAGTAATAAAAAGCAGAAAATGAAGGGTGAGATTTTCATCAAGTCATCATTTCCCAACATTCTGTATTTGTTCAAAGCTATGCAAAGTTTTAAATGTATTTTTAAACTTCATCTTATCCTCAGTGTTACCATTAAATGGCCTGTTACACTTCCTGAGCAGGTTAAGAGCAGCAACTGTGTATAATCCATGGAATGAGGCACACTGTGGTTTAAAAATAGGGAATAACGCAGGAATAAATTTGATCT
The DNA here is from genome assembly GCA_033816785.1 of Picus viridis. NCBI lineage: Eukaryota > Metazoa > Chordata > Aves > Piciformes > Picidae > Picus > Picus viridis. The sequence continues at coordinate 3,920,752 of CM066594.1, forward strand.
TGCTCTTTCCCGTTTGCAGTGTCTTAACTGACAAACTGTTTCCTATTCATTTTAATGGGACTGGTGATGGATCATGTTGTAGCATAAGGAGACATACTGACTAGGCCTGTAGGTCTAAGAGGGATGGCATATTTGTCACAGATCATATGGTGAGTTATAAATTATACCTGCTGTCTTCTGTACTCAGTAATTCCATTATAGTCAAGGAGTAAGCATTATAAAAGAGAGCAGATGGTTGTGTCTCTGCTGCCTGCCTTCTGAGTTTCTGTCCTGGCTGTACTGCCAGAGACACATTGAATAAATGCAATTCTCTGCTGTTGTTCACTCATACACAGGTCTCAGTTGTTCATCCGAGATGCAATCTGTGGTCATTATGTTAAGCAGAACTGTACAGCATAGTGTTCTTTAATCCAGGTTTTTATCAGACTTGGATTATTATTTTTTTGTAGTTCTGGAACTACCTAATCTAGCACACATTTCACTGGTCAAAACTTAGAAAATGCATTTTGCTTCATTCTTCCTCTCTGCTCTCAGGCAGACATGTGCTATGTTACTTATTCCCTCCAATGCACAAGGGGTGATTTTCTCTGCGAGGTTAAACTGGGTTTCACTTATGAGGGCTGCCTCAATTCTTCTCCCAAGCGTATAGTTATTAAAAGTAGATGATACTTTCTTTCATTTAGCTTATTATTATTTCCCAGAAAGTAACATTCCAAGTGTTATTGGTTGAGTCAGATTTGCTGCTGATACTCAGGACCATGCTCCATCACGCCAGCTTCAAAATGAAAGCAGTGGCTGGAGCAAAGCATCCCGGAGCTTGAAGTTCAGACTGTAACATGAGAGGCTCCTTGTTCTGGTAACTCCTTCCAGTTTCCAGTTTTTGGGTGCTGGGCTTTTCTGCTGTGGGTCAGGGGATCGTGAAGGTTCTGCTGCTGCTCCTGCATTTTGCTGTGCTTTTCCCACACTTGTCATGCAAACAGGCTAAGGTAATTGTGCATTGTATTTTCTCATTTATAGTAAAACTCTTTATCTCAACCAGGAGGGTGTTTTTTTCTATTACTTTCCCTCACCTCTGTATTGGATGAGGACAGGCTGTGTTAACCCACAACTTAAATAAAGAGTTAATCCATGCTTTGCCTTAGACACAACACAAATTTAGTGTAGTATGAGAATGCTGCTATAAAATTATTCCCTTTGTTTTATTGTTGCAGTTGTTTTCTCTTTAGATATAAAAGACCATGGGTTGCTCTTATTTAGAAGCCTTTAACAACAAAAAAAATCTTGAGTATGTATTACTTCTGAGTTTTGAACACCTTAGCTTTAGAGTTATGCTGGTACATACCTAAACAGACCATTTTCTATTTGTATTTTCACCTTGTCAGCTGAGTGAGGTGTAGAAACCCACATTTTGTTGATTCTGTCAATGTGTTTAGGATAATTACTCAATTACCTTCAAACAACCTGAAAGCTCTAGATTAGGTATGGATTTAGAAATAGGTACCTCTTATATCAAGTGAATCATGTAAGTAATCTGATTTTAGGAAAGTGGACTGTAGATGGCAAACTTTATTGTAAGGTTTATTTGGGGGGTTGTCTTCCTTTTTTGCCCTCTCACTTGTTGGTTACTTAAACTCCCTGTTGTTTGTATAGGAAAGTACTTCAATACTTACAATACAAATGGTTACAGAGGGCAAATACAGATAAAGCATACATTCAGAGACACTGTTGATATACTCATGTTGCATGCTCTTCATCAAAGCAGCAGAGCAACAGATGTTTTTCTGAATTGGGGTTGAATAGACTGTTAGACATGTATTGCTAATGCTGGAATCTAGTTGATAGATGCCATTTATCACAGTATCACCAAGGTTGGAAGAGACCTCAAAGATCATCAAGTCCAACCTGTCACCACAGACCTCATGACTAAACCATGGCACCAAGTGTTATGACTCTGTGGCTACATTTTTGCACTGCACATTTATTAAGGAAGACAGATCAATTTCTCATCAAAGTGTCTGGGTTTGTTTCTTGGGGGTTTTTGGCTATTTTTTATTTGTTTGGGGTTTCATTTGTTTATTATTTTGGGTCGTGTTTTTACCCTTTTAGTTACCAAAACAAACTCAAAAAACCCAAACCAAAAAAATCTAACCAAACCAAAACCACCACCACCGAAAAGCCTGAAGTCCAAAACACTTGAAAGGAATCAAGACATTGCATTAAAAAAATGTTTATGCTAATGACAGTTAAAAAGTAATCTATTGATCCTCTTTATTGATGATGATTTCTACCTAAATGAGGCACTAACTAAATATTTCTAACATTTTATATCAAAGTAATGGTCTTAGTATGGGTTCATGTATTCTGGAGAAGTGCAGGGGAGATACATGACTGATAAAAAGGCAGGAAATCTGCCCATACTCAGTAGGAGTCAGTTGGAAATAGGATTGCTTAGGATATGTGATTAATGGGTTTTAACTTTGTATATTGCTAGCATATGTAAAATTATGAAAGGAAACCCTTTTTTTCAAGATTAAATACACTTTTGTGTATTTAATTAAGATTTTTTTCCCCTTTGAAACCCATTTTGTGCTGACCAGTCTCTCTGAAACTGAACCTATGATGGTAAAATAATCATTTAGTGATTTGCCTTTAACAGATTGGAGTTTGTAGTTAGCATTATCTGGCCTTTCCAACCTTAATTAAAATGTCATTCTGTTTTGTATGGAGTTATCTGTTGGAAAAAGATGGCATATGGCAGGAGAGGTAGAAGAGGAGAACATGTGAGCTTTGCCACTGAACATCCAAGGGACACTATTTTCTTCATTGTACAGCAGTGCTAGCCTTAATTTCATGTCCTTAGGCAACGTGAAATGAAAATAAGACTGCTTCTGAAGCAAGAGAAAAATACTCACAAGAGATTATGCCAAAATCAGTTAATTTGAACGAAGGAGGCAAACTCCAGGCTGAGGGGAATAATCATGATAACAATTACTGAAGGGTGAGGTCATTTTCAGAAATAAGTACTGTGATACTGTGATAAGGGATATTTACTTACAATTATATATATGTGTAAACTGTAAATGAAACTTCTCAGCCTCTCCCTAAGATGCTACATAAGTAATAGCTTTATTTTAGAATATGTTTTAAAACAGGAACTGTAACAGTTACAGCTGCTATAAGGACCATAGGTTATACCCTCCAGGCCACAGATATGCTCGGGCAAGCAGTAATTATTATCCAAGTGCTTTCTGAAGGGAGAGTGCAACTTTGAGAAGTACAAGGTTTCTGTAGATTCTAGGAAAAAAATATCCCAAGCTGAAGATTATGAGACCTTTGCTTGCCCAAAGCACTTCTGACTGTAGTCTTTGAAGAGGAGGGAGATAAGGTTCTTGGTTGCCAGATCCACACCCTCGGCGTTCTCAAATCAAGTGTTCTGTTTTTCTGTCGGTAATCTCCTAGTGTCACTGTGCAAGTCGTCTTTAATTTCCATTCTAGAAGGTTTTGCTGATTGCTGGTAATTCTTTGATCACCTCTTCAAACAACTGATCATAGTAATTATAATGCTCTTATTTAATGAGGCAGCACTCCTCTAAGGACTAAGCAAATATTATTTATGGCTCAAGTAATTTGGGTACAGAGAAGTTTAAATCATTGTGTCATACCCAAGGGAAGGCTCCACTATATCTGTCTACGAGTTTTAGAAAGAAATATGAGTGCTTGTATCTTACAAGATTTGCTTAGTCAATCTGATGCTCGTCAAGTTGTGCAACTTTTTGTGCATAAATATGAGGACATTGCATAGGTCTTTGTTGTGGATAGTTCTTCCAAGATTTACTACTGAGTGTTAGTTCATATATTCTTCAGTTTGGAATCTTCTCTATTTTTTTTTATCTCAAATGTCCCTTCTTCCTCTGTCCATAAGAGAACCTCTATAAGGTTTGTGGGTAAGGACAACAGTTTTTTTTCAAGACCTGCATGACATCTGGTTTCTGCTTATATGCTGGTTTAGAACAGGAGCAAAGATAACCCTCTCAAATTACAGTCTCTTAACTAAAACACTTATGCCAGCACACAGCCCTGCCAATGGTACAGTTGTAGGACTATGTTTTGTGTTCTTAACCAAAGTTAAAACTTGAGAAAAAACTATCCTTACACCAGCAAAGTACAGATTATTCTTTCTTGGATGATTTTCGCAGAGGAATGTTGGAATCAACCTATTGGGTAGCTTTGAAGGTTTGTCCTCTTCAGCTTTAGCTCCCCAAGGTAACACTTAGGGTGGGGCCATGGAAAATTGTGCGAGGAAATAAATGCCTCAGTCACAATTAATGTTTAGAATACTGAGTTAAAATAAGGCTATAGCAAGGTTAGCCAAGTGACTTCATTTGTTCACTTTTTTTATTCCCCCAAAAGCCTGTCATTGAGATTTCATGATGGGCCTCTCAACTGATGCTGGGAAGTGGTGTGTCAGAATGGTAACAAAATGTTTGATATTTGTATTGCTGTATACCAGCCAATGAAAATGAAAACATTTGCAAGCATCTTTTCATAAGCATGCCAGCTAATTTGGTAATAAATTACATAGAGAGGTCAGCCTTGCTGTCTTTGATCTCTGAAAACGTTATCATCCATGAAATGTTATTTGCTAGTTGTCAGTCCGTGGGGTCTCAATGGCTCTTTCATACATGATTCATAAGGGCAAAGGTCTTCCAAAAAATTCCTCATTGTCCCGAACAATTCTGTCTCTTAGAATCTGCTACTTCTTCCTCCCACATTACACCCTGCTGCTTTCCTTTGCACTGCTTAGATCTCTCGTATTACTCTTAACTCCCCTTGCATATTGCCCTTATTTTCTTTTGCCTGATTTTATCTGAATTTCTTGGTACACAGAGTGAAACTTTCTTATGTCTGTCTTCGAATCAGAGACCAGCTGAATATGACAGGAATTCATGCCAGGGACAGATTCTGTTCATTTCAAATAGGAGTGACCTACGGGGAAAAGGATTTATTGAAAAGGTAATGACATTTGCTGCTAGTTCAAGACTGAAGGGAGCTGGAGGGTCAGCCAGTTCAGGGAAAGGGGCAAAAAATTTACAATGGGTGGAGTGGATTTAAGGACCATCATGTTCAGATATCCATTTTCCACTTGAAGTAAAGAAAATTCTGGTAGCAAGACTGGGTGAGGGGGAAAAGGACAACCAAGTGTGTAATAGTATCTTCATAGCTGTCAAGTGAAGAGAAACCAAAGTGGGCATAGGAGATCTTGCCATTAAAAAAGAAAAAGGTATTTTTCTGGCAACCAAGTAAAATATTTTATTTTTAAGTGCAGAAGAATAATACTCAAGATAATCATCTGGAAAGAAATTACTTTCTTGGTCTCTTTGAAGGTGTACACCGTGTTATAATGTTAAAAATGTCATATTTCTTAGATTCCAGAACCACAGACGCCAATTTCCAGGTAAGGGTACCCTCCTCAAATTAGCCAAGGCCTCTGGTAAACAGCACAAAACATTAACTTGTGAACAAGATGTATTTAGAAGGGGTAGTGCTTACTGTTGACTAGCTCTACGCTGAGAGCACTGATGATGATGGAGGGTTTTTTGTCATGATTTCTAGGATTAATTTATTTTCTGAAGTTTGAGGATGCACTTACTCAATTTTCTGGGAGTTATTTATTCTGAAGTCTTGTCTGTTTCTGTTCAAAACAGAGAAGTTTTCATTTTTTTTATGCTTGTAACTAAGCAATTGTGATTATTTACTTGAATAAATATATTTTGTAGGGTAATTATAGACAAGATTCTAAATAGCTTATGTACCGGTATTCTAGATGAGCAGCCTGCACTCTGCACAGGATGTTGTTGTTTCTTAACAGCAATACACATGATTTTTAACTTAGAAAAAACTTCCCTCACCTTTGAAAGCTTTTTGTTTTGAACCAAAGCACTTGGAACCAAAGTCAGTTCCAGGACTGGGTTTCATACAGTAGACTTTCTCCATAAACATATGACTGTTGAATTTGTTCCAGCAAAATATATTCTGTTCCAGTAAAATATATTCTACCATAAAAAGCAATCTTTTGGTCTTCATGAACATCCTCTGTTAGATCTTACACTTGTTCTTTAGAATATCTCAGTTTGTGTCCTTCAGTAGCTCAGTGGCAAGGAAACTGTTTACTGGTGTTCACATTTACATGTGTAAGTGAAGCAGTATTAGACAGATCATGAATTATGACATTAGCTATTCTAACTGTTGCTTTATTCAAAAATAATTTAGTGACAAAGATTGATATTCATGTAACAAGACTGAAAACTTTGTTTTTTTCTCTAGCAATCCTAATCTTTACTAGTGTTTGTTAGTTGTATAATCCAAACTTTGGGGGAATTTCTTATTTAGTATTTAAAACTACATTGCCTTTTTTATTTCTTCCTTTCCAAGCACTGTGAAAACTTACAGCTTTGTTTTTCTAGAGTTGGAAGTATAATAGGAAGAAATTCTTCACAGAGAGAGTGATTGTCTGGGGGCTGCCCAGGGAGGTGGTGGAGTCACCATCATTGGAGGTGTTCAGGAGGAGACTTGATAGGGTGCTCGGTGCCATGGTTTAGTTGATTAGGTGGGTTGGATTAGTTGAGAGGTTGGACGTGATGATCTCAAAGGCCTCTTCCAACCTGGTCCATTCTATTCTATTCTATTCTATTCTATTCTATTCTATTCTATTCTATTCTAATATTGAGAGATCTATCAGTCTTCAGTGTGATTACCTTAAGGAATAGAAAACACACTTTTTATAAATTATGCTCTGTCTTGAGACTGATGATAACATGGCCAATAAAAGCATGAGGGCATCAGAATCCTGTTTTCCTAAAGTACCTAACTTCTCTTTTTCAAATCAGTGAAAGAATAGAGGCCACCTTCTAGCCTCATGGAGGAAAAAACCAAGAAAGATATGGTTTAAAGTAAAGCAAAGATTGAATTAGGTGCTGCACTTCCAACAAAAATAATGAAAATCTACTGCTATCCAGGTACTGCCTTGGACAGCTGAGCAGCACCACGTGTTTTCTGCCAAAGCTTCACTGGGGGCTTTCAAGTCTGCTTCCAAGGTCCAGTGGATGGTCACTGAGCAGATCTGCTGGCTGCATTCCACATGGAGCACAGGAATTATGAGAGCTTTTGCTTTACCAAGACAACCACAGAAGGAAGTCACTGTGGTGGGGCTTACCTTGTGTGGAACAACGCAGTCACAGGAGTGAGCACCAGTGCTATTTTTCAATGTGTGCAGATTCAAGCACGTTGTCTCTTTTGTAAGACAAAGGCCTATTTGCCTAGTTCTGTTACTCTGCTGCCCCTATGGATTCCAGGGCCAGAAGACATGAAGAAGGTGCTCTTGTCTGGATGAGTAGTTTTGTGGATTATAGGTAAAATCTCTTAATCTTCTTTTAAGCACCACTTCTTAAGCTAAGAAAGTAGTGATTTGAAATGTAAAATCAGATTCTCAGTCGACAGTAATAAAAGCAAGCATTTGACAGTTCAGGTAGGATTTGGGTAATTAGCTGAACTCCTGTTCCCTCTTAAGCCAGAAAGCTGCTGATTTTGAAGAACTTCAGCAGTAGAAACATATTCAATTACTTGAAATGTTATGTCTTTGTTATTTTTTTAATGTTTCCCTTTATTAACAATTTCCTTCTTGTTTGAAAGAGACAATTATTCTTTTTCACCCAAATCAAACTACTCCTAATAAACTTCCAGAAATCTAGAATGTGAACGTAAAGTCAGTGTTGAAAGCAGTGAAAGAATAGAGAAGAGCCTAGTTCTCTAATTCTCTAAATGAGGCTGAATGTGGTTATGATCTTATTAAATCAGTACAAAGGTAGTCTGCATAATTTACTGCTGTGAGGTAATTATACAGGTACATCTTGGAAAAAAAAATAATTTGCTTTTACCTCTGCTTGGAATTGCTTGGAGTATTTAGAATACATTTAATGGTTCAGTAATTTGGGAATTCATAAAACATATTACAATTAAGGAAGTGGTTAATAATGTATATCTTGTTTAGTTGTATTATGGAAACCCAAGTAATTCCTCTTTTAATTGTAAAAAACTTAAATTTAAGTAGTGGCAGGCAAATTACTCATGTAATGATTAGTCGTGTAATCAAATAGTGGAGTTGCCTTGCTTCTTGGCAAGAAGGCCTTCTATTATTTTTATTGCAGGGTACTGGAATACATGCTTAGCTCAATGCTGAAAGAGCCACACTGGCTGAACTTGGTGATCTCTCTACCTCTCTTTGTTCTCATACTGGTAATTGCAGACACGAGGTGGCTTTGGGTTTCAGAGTAGAGTCTTCCTTTATCTCTTTATCATCAATATGATTTGATCTGGAGTGCAAGAGTTGTGTAGTTTATCAGCAAAACATTTGGAGGTAGAGGCCATTGTCCATTTGACCTTTGTAAAGCTGGCCAGAAACAAGGGGAGGTGAGCGTGCAATCATAGAATCAGTCAGGGTTGGAAGGGACCACAAGGATCATCTAGTTCCAACCCCCCTGCCATGGGCAGGGACACGCCATACTAGATCAGGTTGGCCAGAGCCTCATCCAGCCTGGGCTTAAACACCTCCAGGGACGTGGCCTCAACCACCTCCCTGTTCAACCCATTCCAGGGCTTCACCACTCTCACAGTGAAGAACTTCTTCCTCATCGCCTTATGCTAAATCTTACTTATTTCCTATCTGACACAAAGCTGTGCATGTCATCTTAGGTCACGGTGTAAGAGAGACACTGTGTTCAGAAGGGGAGTCACTTTGAGTGTAGAGCTTCCAATAGGACCAGCATACAATACTGAGCCACCCGTTTAATTTGCTTGGAACAGTCGCTCGGCATTTATCTTCACAAGCTCTGTTGGCATGGTTGTCATTGTCCACAGCACAGAACAAATGAAAAAAAAAAGCTATTTCAAAAAGGCATGCTTTCTCTTTGAATGATGAGTTGTCCCAAAAGAGTAAGCTGGATGAAGTAACCATATAGTGTTTCTAAAACAAAGAAACAAGGGAAGGAAGGAAAGAAAAAGAACGCAGCAAATCCACTGCAATTGCAGAAAGAGTTAAGCCATTTTTCTATTTACACGGTTTATTTCACAAGTGTCTGACTCATTGGGCATAACCAGCAGAGTTAAATTACAAAATTACTATTTGGTTCTTTTTTATTGACTACAATTCAAAGCCGCTTCAAGCCTTCCAAATTTAATCCCCCAGCTCTTTGCCAAGAACATTACCTTTTATTTTCAGCATTAAACTGTGTAAGATACCCCTAAGGCTACATGTGAGCTCACCCTCCATGATCGGAGCTAACAGAGTGTATCAATTGTTCATGATTTCCTATTCTCCTGTAAATTGGGAGAGGCGGGAGGAGCACTGGAATGGGAATTTTGTACTGTCAGCAGTTCTTCTGCAGGCTCTAGCTCAGGCAGTGCATGTCGAGGTAATTAATTGTGGAATGTTTTCAGCTCCTCACTCGGAGTTACCGTTTAGCCACCTGTCAAAACCGAACTAATAAGCCTATTGCATGTATTTTGATATGCTTACTTTACTTTAACTGTTGGGATACTATTTCTCTTTCCCCCTTTTTGGTTCAAATGAGTTAAGAAACCACCATGAGATGGTTAACATGGAGGAAAAGGCCTTTTCTCTGAGCCAAGATACAACCTTTCAGTGAAGCTCTATGTTGCTTTGTCTCTAGCAAATTCATTTGATTTAAGTATCATGTTTTTATGAGTGTGTTTTGTGAACTTAGTCTCCTTATACTCTACCTCCTCTTTCCAAATGAGGACTTCCCTTATTAGTTGATTGCACTGCAAGTGTGAGATGATTATTTATAGCTGTAATTGCTCATTATAGTGTAATTTATTTGTGGGAATTAGTGCTGAACTTCAGTATAGATTTCAACAAGTGATTTCTTACGCATATTTTGGAAGGCAAATATTGAATCCATTTCTAATGAAATCAGATTTTAAAATGTCTTCCCAGTGCTTAAAAAGCAGTGTTTAACAACAAAAATATTCAAATGAAAATATTTTAAAATCTAGTAGTTTATCTCTGAAAGAACCTGCGATCTTTACTATCCCTCCTCCCCCAATAGTTCCTTGATTTTTTCGCTAAATCTAGAGGATATTTGTGGAGAGTTGAGGCAGACCCCCTCCCCACCACGGGCAGAAATAACGACTCTGACAAACGGATTGCAAAAGTGATGGAAAGTTTAAGTAGAAAAGAGTGAATGTGTACAGAGAACCAGAAGCAGTGACAAAAGAAACCCCAAAGCAGACCCAGAAACATCCCATCCTCACCTGAGGGTGCACCCAAGCCCCCAGGGCTCCTCTTCTTCCCCCCTCCCCCCCGCTAGGCTAGTCTCAGCTGGCCAGACTTGAGACTGCCCATCCCTCTGGCCTTGGGCCTAGCCAGGCCCAAGGCCAGGAGATGTCTCCAGTTACCAGGTGCCAGCGAGAGGAATAAAAAGGAAGTGCTAGACCCCGCACTAGATTTTATAGCGGTGCAGAGGATTATGGTAGGAGATACCTGGTTTCCTGTGTCCCCCCACTGGGCTGGACTTCTGGACACAGGAAGTACACCACGTAGCAGAGGGCACCCAGCCCAAACCACCACAATATTGTACAAAATTACCCACAAGATAATTTACAGGCTTTTATCTTTCTAATGCTTTAAAAGATAATTCTTGTGCATGATGGATGAGAATATGGAAGTACGTGCATGAATGTCTGCATGATGCAAGTTTCACGTGATAGCATTTGAGTTTAGTTCTGAATGTAGCTGTGATGTTGCAACTGAGAAAGTGGAGCTGTCCTCTCTTCTGAAAGACTCAGTGATGTCAAGGTTGGTAGTATTGCTATAGTCTCATATATTAATCTAGATTTAACATTACTTAGCATCCCCCCACTGCCGTTTGTTATTAATAACATGGAAGGTTTTGTCTTTCCATAACTGAAGTGACTTGTAGAAGCATAGAATGGGAAGGCAGTCAGTATTGAATATATTGTAAACACAAATTACACCCTTACTAAAAATATCCTTCTGCCAATATATTGCAAGCATCAATTCTGAAAGAGCCACATTATCCACAAGTGACCTTACTGACCATCAAGATTTGCTTTTTCTTTTCGTTTTTCCCTGCCAATAATCATCTATCTACATTGCCATGGACTGAAATCCAATTTGTCTTGAGAACACGTTAATACTGCCAAAAGGTGTTAATGTTGTCCTGAATTTGTCCTGCCTGTTGAACACATGAAATATTTTAGTGTAGGTAATTTGGCAGTAGAAGGTGAACAAATGAGAAAGGCAATTCAGCCTCAGGAGATGCCCAGATTCAAACAGGAAAGACAAAAGAAAGAGGAAAAGCCAAAAATATTTGGGTTTTGCTTGTTCGTTGGTTTTTTTACTAGATGGAAAACATAAACTGGGAAAGGATTATTTGCTGGTTTGGAGAAATTAAGAGTGTACCTGTAAACAAGGACAATAATAGTGCTTTAGAAGGAAGAGTTGCTTTAACAAGTGAGGAAACAAAGGGGACTTTAATTTCTGTGTTTCAAAAAATTGCATTAGGAGCATGATTTCAGAATGGCCACTTTCACGTTAGTGGAAAGTTGAAGTCCAAGTATATAGACTAACATAATTGCCTTGCTTCTGATGTTGATTGATTCATAGACTGAGCAGGTTCATGGCTACAATTCCATTTCATTCATTAAAATCTGAGGTGAAAGACATAGCTAATCTCTTAGAGTATAGAATTTATATTGCAGTGCTTCCTTTTGTTGATGATCAAATGCTTTTGACAGTTTTTTCTTACAAATATCTCAATTCCTTTTCCACATCTTCAGTGTATGGAGAGTGTTGACTCTGAGTATTAGGCACACGTACATCTGTGTTGTAGAAGAATATTTCACTGTTACACAAACTTGGAACATGTGTGATTACCTAGTATACATTTTATTTATTAATGTTTTTCTTAGAGGTACACAGGTGCTTCAGTACAGAAGTGCTTCCCTCTGAACCAGTTGGGAGCTCTTTGTTCACAGAGTTTAACTTGGTTTTCTTCATCAGCTCATTATTGAAACCTAAACTGTTCGAGTTTTGTCTTGGTTAAATCTTAAATCACCCATGTTGCCTATAAAACTGATTCTGGTGTCCTCATTACAGTTTGGGCTTAGATGTTTTGTTTATATGTTTGGGGGGATTTGGCAGGGGGTTTGGCAGGGAGAGGAGTTTAGCAGTCTCATCATTCGCTTCCCATCCTGACAGTACCTTCCCAGTTAACACGGTGATGTTTGCTAACTTTCCAAGAGCTGATAATTCTCTGCAAGTCATCAAGATAAAGGTTAATGGTACACAAATAATGAGGTGGGTATTTACTACCAGCAGAAATGAGTGTGTTTACAGTGGGAACAGTGTTTCCAAAGAGAATCATAAAAAAGTAAAACTGTGTGCTCCACATCTGAGCACTAATCACAGATTTCTTTATAAATATTGAGATTCAGATTAGAGCTCAGTATGTGACAGTGTCTGCTCAGTACCTGAATTTACTGATAAGTTGCCATTTGATGTGTTTATGAAAAATGGATTTACTTATAAGGTTTCTGTTCTTGGGATTTCATGAAAGTATTTAAAAATTCCCAAAGCCTCACTGCAGGGAAAAGTTCCAAAAGTAAAGCAAGGTGATGGAAAAGGAAATAAGATCATGTGATTCAGATGTTGATGTCAGGAGATCTGAGATTATTTTCCAGTTCTGATTTAGTTCTTGTACAGTTCTTAGGGAATAACTTTATTCACCCAAAGCAGTTGAAGGTTCAAAGCTACAATTTACACAATATGGGTTTAAGAGAACAACCTCTTTCTCTAAACTGTGGTAGAGGTTGACATGTTTTAACAATTTGTGAATCTTCAGATTCTTTCAGTGTCTATTTGTAAAGTCTTTTGAGAGTGAAACCCCAACCCAGCTGCACCATCCAGTTGTCTTATGGGTAATGCTTGTTTTTCACTATTCAGCATAGTAACAAGATGTAAAGTTGTCACTTCTCACCTTGTTCCTGTCATTTCTTTGTTTAATTATTCTTTTCCAATTTTACTGGAGAGGTGAAAGGGAAGAAAGAGTGGGAATTTTTGAGATGGAGCCTTTGAAAAAAAGAATGCTGAGGAGGCTCAGTGGTTAATGCCTGACACAGACTGAATTGTTACTCCATATACGCTTGGAAGAAACACTTATCAGGTAGACTTGCATGACACCAACATTCTAGCTAATTCCCAGACTTAAACTTGCTCTCTCTATATTTTGTAAAGAGCAGTCCCTTTCTGACATAGTTATAAATGAGTAAATGGTCTCTAAAGTTGATTATTGAGCTGTTGAAGCTCTGTCACTGAGCATTATTGATGACTGTTACTCAGGCTGACAGGCTTCTGGTAGAGAGTGACCTGCAGCATGGCTCATCTGCTAGCTAGCAGGCTGCATCGTGCATCAGATATTTGTGGAACTGAAGTCCTGATAGGAGCAGTCACCTGATAGAACTTGATATGTGAAAATACAGTCTACTGAAGAGAACTCAGAAGGAAAGGTCTTAAGCACAACATATCTCCTTGGTAGCTCTCTGGATCCTAATAAAATAGGGTGAATATTTGCCTCTCACTAACCTTATCAAATGAAATACATACTTTGCTAGACTTTTAAACTAAAGGAATATGAAGTGCAATTTGTGTACTTTTGTTTTCCTGCAGCATTTAGTTTTTGTGTAATGCAGTTGGTAGATAAGATCAGTCTTCATTTTGATAAATGGACAGCAACTGATGACAGACTTCCTGGTGAAACCTAATAAATTTTAAGCCATTAGAATTTCTTTGGTGTATTTTTCAGGTTCCTCTTACTTCACAAGACCGATTGCTTGCCAGTGCTTGAAAGCTGGGGCATAGCCACTTTCTTATGTTTAGTTCAGAGTGGAAGATGTTCTTCTGCACAAGTGCATGTAGGTGTAGAAGGAACTTTCCAATTTTCAATAAAATGCCCTCATTGAAACATCTTGAGCTGAGCACAGTAAGCAGCTTGTAGGTCAGAGTTTTGAATTATGTTTAAATATTGTTATGAAGACTTGTGTTGTGCAGCTTTAAACCAGTGTTCATAGCCCTGTAAGACAAAGAAGACTTGAGCATGTGTTTCAGAGTTTTACTGAACTACTAAAGCACTTTTGTCCCTTGGTTTCTTTGCACTGGCTCAAGCCCTTCATGCTTCGAAGTGCTCATTAGCTACCTATTGATTCTGTTAAGAGACTGCAGTCTTCCTGGGCTTATCCAAACAGTGATGAAATCACACCTGACAGTTCTCTTCTCTGTGTTATTGGCTTATACTATTGACAAAGCTGTTATTTGAAGAGAAATAAAGTAAATGCTAAGCTTGCATTTGTAGGCTGTGATACGGTTAAAAGTCACCTTTGTCATGAGAACAGCTTCATTCCTCTAGTTGTACTGTGACTATAGAACAAAGGTGTCAAAAGTTCTTCAAGAAACCTTCTTCCATGCTTTTTTACTGGAATTATGCCTTTTAAATCTTGGCCTGAAATTTATAATTTCAGAAAACTATGTTATTAGACCTTTTTAGTTACATCTTGGCTTTTCTAATCCTTAAGCAAAGACCATCTGAGTGTCTCAGAAGTACAGTTCCTACAAGATGGGCTTATGTTATGAGATTGCCCAGTGGGTCCCCTGTACTCTGCTCTTTTGAGACCGGACCTCAAATCCTGCATCCAGAGTGAGTCCAGGGGAGGACCACAAAATTGATCCAAGGGCTAGAACTCCTCTGCTATGACAACAGGTTGAGGGATTTGAGGTTGTTCAGCCTAGAGAGGCGAAGGCTGTGAGGGAACCTTGGAACTGCTTTCCAATATCTGAAGGGATCCTACAGGAATTATGGAGAGGGACTTTTCATGAGGGTGTCTAGAAACAGGACAAGGGGGAAAAGTTTCAAGCTGAGGGAGAATAGGTTTACACTGGATCTTAGGAAGAAGTTCTTCAGTAGAGGGTGGTGAGACTCTAGAACAAGTTCCCCGTGTGGTTGTGAATGCCTCCTCCCCGGGCGTGTTCAGAGCCTGGTTGAATGAAGCCTTGAGCAGCTGAATCTAATGGAGAGGTGCCCGTGCCCATGGCAGGGAGGTTGGAGTAGATGGTCTCTGAGGTCACTTCCAGCCTAAGCCATTTTGTGATTCTTCAATTCTGTGTTCATTTTGCTACTGTAAAACTCTAGATCTGCATATCTCCAGAGAAATGTATTTTCTGCTTTTGAAGTGTCTCAGTACAACCAGTATAATGAGTAGATACAATTTTAAATCATCTTGAAATTTACAGTCAATAAAAGTCACTTTTGGCAGCTTAGATTTGTTTACACAGTAGTTTATAACAAGAACATCAAATGTGTTAGTAAATAAATTTTTCATCTTCGTGGCAAAAGTACTTTAAAATTTCAAATAGGTTATTTGGGATCGAGTTCCTGTGGTATTACTGAGAAGAAGAACCTACCCAGACAGGACAGGCTCTATTTGTAGTAAAGCTTTCCTGAGAAATATTTGTGATCTTAGAACTGAGTTCAGCATTTTCAATCCACAGTTTGTACATACGGGTAGGAACAATCACCACTCAAGCATTTTTTAGATGATGAGAGTTGTGTTAAAAACCTAACAAGAATGTTCTTGGAATTTATTCCTTATCTGAGTAAGGTGGAAAAGATTAAGGTATAAAAGGAATGTTTTAATATGTCATTAATCTCAGATCTGCTGTTAGGTCAAATCACTGAGTTCTTTCATCAAGATCGTCCAGATTATTAACCACATGTAGATGGGAGATCAGATTAGCTTCAAACACTCTTACTCAGTTGAGTAAAACACTCTGTTACTAGGCTCACCATAAAACTTCATTAAAGCATCTGGGAAAACCGTAGATGAAATGACAAAAAGCTATTTTGAGCCTTCCTTTATTTGAATTACATTTTACTTCATCTTTAGTATGATTTTTCTAACCTCTAGAAATAATGGATTTATTTGGGTTATTCCATACTTGTTTATTGTAGTCTTTCTGTCTATAAATGTCAGCTTCTAGCTCAGATGCTCTGAAAACAGGTGAATAGTATTCCTGGTAATTCACATCTAGAAACTGTGTTTCAAGCTGTGAACCTCTTTTTTTATGAACAGGGGAAAACCTCTTATCACATCAAATCACAACTTATCTCATGCTAACAGATGGGGAAATCCCTGCCATGCTTCTGTGTCAGGAATTCACTAGAGTATTATTACACACTCAAAAAGCTATCTTCACATATTAGGGGGAGGATTATTTTTGTGAGGGATTTCACAGCATGACAGGGGGGTTTTGTGTTAGGATAGCTGCTTTCATTATGCTTCTTCAGTGAAAAAGTGGATTTGTGTACAGACAGAAAGATTTTTTTTTTCCCCCCAGGAGTGTCAGAGCAAATTTGTCTAAAAATAGATTTGTTCAGTGCTGACTGTTTTAGTTTGTTTGTTTGTTTGTTTGTTTGTTTCTTCATTTAAAAGCAGAGCATTTTAGTAATAACAGATCAAACTCATGTGTTTATCAAAGCTATTGAATTTATTGATGTCTTTTTTCTGTGATCTTTCTCAGATCATTTGAAGTTAGGTTCTGCGTGGGGGGTTTGATCCTTGTTAGTTTTATGACTCTCCTGTTACATGCAAAATAAATAGTCACACATAAGCCAACTGCATACATGCAACAGGATTTATTTAGGATCAATAAAGAAATTTTTGTTTAATGAATAATAATTAAAAAATAATAATTATTTCTTTAACTTCCACATGGTGGGTTGACCTCTTTTGGCTGCCAGACTCAGCTCTGCTCTCTCACTCCCCCTTCTCAGCAGAAAAGAGGGAGGAAATCAGATAAAAAAATCTCACGGGCCATGATAAAGACAAGGAGATCAGTTGTCAGGTGTTGTCACAGCAAAACAGATTCAACTTGGGGAAAATTAATTGCATTTATTGCCAATTAAATATTATTTGGAAGGTGCAAAACAAAAATTAAAATACCTTATTCCAGCCCCTTTTCTCCCCAGGCTCAGTTTTACTTCCTAATTCCCAGGTTCTACCTTCTCCACTTCCCACCTCCTGCTTGGCACAGAGGGGATGGGAAATGGGGTTTTCTATCCAATTTATGTCGTTAAGCAGTGATTATAAAACTGGAGAGTTTTCCTATGTACTGTTAGATCTTCTGAGTCATTTGAGCATAGGGACTTAAGATACAGTGAACTCAGAGTACTTCTGTAAGTTCAAATTCTTTTTTGGATTTTTCAGTATACAATTTTATGTCTCCAGGAAAACTTACCTGGGCATAGTTCAGACCTACAGTGCTGTCCCAGAGTGTAGGAAGAAGTCGTAGCTGTCAACACTGTAGCTGGAACCAAGGTTGACATTAAGGAAATGCTGCTAATTCCAGTTGTGTGACTTTCCTGTATCACAGAATCACAGAGTGGCTTAGGTTAGAAGGGACCACAGAGGTGAGCTACTCCGACCGTCCTGCCGTGGGCAGGGACATCTCTCAGCTCTGCTTGGTTGCCCAAGGCCTCATCCAACTTGGCCTTAAATGCCTCCAGGGAGGAGGCATCCACAACTTCCCTGGGCAGCCTATTCCAGAATCCCACCATCTTTGTACTGAAGAACTTCCTAAGATCCAGTCTATAAACCTGCTCTCCCTCAGCTTCAAGCCATTCCCCCTTGTCCTCTTGCTAGACACCATTATGAAAAGTCCCTCTCCAGTCTTCCTGTAGGATCCCTTCAAGTGTTGGAAGGCAGCTCTAAGGTCCCTCTGATTTGAGATAGCACTGGTAAAGCTTTTATCTTTCTTTCCTGTTCAAAGTTTTAATTTAAATTCTATGACTATCTTAAGGTTTTCAAATATCTTTTTATCTGAGTATACTTTTTGAAATCTCTGAGATGTAAGACTACTGGGAGATTATATGGTGAAGATGAATTGCTCTTGAACCATATACATCATGTACAACATCTTTTCTGTAACTTGAAACAATGGATGTAACGTTGATTGTGACAGTCATATTTTTACCTTCATATATCAATAATAAGTCTCATAATGTAGGATTTGAAAAAAAAAAAAAAAAAAGGAAGAAAAGGAAATTGTGTGACTATTGTTATGGGAGTTTTTACACAGCACAGTTTAATTATTTGGTTCAGTAATGTTCGATAATTATTTCAATGTGGAAAGCCCTCACAATCCCATCCCTTCAAAAACTAAATGGTTTCATTACCAGTAACTAATTTACAAGGCAATTTCAAAATCTCATGACTCCTTGTCCGTCTGAGATTTACAGTCTCTAATAAAAGGCCTGGGCTAGGAGATATGAATTAACAACTCATTAAAATGAGAGCACATACTCAGTATTTTAATTTTCTGTCCTCTCTGTCACTGCTGGGTATCAGCCCTGTCTACTCATTCACCTGTTAGGGGACAGTGCTGTGATACCAAACCACTTTAGTCCTCTCAAATCAGAGTGGTTTGGAGTAGAATCTTGTGGCAGGGTTTGGTTTTGTTCTTTAGTGTCCTGAGATCATTTATATTCCAAAACACTTTCCATGCAGACCAAGCTCATCTTTCTGTTTGATGTGCCTCAGGGGCTGGAGACAAAATCTTTCTCCTACCTGAATGAAAGCTTCTTCAAGGGTTTTTGATCCTAAGAAGATGATTTTTTTTTTTTCCCCCTGGCCTTTGGGCTTTAATGTGTTTCTTCCTTAAGAGCCTGGATACCCTTTTTGGATATCCACGATCTATTTCTGGTTTCAGGTGTAACTATTCCTGGTCTGGTCTGGTCTGGTCTGGTCTGGTCTGGTCTGGTCTGGTCTATTCTATTCTATTCTATTCTATTCTATTCTATTCTATTCTATTCTATTCTTTAGAAGGGATCCAAAATCAAATTTCTGCCTGCTTCAGCAGCAATCTTTTTGTAGCTTGAAAAGTGGAAACACTAACCCTGGTATTTTTGCTCTGTTCCAATGTTCAAGTCATATATTCTGTCCACCTCTGCAATTTTGTCTGTGGTTTTAACCTGACATTTAGTTCTCCTCTTCTTAGCAAAGCTGCAGTAAAATTGTGACCTTTATCCCTTTTGGATCCCCAAATCTTTTACCTTATTACGCTCCACTTCCACAGTAAAATAACACCCATAGTTTGATCTTTTAAGGTATTTATCAGCTGTCAGTGATTCAAATGTTCTCTTTCGTTTGGTTTTGGGTGAATAGGTCCTGTGATAATATCTTCAAACATGTAACGGAGTAGATCATGGTTGTGCTTTGCTGTCTGGACTGACAACTGTCTGAGCAGCCAGACCTGGAGGATGGGGATGACTGGCAAGCAGCTTTGCAGGACAGGCCCTGGGGGAACGTGAGGCAGCAGTGTGCCCTGGCAGCACAGAAGCTAATGGTGTTCTGGGCTGCATTAGGACAAGTACGGGCAGCAGGTCAAGGGAGGTGATCCTTTCTGTCTGCTCAGCACTGGTGAGACCACAGCTGGAATACTATGTCTACTTCTTATTTTAATTTCTAAGGTGAGCAACACTGAAGGAGAGAATTTATTGGGACAAAATCTGGACTTAACAGAATTGTAACCATTTGGGACATCTTCCTTACTCTGCCTATTCCACCAACACTTTAAAGATTCTCTTGCACACCCCTCTAGTATGGGAACACACAAACTTGTAACAAAAATTGCTCAATTCATGTTTTAAAACTGTTTATTGATTTAACAAACATAATTAACCGGCAGCTATACATTCAGGATCAGTATTGGTGGTACAAAACAGAACCCAGAACACTAGTGACCTGCAAAACATTAGTAAATACCTACAAATTTTTAAACACTCTTTCATAGCTTATGTCAGAAAATTCCACACACCCTTCATGTGTGCCCACCTTCACTATTACACAGCCTATTACACAAGGGTGTTACAAGGATCCCTTGGAGTGCTGGTTCCCTTTCTGGGGATGTGGTGGAGCTCTAGCTTTATGTCTACCCTTGCTGCTTCCTATGCTCCCATGACCCACATGCCATGGTAAGGTACCACCATAGCTCACCTGTGTACTCCTGCACTGCAGCCTGTGTCAGCTATACCCTGCCCTGTCAGCCCACCAGCTGAGTGTTTCTCATGTGCCTCTTTACAAGTGGACTCCCTTGTTTCTCAAAAATCTCCAGTGAATCCCTTGTTTGCTGTTTGTATGGCAGATGGTTGCTGTAACCTAACTTCAAAATCATTGAGTTTCTCTTTAGTGATGCTGGTTTCTGGGCCAAGGCCTTCTCAGACACTTCTGGCTGTGCTGTTCACACATCCTGATGACATATTCCCATTGTATCCGTGGACGGTTCCTGGGCCATATACCCCAAAGAGGAAATGTGGATCCTTGCCCACACGCCCAGGTGCAGCTTGTCTGTATCTTAATTTTTGGTTACATGTGAACTAAAGAGCAGCTGCATTGACTCAGCCCACTTTGTGTTATGATTAATTTAAGGATACTTACACAGCTATGCAAATCAACTGAAAAATCCCCACAGCACTGGAGGAATAATGTGGGGCTTTTGTTTGCTTCTCAAATAGCTCTTTGCTTTTAACATTACCATATGCAAGTGAGAGTAGTGACAGCCCAGCAATCAGGTTTCTTGGTTTTTAGACAGGGGAACTGTTGAGCAGGCTTGACAATTTGTTCTCTTCAGTACATTGTCATATTTACGTGGAGATAGCTGAAATACTGGAACAATAATAACAAAAGAGAGTCAGCTCTCTGTACTTACTAATGGAAGATAACTTTTAACTCATTTGTGCACACTAACAAAACATCAAATATCTTCATCCCCTCAAACTGACCAAAAGATGAATTTCAAACCCATAATGGCATTAAAATGCATCAGAAATGAAAACAACAGAAAGATTCATCATAGGTCAGAAAACAAAAGTGCTTTTAAACTATCAAAAGCACAGCATATGCTGTTTATTTATTTTTTCTACTTCAAGGTTCTGAAATATTTATTAAGGAATAATGTGTGGAATAATGAATATTGCTTTGCTATAGAAGTACAGAAAGCACACCATATTTCTGCTACAGTGTCTTATTAAATATGGATGTTTGGAATTTCTAGTCACTTTGGGGCAGCCACTGGCTACTCTGTCTTTTAGCAAACAATGCTAGTTTAGTTAAGGTAAAAAGAAAACAAGGCCATTCGTTCAGTGATGGCTTCTGAAAACTGAAAGATCTATCTTGTCTGTGCTTTGATATTACAAAGCTACCTATCCAATAGGGTAGTTCAATTTTGAGTACATCACATCTTCCACAAGTGTAGTGCATCTCACAGTCCAAATAAAAGATTGGATGTTTGAAAATGTAAAATGTTTAAGCAGAAAGATCTTGTGGTACTGTCAGTAATTTTGCATATCACTCCTTAATAAAGTCAAATCAAGAATGGTGTAAGACTCTAGGATGTGTTCAGATAATACGAAAGCAAAGTTAATGGGCATTACTACATTTCTGACTAGTCATAGGGGTAGCTCCTTCAAAATAAGAGAAAAAAAGTAAATGTTTGCTGTGTATCTGGGTATTTCTGGCTTTTACATATCCACTGAATGATACACAGTCCTCTGAAGTAACCCAAGTTAAAGAAGAATGCCTTAAAAGAAGTGCTTTTCTTTAGCCGCTGCTGATCATCTAACCAGCCACACCTGATTATTGTTGTCATGCTCTCACAGGTGTCTGGGTTGCCAGTTGGCAGTAACAAGGTCATTTAAAGTCACCATTAGAATAGAGTAAAAAAAAAAAAAAAAAAAAAAAAAGGCACAGGGACAGCTGGAAGTTGAATCAGGGAACAATCAGTCTCAGCTGCTCCAGCTCTCAAAGGCGGCCTGCCCACACCCAACTGCCCTGTGGGCTGCATTTCAGAAAGACACGGGTCAGGCTGTAGCTGGGGAGAATGTGAGTATTGCAGCATGAATTAGTGGATGTTACTATTTTGAAATACCATATGGACTGAAGAAATGATTCTTGGAGACGCAGCTGTTCACCTGTGCCAGGTATGTCGCGTGTTTTTTGTTCTGATGGGTGCAAAGATCTCTCCAGGCCACGTGGAAGCATGTGCCACGTGTTGATGTGCGTGAAGCATTCTTTTACTCAGTTAATTATTGTTTTGAGGAAGAAATGACAAAATCTTTGAGTGTGCAATGCTTTACTTGGATGGTTTTCTCAGCCAAGCCCCTTTCAGTTTGTAGTCTTGTGTGAAAGAATCTCAGGACTTTCCTGACTGGAGGTAGTTACCTGTTCCGATCTGTTTGTGGTCTCAGAGTTTTTAGGATCACTTTCAGGATCTTCAGCTGAGCTAATTCTCACCCTGTTGTGCTTAGCGTGTGTGTTGATATGTGGCTGACTTATTTTGCTTGTCCAGCAAGTTTTCTAGAATCTCTTTACCATGTGGGTAATGCTATTTTATGCTTTTAGAACTGAATGGTAGCAGTCAAGCTAATTATTTTCTCATTTCAATAGTCTGGGATTTTGGTCTTCAGTGGCTTGTGGGGTTTTTGGTTTTGTTTTGTGGTGTTGGTGGTGGGGTTTTTTGTTTGTTTGTTTTTAATTCTTAAACTTGGCATCAAAGGAAGTGCTGTTAAATGCTACTACTAATTGCATGTCTAAAAATGCATGCGAAATTAAGGACTTAAAGTAAATCAATGCGCTTTAAGTTCGGTTTTGTGTTCTGCAAAATACCGATGGGTACAAAAGACTAAGAGATTCTTCTGCTAGCCTCAGGGTTAGCCTTCTGAAGAGGGATGATTGAACCGCACTTTGTCAGCTCATCAGGCACGTAGGAGAATACACACCGTCTTTAGAGGCTGTCACAGCTCCCACCATCTAATGATTCTTTCTAGGATAGGCAGAAAATGCCCCCAGTGAGTTCTGGGAACCAAACTATTTGCACAGATGTGTCAGCAAAGTCTGTCTTCTCAAAGTCACAGCTATAGCTCTCAGCCTGTTGGTCATAAAATGCAAAAAAAAATCGGATACTGCTCTTCTTTGGGTTTTGTTTTGTTTTTCTTTTCTTCCTTTAATTACATTCTGGATACCCTGGGCCTGTGCTGACTGGGATTTGAAAACCTGAAATAAATGTTCATGTCTATTTATAATTTGAGATTTTCATGGTAATATATTTTGGTTTCTGAATGATATACAGCTGAAGGAAGAAAGTCATCAATATATTACCTGCTATTTTTAAATTAACAGAACAGGCTTATAGGGACCCTTATTAATGAGGTAATTGATAGGAGTAACTGCAGTATCCATCAAAAAGATCATTATTGCAGAGATGAGCGCTTTGCTGTTTGTATTAAAGGTTCATTTCACATCTGTGCTGACGTATTTTTAACTGCATCATTTTATATTGCTAAATTGGGGAAACACAATGCTGTTATCTTTCTAGACTTTTTTATTATTTTATTCTTTTTTTTTCCTTTCCCTTTTTACCACATGCAGGTGTCTGGTACTTTGGAAAATCTGAATTAATGGTCCTGGTTTGTCTACATATCCTGTGGAACATTGTAATTTAAAGCTGATTATGTTAAATCACTGTGTTATTCTTGTGACAAATGCAGTTAGTTAAAGGGTGTACTTCTATCAGTGCAAAATCTTCACTTAGTGTTATTATTCAAGGCACTCTAAATTGCCTTCATAAATATCTGGGTGTAAGAATTCTAGCATCTAAGTGTGATATATAGGTAAGGACAGCCTCTGAAAATGGCTTGTAGCCGCAATCTAAACTTTGCTATAAATAATTCTCTAAACTGCATTTTTTTCCTCACAATATTTACAGCACTAAATGGGATTTTCTGCATTTACCAGCTATTTAAAACAAACAAACACAAAAGGGCAGTCTTTTCTCTTGTTTTTTTAAGTAGTATTAATAGTATTCACAAGGGATGACAGGAGTTGAAGTATAGTCCACATCTGTACTTCTGCACCAGTGTAAAAACAGCTTAATTTTTAAAATGATAATTCTTAGGGGTAAACCACACTGTCAAAGTGGAATAGATCCTTCAGAATTACTACTCTCTAGTGAGTTAGAAGTCTTGCTTTTCAGTACTGAAGTGCAGCACTGCATGGGGTTTCCTTGCATCATCTGCCAGCTGAAGAAGGCCATAGCAAACAATCCAGTTAAATTATGTGTGAAAATTTTACATGGATGTTCTTGGGGGGGGGGGGGAGGGGAAGCATACAAACAACCAACTACAACAAAACCACAATATTTTGTGGCATTTCAGAGACAGGAAGGAAAGCTAAAATTGCCTATCCAGAGATTGAGCGTTCAGATAAATGCTGTTCATTTAAATATGGTCATGTAGAAAATCTGACTCTTTCTTCACCTTTTTTCTCCCACTGCACTTGCTAAGTTTATTTTCCAATAGCGAATCTTCTCCTTGCTAGTCTGTAAATTCCTGTAGTGTTCAGATTACTTCAGTAGTGCTTTCCTGCTAGCATTCTGTCATTTCTACTCAAATGGTGACTTTCTTTCAAACCTGCTGTGCTCTGTTTTTTTTATCTGAGGATTGCCTACCAAGATATTTAGCAGTATCTTGAGCTTTTTGTCAATAATGAAGTTGATTAAGCAAAATATTGTGGTCAATGACAAGGTGTAACATAAATCTTCTTGCTGTCAGAGTCCAGTCTGTGTAGAATCTGGAGGCAGAAACAGGCTGGAGAAGATTTGACAGTAAAGTAAAAGAATAATATAAAAAAGTAACTTTATCTGCTTGTATTTGGTATATGAGACATCAGATTGGATTATTTGATGGTATTTTCTGAGCTAGGAAATTGCCAAATAGTCCTAAATAAGATTTTATACTTGGGTTGTACTTTGTCATGCATGGAAGTTACGCTAAAAGGGTATACCCAGGGAATGAATTTAACTTAATCCTTTTGGCTCCTTGGTAACAGACTTCAGATGTACTACAACTCTTTTATTTTTAACTAATTGAATCTGTCTTGAACTGCAGACCTGGATATAAGCAATGGTTAATTAGGGTGCTTTTGAAATATTTAATGTGACCTTATTGAAACCATTATATATAGTGCATGGTTCTGCATCTCAATTGGCCAAACTCTTGACTTCTGCACTGTTCATAGCTGGTAGCATCTCACGCTGTTAGATTTTAGATGATACACTGAAGTGTGCTTATGCGTCAAGCTGATCCTTTTCCTTTACGTCTTATATTGCACTGTTGAGAAATGAGGGTAAAAGAAAGATCACTTGAAGTCATTTTGAAGTACCCCTGATCATTTCAGGTTGTCTGTGTTTTGCTGAGGTGGGTTTTGTGGGTTTTGTTTTTGGTTTGTTGGTGTGGATTGGTTTTTTTGTGGGTGGTTGGGTTTTTTTTTGTTGTTCAGTTGGTTTTTTGGGGAGGTGGTTGTTTTGTGTTTGTGGGGTGGGTTGGTTGTTTCAATTTTATGAAATCTGGTTTTTTTTGTTTACCTGTAAGTTGCCATAAAACCTTAAAATAAAAATCAGTGTTTGTGCCAAAAGGCTGCATATGGTTCATTGAACTCCCTGGATGCATCTTGAGTTTTGTAACGCTGCTGTGAAAAAAGAAACCAAACCAACCAACCAACCCACCCCTCACAAACCAACTTTTTTTTTCAAATTACAAAAGTCTGCTTTTCTATTGTTCCCTGAAAAGTGTACATGAATCAAGACTGAAAAATTCTTTGTTGTATAATGTTGTCAATATTATCATTGGCTGATAAAATATCACTCGAGTTTATTTCTCATTGAACGTTACAAGGAAGAAATTTGTGGCTAGACAACAGCTTTTGAAGTAGGTTCTTAAATCAGTGTTAGATGATTCTGTTACTGAGGCTGTCACTTGTTGACCAAATATACTCTCTGTGATGTTGAAAAGAAAGGTTCCTTTTCTCTATAATGCAATGCTCCTGTGTGAGATTTCAGGGATAGGTGGTAAACTGTGACCTAAGCAGGGCACTTTTGGAAAAGCAAATTCTAGTGCCTGTCTACATTTCCGACTTGTCACAGATTCTGCAACTTACTTGATCTACTTGGGAGTAGTGGCTTGGCTTGTAGAAGTCATGATGGTTTAGATTAAGAATATGCAGCAGATGGAAACTGACAACAAAGATAGTGCATTGCTTCTTCCTTATCACTATTCTAAGCATTCTACTAGCTAGGGAGGCTTATAGACTTGCTTGGGGTTCATTCATCACTCATCTCTATTGCTATCTTAAGAATTGAACTTGGTTAGTTTTAGCACATATTGGCCATTTGTATCTCAGTTTGTTTGGGTTTAGATTGTGTCCAGTATGCAGATCTGCATGATTACATTACACAAGAGCTGATGCCAGTGCTCTTGATTCTACATAATGGTTGAAATATGAATGGACCCTCGGTGTTGTACCTTTTGACCTGTGGCTTAACTTCAGGATGGAAACAGGGGCTGTTGCTGTTCCTGGTACGTGAGATATCCAGCTCATGTTTTTAGCAAATACTAGACACCAATTACTCTGCTTTGTCAGTGGCATGCATACACACAGATACACAGGTTCAGTTCTGTTATACTGTCAACAAATACATAAAGCTGAGTCTTAGAATGCAATGCACAATACGAGGCAGACATGAGGTGTAATGTATTTTGACATCTATTTGCATGGTTACAGGAAATTCAACTTATAAATGGGAATCTATCTTTTAGGATGGATTTGAAAGACTCAGATTCAATTGTATAATATCATTTCATTAGGCTCCCTTTTCTCTTTTCAAATAATGGTTATTTTCAAATTTCTGTTCAATTTCTTTCTTATGAAACAATTTTGCCTCCACACATTTTCCATTTTTGCTGCTTATCCCTGGTGTAAAGTGTAGAGAATATCCTGCTGCTTCATTTCTTCTTGTAAACAAGTAAATTATTTTCTGGTAAAGCTCTATCTAATGGAAACAGACTATTTATTTGTCTGATCCTAATTATTACAGCAAGAAATAGAAATACATAAGAGAGAGAAGTTTTGTGTCACTGTCACGCACACCATACTCTGTTTAGGTCGGAACTGGCACTTTGTCATAGATGTCTTTGTCTTTGCCTTGGACTAACTTAGGATGTAACTGGCACTTAAGATTGTAGATATGCAAACATCTATAAATAGGCAAGATTGTTTTGTATTCTGACGTGAATAGAATGGCAGTGCATATGTTTTGCCTTTTTTTTTCCCTCTAGGAGAATAACAAACAAAAACCCCATCATGTTGGTGTCTGAATGTTCAGAAGTTCTCTGAAAAAGAAAGAGCTTGTAGTCGTCCTCTCTTGGCTTCTCAAGATGTTACTAAGGTTTCCTTCGTGAAGTTACCATAGGGCTCTGCTGAGATTAGGATATGATTCATCTTATTCCTTGGTGAACTGAAAAAATGTTTTTCCAATTTTAACTATGCTGGCACAGGGATACAGCACATCAGCATCTCACTGTGTCTTAAAAATATGAATGACATGGAAAAGACAGAAGGAGGAAGGCTGTCTTCAATTGTACCTGTATTTAGGAAGATGCCTGTATCATCTGCTGAGGTCTCTGGCTATTAACTCTACTCCATCTTCATTCCCTGGTACATGCTCCATGTTCCTGGACAGTTTGTCATTCACCCTCTTGTTGCACTAGCTTCCAAGAGGAAACCTGTCTCTTGGAGCATCTTGTTGACCAGGCCTGAAATACACAAAATGTCTGGAAAATGAAGTAGGGGGTTAAGATATTTCTGCTTCTGTATTAAAGGATAAGTTTGTGCTAACAATTGACCCATGGAACATAAATTCAAAGGGGGACATAAAACAAAACCCAAAATTTAAAAACAAATAAATATCTTAGGGAGGATCAGGAGTGGTACTGGGAAAATGCACTGTTGGTAATTGCATGTATCAAGATGAGAAATTTTCTCTTACTTGCCAAACTATGTATGAAGCCAGGCAGGAATAAGGTGAAAGTTCAAAAAAGGGAGAGCTGACAGTCATCCTTCTCATTGACCTCCAACACTTTTTGTCTTCTGGGGAGGATCACAGAGGAGCCTCTCAATGGGGTAAAAGATGAGCCAATTAATACTGTGAGCAGTGACATGTAGACATCAGAAGGCTCACAGACTTCTTCCAGTTATATATTCAATAGTTTTAATCTTCACCTTAAAGTTACCTTAAGCACATGTGGAGAAAGTGTCAAGTGTTTTCCATGCATCTGATTCACTTGATCGAGTCTGAGCCTGAGGTGTTTGCCATGGATGTCCCTTGTTGCTGCCCATTCTAAATGCTGAAGAACAAATGTAACAAGTGAAATTGCTCATTTTGACAAGGTGGGGGGGGAAAGGTAATGGGGGAAAAAAATAATAAAAAGGAGAACAAAAAGTTTTCAGTTGAAAAGAAAATTGCCTGGAGATTCCAGAACTATTTTCAGATTGATTTTTAACTTCAAAAGATATTTAAAGGTTTGTAAAAGTTACTTTAAGAACGCTCAGAAGTGAGCAGAAGTATGTGTCTGTGCATGTGTTTTCTATTAGGTGAGAAATCTTTTTCTTCCTCCTGATTTGGTCTCCTAGGCACTGTTAGGGACCTCAGATCTAAAAATGTTAAGACTCTCCAAAGATGCTGCTCAAACTGGGATACTTTATCCCTGGCTTCAGCTTTGAGGAGGACAGTGCTCTTATGCATGTCAGAATTAGAAAAGTTTTGGAATACTTTTTCAGAAGCAAAGGCTCTATTTACAGGGAGGAATTTTTGAAATACTGGTAAGTCTTTGAAAAAGAGAGAGAGGCAAATGGGTGCCTATAGCTGTCTATAATATACAAATGTGGAGTGAGAGAAGGGGAAGAAAAAGACATTGAAGTGTAGAATCTGTCCCAGTTTTTCATAAAATTATGTTGAGCATTGAGAAGAAAACTCTGTAGTAAATTACTGAAGTGAGCAGAAAGAATCCAAGACTTAATTCCATGTGTGTTTTAAATACCTGCTGTTCCAGGGATGATAAGAATGGAGAAGAGAGATTAAGAGCTATTATGTCCTGTTAACATTAGGCTTTTCATGATGATATCCCTAGATCAAATATTAACTGAGTTCCCTCTGATTGCTACAGCTTGTTGTCTTGGGAGCAGTAAAAGAGTTAATGTGTAACTAGTCAGCTCCTACAAAGTGACCATTTATATAGAACATTTATTTAAAAGGAAAATGTGTGGTATAAGGAGAATAACTTTCTGAAGTATCTAGTGTCATCTAAAACACTGAATGTTGCCATTGAGCTTTTATGAAACTATGAAAACAACTTAGGCCAACTTCCTGGTGCTACAAATTGGTGCTTCTGTGCTTAATTCAACAAAGTGATAGCAGTTTTAGCATGTAACAAATTAGATGGAAATCTGGTTCCTTTGTCTTAATGGCACTTTCTTATACTTGGATTAATAAATGCTCTGACAAAGTTACTACTCATCTCTTTTTCACTTACTGAAGTAAAACAAAATAGTCAAGCTTAGACATTCTATTTTGCAGAGTGACTATAGAATGGATATTGCCCATAAGTGTGGTTAGGTTGACAGCACTTTTAAAGGAAGTTCTCTGTCCAAAATAAAAGATGACTTATATAAAGGTGCAAGTCTCTTTGCTGTTGTCGTGTTCATGAAGACTAATCTGTTCAAGAAGCCCCTGTGTTCTGCAGTCCTAAGGTTCATCGTGTTTTGGATCCACTGTTGAGACTACAAATGAAAATATACTTGAAAAGCATTGTACACCTGAAGGGTGGTTGTAGCCAGGAAGGGGTTGGCCTCTTCTCCCTAGCAGCCAGCACCAGAACAAGGGGACACAGTCTCAAGCTGCAACAGGGGAAGTTTAGGCTCGAGGTGAGGAGAAAGTTCTTCACCGAGAGGGTGATTCGCCATTGGAACGTGCTGCCCAGGGAGGTGGTGGAGTCACCGTCCATGGAGGTGTTCAAAAGGGGACTGGACGTGGCACTTGGTGCCATGTTCTAGCCATGGGGTCTGTGGTGACAGGTTGGACTCGATGATCTTCGAGGTCTCTTCCAACCTTGGCGATACTGTGATACTGTGAATCCCGTAGCATAAACACTAATGATACCGGATAGCAGCAGTCGGGTTTCTGTTATGCCACACTAGCTCTAGTATTACACAAACAAATCTGATTTGGATCAGATTCATTCTGCACCGTCTCAAAATGAAGTTCTTCAGATGTTCTGTTACCACCTCCACTGTGGAGAAGTTAGGGCATAAAGACCTGCCATGAGGTGCAGGGAACCTTTCAGCATTAGGTAACTGATGGGCAGAATACTTGTGACATCCCTTACACTGGGGAAGAGTTCATACTGTCTGCAGGTCTGTTTGGTTTTCTTCTATAATGCTATGCTTCTTGTAATTTAATGAAAAAGAAGTAAAACTTTGCTTCTTAGAAGTTTTGTTTTCAGCTATTTAAGTATCAGTGGTATAGATTTGTTATTTCCTTTGTTTCAAATGAGAATCCTAAGAAACAGTACTGCTATTTTAATGATGATTAGTGGCTCAGGCATCCTGCCTCATTTTATCCTGTCTGCAGGCCATCATACTTTTGCCTTTCTCTCTGGAAAAGACTGACAAATTAATTGCATATGCTCACTGGATTGAACAGAAATAAGAACACCATACAACCCCACAAAACTAGGAAAAAAAACAACCCAAAAGTAACAGAAAACCCACAGCAAGTGGGCTCTTGACCTTCTCAGGAAAGCACACTGTAAGCTCTGCTGTGAAACTGAGTTGAATTATAAGAGTGCTTATTCTGATTCCATGTTGGGTTTGAACATAAACAAATTAGAGTTGTTAATTTTGTGAGAAGTTTTGTCTAGATGAGGCTTTACCTTGAACTCCCACTTCTGTATCCCCTAGGACAACAGAACAATAATTTGCTGTATAAATTGTAACAGTAGGGACTTAGTCTCTCTGGATACCCCCATCTGGCAGAGGAAGTCTAGTTGTTAACATATAAAAATGGTGTATGTCTTCAGTTTATGTAAAGACTCCTATTACTAGAACTTTGTAAAACTTGCTGTAATTTTTGTGTTTCACTCAAATTAGGAATCCTGTAGCTTTTTTATTACTATTTTTTGCTTTTACAAACTGGAAGGAAAATCTCTGGCCTCCTATTCTTCAGGTGCAGAATATTTAATTTCTTACCAACAAAATCCCTCTCTCCCCTATTCTCAAGGCACTTTTTTTCCTGTGAAGGTAAATGCCCACCTGAGACTGCATGTTTCTTTCTTACTGCAGTTAAAAACAGCCTCAAGATGCCTCATGGTAGTTTTTTGTTTCTTTGCATACACATACAGTTTTGCAGACCAGGTTAGGCTTCTGTCCCCAGAAATAAAGTTAATACATTTTCTGGGCACTGATGCACTCTCTACAATGCCCTGAAAGAAGATGAGAATGAGGCAGGGGTTGGTCTCTCCTCCCAAGGAGAATGTGACAAGACAATGGGAAATGGCATCAAGTTGTGCCAGGGAAGAGTTCGGTTGGAGATGAGGAAAAACTTCTTCCCCAAAAGGTTTGTTAAGGCCTTGCCCAGGCTGCCCAGAGCAGTGGTGGAGTCCCTGACCCTGGAGGGGTTTCAGGGCTGTGTAGATGTGGTGATGAGGAACATGGTTTAGTGGCGGCTTGGCAGGGCTGGGTTAATGGTCGACCTTGATCATCTTAGAGGTCATTTGCGACCAAAACAATTCTGTGATTCTGTGATGCTTTCGTTCAGGGTTCTCTGTGAAACTAAAGGCAAAAGACTACTGGAAATAACAGGGCTAACCTGATATGTGGTGGGGTGTGGGTTTTTTTTGTTTGGTTGGTGGTTTGTTAGTTTTGTTTTGTGGGATTTTCCCCCCATCTTTTTCCTCTCCTTTAGCTGTTTCGAGTATCTGTTTGCTTGGGTTCATTGAAGAAGGATAAAACACACCCCACTCTCATATTTTTGGCTGTATTATACTATTGTGTATAGGAAGAAGAGTCAAAGTTTTAAATAAATAATGACTTGCAAATATTTTAAGTGAAGTATCTGAGTGTTTTGTACAAGCAGTTGTGTCTTCACATATTGCAAAAGTAGAATAACAGAAAGATTTATTGGCTGAAACAATTCCCACTGTCATGTGGTCCTTAAGTGTTAAATATTTTTACCTACTCACTGGGATAATAAAACTGTATTCAATTATGTTGTAGACACTACAAATGATTGTTGGGTCCTCTAATGACATTGCAGCTCATAAAATACATATATACACATGTAAACAGTACATGAGAAAACGTTATGGGAGACTAGTCTCTGGTCTGTAGAATCTGCTTGTTTGCTAAAAGAATTACTAAGACACGTGACAAGGCTTGTCACAAGCCTGTGGTATCATATATGTGAATTTTAAAGGTGTTTTGTTGATGGTGATCTCAAAAGCTGTAATGGCTTGGGGATTCATAATGAAGCACGGTGGTTCTTTATGACAGCCATAAGCCTTACAAACTCTTAGAAATGCCACAAGAGCTATCATTTCTTTAGCCAGGGTAATGTAATAAACATCTCATCTCCTTTCTGACTAAAGGAGGTCATTAGTCCTTTAACACTGGGCCTCTGCCACACAGGAGCATTTCTCGCACTCCCTTGTCAGTTCAACAAGAATGCCCTGTGGTCCCAGGTTTGCCAGAGCCCGTCTGGGACACTGTTGTGGTTACGACTTTGATTCACGAAGGTATTTCACACCGGCCTGTATTTAGATGTGTGAGAATCTCACTGGAGATGAGCATATCACTCCCTCTGTCACCTTTGTTCCTTGTAGGTTTATAATTCCTCTTAGACTTGTTCACTGCAGGCATATCTTTGACAGAAATGTTTCCCTTTATTTCTTTTGGGATTGTTCTGTTTAACTTTGTCAGCCAAGGAGCTCCAGCTGTGTCGTGACAATTTTGTAATTAGCTATTGCTAGCAATAAATTTGCTTTCAGATGGAAGAGCATTATTAACCCTTGGTTTTTTTCCCTTGTGCTGTATTTTCTCTTCCTGATCTCTGGGAAGGTAGCATGCATGTCTTTGCAAGCAGTTGTAACCATTAGTAATCTAAACTGAGCAGAGCACTGCATTTATCAGAAATCCCTTTGCTTCCAAACAGTTGTTGTAAGTAGATCATTCCTATGCCAGTATGAATCCTTTAAAAACCTTATTTTAAGCAACTGGAATTATTTTCTTATTTCCTCTCAGTAAATAGATCCATTAATACTTAATAACTTCACAATCATTCTGCTAATTATAATTTTTCCGTTATTAAGTTAAAGGAGACGCCAACAAATTGCTAGGTAGGTGTCACATCAATATATCTTGAATGCATCAAAGTATTCTGAAATAACAAGAGTGAGTTTTGGCAAAGGGAAATATGGGCTGCCTGGGGAGGTGGTGGAGTCACCATCATTGGAGGTGTTCAGGAGGAGACTTGATGGGGTGCTCGCTGCCATGGTTTAGTTGTTTAGGTGGGTTGGACTGGTTGATAGGTTGGACGTGATGATCTTGAAGGTCTCTTCCAACCTGGTTTATTCTATTCTATTTTCCACCTTCTGGTAGTCAATATTCTAATGTAAATAGAGGAAATGGGAGGACAGCAGCATTGCTGTGGGCTATATGCCAGTAATGATAAGAAAAAATGTTAGAAGGTAACATCGTTTAAAAACAATCTGAAAGTCTAGCCAAAGGAAAGACCAAACCCAAGCAGAGCAGTTTTATGAATGGTGTACACAATACAAATTCACAGGATATTCCTTCTTATCCTTAGGAGCTCGGGAAGAGTCAGTATGCAGTGTGACCCTGATAATGCTTAATTTTGCATCACTCTACATTAGACCTGTACCGACTGGACAGATGGGCAGAGTCCAATATGATGGCACTTCAACAAGTCCAAGTGCTGGGTGCTGCACTTTGGCCACAACAACCCCATGCAGAGCTGCAGGCTGGGGTCGGAGTGGCTGGAGAGCTGCCAAACAGAGAGGGATGTGGGGGTGCTGATTGACAGCTGCCTAAACATGAGCCAGCAGTGTGCCCAGGTGGTATCCTGGCCTGCATTAGGAATAGTGTGGCCAGCAGGAGCAGGGAAGTCATTGTGCCCCTGTACTCTGCATTGGTTAGGCCACACCTTGAGTCCTGTGTCCAGTTCTGGGCTCCTCAGTTTAGGAAGGACATTGAGACACTTGAACATGTCCAGAGAAGGGCAACAAGGCTGGTGAGAGGCCTTGAGCACAAGCCCTATGAGGAGAGGCTGATGGAGCTGGGATTGTTTAGTCTGGTTGAAGAGGAGGCTCAGGGGAGACCTCATTGCTGTCTACAACTACCTGAAGGGAGGTTGTAGCCAGGAAGGGGTTGGTCTCTTCTCTCAGGCAACCAGCACCAGGACAAGACGACACAGTCTCAAGCTGCACCAGGGGAAGTTTAGGCTGGAGGTGAGGAGAAAGCTCTTCACTGAGAGAGTCATACGCCATTGGAATGGGCTGCTGTGGTGGGGTAGGAAGGCTCCCCCACCCAACACACAAAAGAATCCACAGCCAACTCAGCTGGAGAAGCAGATGAAAGCCATATTTACAAGCAGAAATGGAATGCAATGAACATGTACAAAAATATACAACATATACAGAAATGCACAGCAATGCATGCAATACAGGAGACCTTTCCCCAACCCCCCTGTAGCCAGGGGGTTTGGCCTGTTCCCCCTCCTTCTCCCTCCCTACCTCCCCTTTTTTCCCAGAAGGGTTAGAGAGAAAGAGAAAGGAAGGTAATTAAAAGGGTAAAATTCTGTTAAGCTCAAAGCGAATGCAAGAGTTAGTTTTCTTATCTGGTTAGGAAGGTCGTCCCTGCGTAGCAAGCTGTTGCTTCAGAGAGAGAAACAGGCCAGCTCACAGGACAGAGAGAAGCAGAGACTGACTGCCCAGACTGACAGACTAAGCTAAAAAACTTACGGTTGGATTCTACTAATGAAATTGGTTTAGCATATCTTTGTTTTCATTCAAATTTCAAAAACATTCAGCCAGAGTGTTCAGAAAGTGTCCATTTCTTAAAGGCCCAGCCTAAACCGGTCACAGCTGCCCAGGGAGGTGGTGGAGTCACCGTTTCTGGAGGTGTTCAAGAGGGGATTGGACGTGGTGCTT
The DNA here is from genome assembly GCA_033816785.1 of Picus viridis. NCBI lineage: Eukaryota > Metazoa > Chordata > Aves > Piciformes > Picidae > Picus > Picus viridis. Next base: position 3,956,010 of record CM066594.1, read on the forward strand.
GGTGCCATGGTCTAGTCATGAGGTCTGTGGTGACAGGTTGCACTTGATGATCTATGAGGTCTCTTCCAACCTTGGCGATACTGTGATACATCTTCTGGGACTTTATCTTCTCTGGTGGTTGGTTGGTTGGTTGTTTTTGGTTTGTTTTTTTTTTTTTTTTTAATGTTGTTTGCTTGTTTTTTTCTGTATAATTACCCTCTTAAAATAGTGATTTTTAATTTATCTTCATTTTCCCCTGACAGTGTTGTAGAAAGATACAGTTGACATTTGGGAGGATGATGGAGTTACTGCTCTGAAAATGCTGTACAGTGAAACTTTATCAGAAATTAGTTAGAAACTGCGTTCAGTGTATGTGGCAGAAACGTTTAGTGCCTTTTCTAGGTTTGTGAATGAACTGAGAGGCAGAAATATGTATGAACTGAGCTAGTCTGGAGTGGACTGGCATTTTGTAGTTAGAGGTTTGATTTTACCAAATCACAGAGTGTTAGTGGTTGGAAGGGACTTCAAAAGATTGAGTCCAGCCCTCCTGCCAGAGCAGGATCACCTAGAGCAGGTCACACAGGAATGTGTCCAGGCAGGTTTAGAATGTCTCTAGAGGAAACTCCACAATCTCTCTGGGCAGCCCATTCCAGTGTTTTGTCACCCCCTCAGTGAAAAAGTTCTCCCTTAGGTTCACAAGGAACCTTCTGTGCTCCAGCTTGCACCCATTGCATTGGTTTGTACACTTGTGTATTCAAATAAACGTGTGTTTGGACCTGCTACATGGGACAAAGCAGTCATCCAGCAGGGTGTATTCATCCAGTTCTCTCTAGAAGAGGAAGAAATGGATGTTTATTCCCTGCTTTGTAACCTTTTTGCTTTTTACTTTCCATTATTTACTTTAATTTTCTTCTCACAATGAGCAAGTTAATGTTTGAAGCTCTTTAACAGATGTTTTCTTATTTTACTCAGGTGGGATATTTATGACGCATTAGTCTCTTCTATGTCATTTTATTTTGGCAGCTACATTCTGAACTAATTAGCACACTAGAGAGATCTTTAAATAGGAAGTACATGGGCAAACAGTGGTTAAGTGTTTGATAGCATATTGCAGAGTCCATCATGCCATGAAATACAGGAGTGCAGCATGCTTGCCATCACTGCATGTGGCATAATTGCTTTTCTGAAACACTGAGCTGGTAGTGCTCTGAAGTTTTTGTTTGGGTAACTTTGTAAAGGAAACGCCAAACACCTCTTCAGTTGTGAAGTGCCATGTTGAATGATAGTGGCTGACTAATGCATCTGTTATGTTGTGAGTGTGCTTTGTCAAAAATGACTGGGAGCAGTTAAGTCTGTGTATATATTTTAGTTCTATGTATTTGAGTGGGCTTGCTGTTTGACTAAGTTTCTGACTTTAACACAGCTGACATTTACTAGAATTAACTTTTTACCTGATGCTGCTGTAGAACTAGGGGTGCAACAGACTGCTTTCAAATTTATATTAGTAGGCAGTATTCTAGTAGGACACTTTGTTTTAATTTATTCCTGTCAAGCATTGATCTAAAGCATTGCATCTGCATTATTTATCTTCAAAAAACATAACATTTACTGTGTACTAAAAGCTAAAGCTCCTGATTGCTTTTTTAGCTATCCTGATCCATATTCCACCTGGCTGACTGTTAATGGTAGCTGAGGATAGCAGAAGCAGACTGCATACTTAGTTTTCTCTTGCACCAGGAAGATGAGTCTGTATGACAGAGAATGAGCTACAATGAGAGACAGCAAGATAAAGGAAATAGCCAAGACGTAGGAGACACTGAGGCTGCAGCTGTTCTCTGTCATTTGGAGTAATTAGTTCTTAAAACTGGAAAAGCTCAACAGAGTTGTCCCACTTGTCTAGCTCCACCTGCATGTCTCTTCAGCAGTTTTCTCCTTCTCAAGTGTCTCCCAGCATGTTTTGTCTCATGTGGCTCCTTCCCTAGCAGCTGGTGATCTTTCTGGATACCTATGAGCTGAGGTGCTGTGAGCTTTCCTGACTAGCTGCAGTTCTGGCAAGTGGTGGCTTCTTACGCTGTTGTCAGAGCTATGCCTGGCTACAGTGGATGGCCTACAAGCCCTGCAATGGATGGTCAACACATACACTAATGGAGTGAGAGCCCATGCATAAACTAACTTGGTACATGCATAAATTAGCTGGGGACCCATGCATGCACTCATTAAACACTTAGGCAAGAGTTAATAGGCTGCTTGTGTGTGAACTGCTGGGGGACTCAGACATGAACTGCTGGGCACTCATGCACGGCGAGTGTGCTAAACCTTGCAATTTGTGCTATGTCTGAACTGCAGCACAAAAGCCAAATTAGGTTCAGTACAGTTTTGTGGCCGCGCTTTGCTGACTGTGAGAAGCACATGAGGTGTCTGAACTTGGAGATTGAATTCAGTAGAAACATCAAGAGACAATCTGGGAAAGATTGTGGCATCCATTGTGCAATTGCTGCTTTTCCTTGGTGAAATGTATGTTGACTTGCTCTTCTCATCCTGTGCTTGACCAGGACAAGCGAGTGACTTACTGTGGGGTGTTTTGCAGCTTTTGACTATAAATAGTGCACTTTCTTACCGGGCCATTGACATATACTTAGTAAAAGATGCAAGGGAACAAGTTTTTCTGTATTAATCATAATGAAAACAGAGAAGCTTTCCACCCCAGTGATGAGCTGTGTAACTAAAAGACAGCAGGAGTCTTTGCACTCTGCAGCTTCTAACGCACTCCAGAGTTATTTAATCTATCAGTGTCAACCTTGAACTACTCTCTCCAGGGATAGTATCATTATCTGTAGAAAATGCAACTGGCTGGTGCTTGTCTAAAGTGGCAAAATTGCATCTCAGTTTTTAAAGAATATTTTTTTTACATGCTTTTGCAGCCAGCTCTCCCATCAGATGCATAATTTGTTTCCTGATGTTCTGTTATTTTTTATATGACAGTAAAACCTTTGGGTTTGTTTAGGTTTGTGTTAATGGCTTTGTTTTGTTCTGAACACAGCACAGCTTTTAGGGGAAATAAGGCTTATGAAAAATTGCTTACTATTTCTGCTGTGTCTGTGTGGATATGGCTCTGGGCTGGGTGAGTGTGATGACAGGAGATTTCAGACAGTTGGAGTAACTTGCACAGTTCACATTCCTGTGGATTTAGGAAATGTGGCCGTAGTGCTAAGAATTACCTTCAAAGTCTATCAAAAGAGGGCAAGCTTGCAGTATGATCTTAGACATCAGTAAGGATCAAATAATAATAGCAGGTCACAGGAGGTAATCCTTCCACAGGCCACAGCTGGAGTCCTGTGTCCAGTTCAAAGCTACCCAGTATAAGAGAGATCATGCAACTGGGGAGAGTCCAGCAAAGGGCCACACAGATGCTTAAGGTTCTCAAATATCATACCAGGATAGGCTGAGAGCTGGAACTCGGAGAAAAGAAGGTTCAGGGGGAATCTGATCAATGCATGCAAAAATCTGAAGGAGAGCTGTAGAGCCAGGCTCACTTCAGTGGTGTCCAGTGACAGAACCAGAGACAGTGGGCACAAACTGGAACACAGGAGGCTCTCTCTAAACATCATGAAACTCTCTTTTACTGTGAGGGTGACTGGGTACTGGCCAAGGTTTCCCAGGGAGACTGTGGAGTCTCCTATGTTGGAGATACTCAAAAGCCATCCGGACATGGCTCTAAGCAACCAGCTACGGGTGGCCCTGCTTAAGTGGGTGGCTTGAGCCAGGTCTCTTTCAGAGGTCCCTTCCAACCACAACCATTCTGTGACAATGACAGTACAGTCTCCAAGATGTAAAGCTTTTAATTGTATAATAGTTTTGTAATATCACAGCTGCACAAAACCAGTAGGAAGAGTTATAGCTGATTTATGTGATTCAAGGACTGCTGGTTAAGTGCTTGCTTTGTGTTTAAAAGTGTGATGATGACAACATGGACCTTGTGGCAAGAAGTGCTGCCAGCAGAGCTGCTGTTCAGATTCTGTTATTATAAGGTGTATGAAATTGCCAGCTGAAGGAATGCAAAGATTAAGTCTGAAACTGGACACACTTGCTGTTTTGGCACTCAAATGATGCTTTTTATCACACAAGTCCATTTAACACTGAAGTTATTCATTAGAGTAGGCTTCACCTGCCTTCTCCACTTCCTGAATGACGGAGATAATGCAATTGATTCTAAAGTTATTTAAGTGTTGTAAGTCAGGGGTGTGTCAAGTGGAGTTAATGTTACCTTCACAGAAGTGAAGTGAGAATCAGTAAACTGAGTATAGGAAAAATACAGAAGGTCAGGAGAGCAAAGCAGAATAAATCTTGGTTGTGAGAACATAATATTAAACTAAATGTATCATGTGGAAGGAAATCTCACATGAGTTAGCATCACTGGTTTGTCTTGTTCCTAAAAATACTTGTTATCTCCCATCTGGCCAAACTCTATTGTGCACTGTGTACCACACCAGACTAAGGTATGGTATATCCAGAAATATGATTTATTCTTTCAAATTTATTTTTAATGCCTGAAGGCAGGTTGTAGACAGGCAGGAGCTGGTCTCTTCTCCCAGGCAACCAGCAGCGGAACAAGAGGATACAGTCTCAAGCTGTGCTGGGGAGGTTTAGACTGGATATTAGGAGGAAGCTCTTCATAGTGAGAGTGCCCATTGGAATGTGCTGCCCGAGGAGGTGGTGGAGTCGCCGTTATTGGGGGTGTTTAGGAGGAGACTGGATGGGGTGCTTGGTGCCATGGTTTAGTTGATTAGGTGGTGTTGGATGACGGGTTGGACTCGATCTTGAAGGTACCTTCCAACCTGGTTTATTCTATTCTAATAAGCAAAATTATAACTAAGTGTTCTTGCAAAGCTATTCTCGGTTCTTTCAATTATTGCTTTTGTCAGTGGTTTGGTTTGTTTTCACAGTTCCCAGTGCTTTTTCTAACTAGTCATGTAAACAGTGAAAACATTGCTGATACAAAGGGGAAGGGGGATGGGGGACATTAAAAACAATAAAATAGTTTAGTATTTTTCTTCTGCACAACATTTCACTATTTGCATTGAAAGATACCCAGAATTGGGTCTGGTCAAGGATCAATGAATTAATAACCTCATTTCCAGTCTGTGGTTTAGTATCTTCTTTAGGAAGCGGTTCTTCATAGAAAGAGTGATTGGCCTTTGGAATGGGCTGCCCAGGGAGGTGGTGGAGTCCCCATCACTGGAGGTGTTTAGGAGGAGACTGGATGGAGTGCTCGGTGCCATGGTTTAGTTGATTAGGTGGTGTTGGATGATAGGTTGGACTCGAGGATCTCAAAGGTCTCTTCCACCCTGGTCTGGTCCGGTTCTGTTCTGTTCTATCAGTTTTCCATGCCAGTTTGTTCTCTCATTTTCCTCTCCAAGGCCTGATGGCTCTCCTTCATTATTTTTCTCCTCTGCTAGGTTTTTGCTCTCCTTTTTATACACCTTCTAAGTCATTTCTCACTCTCCCAATTAACACTTAATTATCTGACTACTGAAAAGGATAATAAGATGCACTCATAGTGAGCAGAATAATATTTGAATTTGAGTTGCATGCATAAGAATAACTTTTCTGGTGGCTTCATTGCTGAGGAAACTTGAAGCAATTATTCCCATTTCAACATGCTATGGCGTTTATATGTTTTCGTTACGGTAAATCTTGTTCACTCCAAATGTTCAAATATATGCCTAAAAAGCAGTAGCTGTTCTTCAGTTTTTTTTATAGCTACCTATGAAATAAATAGTGTGCAAGTCTCTTTTCATTGGATTCTTTGACCATTTCAGCTTAGCACATACAGGACTGTTAATTCCTTCTGCATGTGGAGAGTGGTGGCGAGTTTTTTAGTTAGTTTGTATGAAAGGAAGTATAGCTGTTTCATGATGAACTTAATCCAGTAAGATTCTTTCCCAGCTGAGAATTTTAGACTGTTTCCCCAATGTGGCTAAGTTAAGGACTAGTAGTAAATAATGGATGCAGAGAAGACTGAATTCCTTTAAGAACCCCAGTGCATCATTTGGGACTGGTTGTTTGGAGGTTTGGGGGTTTTTTGAGTATCTGCATACTTTGTGGTGGAAGCTCCCTTTTATTTCACATGCTGCCAATTCTTGGATTCTGAGAGAAAATCTGACTATAAGTTAGAGCAAGTAGAGGCTTCTGTGTTGTTTTAAGTGTGGCTCTCTGAATGCTGACAAGGATAGTGAAGTGACATGTTCAGTGAGAGCCTGCTGGGACTGTGGGCTACCCAATTTTCAGACAATATCCAAGACTGCGTGGACCTGTCTTTAATTTGAGTGGGAAATGTAAGACTCGGTACCAGCTCTCAGTCCTAGATCTGGTAGGAGATTACTGAGACAGCTCCATACCGGTAGCCTTGATCAGCAGATCTTTTGGGTGGAATATATTGACTGTTTTAGCACTTGGTAGGATTTTGGTCTAGCAACAGCCCTGTGTTTTGCAGATGCAATGGATATTGCTTATGGAGGCATCAATACAAGTTAAGGTAGTTTGCTTCTATAACACAGCTTTTACAAGTACTGTAAAAAAAGGTTGAGTTTTTTGGGTCCAATTTTCTAAAATTGTGGGTAGTTTGTTTGCTTGCTTGTTTTATTTTTTGTGGGGGTTTGGTTTGGTTTTTAATACAAGCTGTTGAATCATCTCTTGGTGGACTGAGCTCATCAGGTTTTATAATTTAACCCAGGGTAACATTGCTAGGATTTCTCCATGGGAAAACTCCAGAGATTAAACGAATGACTTTCAGATCTGTGGCTTTGGGTTAGTCAAGAAGTTAGAGCTGTATCCATGCTTTCAAAGGAAGCAACAGAACTGTGGCCAGCTCTAGCCAACAATACTGACATTCCTAACAGCCTTCCTTCCTACACTAGCCTTCTATCATTTTTATGTTGGCTGTTGTGCTGTTGCATTTTATACATCAATATTATCTATTCTTCAAAATATCTCATGGGATATAGTTACTAAAAATAGAAACCCTTTGGTGACATTCCACTGGAATTATTGAAAGATTATCCAAATTACCTTCTTGAACAAAACAAAGTATAAGGTAAATATAGCTATTAGTTTTATATTTACTTTCTAATGACTTTATCTCCCCACACATGTAAAGTTTCCCATGGAAAATACAGATCTTTCAGGCAAATTGCTTTTCACATTTGGGAATCGAGTGTGGGTGAGACAGTTTTTCTTTTACAGTCTTTTCTTAAAATGAAGCCAGTCATAATTATTTATAGAAGTATGCTAAATTACCTTGGAAGATTATGAATAACTGTTCTGGGTAGAAACCCACAACGACAAAAAGAGAAGGGAGGGGGAAACAGATGACTGCTTGTGAGAAGACCAATTTCAGGTTAAAAAACTGATGGTTTTGTATTCTAAACAGTTCTGTAAACCCTTCCGCTGATTTGCAAAATCCATTTTTTTCTTCAGAAGGTTGAAAAATCCAACTGTGAGGGGAAAACGACTGCAAAGTGTCAAAATAATTTAATTTTTCCTGAACAATCCCAAGTGCTATCCTTATCAACTTTTCTCATATTTAGTAGATGTTGAAGCCCGCTTGCATAACTCGTGCATCAAAAAAATGTGATGCAAGTGAGTTGTTTTCTTCTTTTTAACTATTCATTATTTATGAAGTGCAGAGAAAAATAGTTGCAAATGATTGTTTCAAGGGATTTCCTGTAGCTGGTACCATTTTGTTCAAAGGATTTGCTCATATTGGTTTAATTCCAATATGAAAAGTTAAGGCTTCTCTTGCCCTGACCTACATTTAAAACAAAAAGTCATTACATGTTTATATTTTTTATGACAAGTATATTGGGGGGTGGGAACTGTTTGTTTAATCTTAGCTTATGATATGTGCCAAACATTTGTTATCATGGCAATATTTCCTTATTTCAGCGTTGTTGTGCTTGAATGTCCATGAACTCTGCTGCAGCAGCTAATTCTGTGCTCTAAGTGTGCTGTGCTTGATGCATACTCTCTATGGTATTTATCTAGCAAATCTATAAGGTATTTATCCAGTTATCAAAGGAAGAGCAAGTGTTCATGTTTGATAGCCGAAGTGGCTTCTCAAAGCCTTTTCTTTCTTTTCAGGACAGTTTCATGGGAGCAAGTGTTAGACAAGAGAAAATTACCACTTTCTGCTCCAAAGTGTTTATTTCCAAATGTGCATAATAATACTTCCAAAGAAGTTTTTGAAGAGAAATATAACATTCTATATTTTGTATCCATTAAGAAGATAGTTCTGCTCCCTAGGGAAGAGGTGGGTGTGGGAGTCCCTGCTTCACTGGCTTTCTAAGTGCTGGAGAAGTGTTGCCCTGCCTCAGGTGTCTCTCTAGAAGACACTGTACTGAGTACCAAACTAGGTACTGTTCGGTCTAGACTACAACATTCAGCTCATTTGAGCAGTTTAAATTTTGTAGTCTATAACTGTTTTTAGATTTCAAGTATTAGTTACATAGCAAATATGCTGTGAAATGGCATAAAGGACAAAACTGCATCACAGTTTGGGATTACAGTGTATAGAACTTCTGCTTCATTCTTCAATTTACAAGTAATTTCTCTATAGATTCCAGCTCCAGTTTGGGGCCATTTTATAAGTAGGCAAGAATATATTTTTATTCCAGCTGCAGTATGTTCCATAGTCAAAGAGGCCAGGTAGGAAACTGCAAGAATAACGTAGGAACCAAGTTTGCTAGGGAGGTAGTAGCTCGATTATATCAAGACTTAAGCTTACTAGCTGGCACATGGTGGTTATATTGTACTTGAATATGGATCCTGAGAGAATTGGTAGCATCTATAAGTGACAACATCCAGGCTGAGCTGTAACACCTGCTCAGGTCCCACTTTTATCATAGTCTGCTCGGCCAAAATGCCTTCCCCAGATTCAACAGGGATAAATGTTTCTTTTAGGAGACAGCCTAATTAGTAGGGAACCTAGGTATATATCCAAAGGATAAAGTTGGCCCTAGTAGTCAACTGAAATGGAATATCCTGCAAAATGCATTGAAAGGAAACATTTGATTTGGTGGCAACTGTCAGAAAGAAATACGTATATGTAATTGGCAGGATCCTATCCTGACTTAAACAGACTGGTATGTAAAACTAGCAGGAAGTAAAAAAAGATTAACTCTTTCATCAAAATTGTGACAGTGTTGCTAGGACATTTCTCTTTTTCTTTCTTTCTTTTTTCTTTTCCTTTTTTTTTTTCCCCCCATTTTCTGAAGCCTTGTAGGCAATACCAGAAATCTAACAACCAACCTGTTTTCAATGACATTTCAATATGCTTTACGCTACATTAGCAGCAGACCTTTGTAATATGCTTTCTACCCTGGGGCAGGGCAAAATTTCTCTCTTCAGTCCCAAAAGGGATCCTTGCCTTTTTTATTTTCTCTATGAATAAAACAGTCAGAAGAGTTAGGATAATCTCCAGAAGGTTAATGTAGTTTGTCTTGCACACTTGTGAGACCAGACTTCTGACAGCTTGTGCAGATTACTTGCTTGTTTCTGTTGGAGACAGCAGAGTAAGATTCTCTCTTTGTAGCATTCACCAAAATCTGAACAGTGGATAGTGTTTGGAGATACAATGTGTGCATGAGACTGAAAATGATCCTGTTTACTTGACAAATAAGTAATCTTTTCTGATACTGCATGTGCGTCCTCCCTCAGCGTTGCAATAAATGACAAGCTGTTTGGTTTTCCTGTTCTGTTTCACCTGCTTTTGGCTGTCAGTAATGTGATCATACACTTGCATAACGAGACCCTGAGTCAGCTGGATCTTTTAAGTGGATTTAAATAGACCTTCTCCTTACAGAGCACTCCCCAAAGGCTTTTTACGTATTTAAAATGACAGGTTCTATTAGAACTAAAACTAGAAAACTTGAGGTTTTGAACAGAAGATGCAGAGCAAATAAGTGATGAATAAAAGAGGTTTCTCTGCAACTCTTCTCCTGCCTGCTGTGTCCTTAGAGGCAACTCCTTGCTTACAGACTTGTTTCAGCTAGTGGCTTCCTAGGTTGTAGCAAACTCTGCCATGTTCTTAGTCCCTGTTAAGTTCTCCGTTTACCGCAGAGAAACCTTGTGGCTGTGCCACACTCAGCACTGTGTTTTTTCTAACTTTTTTTTTTTCTGACATTAGAATATGCAGTTCCCTGCTGTCATCTTCTGTCTACCTATTCTGAACTTTCCCTGATGAGCTTACTTGGTAGTGCCCAAAGGAAGGACCTGTCTTCCCTCCTCTGCATGGGAATTCCACCTAGTCCCGTGATTGTCTTTAACATAATTTGTGAACAACAGTTCAAATCAGGAACTACCCTGAGATGCATGCAATATTTTCCATACTAAAATGAACACCATTGTAATACCAGTGGAGGTCCACTTCCAGCAATGTTCTCACAACTGTAATCCTTAGATGATGTGTTCCTGTTACACAGTCATTTTTTCAGGGGGATAAAACTGGTCAAGTTATCTTTATTTTAGACTTTGCATAATGCTTTGTATTGAGGCTTTGGCTATTGGTTCTTGTTGTCATATGATAGTGGAAGAACTGAACCCAACTTTTGGGGTGACCTCCTTTTTAACCAATATAGCCTTTATCATGGGTAAGAAGTGTCTGATGGTAGGAAAAAAGATACATTCCAAAGATATTCTGTTGGAGCGAGTCTAGAGCAGGACCACAGAGATGATCCAAGGGCTGAAGCATCTCTGCTATGAGGATAGGCTGAGGGAGCTGGGGTCGTTCAGCCTGGAGAAGAGAAGGTCTCCAGGGGGACCTTATGGCTGCCTTCCAATGCCTAAAGGGAGCATATAGGAAACCTGCAGAGGGACTTTTTGTAAGCATGTTTAGCACTAGGACAAGAGTTCAGAATGGTTTGAAGCTGCGGAAGGGTAGGTTTAGACTGGATCTTCAGGAGAAGTTCTTCAGTATGAGGGTGGTGAGACTCTGCAGCAGGCTGCCTGAGGAGGTTGTGGATGCCTCCTCCCTGGGGGTGTTCAAGGCCAGGTTGGATGAGGCCTTGAGCACCTGAGTCTTTTTAGAGATGGCCCTGCCCATGACAGGAGGATTGGGCCAGATGATCTCTAAGGCCTCTTCCAGATTAAAAAAATTTAGAATGAAGTGCCTTTCATCTCGAGCTCGTTGGTCCTGAGTGCTGGTCCCGAGTCAGCTTTCTAGCGAAATGCATTCTGTGCCATTGTATGGTTCCTTTTCTCAGTCTGTGTAGTGGTGCTGTACCCTATTAAAACTATCCTGTTTCCCCTGTAAGACATTCTTTCCGTGCTGGATTAAATGTGTTGCAATGCCTAATTTTTGTATCCATTTTTTATGTCTGTTGATCTCCTCTGGGGAAAAGAGAATTGTGGAAGTGTTAAGTGATACTACGAAGTTAACTGTTGTAACTCACGAAGTTTCACAGAATCAATGAAATGTGTTAATTACTGCCACTGAGACTTCATTTTTATTTAACATTCTGACAAGTTATTCTTCATTCAGTTTTATTTATCTAAGTGTAAAGTAAGCTAAAACCTGCTGGGTGAGAAAGGACAGTTTGAGTGGGACTAGTGAACAGGCACTATGTAATGTATTAAGTATCAGCCTGTCATATACTTTTCTGTAAGCAGTTTAAATAACGTATCAAGGCATGAACAATGGCATAAGCCATTCACCTGTTGCAGTGCACAGAACTGCAACACAAATCACAAAGCATTAGTGTGGTGCTTGCTGCACGCTTCCTAAGGGCCCTTCATGGGGAGAAATCAATACTGGACAGGGAGAAAATGCTTGTGTTGTCTCCACTGCAGAGAAAGCAGGGTTACATTGGGCTTGCTGTACTGTACTGAGCAGCACAAAGGAGGAGAATGCTCCCCTTTAACCTTGCTGCCCAGAGGGGGTATGTGCTACCAGTAGATCTGTTAAACCTTAGGCCTCTGTAATTGATGAGGCAATTTTTATTTTGTGCATGTGGAGGTACATGGCACATAGCCATGTATGACATGCATAGCCCTTTTGGTCTGTCTTCTCACTGACCACAGAATTACCTCCTTCTGAGTAATTTAGCATAGTTCAAGACCCATGACATGAAATCCAAATTACATTTTTTTTTTTGCTTCTGTCAAATAAAACAATTTATTATTTTGTTCACATAGTTAGGCTCATATTGAGTTCTGAATTATGTAGACTCATCAATGGAGAGATTCCTGTCTTGAAATGGATAAAAGTGGCTGAATCTCCCCACCATTGTGATTCCCTACAATGAAGGATTTTGTCTTTCTGCGGTGAGAAATACCTTGAATACAACATTCCCCTCATTGTTTGTATCATCTGCTCAGCTTTTAGCTGTTGTTTAGACTGTGTTCCTTACTGTGCTTAAAGAACAAAGGATCATTTTGAACTCTTAAGCATTTTTCAGTCTTTTCTGATTCACTCAATTTGTCATTTCTGCCTTTCCTTACTGTTGTAGGGAAAATAGATTGTAAATTCAATGGGAGAAGTAATTTACTGTCTGTTTGCGAGCATGTCAGAGTTATGATATATTCTTAGGCTGGTTTCCCAGATCTCCTGTGACATTCTGCTAGTGCTACTATGTACAACTTCTTAGTATATTGCAAGAGGACATAGTAAATGTCCAAGGCTTGCAATTGACTTCTGGAATTGTTAACAATGCAATAAGAACAGTCGTGTGATAAATGGTTGGTTGTGAAGTTACTACAGATTGGCAGAGGAATCCTTTCAAATTTAAATGGTAACTACTTAACACTAGATCTGATCTATGTCCACAAAAAAATGTGCTTTTAAATCATTGATGGAACAAGCAGATGCTATACACACCTGGATCATTTGCCCTCTTTGTTTCCAGGATCTTCTGCTTCTCATTTGCAGGTGCAGGTAGACTTCCACAAAATTTTTACACACGTGCTTTACAGATTCATCACTGTGCTTACAATTAATGCCACAGGACGTTGCCCTGAAGAACTGAGGGTTTAAAACATGCTCCTCTTACACTTGCATTATAATAGAAAATAGAACTGTTACTGTCAGATGTCCACTTTAGGTCTGCCTGCAGACTGAACTGAATGGGAATACAAAGCTCCACGTTTTCGATCTTTACAATTTTCCATGACTCTGAAATATCTTCTTCTCTTACAGAACAAACAAACTACTACTTTTGCTTCTGTTTGTTTGTCACTGTCCACAGAGTCACAGAATGTTAGGGGCTGGAAGGGAGCTCAAGAGATCATCTAGTCTAACCCCTGCCCAAGCAAGATTATCTATACCAGGTCATACAGGAACTCATCCAGGTGGGTCCTGAATATGTCCAGAGAGGGAGACTCCACAACCCCCCTGGGCAGATTGTTCCAGTGTTCTGTCACCCTCACAGTGAAACAGTTCTTCCTCATGTTTCCATGGACCTTCCTGTGCCTCAACTTCCACCCGTCACACCTTGTCCTGTCATTGTGCATCACCAAGAAGAGCCTGGCTCCATCCTCTTGGCACTCACCTTTCACATATTTGTAGACATGAACGAGGTCACCTCTTAGTCTCCTTTTCTCCAAGCTAAAGAGCCCCAGTTCCCTCAGTCTCTCCTCCTAAGGAAGATGTTCCACTCCCTTAATAATTTTCATGGCTCAGCACTGGATACATTGAAGCAGTTTCCTGTCCTGCTTGAACTGAGGGGCACAGGACTGGACACAGTACACCAGATGTGGCCTCACCAGGGCAGAGTAGAGAGGGAGGAGAACCTCTCCCTTGACCTACTGACCACACCCCTTCCAATACAACCCAGGATACCACTGGCCCTCCTGGCCAGCAGAGTACATTGCTGGCTCATGGTCAACCTTCTGTCCATTAGGACCTCCAGGTTCTTTTCCCCTTCACTGCTCTCCAGCAGGTCAGTTCCCAACCTGTACTAGTACATGGGGTTGCTCTTTCCCAGGTGCAAGACTCTACACTTGCCCTTGTTGAACTTCATTAAGTTTCTCCCTCCTCAGCTCTCCAGCCTGTCCAAGTCTTGCTGAATGGCAGCACAGCCTTCTGGTGTGTCACCCACTCCACCCAGTTTGGTGTTGTCAGCAAAGTTGCTGGCAAGGCACTTGTTGCTCTCATCCAGGTTGTTGATGAATATATGGAACAGCACTGGTCCCAGTACTGACCCCTGAGTAGACACAGGCCTCGCACTAGACTCTGTCCCATTGACCGCAACTCTCTGACTTCTTCCCTTCAACCAGTTCTCACTCCACCTCACTACCTGGTCATCCAAGACTATTTTCATTTGCAATGAGCTGCATTTATTTTCCCCAAGTTGAGTCTGTTTTGCCTGTGACTGAAATTGCTAAGTTACCTCTCTATCTCAGCCCGTGATTTTTTCCATCTTATTTTCTTCTCTTGAGAAAGGAGAGTGACTGACTGACTTCATGGCAGTTTGACTGCTAGCTAAGGTTAACACTTCATAGTATGCTTTCAAAACAAGGTACAGGAGACAGAAATCAGACTCCATTATATTTGTGTACAAATGTATATATCCAAGTACTTCCTTTCTTTTCTGCAGAAAAGGAGCTTTGCTAGTTGTTATTGCAGGGCACCTTTCATGTCTTCCCTTCTCGCTTGAGAACTCCCCTTGTAGGGATGGATGTAAGGAATGGTAAAGGAATTGGTGAATCCCTTAACATGGGCATGCACATATATGTACATGCCTTTTTTGTTTTTGTTTTAGTCTATTCTAATATAAATAAACTACACATTTGGCTTTAATTTACCTGTAGTCTCTGTGAAGGGCCTCTGTTTTGTCCCAGAAGTACCTTTTTTACTCGACTAACAGATGTAGGCAGCACCACTGCAGGCAGCAGCAGATCTGTCGTCTTGGGGGCCTGACAGAGACATTTACTTGTTTCAGGTGGTTCAGACTCGAAGTGGAGGATGGATGATCAATGTTTCAACCATGTTTTTATCATTAAAGTCATTTACATTTAAGAAGACAATCTCTCCCTCAGCTGTTAATAATTTATCACAAGGAGGCAGTGTACTGGAGTATTGATTACATATCTGCTAGCTTTTGTGTAGCAAGCCTCCCACTGGATTTAGCTGAGATTTCTTGGTATGAACTTTTCACAGAAAGTTTGGTGGTTATTCTTCTCTCCTTCCCCTTTTCTCCCTGTTAATTTTTTTTTTTTTTACAGTGTCAACTCACAAAAAAAAATCAACACCACTGAGTAGCATGTGTCATTCTTCTCAGCTAATTTGGCTGAAGAGATTGCTACCTGCATGGCATGTGCAGTAGAGACTTTTCTTGGTCTGAAGCTGTCGTTCACAATGTAAAAAATGAAAATTCTCCAGCAACAGTTGTCTGTTGGCAGAAGCCAGGATATACAGAATAGAAGCAGTCAAAGAAATCTTTGTGGAAAGGCATGAGCGAGGTTGGAAGACACACGTATCAAGGTGTATAATAATTTACTGGCTTGCTAGTGGGCTCTATTTCCTAAATGCAGTATTTAATCAAGTCTTCTGAAACAAGGCAGGAAATATTAGAGTAGTTGTGATTACAGTTTACTTGACTTAGTTTGTTCTGTTTATCTTTTCAATCTATAGGCAGATAACTATGCCTTGTCTTCTGCTTTCAAAAAATACTCTAATGTTTAATTGTAGTTCTTACTAATTCATTATGATCTGGCACAAGTAATGGATATTGTTAAATTGTTTACATGATAGGGCTGCTTTTTTTGGGGGGGAGGGGGAAGCGTTTGCTGTAATTCTGCAGGTAGAACCTAATGTAGGTAACATTCATGAATATCTTGTTAATCTTATTGGTCCCAGGTCCCCTTTCAAGGTGTTTTTTTCTGGTTGTTTGTAGCAACAGAAAATACCTTACATGGTTTTCTCTCTTCTTTTGATTCCATCCAAAGAAAAGTTGTCTTACAAAGCTAATGTGCAATTATTTTAGCTAAGAGAAAACCCCATAGAAGTCTGAATTTCATATTTCAATATTCTCATAATTGAGTTGTGTATTAGAACCCTTAAGGAGAGTATTTGTATTGTTGATGTTTGAACATTGGCAATTAAACTGCCTTCTAGTGTTTTGAACATTTTGTGGTGTACCACTTAGTTAAGGGCAGGTTTTGTCAGCATGGATTTCTACAGATGCTGGAGCATAAAGGGGCAATAGTAACATTGCATTGCAGCTCCCAGCAAAGGACATCAAAGCATTTCTCAAACGTTAATGAACAAGATCCAGCTAAAACAAATAGTGAAATTAAGCCATGTTGAAACTGAACCAATTTCTAATTGCTAGAAAGCGCTGGAAAAAGCAGAAGGAATAATAGTAGGTATTTTCTATACAGCTTCAGCAACAGCAGCTGCTGTTGTAGTTTGTGAATTAACTTTATATTCAACATTTTGTCATGTACATTAGGTGTTATAATGCATGAAATGAATACATAGTCACAAACCAGTAGCTGCAGTTCCAAGTAATGATCGACAACACCGCCTCTAGCTAGCTAACACTTTTTCCTGTAAAATATTTTCTGCATGACCACATCACATGGCAGCAGGCAGCAATGGAATTTATGAACTAGCTGGAGCTATCAGTGCTACTGAGGAAGCAATAGAGAAAGATGTATGTTTAAAAAAAAAAAGGCGGGGGAGGTCTGAGAGAGGCTGGAGAAGGCTAAAGAAAAATAGCCAAGCAGAAAAAAAGTTGTCAATCTGTCATGTAGACATGTTAAACTAGCAGCTTAATGGCAGTGCAAATTCATGTCTGTGTCCTATTTTTGAAATTTTCAGCTTTTTCTAAATATAGCTTCCAGCTGAGTGTGTTTCTTCTAGCTATAAATAACTCAAAAAGAGTGACACAGAATGAAAATTTCAGCTCTGTGTCAGGTTAGAGGCATGATTTGTTTGCATGACTGGGAGTTGGGAATGTTCAGATTCTTATCAGGTCAAGTTTTTTTTTTTTGATGAAGTCAAGTCAGCAAGTGTGATTCTTTTGCAGAAAGAGACTTCAACTTTTCTCTCAAGCTGCAGTGGCATGAACTGAGTCTTACTTTTCCTCCTATGAGTGTTTATCGAGTGTTCCTCCCCTCATGCTGCTTACAATGCTTACGTGCCGTATGTACAAATGGATTGCAAATGAGGTACCTTATGTATATTAACTGAAAACCAGTAAGAAAAAGATACTGGTTTTTTTTTTCCAGCCCTTAGTGCATGTGTCACTATCCTGATGTTTGACTGTTCTCAAAAGCAGAACAGTTATGTAATTCAAGCATTTTTCAGATTTACAAAACCCAAGTAAACTGAAGTTCTTTAAATCTCTTTGTGGACATGACTAGGCTTAATAAACATAGTGAAGTATTCACCGACATTAAACCTCCTCTCTAAATTAATCTCAGATGAGATCTTTACCCATCTATATGTGGCTTGAATGCTTCCTGACTCAAAGACAGTAGAATGTTTTTAACAGAAAGCTGAAGGTTCAACCATGGGGGCTGAGTGAATGCTCAGAGCACTTGGCAGGTTCACCTTCAGATCCACCTTCTCTCTGATTGCTGTTACTTGTTATTTTGTTCATTTGAGCTCTTCTTGGAGAAGTGTAATTGAATATTAAATGGTACATAAATATCAAAAGATATATATATATATATATATATATATATATATAAAAGTGTGTGAAGTTGGAGTGCAGATGGCTCTGCTGTAAGTATCATAAAGGCAAGTACTATTTCCAAATAACAGTCTTTTTGCACATGGCAGAGTTTCCTGTGCTTATCCCTTCCCCATTGTTTTGTAGAAATTGGGAAAAGCAGCAGAGGTCAATGAAAGCATGGATTTGAATAACTAAATCGAAGTAAGCTTCTGGAAGGGTCTCACAGTAGTGGTAGATGATAAAAACTAAAGGTTGATTTCTGTTCTGGCCCTTTATATTAAGATATGTGTCTTCGCTTTGGCTAAGTCAGCCAAGGCCTAGAAAAGGTGTTTCATGTGGGTCACATCGTTGCTAGGCTGTAGGAATCTGTGCTAACTTGGGCTTGTCTCATTTTAATGTGCTTGATCCAAACAGGGATAATTAAAAAATAAATCTGAAGTTCCCTAATACCATTTAATATTGCATCTATACTTGTCATGCAAATACAATGCCTGCCTCATTTTTTATTCAAATAGCAATCTATCAAAACTGTCTTTTGACAGGATTTTGACTACTACTTACAGTAATAACTAATAGTTCTTTTTTGCTATTTCCCAAGGGGAAAGAATATGTATGTGTGCAGGGGGGAGCAAGGGTGGAAATACTGCAAATCATGTCTATTTTTACTCTTAAAATGACTCAGGAATTTAAAATCTGTCAATTTTCATGCCAGGTGACACTCTGGAAAGGCCATTCTGGTTGGCTTTTATTCTGTTTCTGCTTAGCTAAAGGGAAGCATAAGGACACTTTTTAAAAATAGAGATGACTCTTTAATTAATGTGTAATAAATCTTTTAAGAATAGATTAAATTATTGATATACATTGCACTTAAACAGCTTTTAATAATTTTGTGCAGAAGTGATAATGGGTTGGGGAAAAAAGGGTTGGAAAGACTGATTGAAGAACTACAAATAAATCAATCAATTGGTTCTGGTAATATGTCTCCTGTCCTCAGTGTGTGATGCTTAGTTTATGACATCTTAAAATCTCAAAAGCTGATTTATTCTTCCAGCAATCAGTGTTCTGATCCATTAATTTCTATAATGTAGAGAGATGTCACTGCTTTGTTTGTTTTTTTTTCCCCCCATGAATAATTTGTGTTTTAAAATCACACATCTGTCAATCAAGACCAAACCAAGGATTTTAAAGCAACTTCCTGACTTCAGGATTATCACTGCATACAGCTGTTGGTATATATCATTATTCAGGGGGAAATTTTCATTATACTTTCTAGTTGAGAATTATTATTTTTTTTTGTCTACTATGTAACCTAAACAGGTTTTTATTCATCTTACAGTATCTTACATTATTACCAAGGTTGGAATAGACCTCGAATATCATCGAGTCCAACCTGTAACCACAAACCTCACGACTAGACCATGGCACCAAGTGCCACATCCAGTCCCCTCTTGAACGCCTCCAGGGACGGCGACTCAACCACCTCTGCGGGCAGCCCATTCCAATGGCGAATCACTCTCTCGGTGAAGAACTTTCTCCTCACCTCCAGCCTAAACTTCCCCTGTTGCAGCTTGAGACTGTGTCCCCTTGTTCTGGTGCTGGCTGCCAGGGAGAAGAGGCCAACCCCTTCCTGGCTACAGCCACCTTTCAGGTAGTTGTAGAGAGCAATGAGGTCGCCCCTGAGCCTCCTCTTCTCCAGGCTAAACAGCCCCAGCTCCCTCAGCCTCTCCTCATAGGGCTTGTGCCCAAGGCTTCTCACCAGCCTTGTTGCCCTTCTCTGGACACGTTCAAGTGTCTCAATGTCCTTCTTAAACTGAGGGGCCCAGAACTGGACACAGTACTCAAGGTGCGGCCTAACCAAAGCGGAGTAGAGGGGCACAATGACCTCCCTGCTCCTGCTGGCCATACTATTCCTAATGCAGGCCAGGATGCGGTTGGCCCTCTTGGCTGTTTGGGCACACTGCTGCCTCATGTTCAGCCTCCCATCAACCAGTACCCCCAGGTCCCTCTCTGCCTGGCCACTCTCCAGCCACTCTGCCCCCAGCCTGTAGCACTGCCTGGGGTTGCTGTGGCCAATGTGCAGAACCCGGCACTCGGATGTGTTAAATCTCATGCCTTTGGACTCTGCCCATCTGTCCAGCCTGTCGAGGTCCCTCTGCAAAGCCTCTCTACCCTCCAGCAGATCAACTCCTGCCCCCAGCTTGGTGTCGTCCGCAAATTTACTGATGATCTCTGATAATGGTTTTACTATTCACTAGGTTGATATTTTAATAGAACATGACAGACTCAGATATATGCCACCACAAACAGATCTAGTTCTGAGGCAGAAGATATGTTGTATGAAGTGTAGTGTCTTAGATATTTGTAGTTGTTATCAGCATAAGAGAAATAAATGATCATAAAAGATTGCATCTGAGTGTTAATACAAACTACTCTGAAGCCAAAGGAAGTTTTAGCATTGAACTCAGTACTTTTTTTGCATCTGTAATTTCTCAACTTGTTGCTAAATCACTGAATGTAGTTATACTGAAAAAAAAATCATAATCAACCAAACACAAGAAATGTCCAAACCAAAACAATTGTGTGTAATATATAGGTACTACCTAAAGAGTTTGGGGGAAAGAGTAAAAATGTATGGTTTATAGCTTCTCTTAATCAGTACAAAAATTATAATTCCAGTGTTATTAGCCTTTTTTGGTGTTTTAGATTCTGAGAGCTTCCCCTAAGGGTGCCTAGTTTCTTGGTATTAAAATGTAAGCTCTGGGAGCTTGGGTGCCCCATACAATATGAACATCTCTTCTCACATGAGAGTGTCTGTTGGCCTCTTTGAAAATAAAATTTTGAAGGTGGTAAAGCTTGAGAGAGTCAGTGCTCACGGAGGAGGAGATGGTTCTGAGGTGATGGTATGCTCTGAGCATTGCCTTTTGCTGATGACTTACATTCTGTGCTCAATGTCAGTGAGTAAAACTGATTCATAACCCTGTGGAATGACTGCAGGAAGGTTTGGGGCTGACAACATGGGAGTTGTGTGCTTGAAGCTGATGATAAAACTGGCATGGGATAATGACATTGTCCTAGAAGTGTGGATGAAAATGGATGTGTGATTTTTTAAATCTTTATTTACTTATTTTTAATTTTTATTCATCCAAACCCAAGGGTTACAGACAATTTAAATCTCTGAAATTATTTTATGGATAATTACCTAGTATTAGCTTCTATTTGTTTCCATTGCTTTTCTCCTGCACTCTGCTCTTGTCACTATCTCCCTCTGCTGTAAACACATCCAGGTCGATAAACACAATTCACAAGAAGCCAGGTAGCTGTAAAATAAGTTGACTCTTGGGGATATGAGATGGTTGTAGATATTTCTGCTGTGTATCTCTAGTTTTGACACGGGCTCTTACTTTCCAGTGCCCAGTTGAGAGGGAAGGCTAAGGGGAACAGATCCACGCTGTAGTTAGAAACGGCACCAAAGTGGTGTGAGGGATGTGGTAGCTGGGATGTGCCACTCTGCTTAGGACCGGGGGATATGTAGCTGCCTGGTCCTGTTTCAAACCTGGTTCCAGTGCTGTGGTGGTACCTGAGGGGTTGGTTTGGTGGGGTGGGGTTGTGTTGTGTTTTGTTTGTTGTGGTGTGGGCTTTTTTGGGTGGTGGTGTTTTGGTTGTGTTGGGGGTTTTTGGGCGTTTGGTGTTGCGGGTTTTTGGTTGGTTGTTTTGTGGGTTTGTTTTGTTTGGTGGGTTGTGTTTTGTGTGTTTTGTTCTTCTGTTTTGTTGTTTGTGTTTTTTCTCCCTGGGTATATTGTGTAGAGTTTTGTGTAACTAAGCATGTATATTGAAAGCCTTTTGATTCTTTGGTCGTTCTTGGATACTTCAATAAATAGGGGCTGACTTTTTGTCTTGAGGCCTAGAGCACGCACTGGTACAAATGAGACTTCTTTTTATCAAACAGTCTTATTAATGAAAAATGTGCAAGTTAGAAATCCATTAATGTTCTAAAAGGTAATTATTGTTTTGGCTTCTCTTTGGCTGCCATCTTAATATTGAGCTGAAACTAACAGAAAAATAGAAGGGAAGACATTAGTAATTGGGTTCATACGAGTGAAACGTGATTGTGATTTCTTACTGCTGCATTCACATTTCCAAAAAGCTTTTTGGCTTCTTGTGTTCTTTTCCTTAAATAGTTTGGCTTTAACAAAGAAGGTGGTAATGGTTTGGGGCAACGAAGTTGGTGAGGAGTTTGGAACACAAGCCCTGTGAGGACAGACTGAGGGAGCTGGGCTTGCTTAGCCTGGAGAAGAAGAGGCTCAGGGGTGACCTTCTTGCTCTCTACAACTACCTGAAGGGAGGTTGTAGCCAGGTGAGGGCTGGTCTCTTCTCCCAGGCAACCAGCACCAGAACAAGAGGACACAGTCTCAAGCTGCGCCAGGGGAGGTTTAGGCTGGAGGTTAGAAGGAAGTTCTACACAGAGAGAGTGATTGCCCATTGGAATGGGCTGCCCGAGGAGGTGGTGGAGTCACCATCACTGGAGGTGTTCAGGAGGAGACTTGATAGGGTGCTTGGTTGCATGGTTTAGTTGATTAGGTGGTGTTGGATGATGGGTTGGGCATGATGATCTTGAAGGTCTCTTCCAACCTGGTCTGGTCTGGTCTATTCTATTCTATTCTAGAAAGGGATTATTTGGTAGCATTAAAGAAAACCAGGGGGTGGGAGGGAGGGGAGGAGAGAGAGTTGGGGGAAGGGAAAGTTAACTTATTATGGAAAAAAATACTATAAAAGCAGCGCCACAGCATTTTTTCCAGTAAGCTTGGCACTCTTTGCTGAGTTTTGCACTATACAGCCATTAGCAGGCTGGTCAATGCATTGCTTTATGAGGCAATTATTTCAGCATACTCTATTCAAAATACACATTAGAACTTAACCTTCTGAATCCTGAAGTAGCATTTTTATCACCCAACATTAGAAAAGAGTTGGAGTCAGCAATTTCCTCTTTCTTTTTATGATCCGGTATCATTAATAAAGCATCGGGCTGGTAGCTTCTTCCAGTTCTCCAGGATAATTTGTGACACAAAAGGTGCCGCTGTGATACAGTTGTCTGTTGACTTATTCAACAGCAGGGGAAACATAGACATTGTGTAAAAATAACAATGAGTAAAGGGGGGATAAGAGTTCTTAAAACATGTGGGACTGATACGCGGCATATTGAGCCTGCTGCTATTGGATATGCCCAAGTAGAAATGGGAAGTTAATATGGAATTTCTAATTAGGGTCACATACTAATGAACTCCCTCTTCATGTTAGTTTTATGCCGCTTCAGAAATTTTTTATCATATGCTTAAAAATTTATGGCTAGAAACATTAATGAAAATGAAGCGTGAATTGGAAATTGTGCTATTATGGAGATGAGTATGGCCGCGGCTAGTCTGATTTCTAAGGAGGGATCCTTTTATTGCCATTTTTTTCTGAGGGATGAGGAATTATGCAAGTAAAATTAATGACTAGACATATTCTTTGCCCTGCCTTGGCTGGCATTATTATATTTAAAGTTATAAAAGCTGGATTTAATAAAATTTTGAATTAATTATAAGGGGAATTTTAATCATAATTGGCAATCTTCTATATGAATAAAACCTGTAAATCAGCAGAGGAGTGAAATTAATAAAGTGTATGCTTCTGTACACCTATATAATGGTCAGTGGGTTGAACATGAGCCTGCAGTGTGCCCAGGTGGCCAAGAGGACCAATGGCATCCTGGCCTGTATCAGGAACAGTGTGGTCAGCAGGAGCAGGGAGGTCATTCTGCCCCTGTACACTGCACTGGTTAGGCCACACCTTGAATACTGTGTCCAGTTCTGGGCCCTTCAGTTCAGGAAGGATGTTGACTTGCTGGAGCGTGTCCAGAGAAGGGCAACGAAGTTGGTGAGGGGTTTGGAGCACAAGCCCTATGAGGAGAAGCCTCATGAGGGAGCTGGGGTTGCTTAGCCTGGAGAAGAGGAGGCTCAGGGCAGACCTTCTTGCTCCCTCCAACTCCCTGAAGGGAGGTTGTAGCCAGGTGGGGGCCAGTATTTTCTCCCAGGCACCCAGTAGCAGAACAAGAGGACACAGTCTCAAGCTGTGCCAGGGGAGGTTTAGACTGGATGATAGGAGGAAATTATGCACAGAGAGAGTGATTGCCCATTGGAATGTGCTGCCTGGGGAGGTGGTGTAGTCACCTTCATTGGAGGTGTTCAGGAGGAGACTTGATGGGGTGCTTGGTGCCATGGTTTAGTTGTTTAGGTGGTGTTGGATAATGGGTTGGACGCCATGATCTTGAAGGTCTCTTCCAACCTGGTTTATTCTATTCTATACCTGTGTGTACCTTTTAAATGCACAGCTCTGTATATAAACAGGGACATTCCTATACAAATGTAGGGACAGTGAACGGTTTTATACTGACTTTGCTGTTAAAGGCTGTGTCCTTTTTCTCGCTCTTTGACAACACAATTGCTCTCAAGTTTGTGGACGAATGTGTGGGTGTAAAATTTCCACAACTGGCATTTTTCCTCTCAGATATCTTATAAAAATCAATTGGGCTTGCTGTTTAAAATGTCAACCCCCAAACCACTACCTGTTGTATTGTTTCTTTCAGTGCCACTAAAATTATCATGCAATCTTGTATAAAATATATTGAAAACATCTGGTAGTCTGTCTCGTTGGAATTGCCTTTGGAAATAGTCTAGTAACTTTTGACAGCTTGGCTTTACAGGGATATTGATTTCACTGTGGCTTTATCATGGAAAACTGATGAATGGTCAAAAGCCAAAAGTGATGTAAAACCCAGTTTATAGTTTTTCTATGAAATGCATGTAATAAAATAAAGTAGGTTTATAAAACAGAGTAAGGTATGCCCTTGTGACAGCATTAGAGGTAAAATGGAATTTTGCAGCGTTTTTGTGTTGTGGATTATGTGGCCTAGGGACCCTAAAAAATAATTTCCAAGCTTGATAGAGATGGACAAAGAAAAGATCACACTTGTTAAAAAAAAAAAAAAAAACAAAACATACTTTGGTAATAATTATGTGATATTTGTGAGAAGATGAGCTTGCATGGAGTACTGCGTTGGAGGTTTCCAAGTGTTTCCTTTTGAAATAGGCTATTAATTCTGTACAGAAACCAATATGGGGAAAATATTGTTTCCTTAGTCCAGTAACAAGGAGAAGCAGAGAGAAGAAACACAAATAACTGAAGGGGCATGTAACATGGGAAACAGGAACTGCAATTTGGTTGGGGAAATATCTTTTCTGTAGAGCTGAAGAACTGAAAAGGAAGAATTAGAAACAACATTGGCCATTTGCAGAGCACTGGCCACAATAAAAGAAAGTAAGGAAAATACAGAAAGCTAAATTGATTTCTATCTGGAGGAAGTAATTACTTCACTGGTCAATTAAATATCAACACAATGAGAAGGTGTTGAAGTAGAAACACTTTGTGTCAGTTCTGCAGAACAGCGCATTGCTATGTGTATAAAATCCCCTGAGGGCTTGAGGTGCGTGTTAATGTACAGTCCAGTCGAGTCCTCTTCTGCAGGGAGGGGTTGAGAGGGAGACGGTGCAGGATTCTTTCTGTAGCTCACTAAGGCCTGAAAAAAAAAAATGTCTTAATAAAAGGGCTATTTTAATTATATAGAGCAAAAAGAGAAATAGAGATAGTGGGATGTTACATATCTTTCTGTGTTGAAAATGCTACATCTGTGTTGTGTTGGATCGACCCCGAAAGGTGTCCCACAACACATCTCACAGATCCTGCCTCTCTCTTTCAGACAGAGCAATTCCTTCCTGCTCAGTATTCCCTTTCATCAGCGCTCTATACCTGTCCCTTATTGCTTCTGATCTGCATTTGCATTAAACAGGACACTCATTAAATGAGTCTCTTGTTGAAGGCTGCCAGGGGAACTCAAGAGTTTGACTAGTGGAGCTATCTTTTATAACAGTATTGAGGAAGGCATAAACCATTTACAGACTTGAAGAACATTATTTTATTTTATTTTTTTAATTGGGAAAAAGGGTGTTGCCTCCCTCCAAGGAAGCAGTCAGTTTTCATCCTGGGAAGCATGACAAGTAGAGGTTTTTAAAAGGAAAAAGGAGCAGAGTATGGATTCTTTTGCAAACTCCTCTTTCCTTTTGTTTTTGACTCTCAGCAATCGCATGGCCACAGCCATCACGTGTTAAATAAGCATAGGTAATTGAAACTAACAAGTTAGTTTCAGGTTTGTTTGAGCTGTTTCAGGAATACAGAAGATGCCCTCTTGTTTGTATGGAATTGTGTTTTTAGGCTGAAGTCTAACAGAAAGGGGTACGGTAAAGGCTTTTTATCTCAACGTGTATACATTTTGTGTTACAAAATGAACAGAAGGCCCGTGGCGGAGGTGCCATATGCCATACTTGGACAAGCAAAGGGAAGTTAATTCACCTTAACTAACAGAGCTGAGATTCAGGATTCCCACACTCAGCTGTGAGAAGAATCTCACACTAGACTGTAAATGTATCCCTCTGCACATTACAAATTCAAACCCTTCTTTTAATTAATGTTGTTAAAATATCACTAGCATGAACTTGGTTTTCCTTTTTTTACATTGCTTCTGCCTTTCTGTTTTCCCTTAAGAAATGGTTGCTCATAATTCCAACACAGTACTGTTGAACTTCTGTAATCTGAGACATTTATGAACGCTGCAGTGTGAAAGCTGAAAAAAGGTTGATGTGAAACATTACAGCACATCACTTGCTGAGGGAACTTAATAGGATTGCTACTAGCAAGCGTGCTCTTAATGGCTTTTACAAATGATGGTTTATTGTATGAAACTGCTGTTATAAAAAGTAAGGAATTAAAGAGAATGCATTAGACATAAAGGAGAAACCAAAAAAATGAGCGAAGTTACAAGCCTGACAGGGGTTTCTTTTGCACATTTTAATTTTGTTAGTAGGATAAATAATTGCAAAGGTCTAAATTGTATAGAAGTTTGTGGCATAAAAAATATGACTAAAAAAATTAGAGTGCAACTTTTAAAACAGTTCTCAGTTGTACATTGAGTAATTAGTCAACTTGGCTTACTATGTAACTGATGCTAGTTGATGTTTTGCAAGCTATAGAGTTATAGTGAAGCTGTTCTCTGAAGACAAAACCAGGTAGGAGTGTGGTCAATGCAGGTGAGGTCTTGCTGAGCGAGGATCAGCAGCAATTCAGCATGGATGGGATGATGGTCCAAACCGACTGCTTTTGCTGTTACACGTAGCTAAGATGAATGACCCAGCTCTTCACATTACTGCCTGTTTCAGAGGGACAGACATTGCAGTTTCGATTCTGCAGCATGAGCCACCAGGGTTGGAGACGAGTAGAAAGCATACCTGGAGATGTCTTGATACTTTGTTTTAGTGTCAGTTCATTTTTTTCTCAGTTTGTGTGACAGGTCTATAGGATGGAGAAATTGTCTTTTTTTTAAAGCAGAAGCTAACCAAGCCTTATGGTGGAGGAGTGTGAAAAGTTAATAGCTCTAAGTTAGCATTACTATTACGTGACACAGTCATGATTATGGGGTCAACATTCCCTAGAGCAATTCTGTTTGGGCTTTTTGCTTCAGTCTTCTATTTATAAAGTAAAACAGATGTTTAATGAGCTATCCTGTTTTGAATGGTTATTGTTTCCATTAGCTGAGAACTGATGTCTTAAAATGTGTTGGGTTTTTTTAAACGAATTTGCATCTTTTAGTTCAGAACTTCAAGAACTTCTATCTGAGAAGCTGTGCAGTAACTAACAGTTTGAGGTGAAGATACTGGAAATGCCATTTCTAACTTGGAGCTAGTCGTGTATCGCTCTGCTCTCTTTTGCCAGCTAACATACATACATGCACACACAGATCTGTACATATATAGTAGTCACATAAAAACAGTGGAATAGAGCAGCTTATCTGAACAGATGTTATGCTTGACTGAATCATACAAACGACCTTTTAAGTGTATGCTGGGCTACCTCACTACAAGCTTACAACCACCACATGCTGCGTTACTCGTTCCTTTCTAATTCAAAGTCAGGCTGCTCTGCAGCACCAATAGATTTTAAGTTTATTCTTTTTTTTTTTTTAGGCTCATATTAAATAATGAATTTTCACAGTACATGCCATGAAATGAATTGGAAGATTTTGTGAGTGATTGGACTGCAAATCTGAAATGAGCCTCACTTTGTCACAGTTTCACTTCTTCCCACCAACTGTTCAAATGCCTAAGGTGCCAGAATGGATTAGGAAACCCTGTGAGAAAGGATGGCAGTTCTGCTGATGATAGTGAAAAGGCAACACTGTGTTTTTTCTGCTTTTAACTGAACACAGTGAGCACAGTGTGAAGCTTTACATTTTACAGTCTCAGCCTGGGCCATAAGAAGATTCTATTACAATGCATCAGTTACCTTTATGTTTATAATCAGAGCTAATGCTATAAAGTTATGTCCTGCAGGTATTTAACCCTGTTTTCAAGGATTTCTTTTTGTTACACCTTCAGAAATGAAATAACTGACTAGTACTCAAGGACAGGAAAAGGAAAAAAAAATGAAGTGGTAGTATGCCTTTAAAATTACATTTTCATGACTATCTGATAACTAGCAGTTTCACAATAATACAGTCATGTTTTAAAAATTCCTTCCTTTGTTAGTCATAAACTGAGTTTATGTTCCCAAAGATGTTGTAGGAAACAGCTGTCGTTACAGTCTAAGTGCGCAGCAGGAGGCAGCTGACAGTGGCTCTTTTAATCATGTAGTCCTGGGACATAATGCTTCAGTTAATAGCAGAAACTACCACTGACTTTGTTAGGGTTCCAGTTTGTCCCCAAAGTCTGTTTTCTTGAACTTTCATGGTTCTGAAAGAACTTTGATCAAACCAGCCTTTATCATAAACCTAGCAGCAGCTCCAGGGAAATGTTCCCCATGCTGTTGTTAATTTTCAAAGGTAACAAAGAGAAGTTTCAGTGTTGGTGGATTGGAGATAAACTGGTTAATCTTTCTATCCTAGCTGAAACTGAAGAATAACTGGCCTAAGCCCAGGAAAGCCACAGATCTTGCTGTTATGGGGAAGATATAGGTTTACATTAGCCTGACATACAACTCAGACCAACAGAAGGCCTTTCATTTTGTTGAACAGGATCATGATTATACAACTGCCCAAACAGGATGATTTTCCCTCCCCCTACCACCTTCCATGTGCTTCTGGTAGGTTTCAGATGAATCAGGTTTTGCCTGACAGGCTCTTTCCACAGATCTGGCTTAAATGCCTTTCTGTGAGTATTGGAGTAGACACGTCAGCCAAGAAAAATCACGGCAGCACAATGCATCTGAGTTTCTCCATAGCTGGGTCACTGTTCCATTTGGTTGGAGAACCTTTTCCCTTGTTAGTAAATCTAGCGCACACTGTGTGTGTTGATACAGCTTCATAGCTTCACTTCTCTTCAGCAAGGCTAATAGGTAATGTTTGTACATAAAGAGGTGAATCTGATGTATTGTTAGGTCCCTAAGTTACGAGTTGCTTAGTAGATCAGGTAGGAGGCATGAGAACAATAAAAGGGGTTGTGTGTGTGTGTGTGTGTATATATATATATTTTTTTTTTTTTTTTTAAGTGAAGATGATTTTCTTAGAGAGTAGAAATAGGATGTGTTACGTATTGCATGTGCTTCATATATATATATATATATATATATATGTAATTAATTTTTAAAATGAAACTGTCCTGGGTTAACACAGCCCACTCTCAGAAGTCCCACACACAGACAGGAAGGAAAGAAACACAAGAGATACAGGGTCGAGATAAAGAGTTTACTGGAAACGATCCCATGCTGAATGACCGTACCTTATTTCACAGAAAAGCACTGCAAAATGCAGAAGCAGCAGCAGAAGCCATTGATCTCCCCTCAACCCCTTATCTGCAGGCCCCCCAGCAGAAAAGCCCAACACCCCAAGCCCAGAAACTGGAAGCAACAACAAGAACAGGAAGCCTCTCTTGTTATGATCTGACCTTCAAGCCCCCTGACACTTTGCTTCAGCCAGCACTTTTATTCTGAAGCTGGCATGACATGGCATGATGCTGAATAACAGCAGCAGATTCAACTCAGCCCATGACAAAAATGTCGTGTTAGAGGGAAATAAATTGTAACAGAGCCAACAACTCAAGAGGTGAGGCTGTTGTCACACCATATCCCCAGGTCCAACCAGTACCAAGGCTGAAGATTTATTCCAACAAACATGCACACACACACTTACAAGCATTTATGTACACAATCACAGAATGTTAGGGGTTTGAAGGGAACTCCAGAGACAGAGTCCCAATACCCTTGCCAAAGCAGCATCACATAGGGCAGGCTGCACAGGAATGCATCCAGAAAGGTTTTAGGAGCCTGTAGAGATCATAGATTGATACTTGGAGCGCTTAAATGATGATGGGCAGCACAAAGAGCCACGTTCTGCTCCACAGTTTGGATTAGTAGTATGGAATTTCACCAGTGAGAATGTGTGTGTGTACAAGTCAGATTCTTCAAGCAGCTGGACTCAGACACATAATCACATGAAGGTCTCTTCCAGCGTAGTCTGGATATTAATGATCTCTGTCCCACATACATCATCCCAAGAGAGGTGACTTTATACTGTCTTTTGTGGGAAGCATCGTAACTTACCTGGTAGTGCTGTCATCCTGTTTGCCTAATTACCAGACAAAGCACTGATTAGGCTTTAGCTCAAACAAATAGATTTTTATGTTGCCCGAAATACATAGATCAAAAATTAAAGCAGAGAGCTCTTTTGAACAAAGAACTAATAATGATTAAGAGCTCCTTCTTTTTTTTTTTTTTTTATACCTTTGTACCTTTCGATTGATTGCCGGAGTGCCTGTTGTGATGGATTCAGTCAATAATTCAGAAAATGACAAAACAATACATTAAAGAAAGGATGAGAGCCAGCACGACAACAAAACGATACAAATGATCCTGACGATAACATTTCAAGCTTTCAGGCTCCAACACCTTTCCATGTTTTTCCTTATCTTCCCCAAAACCTCAGCATTGCAAGCATATGAATTGGTATCAGTTTTTTTGGCTAAATCATTCAAGAATATAAGAACACAAAATAAAAAGGGGAAGGGGAAATGATGCAGAACTGTGTCCGGTTCTGGGCCCCTCAGTTTAGGAAAGATGTTGACTTGCTGGAATGTGTCCAGAGAAGGGCAACAAAGTTGGTGAGGGGTTTGGAACACAAGCCCTATGAAGAGGGGCTGAGGGAGCTGGGGCTGCTTAGCCTGGAGAAGAGGAGGCTCAGGGGAGACCTTATTGCTGTCTACAACTACCTGAAGGGAGGTTGTAGCCAGGTGGGGGTTGGTCTCTTCTCCCAGGCAGCCAGCACCAGAACAAGAGAGCACAGTCTCAGGCTGCGCCAGGGCAGGTTTAGGCTGGATGTTAGGAAGAAGTTCTATACAGAGAGTGATTGCCCATTGGAATGGGCTGCCTGTGGAGGTGGTGGAGGCACCTTCAATGGAGGTGTTCAGGAGGAGACCTGATAGGGTGCTTGGTTGCATGGTTTAGTTGATTAGGTGGTGTTGGATAATGGGTTGGACGTGATGATCTTGAAGGCCTTCTGTTCTGTTCTAGTGGCAGGAGAGGGTGGAATAGACACAAACACATGAAGTGCCTGTAAACACTTTTGTTCTATGTGCTGAAAGGGATTGTAAGGTATCTCTTCGGCTATATCATAACCTTTCACCATGGCTGTAATTCTGCGTGTTATATGACTTTCTCAAGGAATAAAGAATGCTTTAGTTCACAACATACACAAATACTGCAAAGCGTCTAATGAGCATTCATTTTGTTAAACTGTAGTTGCTTAACTTTTGAATGTGTTACTTGTATCATTCAGTAGTTTATTGTCATTGTTTTTTGCTTACTCATATGACTCCAAAGCCAAGATTTCCTAGCCTTGTGATAAAGACCCCTTGTAATACATCCTGAAAAATTCACAATTAAAATATGATCTCAATTTAATTTTAAAGACACTTGAAGGAAGGAAATACAAGGAAACAGTCAAGCATTATAGTACCTAACACTGATTCAGGTTACCATTGTCAGCTTTTGGAAAGCACCACAACTAAGTGAAGCAAAGATAGAGTGAGTTGGGAGGAAATAAAACAGCCCAGCATGCAAGAAGAGCAAAAAAAAATACATGTCTGAAAATGTTAGAGGGTGGGAAACTGACACTTCATTAAATGCATGGAAAGAGATAGGACTGTCTGAGAGGATAGGGAAGATGTAAAAAGATGGCTGAAATGGTCTAACCAAGAATGTCACCAAATTGTTTGTAGCAGCAGCCTAGAAGGTTGTGAATAATGACAAATAGCCAAAGTGGAAGAAAATGTTACTCTTAAATGGTGTGATGATGTGTTAGGTGAGAGCTTCAGGTCCTCTGAATTAAGTGCTAGATCTTAGCAATGTTACATGGAAAAAAATCTGGAAGTTTTGTCAGGAGTTCAAGGTGTTAAATTTATGGCAGGCTGAAAAAGCAGGGCCTTGGAAGCTAATGGGCAGTAGGAAAAGTAAAGTTCTGTTTTGAACTTGAAGCAATTGTTAGATATTCATGAAGGAGATTTGACACAGACAAGTTAGGATTTAGTTCAAATATATGAATTAGAGAGATGACCCTATGAGTCACACAAAAACATCTTAGTGGCTGATAAATGACCAAAGATTAGAGGTGAGGAAAAAGAGTGAAAAAGCAAGGACAGACACCTCTTACAGCACCTAAAAAAGCTGACGGTAGACAAGATGATGACATAGATAATGAGGAAGGGTAATTATGTGAGGAATTATGATCAGCTGTCTGGCTGATGTTATGGAAAGTGGTTTACAGATGAGATGAATATGAACGTAAGTACCGGCTTTTAGCCCTGGCTTAGAAAACATTCATTAGAAGGCTTTGCCAACTACATCTCCTTAAACAGATGGATCGCGTGGGAGAACAGTAGAGGAGCTGTGAAAGGGAGAGTCCATGGTATGGTTGTAAACACTACATTCAGCAACTTTAAAGAGGTTAGCCTACATAGAATGCAGCAAGCAGAATTTTTGATCTTTGTCTTAAGATGGGAGAAATCAGAGTAAAGCAGAGAGGGATTATGGAGAAGTTGCAAGAAAGGAAACTACTGTCAAAAAGTGGAAGGAGGATAATCTTGCAAGAGACAACTGAGGCCTGAAGTCTTTTAAGGAGGAAAAGGTCTTTTTTGAAATGAGGGGGACAGGGGTTGTTTGAAGCAGGACTAACAGCTTAGGCACCAAACCATGATATGAAACCCCTGATAAATATCCCTGTGAAGTGCATTGTGCTGCAATACAATAATACAATACAATACACCAGGTTGGAAGAGACCTTCAAGATCATCGCGTCCAACCCATCAAACAATCCAACCCACCCAACAACTAGACCATACAGCCAAGCACCGCATCAAGTCTTCTCCTGAACACCTCTAGTGAAGGTGACTCCACCACCTCCACGGGTAGCCGATTCCAATGGGCAATCACTCTCTCCGTGTAGAACTTCTTCCTGACATCCAGCCTAAACCTGCCCTGGCGCAGCCTGAGACTGTGTCCTCTTGTTCTGGTGCTGGCTGCCTGGGAGAAGAGGCCAACCTCTGCCTGTCTACAACCTCCCTTCAGGTAGTTGTAGAGAGCAAGTCAAAGTCAACCAAGGCAGGTGAGTGCTAATCTGCGTATTTCCTGGTGTTGCATTAGCAAGGATGGAAAGTAAAAATTCTCAGCTGTGTAAGAAGGCCTTACCTAAACATGGTAAATAAATGTGCTGTGTAAGAAGGCCTTACCTAAACATGGTAAATAAATGTGCTGTGTAAGAAGGCCTTACCTAAACATGGTAAATAAATGTGCTGCTTCAAAATACTATTTTATTTTTTTTTTTAAATTGAGTGAATTCAGGCTTTCCCAAATAAAGACAAATTATCTAGGTTGTATGATTATAGGGGGGCGGAAATATCTCTGGTTGCATGAGACAGGCTTACAGGTAAGGCTGAGAATGGCTTAGTGCAGCCAAGATTTCTGACTAGTGTGTCAAAACAAAAAGGGCTGGAGAGTTTCACAAAATGACAGTCAACAGTAAATTCTCATTTTTTAAATGGAATTAAATGAAACATTAGAATACAAATAAACAGTAGCACAAAGCCTGTTACCTTTAGTAGTCTGTGATGTGTCTTGCTTAACTGGATACTTTCACGTGTGAAAGAGAAGACTATTAATTTTCCTAATGAGGCATTCTAGAGCAGTGTTACTTTATATAATGCTAATCTTATTCTCCTAGTTTTCCTTCATTTGCTTTTAATAATAACTATAAAATAATGCAGCCTGCAGGTGTAACCCAATCTGAGCCTTCAGGCTATTCCAATCACACAGTTAGTATGTAATTATTCTAAAGAGGCAAGTTATTGTTATACCTGATTGTAGTTGGAGGAGAAGATAATTGAATTGGAGCAAAATAAGAGTTCACAGACAAGTCTTGTATTTCTCAGTACTTTTGCTATTTTGATCACATTTCACTTCACTGTGTTAACAATGGTTTTTTATGATTCATTTATTTTCTAACAATTAAATTTACTGACCACATATCTTAGTTTGAGACAAATGTTCATTCTTTTCCTCTATGCTAACCTACTGAAATAGGCATATCAATGACCTAAACATAGTTGCTGGAAGTCCTTGACAGGCTATGACTATTTTATGCTGTTTTTCCCCTAGAATCATAGAATCGACAAGGTTGGAAAAGACCTCAAAGATCATCAAGTCCAACCTGTCACCCAAGACCTCATGACTACTAGACCATGGCACCAAGTGCCACGTCCAATCCCCTCTTGAACACCTGAAGTGTTCCTTACAGTTCTTGGGAATTTTTAGGGAATAATTATCCTCCTTGAGAGTGAACAACTTTCACACTAGCAGTAACTTAGTAAAATGAAACCAGAAGTGCTAAGCAAAGTGTAAGGCAGTATCCTAGAATTCAGATTACTCATATCATGTTGGTTAGTTGCCTTTGCTTGTATGTTGTGTACCGTTGTATTGTAAAACACCTTATTGTCTTGCAGACAGTATATTGCATACCACAAGTTGTGGAGAAGACAGAACACTGAAAGGAAGCATGTTCTCATGTGGTACAAGGTCTAGATTGAGACAAAGCAGTTTAATTCTGTAATAATGACAGACAAATATAAGTCCTGTTGTCTCCATCTTCTTGTAGCATCTCTTTGTCATCTCTTGCAAGAGGCAAGAAATAATTCAGTCCTTTTTGTGCCATCCCTGATTCTGCTAATATTTTTTTATCCCAAACAAAAGGTTAAGAACGTTGAGAAAATGAAGGTGTAACAGGCATGAAGTAAATGAGAACCAAAAAAGCTCAGTGCTAGCAAGTTCAGCTGAATATTTTCACATCCAGAAAAGGGCAACAAAGCTGGTGAGGGGTTTGGAGCACAAGCTCTATGAGGAGAGGCTGAGGGAGCTGGGGTTGCTTAGCCTGGAGAAAAGGAGGCTCAGGGGAGACCTTATTGCTATCTACAACTACCTGAAGGGAGGTTGTTAGCCGGGTGGGGGTTGGTCTCTTCTCCCAGGCAGCCAGCACCAGAACAAGAGGACACAGTCTCAAGCTGTGCCAGGGGAGGTTTAGGCTAGATGCTGGGAAGAAGTTCTTCATAGAAAGAGAGATTGGCCATTGGAATAGGCTGCCCAGGGAGGCAGGTGAGTCACCATCACTGGAAGTGTTTAGGAGTAGCCTGGATGGGGTGCTTGGTGCCATGGTTTAGTTGATTAGATGGTGTTGGATGATAGGTTGGACTTGATGATCTCAAAGGTCTTTTCCAACCTGCTCTGGTCTATTCTAATTCTATTCTATAATTCTGCCTTTCTTACTGCTAGTATTATTAGTCCTTTTTCCGCTCCTGATCTTAGTAGAAAGTGCAGTAAGGAATAAAGTTAGAGGAAACATTGTTAAATATGATATAAAGGTGAAGTATCAGAACACTGGGGGTTGCTTTTTTTTATGGAAGATTATGACTCTCAAAGCTATTAGTGCTGCTTGAAATGATAGATAAGGGAGATCCATGTTGATATCATCTCTGCAGGTTTCTGAAAGACATTTAATTGAAGTCCCTCATGAAAGGTTCCACAAAAAAATATGCTTCTCTGTGACAAAGTAAGAGGTCCTTGCATTGACAGAAATAGTGGCTTGAGATGAAAGGTAGAAAATCTAAAACCAGGAATGGTTGAAGGAGAAGAGATGTCAAAGAAGTTTCCTTTAAATGGAAGAGTTATCTCAGTTAGGACTCTAGTCATTATGAAATGACTACCAGGGAGTGAGGGGGAGGCAGATGGAATGAAGCTGTTATGCTAAAAGTAACATTAAAAAAAAAAAAAAAAAAAAAAAAAACAACAAACCAAAAACACCAATGCAGACTAATTATTTTTGATCTGAAGCTATCTACTGTAGTAATTTACCTGCCCAGCCTGCGATAAGAGCTCTCTTGAATTAGTAGTAACCTAATTATCACTATTAAGCAGGTGTATCCAGTGTGCTTTTACTTGTGTTGGATTCTTTGCTGTTTGCAAATCTTCACAGCAACCAGAACTGAAATGTAAAAAAATATAGAAAACAATTAGTTATGCCTAGAAAAATGCCAGAAAAAGGGGCAGTAGGAATAATTGTTTGCAGTGCAGAGTCAGCAACTTTTGCAAACTTTTAAAATAAGACTATGGAAGATGAAACAGAAAAGCTTACTTCAGCTTTTGAGAAAGATGTAAGCAATTCTAAACCGTACTTTTTCTCCAGGGAGGGTTTGAATCTATTTCTTATGAATTAAAGTATAATAAGAGCATTAGCTGGGTGATAAATACATTTTTCCTAAGAATTTCTTAATTTCTAGTATGCTTAATTGTATATCTCTGGGGTGTGAGGTTAAGGCAGTATATCTGCTTGTTGGAAATACACACCATTTCCTTTCTTCAGCAGTTTGTTGTTTTTTGGGGGTGTGTGTTGGGTTTTTTGTAGATAAGTTGATTGTTTGTTTTTCATTCTATCCTCCAAAATGTTGAGAAATTGAGCTGCTCGTAAATAACAGTGTAGAGTGTACAAGTAAGAACTTACTCAAGCACTCTGAATGAAGAAACACAATCTGCTTCAAACTAGAAAAGAACAGATTTAGATTGGATGTTAGGAACAGGCTCTTTATTATGAGGGTGATGGAATACTGGAACAGGATTTATAGAGCATTTAATATGTTCTTTCGTTGATATTTCTAAGTTGTCAGTTCCACAGTTACACATCAGGGACTTGGCTCATATATTTGCTTATAAATAAAAACATGCTATTACTTCACTTAAAAGTGAAGCACAACCTAATTTCAGAACTGTTCTTAAATCCTTCTACAAAAAATTGATAGCTTCATCGTCGCATCTCCGAAGACAAAACGGAATTGTAGCGATTCCGTAACAGGAAGATTCGTGGAGTGGTTTGGGTTGGAAGGGGTCTTAAAGATGATCTAGTTCCAAACCCCTGCAATGGGCAGGGACATCTTCCACTAGCCCAGGTTGCTCAAGGCCTCATGCAACCTGACCTGGAACACCTCCAGGGAGGGGGCATTCATACCTCCCTGGGCAACCTGTTCCAGTGTCTCACCACCACCCTCCCTGTAATGAATTTCTTCCTAATCTCCACTCTACCCTCCTTAAAGCTGTTCCCTCTTGTCCTGTCATTTCAAGCTCCTGTAAAAAGTCCCTCCCTGGCTTTGTTGTAGCCCCATTCAGCTGCTGGAAGCCCTCTCTAAGGTCTCTCTGGAGCCTTCTCTTCTCTAGGCTGAAAAACCCCAACTTTCTCAGCCTGTCCCTGCAAGGAAGATGCTCTAGCCCTCTGATCGTAGGTGAGAAATGTTACTTTGAACTCTGTGTCTGTAAAGGAGCTTCCTCATTATAGTTCCTTTCCAATCCTAATTTCCCTCTCCAGCAAGGCACAAGGGTCATTTGGACATATGGAAAGCCTGAACTTAATCGTTCCAATTCTATTCCTCCATTCCAAGTCCTCACAGTGCTGTGTGCTCTTTAGCACTTGTGTGCATTAGGTAGTATATTTAGTGTTTCCCGTTTCAATTCCATTGATGCCTGTTTGGCTGCAGCCCAGAGCTGTGGGCACACAGTATGGAATTGCCATAAATCAGCCTGTGCTGACTGTAAATGCTATGCTGCTGCAGCTGCTAGCATGCTTGCATGAAGGTTTCGGAGCACTCGTGGAGCAGTACCGCCCATTCCCAGCAAACCTCCCAGGGACTAAATTAATGTATCTCATATTGTATTGATTGTAGCCAATAAGTGCCTAAATGATCTGATGCGAGGCAGAGGGATTATGAAGGGAAGAGAGAAGAGGCAGCTTGAAAGAAATATGCGGTTTAATTACAGGATGAATTTCGCCAATCTACCTCCCCTAGGAATTTAACCAATAGGCCTAAGTGCACTTAGCTGTTCTTGACATCTGTTGAAATGATATCTGCCCATGATGGGAATTGGTCTAAGGGTATTGTCAGGATCAGTGAGCCACAGGAAACTGCTTTTCTGTCTGCAAAAATTAGATGAAAGAAAAGCCTACTTTAGCAGTTTTGGGTTAAGCTGTGATGCTTATGATTTCCACCACAGAATTCTGCTTTCTCATTTAATGACACTAACTCTGTATTGGGAAAGATGTTAAGTAAATATTAAGAAGGTTTTGAAATATAAGCAATGAAATATAAATATAAGCCGGAACCAAAAACTGTTTGTGGTGCTGCTGCTGTTGGAAGCTTGATGTATGCCTTTCAAGAGAAACATCCAGGTTTATACCTTTTTTTATGATGTGTTATGATATGTTATGAAACTCTGAATCTCTTAGGTAAACAATGGAGACAGCATAAAACCCAGGGAACATAGAAGCTGGAGCTTCAGCTTAAATTCCATGGGAAGACAAGCATGGTGAAGACTTATGTTGTGTATTTGCTCATTTTGATTACATCTATAATTCAGAAGGAAGTATAGATTACTTAATGCTTTCTACTGCATTTTATAGTATTTATACTATACCTCTGCAAAACCAAACCTGGCAATTCCTTCAAAGTCCTAAGAGACAGAAGTTTCTTTGCATTATTTGAAAGCTGTGTTTTCCTGTGCTTGGAGCATTTATGTGTATTACCTCATAAATTACTTGTAGGTTGTTTCCCTTGGAAAGGTGATAACCGTTTATTTCAGGCAGTAGAAGCAGAAGGTGAGAGAGTGTGTCCTCTGAGCTAGGCTCTGTGTGTGTGTTACTGCCTGCGTGTCCCTGCTTCCTGACTGTGCAAGGACTCTGAAAATCCCCACAGGATTAGGCCTTGGGGTTTGTGTTTCCTTTCTATATCATAAAAATTATTCTGTCTTCAGTATTCATTTTCTGTAATGTGGGCGGTTGAAAATTCCCCCCAACATCGTTGGCAGCCCAGCTCAGTTGGAAGCAAATGAAAGCTGTATTTACAAGCAGACCTACAATCTGCAATGAAATGCAATGAATATGCACAAAATATACAATACTTAACAATATTTACAGGTATATGCAATTAAAAAACAGTACAAGGACCCCCCTGGCCAAAGACCAGGGGAAGCGAATAGCTTCTCCCTCCCTGCAGTCCCACCTCCTCCCCCAACCCTGTACATAAAAGGGACAAGAGAAAGGGTGTTAGAACCATTGAATCAGTAAGGTTGGAAAAGACTTCAAATATCTTCAAGTCCAACCTGTCACCGAAGACCTCATGACTACTAGACCATGGCACCAAGTGCCACGTCCAGTCCCCTCTTGAACACCTCCAGAGATGGTGACTCCAACACCTCTCTGGGTAGCCCATTCCACTGGCTAACGACTCTCTTTGTGAAGAACTTTCTCCTTACCTCGAATCTAAACTTCCCCTGGTGCAGCTTGAGACTGTGTCCTCTTGTTCAGGTGCTGGTTGCCTGAGAGAAGAGACCAACCCCCTCCTGGCTACAACCTCCCTTCAGGTAGTTGTAGAGAGCAATAACATCTCCCCTGAGCCTCCTCTTCAACCAGGCTAAAAAACCCCAGCTCCCTCAGCCTCTCCTCACAGGGCTTGTGCTCAAGGCCTCTCCCCAGCCTTGTTGCCCTTCTCTGGACACGTTCAAGAGTCTCAATGCCCTTCTTAAATTGAGGGGCCCAGAACTGAACACAGTACTCAAGGTGTGGCCTAACCAGTGCAGAGTACAGGGGCACAGTGACTTCCCTGCTCCTGCTGGCCACACTATTCTTGATGGAGGCCAGTTAGACTTAGCCAAAACAATGCAGCCAAGGTCAAGTGGAAGCAAGTTAGTATCTCCCAGAGCGAAGAGGCGAGGAGAATAGAGAAATTACTTACATGGCTATCTTATCTTAAGTCTGTTAGTTTCCAATGGGATTGTTAAGAACCATCAGTATTTTCCGGTTTACGCCTAATAATGATTTGTTTACATTTTACTAGTTTCTGTTGAAGGTCTGTGGAAAATTTTTAAAGGCATAGCCTAAAACTACCACATGTGTTTTCCACAGACAATTTGAAAGCAAAAAGATGTGCTCGATTTATTCCACTGTAAAAGACAAACTTGGATTTATAGCTATAGGAAAATGTTGCTTGCTTCCAGATTTTCTTTGTGTAACCCTGCAATGTTTTCTTGGTAAGGACTGTGTTAATTCCTGATGCACTCTGATGTTTTACTGATGTCTCAAAGACTACAATGGTGTTAAAGGGGAAAGCATGTGACAGAAGTGATAAATCACAGCATAGCTAAATATTTAGTATATTGTGTTTGGTGTGTTGTTTTCTTTTTATTTTTCCTTGTTATATTCTAGCACCTGTGCATGCATATGCATCTAGAGAAGTGATACACAGACATGCAGAGAGGAAAGCACACATTTCAGCATTTGCCCTGGTTTTTAAAGACTCCCTCACACCCAGTGGTCCAGAGAAGGGCAACAAAGCTGGTGAGGGGTTTGGAGCACAAGCCCTATGAGGAGAGGCTGAGGGAGCTGGGGTTGCTTAGCCTGGGGAAGAGGAGGCTCAGGGGAGACCTCATTGCTCTCTACAACTACCTGAAGGGTGGTTGTAGCCAGGTGGGGGTTGGTCTCTTCTCCCAGGCAGCCAGCACCAGAACAAGAGGACACAGTCTCAGTCTGCACCAGGGGAGGTCTAGGCTGGATGTTAAGAAGTTATTGATAGAGAGATTGGCCATGGGAATGGGCTGCCTGGGGGGTGGT
Organism: Picus viridis; assembly: GCA_033816785.1. Classification (NCBI taxonomy): domain Eukaryota; kingdom Metazoa; phylum Chordata; class Aves; order Piciformes; family Picidae; genus Picus; species Picus viridis. The sequence continues at coordinate 3,996,987 of CM066594.1, forward strand.
GGCATCACTATCACTGGAGGTGTTTAGGTAGAGCCTGGATGAGGCACTTGGTGCCATGGTTTAGTTGATTAGATGTTATTGTGTGATAGGTTGGACTTGATCTCAAAGGTCTTTTCCAACCTGGTCTATCCTATCCTATCCTATCCTATCCTATCCTATCCTATCCTATCCTATCCTATCCTATCCTATCCTATCCTATCCTATCCTATCCTATCCTATCCTATCCTATCCTATCCTATCCTATCCTATCCTATCCTATCCTATCCTATCCTATCCTATCCTATCCTATCCTATCCTATCCTATCCTATCCTACCTCTGACTGCTCTCCCTGAGATTTGTGGCCCACTTTTCACTTGTACTTGCAGCTACACATCTGTGCTGTGCCAATAGTTGTATGGAGCAATTCCTTTTGAAAGGAATTAGTTAAACAAACCAGAACAATCTGTTTGAAACTCTAATGAGAATACACTAGAACTACACCAGTGTCAAACCCAAAGCATTTTAGTATAAATTGTGCTCCACAGAGACTTCTGTAATTTGTTGAATCTATAGAAAGGCAAACAGCTGGTTCCCTATATATATAAGAAACTGGGAGAAAGGTAGCTTGCTTTTTATTTCTTTACCAGCTGAGATGTTTTCCTCCAGCAGTGGACTTTTTGCTAACACTAAATACAATTTTTAATATTTCAATCACAGGATTTGGGATTGCTCTCCCATGTCCTGTGAATTATAGTGTAATGTAAATTAGAAAATTAGAAGGGCCTACGTTGGAAGGGACCTCAGAGATAATCTACCCCAACCTCCCCACCATAGGCAGGGACACCTCTCAACTAGACTTGACTGCTGAAGGCCTCATCCAGCCTGGCCTTGAACACCCCCAGGGAGGAGGCATCTACAACCTCTCTGGGCAGCCTATTCCAGAGTCTCTCCACCCTTGTACTGAAGAACTTCTTGCTAACATCCAGTTTAACCCCGCTCTCCCTCAGCTTCAAACCATTCCCCCTTGTCCTAGTGCTAGACACCCTTATAAAGAGTTTCTGTCCAGCCTTCCTGTAGGATCCCTTCACAGTATCACAGTATCGCTAAGGTTGGAAGAGACCTCGAAGATCATCGAGTCCAACCTGTCACCACAGACCCCACGACCCCACCAAGTGCCACATCCAGTCCCCTCTTGAACACCTCCAGGGACGGTGACTCCACCACCTCCCTGGGCAGCACATTCCAATGGCGAATCACTCTCTCGGTGAAGAACTTTTTCCTCACCTCGAGCCTAAACTTCCCCTGTTGCAGCTTGAGACTGTGTCCCCTTGTTCTGGTGCTGGTTGCTAGGGAGAAGAGGCCAAGATACTGGATACAGGTACTGGAAGGCAGATATGGGAAGCTTTTCTTTCCAAGCACAGTCTTTACTTGATTTTTGAGAATATCTCTGGTGTCTCATTTTTCAGTTCCTTGAAATTGAAAAAGTAACACAACTTTGTGTGCATAGTGTAACCCTTCTGGAAATAGACTTAAATACAATGTTTATTTGTTTCCCTTTCCAGCTACAAATACTGTAGGGTTTTAAAGGGAAATCAATTAGGTGGTTGGGTTTGTTTTTGTTTTTCTTGAGTGATTACTCAATGTATTAAATTGTTATGTATGTATAATTATGAGGATTTTTTCCACTTATGGCTATCTAGCACAGTGTGGCATATCTCAAGCAACTTCAAAACAGTTGTGATGTAATATATGCTCATCTAGGCTAAAATGATGAGTTCCTTCAAGTCTTGCACCCATAATTAGGTATCTAAATATAATGGCCTGATTTTTGAAAGATGTGAGCCCTTTTAGGCACTGTGACTTGCTCAGATTTGCTGTGCTCTGCATTTCCACAAACCAGGCCATATATGTCGGTAGCCTAAATATAGATTCATGAACTAATTTAAGACTTAAATAGACTTTAAATTACTCGGCATGTTTCTCAGTTCATGTTATTCTTAAAGGAGAAAACAGTGCTTCCTGGCAGCACTCCTTGTCTGATAGGCGCAGTAACAAAGCACTCGCACTGCAGTGGGAAAGGGTTGCTCCTTGTTTTGAAAGGTACTTTTGAAAGCTGTGTAACAGCTCCATGTTTTATTGTATTATCCCAGTTTAAGGCACAAGCTCTGTCTTTTATATTCCAAATTTACTAGAACCATCATGGAAAATTGTTTAGGTAGAGTACTTTCAGTAGAACTGAATTATGTATGGGTAATGTACAATGCCTGGTCTCTCCAAAGCCTGTATGCTTAAGGAAATACATTACTTGCTTTGAATAAAACATATTTCATATTTAACAGAGCATTTACAACTGTCAGACAGTGTGTTTCCTTTTCTTCTTTTAAAGGCAGTATTTTCAAGGCATAACATAAAACTGTACCAGGACCTGTCTTGCTTATCTAATTGGAAGAAATCTTAATTATTTCAGTTGTTGATGTTTTTTTTTTCCTATACATTTAGATTCCTCAGGACAAAAAAATGGTACCTCAAAATCTGGTAGCACCGCAACAAAATCACAGTGTAATTGTCGTTGCTAATACCTGTAATTGTCACCAGTATTGGCACTGGCAACTGGATGAGACAGAGTGATGAAAAAAAGCAATTATTCTCCATCTAATGAGGGCATTCTGTGTAGTGTGCAAACCAGTCCTGAAAACTCAAACTATATTCCAAATATATTCATTACAATTCTGTATGCTGTGTCCCAGTGTCAGTTTGTTTGTATTCTTATATTTAAATTTAGCATCTTTTCTTAAGTGAGTCTTCTCATAATGTACATCAGGCTAGGATGGAGATGAATGAAAATGCAACTATAATAGTGTGCTGGCTTCCTGGTGGATTGCTTCTTGCAAGTTTTGGGTTGTTTCTTGTTTTTATTGTTCAAATACACATTTGAATTTATTATTTATTTTATATTAAAAAATCTGGGTACATTCTGTAGAAGCCAAAATGAAAGAAACTTGGAGACTTGATAGGGTGCTTGGTTGCATGGTTTAGTTGATTAGGTGATGTTGGATGATAGGTTGGACACAATGATCTTGAAGGTCTCTTCCAACCTGGTTTATTCTATTCTATATTTTAAAAAATACATCAGAAGTGGTACAGCTTTGTACTGTTGTGTATGGACTGGGTTTATTAGAACAGGAATAATTAGGCTTTCTAGTAGTTTGGGCTGGGTGCCCCCTTCTATGGCCCCATAAGACCCCTGGTGTCTGGAGGGTCCAGCCCAGTGGGTGGACACAGGAAGCTGCATATTTCATCCCATACTGTCCTGCTCCCTATAAACCCACCAGCAATGCCTTACACTTTCTCTTTCTTCTCTCACTGCTATCGTGGGAGATGCTCCCTATCTGGTAAAGGGGGGAGTCATCTCGAGGTCTCTTGGGGCCTGGCCAGGCCTAATGCCTGGAGGAGAAGGGTGAAGGGCAGTTTCAGATCTGGCCAGCTGAGATTAGCCTAATAGCCTAATTGTTGGGGGGTGGGGGTAGAAAGGAGAGCAGAAAGGAGCCCTGGGGGTTTTGGAGTACCCTCAGGTGGTGGAAAAGGGGAGTGTCGGGTTGCTTCTGGGTATGCTTTGGCATCTCCTTTTGTCACTGTGCTTGTGGTTCTCTGTAAAACATGCTCTGCTTTTTTTCATTTAAACTTTCCACCACTTCTGTAATCCCTTTGTCTGAGTCTCATTTTTTCCTGCCCTGGTGGGAGGCAAGGAAGGATCGGTCTTCCAACCCACCACAGGCTTGTGCCCTAGAGTAACAGAAGAGTGGTGTTAAGCAAGTGTTGTGGCTCACTGTTTCTTCTGAAGTCCCATTGTTTCCTTTCCTCCCTTTGTGGAGAGAGAGTGTCCTGCATATTATCTTTTGAAAGGAAAATATGTCTTAAAAAATGATTAGAAGTATACCAGTGTTAGTAAAATCATAACACATTTTCCCATTTCATGATCTTGCTGACCTTGCATACCTAAACAAGGAATGAAAATAGCTGCAGTCCTCAGAAATCTCTGCATTTCTTCCAAAGCTCAGTGTTTGAAATGCAGAGTTCAGCTATCAGATTGGTTGTTACTGAGCCAGCCAAGAGTGCAATTGAGAGAGAGGGAAAAAAAATCTTTCCAATGATGAATTTAGTTGCTTTCTTGCTCCCTTCTTTTCCATGTGACATGAGTAATTCATAAACACTTTGAGGTTTAGGCAGCAAGGTGGGAGCAGAAGTATCTTAAAAAAAAACCCAAACAACCCAAGAAAATCTGTAGCCAGAATGACAAATCCTTAAGCACAGGTATAAAACATACAGATCAGTAGCACAGAGCCATAAGAATATATTGACTGTGGCCCAAACTCATCAGAAGATTGATCAATCCAGCTGACTTGCATTAATTGTGAAATAGAAAGAACGATGCGATCAATGATAGGCATGAAAGTGCAGCGGTAATGATGCCACATCTAGCTAATCCAATAATGGAGAGCCTGATGTATAGCATATTGGAATTCCACTGTTCAGGCCCTTGTCACAATAAAGTATATCCTGCAATTATGGGGAAAAATTGAGCAGGCAGCAGTTGAGCCAGCCTAATCGGCCAGTGCCACAGGAGTTTTCCTGATTAAACACTGCGTTAAGTGGCACTCAAACACAGCGACTTGTCTGCCTTGTAAAAGATAATCCTTAAATTAATGTGAAACTTTGTATTTTAATCAAAGCAAACTATGAATGTTAAGATGTCTGCAAGATATCTAGCTAACTGTGAACGGTTTAACCAGTTGAGAGACTGGTCCCTCACTGGTGGCTCCAAGGAGAAAGGAACATATGCCGAATTGAGGGCCACCAGTTTCCCGTGATGAAAATCAATTACACTTCACACAGACTTATAGACCTGATGGGAAAAATAATATACTTAACAGACCCTGAGAGAATTCACATTTATTTACCTTCTGTAAATGTTTGCCTACAGTCACTAATTTTTGCCTGCTGGGTGTTAAGTGACGGTTGGGGGAAGAATAGATTTATGGAAAATAGGAGTACAGCCTGCCCTGCAGCTACAGTTAGGAATCAGTGGTCACCTGCCCATTATAAAAACAACCACATCCATTCCAAAATACAGCATTTGTCACATCAGTAAGAACTGAAAGATTTAAATCCTTAAAGTAATGACTTCTCTACTATTACTTTATTAATAATACTTGGTTTTAGTATGAAGTTTACCTTCTGAGTCTGCTTATTGCCATTTTGACCCTTGACTTGACGCAGCTTGGTGTGGAGAACGCTACAGGCCTGCACTGGCCAAGTAGGAGTAGCTCGAGAGGTTCTTTCAGAAGAAACACATGATCCTCAGTCCTGCCCACTGCTTGGGCCTGAATGATATGGGGAACAAGGTTCTTTCTGCTGTGCTGGGAGGGGAGTGTTCAGAGGAGCAGTGCAGCTATGACTCTCTTTCACTCATCCCCTCTCAGCAGTGTTTCTCAACTATTACTTCTCTATGGGAAGATAAATGACTGATTTCAGAGCTGCTCAACAATCAGGGAGTACAAGGACTGTTGTTTATGTGTGGGTTTGAGCAATTACAGGAAGGGAAATGGATGGCTGCCTAACCACAGGGGAAGCACCTAAACCCATCTGTAGATCATTCTGCTTTGCCTTCTGGAATTCATTGACTGCTTTAATTCCAGCACTGGATGGGTGTTTTTATGTTTCAACTGTATAAATTTACTGCTTGCCAAACACAAATGTTTATTTATGCATTGGACTGAGGTTTTGACACTACATAGTTCTTGAAACTAAATAGAACCTGGCTCTATTTCATAGTGTGCATGTAGAAAGGCAGAGAAGCTTGGGGACAATTATTTAAGCAAACTGCAAACAAACAAAAGTATTCCAATTCCTGTGTGTTAAAGCATGCTGCTTGCAACTCCTAGGACAGGTGAGGAGCTCTTGCTTAAGCATCTTCAACTCTGGAGCAGTCTGCTCCAGAAGCTAGATGATGGCGTGCTCAGTAATTGTCCAGCCATCTCAGTTGAATGCCCTAGTATAGAAAAGGCAACACTTTAAGGCTTCAGCTCACATCTTCCATTTCCTTTTCGATGTGGTGTAATTTTCTCAGTATTGTATCAGGCAGTATTTGCACAGGGCTTTCCTTCTTCTCTCTCGAGTTGATTACACCTTTGGGAATGATGAAAGAAACAAAGCTCTTCACACTGTTACAGTGGGAATGCAGAAGTGAAATGGAGGTAATCTGTCCTAAAACTTCTAGATATTTCAAAGTGTTTGTTTTCAATGTAAAAAAGTAATTAAAAACTGGATTAATAAGTGATTAATAAGTTCTGAAATTGGTTTCAGGCTACTTAAGAGAGCTAACAGCAGAGTCTATAGCTGTTTCTCTGTAAGAAGAAAACAGAATTAATGTTCAGATGGTTTCCTTTAAAAAATGCTGCAGTATTACCAAAAAATAGAGACCCAGCTAGATGTTAATAGCATCTGTTTCTCTGAGAAGTGCATGGTACAGTGTATATTTTCTAAACACATTTTTGATTGTATGAAGTGCTAACAGCTGGCTTTACGCCTCCCATCATAAAAGTAATAATAAAAGAAAAGCAGAATTCAAACTCTGTGGTGGTAAATAATTGCTGTGGAACAAACCCTTGCCTTCCCTGAGTCTTTGTTCATTTCTTTTTGCCAGTAGGGAATTATTTTAATACATGAAAACTGTATTCAAGTTATGTTCCAGCAGTAAATGAGATCTACTAGACCTTATTTCTTTCCAGGACAATTAATTTCAAGCCAGCCTACATTAAAGAAAGTACTGAGCAGTGTGTTTTATAATTGCTGGAAAGCTGTACATGCAATATTAGAATAGAAATATTGGGTTTCTTTTCAAGCTTTCAGTAATCCCAGCAGACTTGGAAACTGCTATGAATAATTCTGTGAAGTCTAACTAAAATAATTCAGCCATCTTCCTCCCCTCCCCTCCCCCCCCATTTAGATTACTGCAGTTATTTGAGGTAAAAAGTCAAAACATCTCAATGTTAAAGAAAATGAAGACACTTTCAGTTATGACTGAAGTAGTAATGGAGAGCCCAAAGGCATCAACCTAAACCAACAATCTGCAGTGATGCTTTCTTTAAAAAACAACAACAACAAAAAGTGCATTTTCTCTCGTAAAGAAGTTGCTAGATGCCACCTGTGAAGTTACCAGGACACAACGCAATACAATAAACCAGATTGGAAGAGACCTTCAAGATCATTGCGTCCAACCTATCAACCAATCCAGCCCACCCAAACAACTAGATCATGGCACCAAGCAGCCCATCAAGTCTCCTCCTGAACACCTCCATTGAAGGTGTCTCCACCACCTCCACAGGCAGCCCATTCCAATGGGCAATCACCCTCTCTGTATAGAACTTCTTCCTAACATCTAGCCTAAACCTCCCTGGCACAACTTGAGACTGTGTCCTCTTGTTCTGGTGCTGGCTGCCTGGGAGAAGAGACCAGCCCCCACCTGTCTACAACCTCTCTTCAGGTAGTTGTAGAGAGCAATAAAGTCACCCCTGAGTCTCCCATCCTCCAGGCTAAGCAACCCCAGCTCCCTCAGCCTCTCCTTACAGGGCTTGTGTTCCAACCCCCTCACCAGCTTTGTTGCCCTTCTCTGGACACGTTCCAGCAAGTCAACCTCCTTCCTAAACTGAGGGGCCCAGAACTGGACACAGGACTCAAGGTGTGGCCTAACCAGTGCAGTGTACAGGGGCAGAATGACCTCCCTGCTCCTGCTGGCCACACTGTTCCTGATGCAGGCCAGGATGCCATTGGCCCTCTTGCCCCCTGGGCACACTGCAGGCTCATGTTCAGCCTACAATGAACCAGCACCCCCAGGTCCCTCTCTGCCTGGCCGCTCTCCAGCCACTCTGACCCCAGCCCGTAGCACTGCCTTGGGTTGCTGTGGCCAATGTGCAGAACCCGGCACTTGGATGTGTGAAATCTCATGTCATTAGATTCTGCCCCTCTGTCCAGTCTGTAGAGGTCCCTCTGCAAAGCCTCTCTTCCCTCCGGCAGATCAGCTCCTGTCTCCAGCTTGGTGTCGTCCGCAAACTTACTGATGATGGACTCAATGCCTTCATCCAGATCATCAATAAAGATGTTAAAGAGCATGGGGCCCAGCACTGATCCTTGGGGCACACCACTAGTGACTGGCTGCCAGCTGGATGTGGCACCATTCACCACCACTCTCTGGGCTCGGCCCTCCAGAGAGAGTGACTGCCCGTTGGAATGGGCTGCCCAGGGAGGTGGTGGAGTCACCATCATTGGAGGTGTTCAGGAGGAGACTTGATGGGGTGCTTGGTGCCTTGGTTTAGTTGATTAGGTGGGTTGGATTGGTTGATAGGTTGGACTGGATGATCTTGAAGGTCTCTTCCAAACTGGTCTAGTCTGGTCTAGTCTGGTCTAGTCTGGTCTAGTCTATGTCCTGCACCTAAGCCCATCAATTTAGTTCGCTAGTCTGCATCAGTAGTGGTGATTGCTGTAAATGTAGTGAGAGTGGACAAGACTGCTCTGTACTGTGCAAGCTGAGGGTGCTCATTAAGGGAGCACCTAGGACCAGGCTTCAAATCATCCCAGCCCCACTAGGATGCTGTATTTTCTGTTGCACATATAATCAGTGTAGTTCTTTTTGGAAGTGACAGGATGTTAACAGTTCATTCAGGAAAATGTTTATTGCTTTTAGGAAGATTTGGTTTGTATTAGTCTGATCAAAGTTGAGCTTTTCTAGCTTAATAAGAGCTGACTACCAAAGCTAAGTAGGAAATGGAATTTTTAGAGTGTCTGGCAAAACACTGTTCACGTGTTCCACCTTGCCTCTAAACAGCAGAGAAAAAATAGGTTTTGAAAGTTGGTTATTGGGTACTACAAGGACTAAAATACAGTGAAAATGGACTGCAGTATTCTTTTTTTATTTTTAGAAAATAATTCCAGACATCAGAAAGAGACTTTCTATAACCTAGTAATGAAGAATAGTCCTTTTCCTGGGCTCTGGGCCCCAGGCATTCCATGTTTCTGCAGCTGGAACATGACATGTACAACAAGAATGTATGAAATCTTTAAGATTTATTTATTTTTTAATACTGAGATAACTGGTGAACTTATTTTCTTCTCAGAAATAAGAGATTATAGATATATGGGGTTTTTTTTATATAGTTGGTTCAGAACTATCAAATAAAAACAAAAGTGACTCTCATCTTCCTTCTCCTTTCTCCCTGACCTGCTATGAAATGCCACATTTGTCTGTCTGTGTTGTTGTGGAGATGGATGTTTAGATAATGATAGCAAAGCTATTTAAAAAAGAATAACAACTCAGGCCTTGGTTTATTTCATGTTGCACTCAATCCACTTTACATGATAATGCTTATGGAATTGGGTTTTCACTCTCCCCCACCATCCATCCTCATTTTGCTTGTGCTTTTGACTTGCTTTGAGTAAAACAAATTCTTGTTTTGTGGTTCTATTTGTTTGTTGATTTGGGTATTTGGTGGGTGTTTTTTTTTGTTTTATATTGTTGTGGTTTGGGGGCAGAGGGTTGTCCTTAAGACAGATGGTGGCCACACTGTTCTCTCTGAAGAGAAGCACCTCATAATGTGCAATGCAAGACTAGACCAGCAGTGCAAGTCTGTTTCCATTGTAGTGAAATCTCCCTTGGATTTTCAGAGAAGCTGATGCATGAACCAAGCATACAGTTATCTCCCTGCTAACTGTAACAGTGGGAGGGGGAAAATAAATCACAAATAAACTTTATTTATTGCATAGTATAGATTCAGTACCTTTCCATCCTGCCTTGCATATTTAAATCCAGACTTGACTTGAAGAGAAATTTATTGTAGTCTAATAACTATAAAATACTAAGAGGAAATAAAATCAATGTTGGCCTACATCTTAGAATGCAAACCACACACACACCCCTTGTAAAATATGGTGGAATACTGCTTACTTGGTAGGTTCAGGCCTAGAAATTGAACAGAACTGAGAATTACTATTAAGAATATCCAGGAAATTTAAACAAACCTGTTTCACAGATGCCTGCAAATTATTGTTTTCATAAAAGCAAGGTTAAATTTATTCCCTTCAGGTAAAAAGTATTTTCTCTGTTGATAAATATCTGGCTTGTGCAGAAGAAAGGTGGTTGCTTGGCTGTTTGGGTTTTTTCCCCTTTTATTCTTTCTTTGCAGTGTTCGGCTCTCCCAGCTGCTCAATGTACGCTTATGAACTGCTTCACTTATTCCTGTGTCTCAGGAATCGAGTGAAAGGCTATGGACAATACCAAGACATGTCCATGATGTATTTAAGTCTAGCTTTCTTTACTAAAGAATGCATATAGTCATTTTAACAGGTTAGTGAACCTTACTAAAATGCAAACCGTACGCTGAGAAAAAGTGTAGTTCTCTTGCCAGACTGCATCTGTAAGCTGTCATGCTTAGGCACAGCTGGAAAGGTTAGACTTTTAGGAGGTTCCCACACCACACAACCCCTTTCACCCCCCACCCCTCAATTTTTGTGTGTGTGTTTTTTTGTTTGTTTGTCTTTTGTTTTACAAGAAGGGTTTATCTTTGTCAAGAGCCAGATAGAGGTAGAGACAGAGCTGAGACTGTGGCATTGGGGTGCTGGAATGAGCCACCAGTATGCCCAGGTGGCCAAGAAGGCCAATGGCATCCTGGCCTGGATCAGGAACAGTGTGGCCAGCAGGAGCAGGGAAGTCATTCTGCCCTGTACTCAGCACTGTTTAGGCCATACCTTGAGTCCTGTGTCCAGTTCTGGGCCCTTTAGTTTAGGAAAGATGTTTTGTTGCTGGAACGTGTCCAGAGAAGGGCAACAAAGTTGGTGAGGGGTCTGGAGCACAACCTTGTGAGGAGAGGCTGAGGAAGCTGGGGTTGCTTAGCCTGGAGAAGAGGAGACTCAGGGAAGACCTTATCGCTGTCTACAGTTACCTGAAGGGAGGTTGTAGCGAGGTGGGGGTTGGTCTCTACTCCCAGGCAGCCAGCACCAGAACAAGAGGACACAGTCTCAAGCTGCACCAGGGGAGGTTTAGACTGGATGTTAGGAAGAAGTTCCTCACAGAAAGAGAGATTGGCCATTGGAATGGTCTGCCTGGGGAGGTGGTGGAGTCGCCATCACTGGAGGTTATTTAGGAACAGACTGGATGGGGCGCTTGGTGCCATGATTTAGTTGATTAGATGGTGTTGGATGATAGGTTGGACTTGATGATCTCAAAGGTCTTTTCCAACCTGGTTAATTCTATTCTAAAGAGCAGCAAACCTGGTGAAGAGTACAGAGAGCAAATCTTACAAAGAGTAGCTAAGGGATGTTTATCCTAGAGAAAAGGAAGCTGAGGGGAGACCTTATTGCTCTCTGCAACTACCTGAAAGGAAGTTTTAGTGAGGTGGGGGTTGGTTGCTTCTCTAAAGAGCAGATAGAAATGACTTCAAGTTGTACCAAGAGAGGTTTAGGTTAGACATTAAAAAAAACTTCTTCACTTGCAAAGGTCCAGAAGGGGCTGCCCAGGGAAGTGGTGGAATCACTGTCCCTGGACGTATTTAGAAGACTTGTAGATCTGGTGCTGAGGGACATGTCTTAGTGGTGGCCTGGCAGTTCTGGGTTATATGTTGGGCTTGATGATCTTAAAGTTTTTTTCCAACCAAAAAGATTCTATGATTCTATATTTTTAAAAAAATAAAAATCCATTGTTTAAAACCAAATGTTGTTTTTATTCAGCCTTTTTTTAGAATGAAAGTTGTTGTTGTTTCCTTTTACAAAATGGACAGAACTTTGCCTTCTGTGTGCTCTAGAGTCTTTGTGCCATGGGGTCCCCAACTCGGACACCAGACACTGGTGGCAGCACCCAGCAGCTGCAGGTCCTTGATGCCTGGATTGCAGGGAAGGCTCTGCTCCCTAAAAGCCTACTTCGTGGGGATCTCTAACTGGAGGAGAGTGAAATGAGCTTACTGGAAGCTGTCAGGACATCATTAAGTTGAACTGCAGAACTTTCCACTGTTCATCTAGCAAATGTAATCAATGCCTTTATTGCTCTGTTTGTAACTGGCTCTGGCTATGCAGCAAGACCTTCTTAGTTTCTATTTGATCACTGAAATTTTTGCTCTCTATGAACCTTTGTGGGTTTTGAGTGTATTTTTTGTTGTATGTCACCTCCTTTGAGATTTTCTGTACTCTTGGTATTAGGAAACAGCATCCTGTTCCCCCTCCATGTGCTCTGCTTGCTAGGTGTTTCTGGGCTTTCAAGGGCTATCCCACTTTAGAAATTCAGAGACCTTTTATGCTGTGCAGAAGGTGCAAAGCAAGGCTGGTTTTTAAACTAGAGGTGTTTAGTTCCTGCAAGATTTATTTCTTGATGTAATGATGGCTGTTAGATTCCAGAAATGCCATAGTTTAGACTGTTTTGCCCATGACTGATGTTACAGTGTGATTAAGCCCAGACAAAAAGTCTTAAGAAAAAGTGCCTTTTTCATTTATTTTTTTCAATGAAAATTAACTGTATTTTTTAATGGCATGTGTCTGTTTGAGGCACATAAGGACTTTTTAAACAGTAAGAAATGACCCTGTCTCAGAATATGATAACAGAGATGTAAAAGGCCTGAATTCAAGTCTCTAGACACAATTAGAAATCAAAATAATTGCTCCGCTGTACTGAAAAACTGGACAAGTAACCTCATGCAGAGAAGCATTCCCTACCCTTTTAATTGCTGCTTATTCTGTCTCAGTAAGTGAGGTAATTGATGTTTTACTCTCAAAATTGATCTCTGTGTTTCAGGTAGTTAGCAGACTGGAATGGCTTTTTCATCATAACACTGCAAATCAATTCATCTCATAAACTAATCCCCGGCTTGAAAATTTGCTAAACCTGAGGACTGCCTAGCTTGAAAATAATGAGAGTGCTTGGATCTTGAGTCCACTGGACTAGATGGAGATTTATCTGATTTAGCCACACAGAACTGTTCTCTCTGCTGGTCCTGCTCTTTTACATTCTCCCATTCTCATCACCGCACGAGGGTTGCCTACATCAGAGCTTTGAGGAACTCCAAATTATTCTGGTGTGATACTTTGTTTATTCCTATTTAAGTGGAAGTAGTTCACTATCAGATCAGACTGGCTCAAAAGGGAGTTTCAGTTTCAATATCTTGACTCAACACCTCTTTGGCAATATGCATCCACTTAACAGCCAAGGAATTTACATCAGGGCTTTGGTTTAATTTTTGCCTCTTGATGGTACGTGCTAAAAACATTTCTGGAAGGAAAAGGGAGGAAAACCAAAATAAATGATCTGCAGACAAAAATAAATGACTTAGAGAAATTTTGCATGTTTATCTCACTGCAAAATTTAGTAAGACACATTCTCCAAAACATCTTTTAGGTATAAACGCAGCAAAGATTTGTTACAAGCACTGGAAACCAAGTGGATGAAAAGTAGTGAGTTAAGTAACAACTTGCTTGAGGCTGCAACTATACTATATTGGATACGCAGGCTGTGCCCCCACTGTGAGCACTGCTTGCAGGCAAATGGAGAAAAGAAGGCTGGAGGGAGACCTTACTGCTCTCTACAACTACCTGAAGGGAGGTTGTAGCCAGGTGGGGGTTGGTCTCTTCTCCCAGGTAACTAGTGGTAGGATGAGAGGAAACAGCCTCAAGTTGCACCAGGGGAGGTTTAGTTTGGATATTAAGAAAAAAAAAAATCTGTATTGAAAGAGTGGTCAGGCATTGGAACAGGCTGCCCAGGGAGGTGGTGAAGTCACCATCCCTGGAGGTGTTCAAAAAGCTTTCAGACGTGGTTTTATGAGAATGGTGGTGTTGGGTTAATGGCTGGGCTTGATGGTCTTAGAGAGCTTTTACAACCTGAATGATTGCGTGGTTCTATGAAATGAACCTTTTGAGTTGTGCATTCTAGTTAGGGAATGTTTTTTTTTTTTTTTTTTTTTTTTTTGAAATGGGTTCTTTATATAGTCATTTTATTTATACTCTGCTGCAGTGAGAACATACCAATACGTACGTGGACGGGAGAGATGCTTCCTGCTCTCCTTCTCCTTTGTATATAGAGCTATAGATAGACACAGCTAAGAAAACTTATAGATGGAACTTTGCCCTTGAAGTCTTTTAATCTAGGTTAAGATATGGCAGAAAAGTGAAGATCTGTATAGCTATATGAAATAGAAAAGAGGTGGTATTTGTTGTAAAAGAGACAATATTTAGATCTCTCCTGTCTACAGTAAAAAATTTCTGTCTTCTAAACTGACAGAGTTTCGGGTCACAGTTTACTTCACCTTAGGGTAGCACATCACAAAGTGTTTTAGAGATGCTGGAAGCAGCACTTCCGTGCGTGAGGATTGTATGCAATGCATCATTAAAATTATTTCAGAAGGTGTAGATACAATAGAACTTTGAAGCTACAGTTTCAAGCTTGTTATCATGGAGGTCATTGAAGAAGATGACATTTAGTTTGCAAAATGAGCGTGGGTGCGCATGCACGTGCATGCACATACAGAGGTTTAAGTGCTTCCTTCTGCTTTTCTATTTTTAGGCTGGTAAGGCTATTGCTGTGGTCTCATTAAGAGGTGGAAGACAATGTTTAACTTTGTCAGCTGCATCTGATTTTTACCCTATGATTGTTCATTTTCTTAACAGAAAAGCAAAGAATGTTTTTAAATGAGACTTACTTGTTCAAGGTAACCTCGCCACTTCAGAGAGAGAAGAATACACTGCCCTAATGGATGCGCTCATATGACAATCTCTACATGTCTTTCATTATTCAAGTGTCAAGGTTTCTTTAGGAAAGCTTTAGAAATTCTTGGAAGAAATGTTTCATTGCAGCAAGCTGCAGTGCTGCCACTAAAAATATATTGCTAATTAAAGTTTATTGACAGTCTTTGTAATGTGTTCTTAGAACAAGTAAAAGCACTAAGCAGTTATTGAATGCAAGGCATCTTCTATAGTTAGTTAAGCTGTTTAGAAGAGGAGATTAAGGTACTGTGTCCTTCCTTTCCCCGTGTCGTTACTGGATTTGAGTATTGTGCAGAATAAAACACTTTATTCTCAGGATACCAGTGCTGCAAAAGCTTGAAGAAACTTTGGGTTTGTCCCTCGCTTTCTTAATTGCTAACCAGGCACAAATGGCTTGGGGGAGTGTGGGGGTGAATTAAATACTTCCAGGGCCTAAAAGGTGCATCCCAACAGCAAGGAAAATAATCTTTAACTTCTCAGAAAACAATTCATTCAAGGGATGATTCTGAAGTTGAGGAGGGGTATATGGAGTTACTTTAGCTGTGTGTGACTGTAAATACAGGACTTGCAAATGAGACCCCTGCAAAGTTCCTAATGTGAGACAGCTTTGATCAGTAACTGACTGGCACACTTTTACCTTAGCTATGGAGTAGCATTACTGGTTTAGAACAACAGCATCTACGTTTCTGAAGTATTGCTCTTTTCCACTGCCAGGTGGGATTCCTGGTTTTGAGCCCAACATATTGCACAGATTCAGGGTTCCTCTGAGGCTCTGTAATTGTTGTTCTGCCCCAATGGAACAAAAGAACAACCAAGGGGTCACTGACACGGGAAACTCCTCCAGACCGCCGTTCCTCCAGAGGAAATTCTGGTTTCACTGAGAAACACGAGTTGAAGTTCATTATGTGATGTTTGATCTCTCAGTTCATTAAATATCTGCTGCATTTCCTTCTGACTCAGGTTTGGACATCTGTCAGTTCATTGGTTTCTTGCTGACCTGGCAATATCTTGTTTCTCAGACCAGTTCTTTTTGTAATGGTCTCTTCAGCCAGTAATGTGGATCTGCCAGATAAAAGCTGGGGTTTGGGGTTGTGTGTCTGGGTTTTTTTTGTTGTTTTTTTTTTTTCTTTGCAATTTGTCAAGCATCAGTGACTGAGTGAACTTGACTTACTTTTATCAGCACACAAGCACAACAAGTAGCCTTCCAGATGTTTACTGATAACACAGGGGCAATGGCTGTAGCAGCAATTTGTAACATAACTAGCTTTGGTAATTGTCTGAAAATCCATGCCTGTCTCCAGTGATACCCTTGTTGTCACTCTTCCCCAAAGATCTGTCTGAGTTGTTATCTGTAGTTAGTATAACTGGCATCTTAGCAGACTAGTAGCAATTTTCTGTTCAAAATACAAGAACCTATTCTATGTAAAACAGAGTCCTTACTTAAGCCCTGTCTTAATTTTATTGCGTGTTCTTTGCCTACAGTTTTTAGTCATTGTCAATTATCTTTACTTCAAACAATCCACTGTGCAGCAGATCAAGGGGTTTTCTTTTTGCCACCTTCATGTAATTCAGACCCTCAAATTTATTTCAAAAGCTGGTAGCAGTACTTGATACCCAGCTACTAATTGTCTGGTTTCCTCATTCTATATTTGCACTAGCTCCACAGTTTCACTTTATTACTATTCATACCACCATCTGTTTTGGTTTTTTTTTTTTGCCTGGGTAAAGACTTTAAGGAAAGAGACTTAAGATGAATTTTCCAAATTTTGCAAGACTTTACAAGAGTAAATTCTTGTAATAACAATATGCTGATGAGAGCAAAATGATTTATGCTGCAGTGCATAGTGTAGCACATGCATATTCCAGGCTTGGTCTGGCAGTGTTTGCATTCTAAGATGACATACTCTGAATTCTATCCCGGTAGTTGCTTTAACATCACAGTACATTGAATTGCATTTTTCCTTGTGCCTTTTGTCTTTTGATTATCCCTTACTGTGTTATGCAAGAAAATTAAATAAAATGCACTATGGCTAGTATTTTACATATGAAAAGAGGTTTCTATTTGAATGCTGAGTATAGGTAAACTTCCTCGTGGGATTGTTCCATGCAGAAATTAATTGTGGGGCTTTAGCACACAAGTGTTTTCTGCGGTGGCGCTTGCAAAAAATAGTTTCTTAGAGACATTTTTCCTAGTTTATATGAAAGTATATAAGGCAGTTTCCTGTAGAAATGCACCAGTGCCTTCATGTCCAAGCATTACTCAGATGGTAATGTAAAAGTAAGCCAACAAAACCCCAAAACCCACCAAACAGCCTCCAAATCCCTACAATTTGTATTTGCCAGGTAACAATATTGATCAAGCAGTACAGATAATCATAGCATCAGTCAGGGTTGGAAGGGACCACAAGGGTCATCTAGTTCCAACCCCCTGCCATGGCCAGGGACACCCCACACTA
The DNA here is from genome assembly GCA_033816785.1 of Picus viridis. Taxonomy (NCBI): domain Eukaryota; kingdom Metazoa; phylum Chordata; class Aves; order Piciformes; family Picidae; genus Picus; species Picus viridis. Next base: position 4,014,213 of record CM066594.1, read on the forward strand.
GATCAGGCTGGCCAGAGCCTCATCCAGCCTGGGCTTAAAGACCTCCAGAGACAGGGCCTCAACCACCTCTCTGGACAACCCATTCCAGGGCTTCACCACTCTCATGGGCAAGAACTTCTTCCTCACCTCCAGCCTGAATCTCCCCACTTCCAACTTCATTCCGTCCTCCCTAGTCCTATCACTACCTGATGTCCTGAGAAGTCCCTCCCCAGCCTTATTGTAGGCCCCCTTCAGATACTGGAAGGCCACAATTAGGTCACCTCAGAGCCTTCTTTCCTCCAAAATGAACAGCTCCAACTCCTTCAGTCTGTCCTCATAGTGAACAAAATCATAGTGAACAAAACATATCTGAGCCTCATACCAAGAAAAGTTGGAAATTGGACTTGGGCTTTCTCAGTGGATTGAAGGAGCCATTTTACATGAGAAAACAATTGCCTACAAACCGTTTATATATATACATAATTTTATTATTATTATGACATTTATCTTTTATTTTTGGAGATTTTCTTACTTTCTTTTGTCTTGCAATTATCTCGTTTGGAATATTTTGTTAATCTGAGGGCAAGACAGATAGGGAGAAGTGCCTGTAAAACCATAGATTGCTTTTTATGGAAGATGAGATGGTGCCCATTTGCATTTACAGCTTTGCAAGGGCTGTAGCACTAGGCTCTTTTTCTTTCTTTCCTCTTTTTTTTTTTTTTTTTTTTTTTTTTTTTTTTTGGGGGGAGGGTGTGTGTGTGGTGTGGGTAGAAATGCTTAATCTGAGCTCAATGAACCATAATAATTGCCTGTTTCTTGCAGTAGAAATAAACCCACTTGTATGTGACACTTGAAACCTTAACTCTACTTAGTATTACACACGGAATTTTAGACAGTTCTTCACCTAAATGTATTTATGGCAGCAGCGCTAGTCGATATACAATACCGAGCCAAGGGCATTTGAGAATAAATCAAGTCCCTCTAGCTACAGCTATAGCACAGTAACTGATGGTTGTAATAAAACCCCATGAAATTAAAATTCCATGCATGCAAACACATGTATCTAGCCCAGAGAAACCTGAAGCTCTCAGTTCTGGAAAAATTTGCATATACATAGACACTCTGCACCCCTTTGTATCGGTAACACAATGTACACAGTCTATAGGTTTTCAGCACTGTGTTTTCTTACTAGATTCTCTTCATCATTTGAGGGCTTTCAGGAGTCAGATGTGAAAAAACAAACAAACAATGCAAGTAGCTCATAGAAGAGGAGGTGATGGTGCCAGTCATTGCTTGAGGAAGAAATGGGTTTATATTTGAAAGCCCCTAGATTCTGTGAGTCACTTCTAAAGGCTCTGAAAAGTCTGCTTTCAGTTCAAATCACCCTATATGTTTATTTAGTTACTGATATTTTTAATGAGTCTCCCAGGTCTGAGCACCTTGGGCTCCACTTCGTGGTGCTGGGAGCTCTTGAGGTGGGTGTTGTTTCTTCATCTGGGTTTTGAGTTTTCAAAGGAAGCCATTTAAAATTTAACACACAGCATTATGTATACATTTTTTGCACAAGCCCATACTCTCTCCACATCTTAAATAACTCGAAGCATCATTTCTCCTGAATTCTGTAGGACAGAAAGATAATGAAAACTAATGTGTAATAAAATGATGCCAGGGAAGTGACTGTTTCCACCTGAAATACACTGCTCAATAGTGTATGGTGTGTCTCCATGTGTAGCACAGCATTTTTGTGCAACATGGCAAGGGGGAAGAAAAAAAACCCAGTCGCTCGGTTTCTGAGAGAAGGCTTTTACGGTCAGATGAGTATTTAATGAGAGACAGTGCTGATAGATGGATTTTGCTGATAGTATGAAATTATATGGACTGTCTCATAGTATTGAGTGTAACACAGCTAGTGTGACTGTGGCTGAGTAATCTATGATTTTATTTCAGCTATTTAATCTATGTATGAATGAGAAATGTGAGAACTCAGTCAGATGAATTAGTAATTCCTAACTGAAGTTGCATTCTGGTAAAAGCACTGTGACTGTGATCAGTGCCAAGTCCTCCACACCCAACCCTGATGCTCCACAGTTCCTGTGTAGGTACTGGCTGTAAATGATCCTTTCCTAGTGAAAACAGGCATTTTGGTGCAGGTAAGCATGTTTGCATTGCCCTTATGGAGGTGACAATAGGGGAAAATATTGGAGAGTCTTTTCTGAAACTGCTGTTAGAGCAAGTGTCTTAAGCTGCACAGAAAATCATGGTTAAGTAATTCCAGTGTACCTGCTCACTGGGAAAAAAGATGGCTTTCTGTTCACTTCTTACTTAGAATGCAGGCTAAGTCCATTAACCACACATGTTTGTTTATGGGAAAATATCTTGAATATAAAAGGCTTCAGATGTTCACTGGTTGGTTATCTTTCAACCACTAGGACTGTGCTCCACTTCAAATAAACTTCTGAAAGTATATTGAATTTGTAAATTCAAACAAATACTTTGGAATGTTATACTGCAAGAAAAATAAACACTTTTTCTTCTCCATTTTAAGCAGTCTTTCTGTAAATAACCCTGCCACCACTGTGCTCTTTGCCCTATCACATAAGTCTTTTACTATGAGTATTATGAGGACAGTGAGACACTGGAACAGGCTGCCTAGAGATGTTTTGGGTACCTTATTCCTGGAAGTGTTTAAGAACAGCCTAGTGGAGGCTTTGAGCAACCTGGTCTAGTGGGAAGTGTCTCTGCCTATGGCAGGAGAATTGAAACTAGATGATCTTTTAGGATCCCTTCAAACTCAAGCCACTCCATGATTAGGTGATCATTGGATTACCTAAATCCTTTCTATAAAATGACATTTAGAAAAACAGGGAGGTGGTGGAGTCACCATCCCTGGAAGTGTTCAAGAGGGGGTTGGACGTGGCACTCGGTGCCATGGTCTAGCCATGAGGTCTTGGGTGATAGGTTGGACTTGATGATCTTTGAGGTCTCTTCCAACCTTGGTGATACTGTGATAAGACAGCTTTCTTAGGTGGACTGTTGGTATTCCTTGCCAACTGCAGCAATACTGTTGCTGACCACTACATCCACAGATAGGTCCTGTCGTCTTTGTGTTTTAAGTAAGTTTGTTCAGTGCTAGGGCTTGCGTGTCCTTGTGAAGAGTGGGTGACTGCTATATGCGTTTAAAGGATCTTACAAGCTTCCTGCTGAGTCCTCTTTTATCTGAAGAAAACAAAGAATGATTCCCTTTCTGTTCACATTTATGAATACACCAGCAGTTTGCTCAATATTTCCAAAGATTGATTGTTTGTTTAAAATATGGGGTCTGACAGCACGAGTGTCTTACAAGACTGTTGTCTTTTAAAAAGACCTGCAGGATTGAACTATTGCTCAGGTTCTTTGAAATGTCTTCCTTGATAAAATCCTTTAAAGAGAATCGATATTTTAGGCATTCTTCCACTAAACTCAAGTATGTGCGAGCTAGACATAATGACACTGAACATATTGACCAGGTTCTTCATGCAGTCTTGAACTAAAAGAAATAACTAGTTCCTTGCATATGGTTCAATCCAGAGACATAAGGAAGTAAGTTTAGGATTGAGAAGCATCGTATTTAAAGTTGGAGGATGTGCACAAGGTTTGCTTCTAGGGTCTCCTGATCATTAATTAAATATGTTATGGCTTTCAGGTTTTCTCATTTATCTGTGGAGGTTTACATATTGTGAATGCATTATTTATGGTTCGCCTTAAGTGCTTAGTACTGCCAGGACATTTCTCTTAAACTGGCATTTTTTTTTTTCCCTTAATTGGCACAGATAGCAAAAAAAAAAAAAAAAAAAAAAAAAAAAAAAAAAAAGACAAAATGAGAGCAAATTTAGCACTGCTAACTGCACAGAAAGCCACTTGTGCCCAAATAAGCCTTTCTCAGATGTATTTGAATGAACTTCAACTGGTAAATAGAGGGACGGACAGATAGATAGATGGCATCACTGCTTAAACTATGAGACCCGAGTGCCTTCCTGAGCACCTGAGCAAAGCTTTTACAGTTTCATTCAAGAGCCCTTGCTGCAGGATGGGGGTAGAAACCAGGGAGCTAGAAAGCAAACAAGGAAATGGATGTTTCAGTGCTGCTGTTCAGTTTATGGAGCTCTTTCTAGAGGAGTCTCCATTTTGGCAGTGGCCACTTCACAAACTGTGTTGCCAAACTGTGACTGATGACTCCTGTCTACTGTTACTTGGTGGTGAGGCTTGCTTAGCAACCAGCAATCACACTTATGTGTGTTTCTTATAAACTTGGCAGAACATAAAGACAGCAATAGGTGGGGGGGATTGTATTGGAATCAAGTCTTCTTCAGGGTTATTTTTATACCAGATCTGAACTGTAAGTTGCCATAGGAATGTGTTGTATCACTTCTTCAGATTCTATATCTTTACTTTGAAGGTGTGCTGTGATATCTTAGCAGTAGGGTATTCAGAAATGTTACACAGACTTCTGAGAGAAGAGGAGGAGGAAAGCTTCTTCCTGAACTGGATTTCCTATGAGGTCTTACAGATCTCAAAAATGCTTCTGTACTTCAGACCTGTGGTGGGTTTTGGTGTTGCTTTCCTTTTGAGCTTTATAAATTTAAAGTAATGGGGGGGGGAATATATTTTTTTCCACAGTAATGATTCCGTCTCGATCCACGACACAATACAGCGTTCAGACGCATGACTGTATTTCATGTGTTTATTCATGTAACATACTTAGAACTACCAGCTTTGCTGTGGCAAGAATGCTGAACTTTCAAAGTTGTTGTTTGTTTGTTCCCCCCCGCCTTGTAGAGCTCAAAGCAGCAGATGAGTTGTGAAAGAGAACCACTAAGGGTAAGTGCAATGATATGCACAATGTTCTGTTTCTTTAAAATATAAAGCAGAATCTAGTTTGTGCTATTGACAGATGGATTACTTTGTTTGAGGAACATATTTAGCTCATTTGTTGCCTGTTGGGAAATATTGTGCATATCTCAATTTAAACCAGTTACAGTACATGCAAGTTCTTCTTTTGTAATTTAGTCAGATTGGACAGTGGGTATCCCTTTCCAGGTGCTCTCCCTGTCCTCAGTGTACTCTTCTAATGCACCATGCAAACATTCACTGTAGCAAAGGTCACTGTTTCTCATACTTTCTCTACTACTAGATAGTTGCAGACCTGAAGATGCTGTCCTTTTGAGGTTTTTTGTGGGTGTTTTTTAGGAATCTGCCTTTCTGGCAGAAAAGGTCCAAGTATTTTAGTGTGTATATTGGTTGTGTACAATCTGTAAATGAGGTGGAGTTCCTCAGCCCAGGTTGATTAATTTTATTTGGGTTTCCCCTTTTCATATATTAATGTGACATGTTTTAAACAAGTTTTAGTCCCTGTTCTCTTTGAGTGCTACATATCTCTGCAGAAGCTTTTTTTCATTACAAGTGTTTTCTTGTTCAACTGATTGCTTCTAATACGTGTTTGGAAAGGCATTAAGACTTTTAATAATAACCCCCACAAATTGTAAAGTCATTCAAGTGGTTTTTAATAGACCTACATTTATTCATACCACATGATGGGTTGTTTTTTTTTTTAATCCCATATGCAGCTAGAGAGGGAGAGGAAGGCCTGAAGGAAGTGTAAGTGTTTATGCAAACAAAAATATCATTTGAAATAGCAAAAGCAGCGTTTTTTCATTTGCAGTTTATTAAGAATCAGCAGTGCCTGCATGACTTGCAAGTATTAAGAATATAGTCTAGTCTTACAATAAGTTGTGCTGTGCTCTTAAACATTCAGCTACTCGTTAGATCAACTTCATCAGCGTATCTAGATGCTTCAGCTGGTCTTCACCCTATTCGCAATGGGATTTTTTGGTAAACAAGTTATGCAAGAATGATTCACCATGTTTTGTCCTTGATTCTTTTCTTGCTGATATGTGACTGCATTGCTATTGTACTGAAGCTGATGTGACAAAGCTTTGTTTTATCAGTAGTAATGTCTCAGCAGAGCAGCTGTCAAAGTTAAAATACTGCAGTAGTACCTGAAGGACAATCTTTTCAAGAGGTAGCAGTGCCATGAGAACAAAGGAAGTTTTCATTTGGTTTTATCAGTTTTGCTAAGTTTTTTCCTTTGAAAATGTTTTGGAAAACAACAAGAGGAGGTCCCCAGCTCTTTATTCAAGTAAATATAGGTGACTTTTTAAAGCAGGGGATAAAATGTGTTGCAGTAGAACTTCCATGTATCTTTCTATTCTAGTGTTACACACTTTCATCTAACGAGCTCAGTGCTTATGACACCTTTGTGTCATGTCAAAATGTGGCTTTTCATGACAACTAAGGAAAAAAGCACATCTCTAACCTAAGATTAGAGATAGTTCCACAGCTGCTGTGATGTTCATGTGACAGGAAGTGTAGTTGTTGGTGTAGATGCTGTTGCTGAGGCTGGGCTGCAATGAAAGCAGTACACCACCCCACAGAGTTAGAGCTTGTGGGTGCAGTACAAAAAACAGAACCACCAAGGAGTCTCAAATGGACAGATACTGAGAAAACAGCAATTACAGTGCTGAGCACAACAGAGCTGTTCCTTTCCTATGCCTGGTCTTCAAATGCCCAAACCCTTACCAGTGCCCACACTCTCTTCTAGTTTACAGCAGCTTATCTGCTGTGATGAAAGGTCAGGGTGAAGCTTCAGTATACTGCATAGAGAGGTTTCAGTCGTAGTCCAGTGCTGACACATTTGGCCCTCCTTAGTCCTGCTGTGATCAGCTCCCTGCTACAAAGCTCTGCACCTCTAGGACTCTCAGGGTGTGACATGACCGTTCTGTCACCCTTCTGTCACTAGGCTGGCTCCCTAACTCAGCAGTGCTGTTTAAGAAATATTTAACTGGCTGATGTAGATTGTTCGGGCCCACAAGATTTTCCTTTCAGGTTAGTCACCTACCATGAACACTTAGATGTGAGGCAGTCCTTTTACCACAAAATACTGTTTCATCCCAACTGAAAGAACTGAAATATATCAAGGGAAAAGAACCCCAAAATGCTAGCATCCATTTGTTTAACAGACTTAAAGCTAGGTTATCCTTAGATCATTTATTAATGGAGCAAAAAATACATATTGTCTTCTACCTTCCTTGGAAAGTTTATGATGACAATGTCCTCTGATTCGTTAGTCAGTCCTTGGAGTACAAATCCTGAAGAAGTTCCAAAAGTAAGGCACTTTAAGAAAGGCTGACTTAAAGCATAACAGTATGAATAAATGGGACATTATGTGACTGCAGAGAGAAATGTCCAAGTCTTACTATGTCATTTATTCAGACATTTCTCATCTCTTCCCTTTTTCACTGGGCTTTACATTTTGGATGCAAAGCAGAGGCTCACTGTTCTGGAATAAAGCATTTTAAGTAATGAAACTCTTACTTGCATTAGAGCCTTTGGTCATTATATGTTATATTTACAATGAATGGCAAGTCTAATAATGAAGGGTATCTGTATATTTTAACCCTTTTCTGCTCAGGCTATGAAAGTGCTAAGTGTCTGCAAGTTGTTAACTTACTTGCCTTGCCAACCAAGGTAGACGTCAGTGTTTATACCATGTGCTGCCTTGAATATTATTTTTGTCATATTGCTGTAATTTCTTTTTGCTTTTTAATATGGCTTCATTTAAATCATGCTATATTAAAGGCTAATGTGTCTTTAAAGGCAAATGGGCTCATCAGTATTGCTCCCTCCAGCTCCATCCACACACTGCTCTCTGTCAGTATTTCCTTCAAAGAAAGTAATGATATTGTTTAATTCTCATTCTGTTTTGTGTTCTCCAGTCCTCATTTTTAAATCTCATCTTGGACAGATCCACCCTATCTTCTTCTGACTCTTTCCTACTGCCATTTGCTCTTTTATGAGTCACTGTATGGAGGTTAATGCCATTGTCATTAGAAATAACCTGTAAAGACACAGAACTCACAGCTAGCTCAGAATCATTTAAAACAACTTTTCTGCTCATATTTAGGTCTGAAAAACAGACTTGAATGATACAGGTTATTTCAGGCTATGAAGAAAATCAGGATACCAGCCCTAGGTAGAAACAAGATGTAGTATTTAAAGCTGTAAGAACTTGTGGTGACAGCCTTGAAAAAGTCTGTCTGATGCTTCCACTGAACCTACCTTACTGTTCTGACTTGAACCTGGGATTTCATTTGATTATCATAGCTGAAGGACATTATTTAAGCTTTTAGGCTGACTTAAACCTTACAGAGCTTTACCCTACTTCCCTTTCAACTACTATGTTATCAACTCCACAGGACTGTTTAAAGTGAACTTCTTTATCTGTATTTACATGTGTGAGTTTTGCTACATGAGCTAATGCTTTTGACTTCTTATGCAGCAATACTTGAGGAGCTCTCTAAGGTGGACATAGAGCAATTTTAAATGCTAATGTCAGGAGGGTTTATAAATGTTCCTGTGAATACCAATGAGGTCTAATGGTAAAGGGTGTGATTAACTTTCTTGATCTGAAATTTTAAGTGACCTAGTTGTTGCTCTAATTAACGGCTTCTTTCACATGCACTTATTCTCCAGATGCATTCTATGCAACCAGAGTTCCTTCTCTTGGACTGAAATATGGAAAGGACAGGGTCTTACTATCATCTGGTATTTAGTATCAGCATTTAATTTTTATAGTACTGTAATTTTCAAGGACACAAAAGGAAGTTTTGCATTCAGAATCATTCTGTTTATCTTCCCTTTTATATGGTAAATGAAATAAGCTTTGTTTATGTCCAGCAACCATAATCCTGCAGTATTTAGCTCACTTTGTCTTTTTGTTCAGTGCATTTATTCAGCAGGTTGTAAGGTGCTCAGCTGTGTAGATTTTTGGGGTTTTTTTTTTAGCTTTTGAAAGCTCATCATTGTGGTATTAACTTTCTCCAGTGATCTAAGAATAATCCACTGAGAATTTGTGTGTGCAGTGTTCCTCTGATGCACTAAGGAGCTAAACTGTGTTTCAGTGGCAGATGCTAATTTTTTAATCAGGTTGAGCTGAGTGAAAAATAAATAAATAAAGCAAGCAACTGGAGGGAGGGAGAGAATCAGAGTAGAAGGGATTTGTGTAGGAGGTGCTATTTTTGAGCCTTTTCCAAAACAACTTACTGTGGTGCTAGCACAGCAGAATTTATGTGGCGACTGGCCGAAGAACCTCTGCTTTCCATCTTTACTCCTTCTCACACTGGGCTGGTGTAAAAGGAAAGGTATATAACCGTTTTTCATGAATTGATGGTGTTTCATCTTGTTACCAGGAAGCAAAACAGTCATTCATAGCATCTCTAAAAAGCTGGGCAGTTAGTTCTGAACATTACTCAAAATTCCCACCCCCCACCCCCTTTTCTTTTTGGTGGTGGTGTTGGTTGGTTGGGTGGTTGGGGTTTTGTTTCTTTGGGTTTGTTAGGTTTTATTTGTTTGGTTTTGGTTTTGCAGGGTGGGGGGTGAAGCTTTTTTGTTTGTTTTCCTTCTGAAAATCTCTTGGTATTTATTTGCAATCAACATGTGTACATTTTGCTTGGAAGAGTCAATTGCAGCTATGTAGTATTATCACAGAATGTTAGGGGTTGGAAGGTACCTCGAAAGATCGAGTCAACTTCACCTACCAGAGCAAGATCACGGAGGGCAGGCCGCACAAGAGCGCATCCAGGCAAGTATTCAATGTCTCCAGGGAAGGAAACTCCGCAACTTCTCTGGGTGGCCTGTTCCAAGGCTCTCTTATCCTCAAAGTAAAAAATGTTTTTCCTTCTGTTCACATAGAACCTTCTATGCTCCACCTTGCACCTGTTGTCCCTTGTCCTGTCTTTGGACATTACTGAGCAGAGCCTGGACACAGTCTCAAGCTGCGCCAGGGAAAGTTTAGGCTCGAGGTGAGGAGAAAGTTCTTCACAGAGAGAGTTGTTCGCCATTGGAATGGGCTGCCCAGGGAGGGGGTGGAGTCCCCATCCCTGGAGGTGTTCAAGAGGGGACTGGACATGGCACTTGGTGCCATGGTCTAGTCATGAGGTCTGTGGTGCCAGATTGGACGTGATGATCTTTGAGGTCTTTTCCAACCTTGGTCATTCTGTGATTCTGTGGCTCAGTCTTCCCAACACTCGCCCTTCACGAATAAACATGAATTGAGTTCATCTTACAGGCTTCTCTTCTCCAAGCTAGAGAGACCCAGCTCCCTCAGCCTTTCCTCAGAAGGGATTTTCCACTGCCTTCAGCATGTTTGTGATTCTCTGCTTGACTCTTTCAAGCAGTTCCCTGAGGCCCTTCTTGAACTGAGGGGCTCAGAACTGGATGCTATTTCAGATGTGGCCTCACCAGCACAGGATAACCTCTCTGATGACCTACTAGCCACGTCCCTTCTAATGCAGCCCAGGAAGCCACTGGCCTTGCTGGCCACAAGGGCACATTGCTGGCTCTTGGACATCTCTCTCTCTCAAATGAGGAAGGGTTACAAGAGGAAAAGCCAGATGTACTATTAGAGTTGGATCAATCCTTTGTGTGTTTTTCTTCGGAATTCATGTACCTTATGCCACATTTGACATGCTAGACAAGGAGCTTAAAATGGTCCTTCTGTAGTTTCTGGAGGATTCTATGCAGTGATGTGAGCATTTCATTATCCTTGTAGGTATGTGGTGAGGGTACAGGTAGGTGAGAGGTTCTTGGTCTGTGTTACACATTGACATGCAATGAAATTAGAGTAATTTCACTCACCATCTTGCAAACAGCGTTCCCAGTGGTTCTATGAAGAGTATTAATAGCGTGGTTTGGAAAAAAAAACAAAACTGGAACTAAGATCTAAAGGAGACTAAAAGGGTTGTAAATAGTCCACCAAACTTCTTGGGAGTGGTGTTAATTGTAGGGGTGCAATTTCCTCCATTTCAGTCCTGCTGGCAGTTCAGGTGTACTTCAGGAGCTTTCCCAAGCCCAGTAGCTTTTGGAAGATAACATTGGCCTCCAACATGTTGTTTACTAACGATGCTGATAATTTCAAACAGGCTACATAATGAAAACTGTTAGGGCTGATGTTTAAAATGACATAGCTTCTCACAGTGGGGGTGCTGTTGTATCTTGAATTGCTAACTGCTAATAATATGCTCCTTTGATCAAGAGAAGAAAGAATGTTTGCAGTACTTCCCTTTTGAGTAGTGACGGTGACACTCACTTCAGTCGTTTTTCTTGTCTGTGCTGCTGATGGAATGCTGTTCAGAAAACTTCCTGTTCCTCTCCTGATGTTGTTTGGCATCACTCTGAAAACAGTAGGCAGAGGATTTTCTCTTGTTCAAGTGCCACTTTGTCTGGAATTCAACTTTGATTTTTGCACAGTCAACTATTTTTTCAGTATGATGCTTTGTAATGGCTGAAACTGAAGAGTTACAGTAATATTTGGAGAGGCTGAAACAATGCTTTTGGTAATTACAGTCCATTTAGTGTGACAGATTCTGACTGGAGCTGCTGCATGCATGTGGAATTGGGCAGCTACTCAACATATATTTGAGGTCACGTTTGTATACAAAGGAATGGCAGCAGGATGGCACTCAACAAATCCAAGTGCCGTGTGCTGCGCTTTGGCCACAGCAACCCCATGCAGAGCTACAGGCTGGGGTTGGAGTGGCTGGAGAGCTGCCAAACAGAAAGGGATCTGGGCATGCTGCTTGACAACTGCCTAAACATGAGCCAGCAGTGTGCCCAGACGGCCAAGAAGGCCAATGGCATCCTGGCCCGTATCAGGAATAGTGTGGCCAGCAGGAGCAGGGAAGTCATTGTACCCCTGTACTCTGCACTGGTTAGGACACACCTTGAGTCCTGTGTCCAGTTCTGGGCCCCTCAGTTTAAGAAGGACATCGAGACACTTGAATGTGTCCAGAGAAGGGCAAAGAGGTTGGTGACAGGCCTTGAGACCAAGCCCTATGAGGAGAGGCTTGAGGGAGCTGGGATTGTTTAGTCTGGAGAAGAGGAGGCTCAGGGGAGACCTCATTGCTCTCTACAACTACCTGAAGGGAGGTTGTAGCCAGGAGGGGATTGGTCTCTTCTCTCAGGCAACCAGCACCAGGACAAGACGACACAGTCTCAAGCTGCAGCAGGGGAAGTTTAGGCTGGAGGTGAGGAGAAAGTTCTTCACCGAGAGAGTGATTCGTCATTGGAATGGGCTGCCCAGGGAGGTGGTGGAGTTGCCGTCCCTGGAGGTGTTCAAGAGGGGATTGGACATGGCTCTTGGTGCCATGGTTTAGTCATGAGGTCTGTGGTGACAGGTTGGACTTGATGATCTTTGAGGTCTCTTCCAACCTTGGTGATACTGTGAATGAGATCTGGCTCATGAGGCTGTTCACTACATGTACTCAAGGTTCAGAAAGTGGTGGACTTCTGAAGGGATAGAAGAAATGAATAGTATAAAGGTGACTGAACCAGTACCCAACATGAATTCAATATCCTCATGCTCTCCTCCTCCAAAAATATTAGGAGTACACAGTACCTGATGCACGCTGCTTGGAAGCATCATTTACAGTAGGAATAGCAACTTTTGGTGCAGCATTTCTGCAGTGACTGCAGACAGCTTCTTTTGCAGAACACTTGCTGTGATCAGCGATGCTGTCCTAGAAAAGAAGAAAGAACTTCTTGCTTATTTTGTTGAGAGGGAGCTCTTTTTTCCACGTAGCTTTTATAATTTCTCTTTGATCATCTTGAAAACAGACCTTTAAGTGCACAGCTTTAACAGTGTTTATACTGCCTTGACATTAATTCAGCCTCTACTGTTGCTTTGCTAATTTGACTAGCAAAGATCATAGTCATCTTTGATGTCACACCTAATCCAAGCAGGGAATAGTACCTGATTTATAGTGCAGTTTTGGCATTTTTTTGGTTGTTTTGTTTTTATGTGGGTTTTTATTTGGCTTTGTTTTCATCCACAGGGTGGAGTAGGTTTAGGCTGAGGGAAAGTGGGTTTAGGCTGGATCTTAGGAAATTCTTCTGTATGAGGGTGGTGAGATGCTGGAATATGTTGCCCAGGGAGATTGTGGATGCCTCCTCCCTGGGGGTGTTCAAGGCCTTATCCAACCTGGCCTTGAGTAGCCTCTAGTTGAGAGGTGTCCCTGCTTATGGTGGGAAGATTGGAGCAAATGGTCTCTAAGGTCCTTTCCAACTGAAGCCATTTTATGATTCTATAATTATGAGTCTCATGTTCTAGTATTGATGGTAATGGTCTTTTTATGTTCTGTAAAATCTTTCTAAACCTTACTTGTTTAAACTAGTTGGGTTTTACTTCTCTACTAAATCATTTCATTATGCTTTTTAAGGAGTTGCCAATTTTTGTTGAAAGCAGCCAAGTTACAAGGAAGAATAAATGAATCCTGAACCAAAACAGATCCGTGCATCAATGTCAATGTGTGTGTGTGTTTATATATATACACACACACATGCAAACACATATTTCTCTCTTAGACCTCTTGAACATACAGTTTAAGGAGCCAGTCCTACAGACTTGTAGTTGATATGTGACACAGGGTATGCACTGTTTACAAAGGGTGAAAGGCTTCAGATAGAATGGGATCTTAGAAGTGTGTAGTTGTCCTTAAGTCTCTTGTAAGAGAACCCTAACAGTAATTGTGTTCTGTTCTATTCTGCTGCAAAATCTCAGGTTACCCTGGAAGCCAAGTCTCACCATGTGTGGGACAGAAATGGTTTCCTTAGTACAGAGTCCCAAGCAACTGCATGTAATTTCCCGGAAGCGGGATGGAGAAGTACGTATATTCTACATTAAATAAACAGAAAATGTGTCTTATCATTTTTATACACTGAGCTGAGCAGTGCTGTTGGTAGACCAGAGAGAAGGGGAGGGACTAGGCAAGTATGAGGAGTGATGCCAGGTGGTGAACCTCATGAAGTGCAAAGTCCTGCACCTGGTTTGAGGCAATTGCCAGGATCAGTTCAGACTGGGAGACAAAATGAGAGATGGAGAAATTAGTAAGCAGATGTTTTTGTATTTGTAGCTTAGTATCCATTTTATAATCCAAGAAAGTGAGAAAGGTAAAAATGCTTTGCTGATTTCAGTTTCACAGTATCACCAAGGTTGGAAGAGACCTCAAAGATCATCAAGTCCAACCTATCACCCAAGATCTCATGACTAGACCATGGCACCGAGTGCCACATCCAATCCCCTCTTGAACCCCTCCAGGGACGGTGACTCCACCACCTCCCTGGGTAGCCCATTCCAACAGCAAATGACTCTCTCTATGAAGAACTTTCTCCTCACTTCGAGTCTAAACTGCCCCTGGTGCAGCTTGAGACTGTGTCCTCTTGTTCTGGTGCTGGTTGCCTGGGAGAAGAGACCAACCCCCTCTTGGCTACAACCACCCTTCAGTTAGTTGTAGAGAGCAATGAGGTCTCCCCAGAGCCTCCTCTTCTCCAGGCTAAACAACCCCAGCTCCCTCAGCCTCTCCTCGTAGGGCCTGTACTCAAGGCCTCTCCCCAGCCTCATTGCCCTTCTCTGGACATGCTCAAGCGTCTCAATGTTCTTCTTAAACTGAGGGGCCCAGAACTTGACACAAATTTGTAACATCTTTATTCTTTGTTGTCCTGGGGGAAGCTGACCTTGACTCAGTCATCACTGGGTGAGGTTCTGGCCCGCCTGATCTAGTGTGGAGTGTCCCTGCCCATGGCAGGGGAGTGGAACTAGATGATCCTTGTGGTCCCTTCCAACCCTGACTGATACTATGGTACAATAGAGGTTGGAAGGGACCTCCAGAGATCATCCAGTCCAACCCCCTGCCAGAGCAGGATCACCCAGGGCAGTCTGCACAGGAATGCATCCCCCACACCCTGCATCTGTTTGCTGTTTGTGTGTTTTGAAGCTTTGATCACCTGTGTTATCTTCAAAAACAGTATGGCTTAAACAAGGGGAGTGAGATATAAAACCCAAGTACATCATAGCACAGGCAGTTTTCATGCTCCACTAATACTGGAGATTTAAGCCCTAATGTAAAGAGGTGGCTACGGATGTACTCCAAGTATGTAATCAAATGCCATGTAGGTCGTTATTCTGTAGGTAATGGGCAAAAATACACAAGTGCATTGGGGGCGTTTGTAGCATTTCTTTCTCATACAGTAGTTGTCTCTTCCTTTGAATTCTTAACATCTCTTTGAATACAATACTGGAAGCAAAGTAGCCTTCATCTCAAGGGCACTTTCCGACTTGTTAGCAGCTGCCCTGCAAAGAGCAGATAATTAATAGCTGTACTACCTTGGTTTAGCCATTTCCTTTGGTTTTTCCCTACATACTATAGATTTCCTCATATGTTATGAGCTGACTTCTCCTCCCCCTCCCACATTCTCTAAACTACTGCTTTCTACAACTGCTTTCATCGTTGCTAAAAATCATTTATATGGCGCCATAAATTACAGGCGCTTTACAATCACAGAGTGAAGTACTGCCTTTGCCCCGAACAGTTTATGGTTCAGATCCATCCTTGATTTCTGGTGTACCATTTTTAGTCGACTCAGTGGCCCGGGAATTTTAAGGCAGATTACATTAATTTTGTGTTTTATTCCTGCAGTCTCTCTTGATCGAATGCTGCTGATCGCAACTGTATGGCTCAAGTTCTGTGATGTAGATGAGTAATAATTTCTTTCTTGTTTAGCATAAAAGTATTGTAAACACTGCTGCTCACTAAGAATTCCAGGCACGCTCTATTTGGCATATACATTTACATCTAAAAGCTTCAGGGGGTTGGGGTGTTGTGTGGAATATTTAGATCACTCCCTTCTGTTTTTTGTCGGGGTTTGTGTGGGGTTTGGGGGTTTTGTTTGGGTGTTGGTTGGTTGGTTTGGGGATCTTGTTTGGTTTTTAAATGGTGCTGTAACTGACATTTCCATTTTTGTTTTAATGAAAACCTGCTCAGAAATTCTCATGCATTATTGCCACAGTGGCCATAGAAAAGCCTGACAGTATGTCATGTTTTCTGATTTTGGCTCATTTGTGCAGCTCCCAGCTCAAAGACATCTTATACATAGTCTACAGTACTGCTTTCACTACAATTCACTTTTCAGTGTTAACTGTAGTTGCCATTTCACAGAGTCATAGAATGTTAGGGGTTGGAAGGGACCTTGAAAGATCATCCAGTCCAACTCCCCTGCCAGAGCAGGATCACCTATACAAGATCACACTGGAACGCATGCCCAGCGAGGGAGACTCCATAACTCCCCTGGGTAGCCTGTTCCAGTGTTCGGTCACCCTCACAGTGAAAAAGTTTTTCTCCTGTTTCCATGGAACTTCCTGTGCCTCAGCTTCCACCATTGCCCCTTGTCCTGTCATTGGGCATCACCCAGAAGAGCCTAGATCCATCCTCTTGGCACTCACCCTTTACATCTTTGTAATCATTAATGAGGTCAACTTAAAAATAACAAAAAAATATTTTCTGATATTTCACAGACTCATAGAATGCTTTAAGTTGAAAGGGACCTCTAAATGTCATCTAGTCCAACGTCTCTGCAGTGAGCTGGGATGTCCTCCACTAGACCACATCGCTCAGGGCCTTGATGAGCCTGACCTTGAAGGTCTCCAGGGATGGGGCCTCAACTACCTCCCTAGGCAGTCTGTACCACCACCCTAATGGTAAAATTGTTCCTAACATCCAATCTAAATCTCCTCTAATTTCAAACCATTTCCTCTCATCCTATCACTACAGGGCTTTGGAAACAGGTCCTCTCCAGCCTTCTTTTAGGTCCCCTTCAGGTACTGGAGGGCTGTTGCACCTCATGAGGTTCACCTGGGCCCACCTCTCCAGCTTATCCAGGTCCTTCTGGATGACATCCTGTTCTTCTAGCGTATCAATACAATACAATACACCAGGTTGAAAGAGACCTTCAAGATCATCATGTCCAACCCATCAACCAATCCAGCCCACCTAAACAACTAAACCATGGCACCAAGCACCCCATCAAGCCTCTTCCTGAACACCTCCAATGAAGGTGACTCCACCACCTCCATGGGCAGCCGACTCCAATGGGCAACCACTCTTTCTGTATAGAACTTCTTCCTAACATCCAGCCTAAACCTGCCCTGGCTCAGCCTGAGACTGTGTCCTCTTGTTCTGGTACTGGCTGCCTGGGAGAAGAGACCAACCTCTGCCTGTCTACAACCTCCCTTCAGGTAGTTGTAGAGACCAATAAGGTCACCCCTGAGTCTCCTCTTCTCCAGGCTAAGAAACCCCAGCTTATCAACAGCACCACTCAGCTTGGTGTCATTTGCAAATTGGCTGATGGTGCACTTGATCCCACTGTCTATTTCATTGATGAAAATATTAAACACTACTGATGCCAGTATGGACCCCTGAGGGACATCACTTATCACCAATCTCTATCTGGGTTTGAGACATCGACCACCACCCTCTGGATGTGACCAATTCAGCCAGTTACTTATCCACTGAACAGTCCCTACCTATCAAATCCATATCTCTCTAGCTTGATGAGTAGGATGTGGGTGCATGCATCAAAGGCTTCACAGAATTCCAGTTGGATGGCATTTGTAGGTCGTTCCTTGTCCACTGAGGTAGTCACTCCGTCATAGAAGGCCACTAAGTTCATCAGACAGGATTTTCCCTTTTATTTCCCTGAGGAATATTACTGTAATTATTCTTTCTTCACTTAAAAAATTCCCAACTGAAGAAATTGAAATCTGGGAAAAACTATAAACACACTTACTATAAACACACTTACCAACTTCGTTTGCCCTAAGTTCTTGAGATGTCCAGGTCTTGGGTGCTGTTGATATTTCTAGACATACCTGAGATGGAAACACGGACTGCAGTGTGGGATTGTGGAGTTTTCTTTCAGTTACAAGAAACTTATATCCAGAAGCTCTGTTTTACAGGGAAAGGCAGGAAAATATTTTGGAAGTTCACCAGTGCCGAAAATACAGCACAACTTTTCTAAACTGATGTATCTCGACTCTACAGTTGTTCATATATTGACACCAGAACACATCAGTTGAGGAGTGCTGACAAAGCCAGGCAGCCTTTCCCGTTTTGAGAAGAAAAAGCAGTGCTTACTATACAGTTTTCAGATCTAAAGGCTGCAAAAAACAATAGTTTCCATAGTCTCTTCAGTACATTAAAGTTATACCTCTGACTGACCCAAAATAGTATAAGCTACAGAATCCTCTTTTTTGTGTCACAGATTCTTGTATGATACTAATCACAGCTTTTTGTATGATACCAATTATATAATTACATAAAAACCACATAGGCTTCTATTTGTATTCACAGAAGTTTTCTGATGGTTTCAAGGTTTCTTTCTCTAAGATGTGCTTCTGTTGTGATGGAGAAGCAAAATTTACAAAACACAGCAAAAATAACCTACTTGACATTAATGGCATGAACAAATGCCCCCACATTTCTTATGAAATCTTAAACCTCAAGCTTAACTGTTGTTGCTGGGGGTTATTTATTTATTTTCATTTACTCTCCAGGAAGTGTAACTAAGAATAATGGAAAATTACTGTATAGACCAGAAATTATGTAGATGAAACGAGAGGTGACACAAAAGGGACATAGTGTTCCTGAACCAGTGAACCTCAGCCAGTTAAAAAGCCTGATAAAAATCATTATAAATAAGTTCTGCTAAAATGCTCCTGTGATAAATTCTTCATTGCATTAGCTAGATCTTCAGTGCTTTGTGCTTCTGATGGCACTGAGCACTTTCTTTCATCACCTGCATACTTGAAGGGCTGGATAGAGAAAAATGGAACCATGCAGAAATTTCTGGGAGAAGGGTGAAGCGAAAACAAGTCTCTTTCTGCAGCCTTCAACAGGAGCAATTATGTGGAAGGAGAAACCTGCTGTGAAAAGCCAGGAGCCAAAGACCATTGATAACAGAGGCAGCTGAAAATCTGAATAAAATCAGACAAGAGAGTTCTCTTAGTCCCCTGTAGAAATTAGTAATCTTATGTAATAACAGTGATGTAAGGCTGAGATGCGTTTAAAAAAATAATAATGTTTGAAATTGTAAAAGCAAAAAAACTTCTGGAAATCTTATTAATACTTCTGTCATTACTTCAGAAGTTATACCAGTGACAAGTGCTGTAGTTAGGCAACTTCTCAGCAAGATGTTCAGAATTAAAACAAACAACAACAAAAATACCCAAACCCAAACTCCCCAACAAACAATAAAAGAACAGATGTATACAACATCATAAAAAATACATCTAAGTGATCACACACAGCCCTTTTCTGAGTGTTCAGAAGAACAGATATGTGGTGTATGAAGTCGGGGGGCTAGAGATCTCATCTGGCTATAGCCACATTACTAGCTGTGAAGAAAAAGCTCCCTTGTTACTAATCATTCTCCCACAAGACTGTCTAGGAACTATCAACTATATTCACTGGTCTAAACCCAGATTTACATTCTGTTCCATACAGTATTTAGGCATTTCCCGGGGTGGTGTCATCCCTGAAGAACTGCAGACTGGTAGCACAGACCAAGTTGGAAGGGTCCTTCAAAAGATCATCTGGTCCTACCTTCAGAAAAGGTTGAAGGAAAAACCAGAAGCAGAAAACAATAACACATTTTTCAAACTCTGCAATGAAACAATTCTTCCACATGTGGTTCAGAATCATCCAAGCTTTATTTCAAAAACACTGGAAAATGTTGTATTCATTTATTAAAAATAGACAAGAAGTTTAAGCATGCAACTGTACCAATACTGCAGTTAGTGTGATTACATACTAATGTGCATACATACTATATGGCAATGTATATACTTACCATATGGCAATATAATGTGGAGAAAACTCATTTGAAGTAAACAGTTTTGACCTTACTGCATTAAAGAGCAAAAGCAGAGTTCTGTTCCTGCATCAATTCCTACCCGAAATTCCACCCAGATACTTGCCGTGTTCTTGCGTTGTGTATTTTGCTCTCTTGCTGAAGCCAAAGCACAACATTGATGCTTGTGTCCTCACTTTCAGTAGTGCATTGTATGGAGCAGTCAGCTGCGTGGCTCAGCCCTTGCTTGCTGGAGGCACGTGGAGTGCACCTTCATTCCTTTGCCAGGTAGTGCAAAGAATGTGCAAAGTATTGCAATTTGACATAGAAAGTCTTAGAAGACATGTCTTAGTCTAAGAAAGCTTTAATGTTATGTTTAATTAGGTGTTCGTACTCTCTGACTTGTATCTTTAAATATCCATACTTGTGGAAGACCTTAATTCAGAATGTTTAGCTAATGTGAAGACTCACTTACTGTACAGACAGCATCTGAGCTTTCTGCTCAGAGGGAAACAATGCACTCTCACCACTGTGCAGCCATATGGGTTTGTTTGTGATCTGATACTGCAGTCCAGGAGTCTCTCTGCCTGAAAAGAATTGCATGAACGAGCTCTACTCATTTAGATTTTCCTTGTTTGAAGTGCAGGCCATAACAGAAAACAACCCTTGCTGGTTATTACTATATATGTAACGTGGATTTTAGGTATGTTAACTAAATAGCAGCAGGGTAGCCATGGCTGAATGGTCTTTGCAGTTTTCTCATATTGGCACATTGAACTTCATGTTTCCAAAAACAAAACAAGAAAAAAAACCAAAAAAAAAAAAAAATCAAAAAAATCAAAGTAGCTTTTGAAATGCTTTCATACTATTTATTTACAATGATCAGCCTGCAAAGATACTTGGGGGTTTAGCAAGGGCTTGCTCAGTGAAAAGCAGCAAGAGACTGATGCCTTTGATCAGCATTTTGCGATTTACTCTGTGTGGAGCCCAGCTGAGACTAATGTTGTTCCAGAGAAAAGTGATAGTGATGCTGTTACTTCAGATTTGGTCACGGAGATGAGGCTTTTTTTTTTCTTATGTGCATAGTTTTCTTTGAAGACAAAAGCAGTAGATGTTTGCTCTGCCACTTCCTGATGCTCTCTTTTAGTCCAACTCAAAGTACCAACAACTTTTTGTCATGGGGAGTGCTTCAGAACTGTGGCGTAATCTCGGGCTGCATCAGAAGGTTGCCATCATGGTAGTGATTTGCTTATGATGAAAGAGAGAACAGGGAAGTAAAGAAAAATCACTCCTTGTGGCACTACTGGGGAATGTATCTCCCGAGTGTTTGTGGTTTATGCTACCAGGAATCAATGTTTGAGTGAGATAATCTTTCCATAAATTCACTGTCCTCAGGATAGGATGCAGTTTGGTTTGTTTCTTTTTTTGTTTCAGCGGTGGAACATGGGCATTTGCTGTTGGAAATAGTTAACTTTGTGTTCTCCTGCTGGGAAAGAAGTGCCCAACTGATGTGAACCATGAACCCCTTAGGAAAACAGAAAATACATAGCTTCAGAGCATCTCAGAATGCAAATTAAATATTTAGTGTGCAGGCTGGATCCCTCCTAATGGAGAGCATCTGAGGTAAGCGTGGCATCTCTAATGTACGGTCAATTTAATAACTGAATGAATGGGAAGCTAATGTAAGGAGACAATGGGCTGAGTATTTTGATTTGAGACAGAAGAAGATAATTGTATAGTAAATGAACTTTGTGCAAATGCATGGACAGGAGTCCACCTTCACCTTGCTGGAGGGATTTCTGGTAGCACCAGCAGGAAATGGGGTGGACTGAAGTATGCAGAGGTTTGTTTGTTTACTGCCTAGTTTATTGGCCTTTTGTTTGGTGTGCTAGTGGGTATAGAACGAGAGGACTGACCTCTTTCATAATGCTTGATTCAAACAGGCAAAAGGATTCAAAATCTGACCTTTTGCAACAAGCAGCACACTCTTTTTTTTGTCTCCTGATTTAAAAAAAAAAAAATAATAGTAATTCCTGCTGTGGAGATGTTGGAAGGGGTATAGTGACCTAGTTATCATCTGCTAGCACCGTGGGGGAAGTAGCACGGGAATCTGTTGTCTTGATGTGTTGTGTGTGTTCACCTGCGGTATGGATTCCCAGCTTCTTGCCTGTACTACTCTCAATACAAGTGCTTCT
Source organism: Picus viridis (assembly GCA_033816785.1). Lineage (NCBI taxonomy): Eukaryota > Metazoa > Chordata > Aves > Piciformes > Picidae > Picus > Picus viridis. The sequence continues at coordinate 4,036,160 of CM066594.1, forward strand.
TTACAGATAGTTGCATGCTGCACTTAACTTTCTTTTAGAAAGAACTATACTTCAAAAGCAACTGTGTACTGTTTAAAGAAATTGTGAATCTAGAGATTGGTCTTTGTACTTGTAAGCTTCAAAAGTGAACAAGAGCAGCCCCTGGATAACTCCATGCAAATCCAGTGACAGGCATGCTATGCTTTGAGATGCCGGGAAGACATTCCCTCTGCCAGAGTTCCAACAGACACTCTTCCTCTCATTTTATCTCTTCATAATCCCTAGGTTCCGTTCCATAGTTTGGACTGATGGCCAGCAGTTTTCCCCTATATTTGAAGTGATCTCAGTTTCTTTCACTTCTGAAAATCAGAACCATTTGGGCACACATACAGAACATTGTGCATACTAAGGAAACACCAGTGCAGCCATAACTGTTGTCTCAGTGCTAATTTGTCACAAATACACAAACAGTTCCAGTAAATGTCAGGGGTTTCTGGAAAAGATGATCAGAGATCTATTAAAGGGGAATGCTCAGTGAGTCTCATGGTAGAAGCCAAAAGAGAGAAAGGACTATGGAGAATACCTACAGACATAAAGATGATAGAGAGAGTTCTGCAAGACACACAACGAAAGGCAGGCAAAGATGCCCAGAGTGTTTTTTGTGGTCTGGAATGCAGCCAAGGAAGCATTGATTTATTAAAGAGCAGCATCACAGCTTCCTTTACTCAATGTGTTGGTGCTATTAGAGCTCCTCAAGCAGTCTCTGACTTCCTTGAGAATGAGAAATAGGAATTTCAAATGAAACACCAAAAGCAGCCACTCATTTCCCACACCTATGCCACTTCAAATGATCAGTTCAGCTGTGTTCCCGACTGGAGAATCCCATCTGCACAGTGTCTGCTGGGGATTGCACATAGGAGTTCCCAGCTTATTAATCACACTGCCTACTTCTGTAAAAAGTACCCTAGCAATTCTGCACATGGGTTTTTGAACTCTTCAGTCATGGCACAGTAAACAAAAACTGGCTTTCATAAAACAGGTAATCTAGAAATTGTGGGCCACCAGTTAAAACTCCTAATCAGCTGTTCCATTACCTGAATTAACTCAGTGCTATTCTTGTGGACTGTTAAGATACTGGGATCTTATTTTTTCTGGCTTGTAGATATCAAAACTTTCTTATGCAGTTTCCTTTCTCTCTGAATGTCCTAGTATATTAGGTTTGTATTCCTCAGCATCCTCACTATCTAAAATAATGTCCCCCATGTCTCCTTGTTTGTCACTTTACATGCCTGGAGACAGGTAATACCTTCCTCCATCAGGACTTTCTTGTAGAAGTGTTTCTGATATTGTGAGGAAAGGGGTAGAGAGCCTAATGGCAGGGGTAATTCTCATACTCTTCCTGAGAAGAGAAGATTTCCGATGGCAGAGGAGCATATTTTTGCCTTAGTCTGGCTGCTGTATCGGTGCTACTGGCAAGAGCAGTGGGACTGTTGGCAGCCTCAGAGAGAGACCCCTGCTCTTAGGCTGTAGATAGGCATACCCCCCACCAGATCAAAACCATGATATAGCTAACCCTTAGTTATGAAGCTGTTCTCACCTTCTTCAAGACCAAGTGTGACAAGGAGACAGAGCACAAATTTGTTTTGTCAGATATATAGTCAGAACTAACAACTGATAGTTTTGCTAAGATCTGTATGATGGTTTTGCTGAAGGGTAGGCTGTGTCATGATTTACTGAACTATTAGAAGTGATAAAACTGATCCATTTGTTATCATCCAGTGCATAAAGACTTCAAGATTTAAGGAGCTTGCACTAAATAACAAAGCAATTTATAAACTCATAAACTGAAAATTACAGGCATGTAGTCCTTAAGTCATTTTATCCTATTAGTGATGATTATCAAATGTTAACCCTTATTTCCCTTTTTGAAACAGAATCCTACCTTAGGAAATTTGTAGCTACTTAAAGCAGTCATGGACGTGACTGTTTCATGTTAACGTGTTGTGCAAGTGAGGCAAGTTTCATTTCTCAGGGTGTCATCCCTGCCCCTCTGCCCCATCATCCCTACATCACCTGAAGCGATTTATGTGCCTGCTAGCAGAAGGATGTTGGCTGATGTTAGCTGAGGAATGGTATCAATTGGCTCTGCTACTGGGTAAAAGATCATGATGGCATTCAACAAGTTCAAGTGCCAGGTGCTGCCCTTTGGTCACAACAACCCCATGCAGTCCTACAGGCTGGGGTCAGAGTGGTTGGAGAGCAGCCAGACAGAAAGGGACCTGGGGGTACCTATTGACAGCCACCTAAACATGAGCCAGCAGTGTGCCCAAGTGGCCAAGAAGGCCAATGGCATCCTGGCCTGCATCAGGAATAGTGTGGCCAGCAGGAGCAGGGAGGTCATTCTGCCCCTGTACTCTGCACTGGTTAGACCACACCTTGAGTCCTGTGTCCAGTTCTGGGCCCCTCAATTTAAGAAGGACATGGAGCACTTGAATGTGTCCAGAGAAGGGCAACGAGGCTGGTGAGGGGCCTCGATCACAAGCCCTACAATGAGAGGCTAAGGGAGCTGGGGTTGTTTAGCCTGGAGAAGAGGAGGCTCAGGGGAGACCTTATTGCTCTCTACAGCTACCTGAAGGGAGGTTGTAGCCAAGAGGGGGTCGGTCTCTTCTCCCAGGTAACCAGCACCAGAACAAGAGGACAGTCTCAAGCTGCACCAGGGGAAGTTTAGGCTGGAGGTGAGGAGAAAGTTCTTCACAGAGAGAGTTGTTAGCCATTGGAATGGTCTGCCCAGGGAGGTGGTGGCGTCCGCATCCCTGGAGGTGTTCAAGAGGGGATTGGATGTGGCACTTGGTGCCATGGTTTAGTAGTCATAAGGTGTTGGGTGACAGGTTGGACTTGATGACCTTTGAGGTCTTTTCCATCCTTATCAATTCTATGATTTTATGATATTTATCCAAAGCAAATCTGAGTGGAGTATCTTGAAAAGAGACTCTTCCTATGTTTCAGTAAACAGATCATAGTTAGCAGTAGCTGGTTTCAGATTAGCCTGCCCTAAGGAGAATATAATTGTGTCCTACTGTGAAAATGGAAATACCCCGTTCCAGGCTTTCAAAAAACATTTTGAGTACAAGTTTGTAAGTTGCCTTCTCTGTGTTCTCTTGTACTAAAGATTTTATGGGCATTGGAAGGATGTTGGTTAGAACTAAGCAGACATTCACCTGGAGATAATTCTCCTGATGACGTTAGTTTATTTTTCTGCTCAAGAAGATTCTGAGTTATTTAATTAATTCCATTTTAATCAGCCAATATAAATTCTCAAGGAATAGATGGTTCAAGAGGTGGTTGTTACCCGTGCTCAATATTTGATAGCCAGCTTGGTTTGTTCAGCTGAAATAGATTTGTTTCTTTTTCTTATCTCCACAAGAATAATCTCGACAATATAGATGAATGCTTGCAAAAATATCTGGCACTATGTAGAAGAAAATTGGAGCAACACTCTAATGTTTCAGGAAATACGCTGGCCCAGAAGGCAAATGGTGTCCTGGGATGCATCAAGAAGTGTGGCCAGCAGGTTGAGGGAGCTTCTCTTCCCCCTTGATTCTGCTCTGGTGAGGCCTCAGATGGATTACTGGGTCCAGTTCTGGGCTCACTAGGTCAAGAAGGACAGGAAACTTTTGAGGGTACAGCAAAGGGCTACAAAAATGATTAGGAGACCAGGAAATCTCTGTTATGAAAGAAGGCTGAAGGACTTTATTTTTTTTAGCCTGGAGGAGATTGAGGCGGAAACCTTATTAATGCTTATAAATAAAGTGTCAGGAGGATGGGGCTGGTCTTTTGTCAAGTGATGCCCAGTGACAGGACAAGTGGTAGTGGGCTCAAGCTTGAACATAAGAAGTTCTGTCTAAAGATGAGGAGGAACTTCTTTACGTTGAGGGTGATGGAGCACTGGAAGAAGCTACCCAGAGAGGTGGTGGAGTCTCTGTCTCTGGGGTGAATCAAAACCCAGCTCTGCTATCTGCTCTAGGTAACCTGCTCTGGCAGAGGGATTGGACTAGATGATCTCCAGAGGCTCCTTCCAGACCCTAACATTCTATGATTCTTTGAAATAATGTTCAACTACTGCTTTCTATTAGCCAGTAAATTCTGATCCCACTGTCCTTGTGTGAGTGCTCTGGGAAAGAATTCTGTAAACCTTAATTTTCCTTTCACAAGCCTTACGCTAAATAAAGTCAAGTCTCTCATTGTCCCACAGTGACACCCTCACTGATGAAGACTGAAGCTGGAGCCCAATTACAACAGCTTAAAACCAGGAGAGAGTAATGTGAGGTTTCCCTATGGCTGCCAGGTTTTTCCTTGTCGGAACTACTGGCCAAGTCTATTGTCACTAAAAGCAGAGAAGCTGCAACAATAAGTACCTGCCACTGAAATTATGCACAAGAGATGGAACTGTTAGAAATCAAATAGTAATCACTAATAATTTGGCTTAATTGCAGTCTCTCAGTTACCCTAAGATTTTTGTGAGGAGAGAATGTCTGAATTTTGGGAGAAATAAGCAGCTGTTTCATTACGGAAATGGCACATGGGAAGTATATGAACCAGACAAAGGTCAGACTCCCCCGCCCCCTTTTTCCCCCCATCTCCTTGTATGCTAAGAAAAGGCAAAAACAAGTTTCATGGTCCTGGTTTTATGTGAAACTATGAACAGTGAAAATCCCATGCATGTGACATGGTTTCTAGGATCAAAGGAACCTTCCATATGCTTCTGTCCTGCTTGTCCAAGGAGCGACAACAGGCTGAACACAATTCATCAGCCAGCCAGAAATCCTGACTCAATGCTGTGAATTGTGGTGATGCCTAATGGCCAAATTGCTGGCTGGTTGCTTCTCAGGTTTTCCTGGGACAATATTCTGACCCTGCTGTACAGCAAATGAACACAGAAACTAATTTCTTGCATCAGAAGTGACAGATCTGCAAAAAGAAATTAACTGAAGATAGGAAAAGAAAAGGAAAAAAGTATGTGGTGAAAACACCTTTTTTCTTTTTATAAACCAGCTGAACTTTACATAAAGTTGTATTTCTATAGTTAAGCTGAAATGCAAATGTATAAGCCCAAAAAACCCATCAAACACCAAGAGTAACAACTCCCCTCTTAAAACTGCAGTGAATTAAAAGCAGATTACAGGCTAGTTTTGTTACCATATCTCCTAAACTTCAGCAGTTTTTCATTTCATGAAGAGCCATGACTGATGAGGCTGTGAAGTGTGGAAATTAGGCACAAACACAAATATTTTTAGCTCTCTAAATATTGCAAATCAATTTTGGTACTCTGTAAATTATGTGAGATTGTAATGTTGTTTCAGCTCATGTATCATGTCTCTGGTTTGTATCTTTTCTTGGTGGAGAAGTCTTGTATCTTACTAAGAATATCTTTAAAATATCTTAGTAATAAAATCTTAGTGAGACCCCACCTTGAATATTATGCCTGGTTTTGGTGTCCCCATCATAAGAAGGACACAGAGCTGTTGGAACGAGTCCAGAGGGGGACCTTATGGCCGCCTTCCAATACCTGAAGGGATCCTACAGGAAGGCTGGAGAGGGACATTTCGTAAGGGTGTCTAGCAATAGGACCAAAGGGAATGGTTTGAAGCTGAGAGAGAGGATAGGTTTAGCCTGGATCTTGGAACGATGTTCTGCAGTACAAGGCTGATGAGACTGTGGAACAGGTTGCCCAGAGAGGTTTGTGGATGCCTCCTCCTTGGAGGTGTTCAGGCCTAGGTTAGATGAGGCTTTGAGCTGCTGGGTGTAGTTGAGAAGTATCCCTTCCCATGGTGGGGAGGTCCTTTCCACCCTAAGCTATTCTAGGATTTTATGAAAATGAAACATTTAATCACCCCTGATGTTAACATAATCATTACCATCAAATTCCCTTTTTCCTTTATTAAGCATTTTAAAATATATATATCATTAAGCAGCCCCCCCACCTCCACCCCCACCCTGCCTCAGATTAAATTTTAAAACACGGAGATTTTTGTTGGAAACATGGACTCAAAGTCATTAAAAGTTTTGTGTTTGCAATCTGTAAGTCTCAAAGATAGGATTTCAGTATCCTTCTGTATGTTTGTATAGCACCAAGCAAAACAGGGATTGTATCATTTAGCACTGAGATTACTGTAATACTGTTGCAATTCCTATGGGTTTCACATACCCTGCAAGATGAGGAACTTAGTCTGCATTTTCTTATCTTCCAGTGCAGTAAGCAGCAATATTGATGCTATTTCAAATCTTCTCTGTCATTAATGAATATGCCAAGATATGTCCATGAATTATACTCCCTTAATAAGGTAATGGAACTCCTAGAATCTAGAGCTTGACTTCAAATGTGAGTTTAGGTGCCAATAAGAATGTGCTGACCATATATATAACTAATCTGGACTCATTACGATTACACAATTTATTGTTTCGTTTTTGCTATTATCTACCGTTTTGATCAACCCTTAATGCTTCACCGATCCCTTGTGCTCCCATAGGTAAAATGTTTGCTGTGATTGCTTATAGAAGTTAAGGCTATGATGTCATCTTAACTTATGGTATCAGCTGGTACAGAAATGCAGTGCTTTGTAGCTAAAAATCCTGCTAATGCCCCTGTAGAATAGCTTCACATGAATGTCTTCGGAAGCATCAGATGAAACGGGACATCAGTTCATAGCAAATAGCTTATATTTGTGTTTGGAACAGAGTTTCTGCTTGACTGATCTTTTAAAAGCAGCAAGATTATTACTGATTTTGTAGCCTTTGACCTGAACCCAACTTTCAGCCTTTGTTAAAATGATCGTGGTTAGTACCTTTTGCTTACTTCTTTTTTTTGACACATCTTGCAAATCCAGAACATGTAAGGACTAACCTTAGCAAACGAGATTTGGTTTTAAACTTCAGCCATAGTTGCAAAACATAGATTAATATGCAGGGTTTGCTTTTAAGCTGTAGTCAGAGGTGCAAAAAACCCAGAGTATTATACCTGTTTTCAATCTTCTTTTTATTCACTTTTTTTCCCCTACCTGTGCAGAAAATACAGATGATCTAATGAACAAAGTGTTTAATAATAGCTGTACTAAAAATATAACATTTAAAATGAATGGGTTTGTGGAGCAGCCTTAACAATTGTTCCACTTGTTTGAAGGAACAAGATATGAAGAATTGATTGAGTAACCAATTTAATAATGAAGATAATTTAGAATACAGAAAGATTAGTTGAGAGCCTTGGGACACAATTCACTGAAGTTTTATATTCTGCCTGTGCTCAAAACCAGGGGATTTTGGCTATAAGTGATTTATGGGCAGTGGCTGTGCACAGTCTTTTATCATAACAATACAATCTGTATGCAGTTTATGAAAATTCAGGAACCTTGTGTGTTCAGTTCAGGTGCACAGATCAGAAAGAACTGCTGGCTGGCAGATGTGCAGATACATTATCAGAAAATGTATTTTCAGCTTAACCAGGATAATCTAATTCATTCTAATGCGGTATTTCAAGTTTATTATAGTGTAATTGAATACAGAAGAACACAGTGCGCCATATACTAGACCAAATGAGGTGAAAGTGCACAGCTTAAAGGTGGCCATGTTAGGCCTGTTAGATTGCTTCACTGCTGGTTGTGAGATGGGCAGATGATTTAAACAACCCCAAACTGTAAACAAAATGCTGTGTTGTTGTTGGCTTTTTTCCCCTTCTGAAGACTTTGTGAAGTAAGTGGCTTACTTGCTGAAATTGCCCTACACTACTTAAAAACATATTGTTCCTACATGTTACAGTATAAGTTATCACTTTAATAATCAGTATGTTAAATCTTCTACTTGCACTTGAACAGGCAACGACCTTTTACCTGGACAGAGTATTTAGTAGATCAAAAGCTCTTTGTGTACGTGTGCATTTGTTTATCTGTATCTCTATAAAAATCATGGAATTGTCATCTGAATTAACTATTTCATTCTTCTGTGTTACATCAGTGGTATAGGAGTTGTTTCTGTTTTGAATTCACCCTAGTGGCAGGACTCTAAGACTCTCCTGATCACCATTTGTTTAACAGTATGGATTTTTGTTTGCTCCCCCTGGTCCTGTTTTGCTTGTGTCTCTGGCTGTTTCAGCAGGTGCCTATCCATTTGCCACCTGCCCTGGTGCCGTGAATGATCATGCAATTCAGTTAATGTGTTTTAATTATTTAGGTGACATTTTACCTTGTATGGTTAGGCTGAATATGTAAATTGACTGGAGTCCATACTTAAAAAGAACGACAGGGTGGTTTTGTCTGAAGAAGTGCACAGTCCATGACCAGAGACAATGAATAAGTAATCAAACATAAAAATGGGACAAAATTTCTGTTTACTCTCATTCCCATGGCTATTTTTGTCTTCACTGTTTGTTTATTCATTGGTTTATAATAATTATGTATATACTATATTAGCTGATGCACTCAGTAAACATACTGTTTGTAGCTTTCCACATCAGTACACAGGGCAGATTATGGTAGTTCACAAGGTCAGGGATGGGTTTTGCAACCAATAATATAGCCTAAAAAGTGACCAAGGCTTTTGTCCTTTACATTCTAAAATTGTTTCTTACCTGAGGATGCTGTTAATCCATTTACTAAATATATTGTGCATTACAATGAGACAGGTTAAATGAGTTAAAAACACAAAAACACCTCCTTGTAGCAAATGATAAAAGTCTAAGCTGTAATCGAGCCCCCTGAGTCCTTTGCAGACTCGTTCATTTGCATAAAATACCTTTAACTTACCACCACCCCCAGCCCCCTCAACTAATCCTCTTCTCTTTATTAGCCTTTGTTGGATATACAAATCACAATTCTTTCTGAAATATGTGTTGTGGCAAGGGAGGAAAAAAAAAAAAAAAAGGAAAAAAAAGGGGGAAAAAAAAGGAAAGAGACAGAGAAAAACAAACTACCAAAAATAGATTAAATTAGCACAAGCACTTTTTTTCCTGTGGTCTGATTTACTGTGTGTATTTCCCAGATCCTCAGACTGGCAGTTATCTCCCAGCAGTACTAACAGGAGCAGCAATAACACCATGAAGTCAGTAGATGGCTGTAGAAAAGTATGTTGAACACTCTTGTGTTACCGTAATAAGATTGGGAAAGGCCTTGACCTGACTGGATGCGGCTTTTATCTGAAGTACATTTAAAGAGATAAAGGAGAAGCAGGGTGCAGTACATGTTCCTTTCTTTTCTGTAGGAGATTTGCTTTGAGTTTAAAAATTTCTCAAATGCAGGATTTGTGAACTGGGTCCTTTAGCAAGGAGAGGTAATGACTTGAGTGCCACTGGAGTCACCTGCTATTCGCTGATTTTTTTTTTCCTTCTTTTTGTGTTTTTGGGGTTTTTTTTCCTTTTTTTTTTGTTTTGTTTTGTTTCTTTCCCCCCACCCTTACAGGACGTCCTTCTACGAATTCCTACAGAAGGGGGATCTGTAGATCCCATAATAACAATCAGGAAGTGGTATATTGCCATTTATTTATTTATTATTACTAATTTTTTTCCCTCCTTTTTTTTTTTTTTCTTCCCCCTTGCTCTCTCTCTCTCTCTCTCCAATGTAGTTGGCTGCCTTTAGTGCACGAACCTGCTCATTAAATAGATACACCAAGAATTGTTACCTAAGCAAGCCTGACAGTAAAGAAAGGACAGACTGAGTTAGGGAGAAAAAGGGAAAAAAAAAGACAGCCTGAAGCAAGTCACTTCACACGCAGAAAGAGCCACTGAACGAATGCTCTTCTCATAAACAAACTAAAAAAAAAACCACCCTGTATAAGAAGAGAACTGTGAGGACTTGACAGAAAAAGGCAAGATTTTTCTACCCACTGTTTTCAGTTTTCCTTCCAGACATACTTGCTGAAGTAAGGAGCCTTCTGTTTGCTGACAGAGCCCTTGATTTCTTTCAAGATGATGATGTATTTGTGGGTAGGTAGTGTCTCTCTCCGTGTCAATCTTTTATTAATAAATTAACTTTGGGACTGTAGATTTTAGCCTATGGTTGCAGCATGTTTTTGAATATGTAAAGGTGTGTGTACTGCAGGAAAGCTTAGCGTAGCTAGTGTACAGTACATGTGATTGCATTTCCAATGAGAGTTTAAACAAACTGGTTCATTAAGCTGCAATTTATTTTCAGGGCTTGCAGGATGTGGCGTTGTGCACCGCGTTCTTTTCATTGCCTTAGAAAGCGTTGCAATTGTATCTGTAAGATTCACTGTGTGGTTCAGTCCTGAAATGAGTGCTGCATCACTTGTGGCTGTTCAGAATTTGCTTTCTTTGTAGGAAATGAAACAATCTTTCTGTGATTAAAACTTCTCCTTTGTGTTACTTGACCTGGTTGGGCTCATATTAGTTGTCACAGCCTTTCCTGGCTTTGAAGTTTCTGGCAATTGACAACTGCAGGGAGAGAATAGATAGAATTTACTTATTCCTGTGATTTTGATAGTCAGCATTGTTCAGATTCCTTGCAGCAAAATCCATTCACCTTAAGAATAACGTTGTGCTGTTACATGTATGTTGTGAATTAATGAACCTATTGACCTGTTAATTCATCCAGGTTTGGATACAACTATTTATTTTTATTTTTTTCCCTTAAAGAACCCAGGCAAGCACAAATAGCTCAGTGAATGAATATGCATATTTAAGAAGCATTTCTCTGTGCCTCTACATCTTCTGGGGAAATATTTTCAACTCGTCTCAGTTGGCAATCTATTTATTTATTTGATTTAAAATGCATGCACAAATAGGCTCGCAGTTAATCTGGGCCACCTCTGCAAAACAGGCGGCACAGGAGCAGCGTTTAACTCGTAGAGCTATTATCAGCAAATTGTCACTGCTCTTTTAAATTGCTTGCAGTTCACTCTGGAAATCTCCCTTTATGGTTCCTTCTAATTTCTATTGACCCTCCAATGTATTAGAGTAACTTTTGTCATCTCTGCAAAAGGCACACACTGTTTGCAGGCTTTTAAGTTTGTTATTTCAGTTATCTGACCTGTGCTACCATTTCAGAAGCTCACCAATCGCTGGGACTTAGGAATTTGCCGTCCCCCCTCCCCCCGCCATTCCCCCCCCTTCCCCCCGCTCCTGCCCCGTGGTCTGTAGTACGAGTCACGTTATTTTTCACAAGCAACTATCTGTGCTTGTAACACCAATCCTGATTGCTGCTTGTTTTTAACCCTTATCATGATTCTTTACTGAAGCTGTATTTTTGTTAATGAAATTATTGATTTAATTTTATGTTTAGATTTAGCAATCAAATCACTTAACAGTGGTATTCTCTTTTTAACTCAGCACTCCTGTATTCTGCTGTGGTAGTTATCATCATCTAGAAGAGATAAACAGTAAATATTTGAGGAGAAACCCTTTATTTCTGATGTGCACAATAAAGAGAAAGGACCTGTATTAGTCTATTTCTGTGTGGCAGTAGCTCAAAAGCTTTGAAAGCTAGGGACATTTTCCACCACCACCACTACTACCATCCCCTCAGCTACTTCAGCCTCAGCTTATGAGGCTTTGTTAATCGGAAAACTTAATGCAACACATTTTCTTACAGGAAGCTGTGCTGATTTCTGTTCTCTTCAGTGTTGTATTTTATGTAATGTATGGACTTTTGTGTTTTTTTTTTTTCTTTATATATATATATGCTTTAAGCACAGTAATAAGCAGTTCTTATAGTACCACTTCCTGCTTCCCAACGCTTCCAGTACTTAATGTGATACTTTCAAGTCTATTCCTTCCTTTTTTCTTTTGTCCTTTTTACTTGCATGTTATAATGTCTCATTTGATGTTGTTTTTTGTTGTGTTTTGGTTGTGGTGGTTTGGGGTTTTTTTGTATGTGTGGGGTGTTTTTTCTTTTAATTTTAGCGGAATTCTTTTTTCTTCCTTTTTTCTTGGCACAGCTACGCCTGGGTATTAAGCATTCCCCCCACTTTTAATTTAACTTTCCCAGTCTAAATCATTGGAAGAAAAAGCTCAAAACCAGATGACTAGGAAGATGCAGAGAATGAACTTTGTTTGGTTTTGGTTTTAATTTTTGTAGCAAAACATTATTATTCTCATGTCTTCTGGACGTAAACATGAGCTGTGTTCATAGAAAAGTTACTTCAGTAGCTGTATGATTCGTAAGCCCTGTGCACATTAAATGCACATGTGTACATATCTGCATGTATAAGATGCAGAATGTAAATGAGGCTTATGACATATGCAGGTGCAATGTATAAACTCACAGCAGCATTTGAAATGCTTTCTCCTGGCACCACATCAATGTTTTATATCATTATATAAAAGCTCCTCAGTGATACTATTAAAATCTGAAGTACCCAACTTGTGTGAAATTGTGGTCGTTGTTAAAGGTGTAAAATAGATTTGTTTCCTTTGATGGACAGATATTATATTTCTTTGTTTCATTTTGTTGAGTGCAACAGCCTTGGTTGTTCTTTTTTTTTAATAATTGTAACAAGATTTTGGAAAGTAAAGAAAGATTTTAGTGCTGTTAACCCTGACATAGGAAATCCATAGTTGTCGACAGCCCAAACAATTTAATGATGCTTATAATCTTGTCCTCCTCTAGAAAAAGGAGAACTTTTTTGGTCTGGTGCTTTTATATACAGCCACCTGTGCTGCAGGAATCGCAGTTCATCAATATTTGATTCCATACCAATCAACTTAGAAGACTTTCAAGTATTACTGACTTAGGGACTACAGCTAAATCCTGAAATCAAAAGCATCTATATCCTCGCTGACTTTAAAGGCTATGGACCGTTTTATATCCTGGTGCTGCTGCAGTATGGTACACCTTGCTCTCCAGTATAATACACCTTTCTCTCTGTCTGGTGATTGTTGTGGTGATGATGTAAGGCATTCTTGATCACTGCAGATTATCATTCACCTTTTATAATTCAGCTCAGCTCCCAAAAGATGTTGCAATTTCCCCAGAATGTAACAAGTGAAATTTATTTCAGTTAAAGGGCTGTAAAGTTGCTGACCTCTGCTTACCATGGAAACAGAAGTGTAACTATCTGTGGATGAAATGAAACTTGGTTTAAAGCTGAGGCTTTTCAGTCTTTCATGGAACCCATACGTTTCTGAACTTGCTCCTTGAAGATAATATTCCTCCTAATCTTGTTCAGATTTTGAATAATAAGCATGGTTTGTCTACTTGGCAGCACAAGCAACTGCTTGTTTCCCAAGCAAGTGGTTCCATGGTTGCTTGGTAGTTCACACTGGGTTATTTGGGGTTCTCCTACACCTCATGTTCAACTTACATATTCTGAGTCAGAAGGTGAGGGTTTAAAGATACTGCATCTTATTCAAAAGTTGCTCTTATGTCATTAAATCTTGTTGTTAAGAAGAACTGGAAGCAGATAATTGGCAAATGCATTTTAAAACAAAAATTACTGGGTTTCCACCTTTTGCTATATGCTATGAAAATGCTGAAGAAAAATGACCTAACTATACCATACTAAAATTCTATAAAAAACTACTTAATGCCTGTTTAGTCAGAGACATGCCTCATTCCTGTCAGTCTGCTGTTCTTTTAAATACTAGGGAATGAATTTTGTATATATGTAGCAGAAATTTTCAGTAGCAGCTTCAAAATAATACTTGATCAAATAAGGCAGAAAACATGTCAGCAAATGAAATCCAGGGTTGCCCAAAACTAGAGCAGGCAGATGCAGAGAAACAAATTTAAAAATTTATATGCAATAGCAACAAGATAATCTCTTCTGGCAACAGAACATTGTTTTGACAACTCTGAAGAATAAAGCTTCCGAGTTGTGTGTTGTACCTGCCTGCATTACCTCTGGTGAGCATTTGGGGAGAAGACTGGAAGAACAGGGAGTAATAGAACAACTGTGGCAGGAATTTTATCTGGATAAACATTTAGGGGTTTGAATGACTTTATATTAGAATTTCTGGTGGTTTTGTCAGTAAGCATCTCCTGTTGAGAGACATCTTAATATACATATAGGACTCTGTGTCAGTTCACATATTCAAAGGCACATGGTGTTTAATTCAGCTGAGTGAAAATCTTACTGGTTCTTAAGCACTACCAGATATATGCAGGCATGGTGTATGCCTTTCTCCAGAATTAGGGAAGTGTGTAATTTCAGTCTTAGCCTGTGCTCTTTGTCTGCTAAGTGCTACAGGACACGTTCATTAAGTGAAGCGACACAAAGGCTTTTTAGCTAAAGGAAATGAGAACTGGAAATAGATGTGGAGATTACTCAAAAGACAAAATAAAGAAACAAAATCTTGGGAATTTTTAAATTGGAGTAAGGAGCTACAATATCCTTGGAGCGATATAATTAGCATTTTTAAAGTAACTACTATGTGTTTTGCAGCATTGGCATTGTGTGCATTAAGCAAAGGTATTTCTCTCTTAAGTGAGGACTTCACAGTAACATCACATTCCAAAGCAAAAATGTGTCACTGTGTTTGTGATGCAGGTATTTGAGATGCAGCATGAACTGACCTGAAAGACTAAATGAGAATGTTGAAAACACTGCCGGTGGAGCACTTTGGCAGTACAGATTTTCTTGTGTGGACTGATGGAATAATCACAATATTAAGATCCTTTTAGTTACAAAAAAGTCAAATGTGTTAGCTGGAAAACCTTCAGTCAAAATGTTCCCCGTGCTACTTTCCACTGGGACTCTGAATAAAACATGTAGCTTCATACTCTTTAGCTGACTGCCTGACCGCTGATGTTGAATACATATGTACCTTTTATTATTAACACAGAAAAATACAAAATTGTTTAATAATAGAGTATGCTGGTATGAATGTTAAGGATCTTCAAGGGTATCTGATTCAATAAACCTGAATAATGATGTACTACAATTTATAAATGTTCAATCTCGCTGGCCAAAAAGAAATGGCTGATAGAGATGTTGAATGAAAACAGGATTACAATTAGTTAAGGTAGGCTGTAAGGCAGTTCTCAGCAGGTTATGTTCTTGTATCTATTGATATGTACACATAAGTTGGTTTCAAAATCATGTGTATAATAATTCATTTTGGAATGATAAAAGCTAAAAATCATAGTGGCATGCAAAGCATAAAAATCACCTTTTTTAATGTGAAGAAGAGAAACTAAATAGAAAATTAATTTCAGTCTGGGAATATTTGACAGCAGCATTTGTTCACCCAATAGATTCAGTCTTAAAAGGGCTTGGTTTTTGTGACCTGCTTGCAGTATTTTGTAAACCATCATTCTATTCTTTATGAAGGGTAACAGCACAAACAAGAGAACAAAATCAGTACGATGCTCCATTATATCCAGCGTTGCATAATGGTGGTTTATAACAGCAATATGCATCCCTTTAGACACAAACAGCCATAGGCACATGCTTACACAGACATGCTAATGTGTGGTGCAACTCGGTTTAAATAGGACATTAAGGATCTCTGTATTGCTATTAATTCTTTCAGCAGCGTTTGTGAAAAGATGTGTGATAGACTTTGTTCTTCTCTGAAGTTGTCTCTGTACTCTATTTTAACCACCAAACCTATTTCCCCCTTACTTTAGCAAGCAGTTACATTTATCCAATTAAACTTAACTTCCTCTTATCCCTTTTAATAGCATTGGTTTTCATCACAACTTTGAACTGTGTGGGTGTCTCTCTATCAGTTTAGGAGTGTTTATGTGAGGAAGGAAATGAACAAAGACTGTGTGAAATGTAGCTGGGTGAGCAGGCTCCTATTGTTCCTACTGTTGTTATCTCTCGGTGGAAATCCTTTCTAAATACCTTTGCTCTGGCAGTCTGGGGAGTTTTTTATGCCACTGCATGTACAGTTGTGGACTCTTAGCTACTATTTGAATGTCTTGGTGACTCAGAAGGATGAGCAAGTCCTGAAGACCTGAAGAACAAGTCTTTCTGAGTAGCAGCTGAGGGAACTGGGATATTTAGCCTGGAGAAGAGGAGACTGAGGGGAGACCTCATTGTTCTCTCCAACTCCCTGAAAGGAGATTGGAGCTGGGTGGGGGTTGGCCTCTTCTCCCTTGTAGAGGGAGATATGTCACTCCCAAGTGATAGAATGAGAGGAAATGGCCTCAGATTGCATCAGGGTTGGTTTAGCTTTGATATTAGGAAAAATTTCTCTACTGAAACAGTGGTCAGGTATTGGAACAAGCTGCCCAGAGAGGTGATAGAATCATCATCCTTGGAGATGTTTGGAAAGTGTGTAGACAGGGCACATCAGCATATGGTTTATTGGGCATGGTGGTCTTGGGTTGATGGTTGAACTGAATGATCTTAGAGGTTTCTTCCAACCAAAACCATTCTATAGTTCCGTGGCTTTTCTGGGCAGTTGAAAATCCTTGTTTGTGTCTTGAGATGGATGTTTTGGCTCATTGCTTTTGGATTTTCATTCTGGTGAAAGATATGTTTGACAAGCTAAACAAGACTGTGATAGTCTCTAAGCCAAAATTTTGCTTATGATTTCTCATTTGTGTGTGCAAATACCATTAGACATGATTTGCTTATGTAATCCATTTGACCGTTCTGCAGTTCCGTTAACAAAAAGAGATGTTTAGTAATGGAAGTCTAGGCACCTGTTATTATCTTCATTAGATTTTGATCATCCATTTCTGTCCATATTGGCATCCTGTTTCTCTTCTGCCCCTGGATTGACATTACCTCCTTGCCAAACAGACGATTCTCCGTTTAGATCCTTCTAATAGCACAGTATGAAAATACACCTCTTCTTACTACAGTCGGAAAACTCAAGTCCAACCTATCTACAGAAGTGCCTCCTTTCCATCTATGGATATAATACACAGAATTATAATTGTGTTGGGGGTTGTCCCTGGCTGGCAGCCAAACTCCCACCCATCTGCTCACTCACACCCTGCCTCAGTGGGAGAGGGAGGGAAGCAGAAATAGGAAGTACAGAGGTGAGGAAGCTCATGGGTCAGTGATGAGCTAGGGAGATCACTTACTGTCACAGACAAAGCAGACTTGCCTTGAAAAAATGAAATTATCTATTTCCACTTATAACTTCTGCAACTTCAATTTTCCAATTTAATTTCTGATTCAGATAGTGGGAAACTCTGCTTATTGCCAACACAGGTAAACACACTTCATTCAGTGAGGCAATGCGTGGCATAGCAACTTTGCAGTCAGAACACAGTAATTTTTTTCTGCAATTCTTCCTCATTCTTCTCCTGTGGTCTGGTGTGGATTCCTCTACAGGCTGCTGTAGCTTTGGGGGGATGGCTTGCTCTGCTATGGTGCACCTGCTCCAACCTGGTTATTTCCCCTGCTGTTTCTTTTTGTTTCCTTCTCCTCTCTCCTTCAAGCATTTCTGTTCTTTCTTGATGTGCATTTTCAGAGCTGCATAACCAAACTAGCCGATGGGCTTGGCTGTGGCCTGTGATGGGTCCCTTAAAAAGCTATATGGAACTAGCTCTGTCCAGCACAGGGCAGCCCCTGTTCTTTTCTCTTAGAAGCCACCATGAGAGATCCCTAATTGCAAAATCCTAGCTACCTAGACCCAGCGCAGACTCTTAAGTCAGCTAAACAAACTAAGTTTGATTATTGACATTTCAGGTTTTCTTCAGAGATTGTTCTGTGTTTGTCTTTGTTGACTAGCTTGGTCTTTTATTTGATAAGCAGTTTTGTGAATTTAGTTCTGGTGGAGTGTATATAATACAATGAAGTATTCTTTTTATAGGGGAAACACCGATACATATTTGAATTACACTTTTCAGTTAGCTTCTTCTCAAATATAATTACAGGAATTCAAGGAAGAATAAAATGTGACAACATATTTATGAATCACAAGATTTAACAGAGACTGAAGTAGATCTTATTATTGATGTGCTTACTGCTTCATTAAATTCCCCTTAAGGTTTGCAGCATGGATATGGATCATTTGCAATAATAATTATGCAGTGATCGATTGATTGTGTCTGACATTGTACTTGTCACCTTGAAATGCAAAACCCATTCATTTTCGACTGTGTGAACATTTTTCTCTAATGTTAGGCACTGGCATGTGATGGTTTATTTTATAGAGGAGTGCATCTCAGAAAGTTGGGAACTTAGCATTAACCTTTACCTGAAAATGAAGTATCGCTTGTCACTTCACAAAACCGAGAATTGTCAAACTGGCAGTGTTTTGAGATTAGAAAACGCGCTCGAAATCCAAAAAGATCCTACAAATTAGAATATATGTATCTCAGCTGCTTCATGTGTGGATTATGAACGTTAGCTTTTCAGCAGGTCTCTGTCTGAGATGCAGCCTAATGAGCATACCTGATAAAATTTCAAGCTTGAGATCTCTGCTTTTAGAACTGGTGTGTAGTCTTTGGAAAGTCTGTCTCTTTCTCATTGAGACTTTGATTCATGACAGTGTTAGTTAACTGGAAAATCAGTATGAAATGATTGGACTTTAGTAATTCTTTGAGTTAAATACTCTACATTTAATGTTTGTAATTGTCATGACCTCTTAATTTTCCGAAGAGTATTTGCGGTAATGAATGAGACACTATCAATACTATAGAATACAATAGAATAAACCAGGTTGGAAGAGACCTTCAAGAGCATTGCGTCCAACCCATCAACCAATCCAACCCACCCAAACAACTAAACCATGGCACCAAGCACCCCATCAAGTCTCCTCCTGAACACCTCCAATGAAGGTGCCTCCACCACCTCCACAGGCAGCCCATTCCAATGGGCAATCACTCTCTCTGTATAGGACTTCTTCCTAACATCCAGCCTAAACCTCCCCTGGTGCAGCCTGAGACTGTGTCCTCTTGTTCTGGTGCTGGCTGCCTGGGAGAAGAGGCCAACCTCTGCCTGTCTACAACCTCCCTTCAGGTAGTTGTAGAGAGCAATAAGGTCTCCCCTGAGTCTCCTCTTCTCCAAGCTAAGCAACCCCAGCTCCCTCAGCCTCTCCTGATAGGGCTTGTGTTCCAAGCCCCTCACCAACTTCATTGCCCCTCTCTGGAGATGTCATTGCCCTTCTCTGGACACGTTCCAGCAAGTCAACCTCCTTCCTAAACTGAGGGGCCCAGAACTGGACACAGGACTCGAGGTGCGGCCTAAGCAGTGCAGTGTACAGGGGCAGAATGACCTCCCTGCTCCTGCTGGCCACACTCTTCCTGATACAGGCCAGGATGCCATTGGCCTTCTTGGCCCCCTGGGCACACTGCAGGTTCATGTTCAGCCTACAATCAACCAGTACCCCCAGGTCCCTCTCTGCCTGGCTGCTCTCCAGCCACTCTGACCCCAGCCTGTAGCACTGCCTGGGGTTGCTGTGGCCAATGTGCAGAACCCGGCACTTGGGTGTGTTAAATCTCATGTTTGTTTGCTTGGCCTTTTAGACTTTTGAACAAAATATTTTTGTTGAAATTCCACTTAGTGACTGCAGTTAAAGTGCATCTGTGTTTTCCAGCTAACATAAAAACAACATTGAGAATAGATGTCACCTGTGTCGATGTTCCACTTAGCGCTTTTGGAGAGCACAGCTTGTTATCAAAGAGGAAGCAAAGACCAGACCTATGTTTGCTGAGGTGTGATTTCAGAATTAACTTTTCCAAAGCTAAAAGACAAATTTAGATTATGCCAAACCACGTTTTTATAACTACTTTTATTCAAAGGCCCATTTTCTTTTATTGTGGTTTTATTTTATTTTGTTGTGGTTTTATTTGCTTTAATTAGTAATTTGAAAGCATCACCAGCACATGAACTAAGAGGTGATAGCACTATGGACAGGCTCACTGCAAGAAATCCACCTCAAGGCTGTTGGATCTTGGGATTATTATGATTTAATTTGTCAACCAGTTGCTCATTCTAAGATTCATCCGGCAGGTTTGTGCTGTTGCAGGAATCCTGGAATTCTCCAGCTAACTCCCAATCACCCACTTCAACACCAGGCTTAACTGCTCCTCCAAGTCAGCACATGAAGGGAAACATCTAGGTTTACCTAAGTGAACCTGCTCAGGCAGGGGAATGTGGACTAGATGATCTCCAGAGATTCCTTCCAACCCCTAATATTCTGAGATTCTGTGATCTTCAAAGGCCTTGAGCAATCTGGTCTACTGTGAGGTGTCCCTGCCCATGGTATGGGAGTTGGAACTAGATGATCTTCAGGGTCCCTTCCAACCTAAACCATTCTATGATTTCTTCAAGGACAAGCATAGGCAAATACATACATTTGAATATATAAGTGTTTCCTGTGTTGGTGCTCATGCAATCAATTTGCAGAGTAACTTGCAACCAAAGAGAAGAGTGTCTGCAGTGGTAACATTGCTGATATTAAAGTGGCAAAGGTGATTGTACTGTTGGTTTCAAAATTAGCAACCCATGTAGTTTTTATCACAGCATGAACACTGACTAAAACCTACAAAACTGCTTTCAAACTATGACCTAAGCAAAAAACTGCAAAATTTTGAAAAGCAACTGGCTTTTTATCCAAAAATATGACAGATAAATACCTAACCTGGAAAAAAAGTTCATTACTAATTGTGCCTTACTGTATTCAGTAGTTGCACTGCTTTAGCTTGCAAGTTTGTAGAAAATATTCCAGGTCAATTGTATTAAGTTCTAGAAGAGTCCAAGATAAGTTGCACCATGTGGGAGCACACCTAATATCTCACCTTAGGTATAAGTTGCAACTGCCACATGGTATTACTTCCTTCTTTTTACATGTCTTACTTTGCTGCCAACCTACAGAGCTGTGAGAAACTCCTGTTTTCAACACAAAGCCCAGTTAGATTGTTTCACGTTCCTCTCATTTTCCTTACCCAGTGGAAGTGCTGAGAAAGCTGAGGTAGCTTCCCTTTGTGAAGCAAGTCCAGTGTTGCTTGTGATGTCTAGTAAATACTACATCCCAGTAACAACAGGAACAATGTAGGAAGAAGGATAAAACAAAGTGTGTCATTGAAAGGGAAGGAAAGTGATGGTCATAAAGCTGAGATGAAAGCATGTTCAAGATCAGAACAGTCGATGGCCTTTAGAGCTAACCTAGAAGATACCATGTCCTCCTGACATCGCTAAGGTTCTACTCAGAAAGCTCACAGGGTGAACTTCATCTTTTGTTTTCATGTATTTCAAACTATTTACTGGCACAGCATCTGAGAGCAGTGTAAAAAGTGTGGCAGTGGGAAACTTGAGATTTTGGAGCATTTGTTTCTACCTAGAGTAAATTGATAGTTAATCTAATAATAATGCTCATGCTTTGCTGTGCTTTCGTTGACACGTGTAGATGTCTAAGGGAACCACTCTCTCAACTAAGTAAATTAATTCCAATAGAAAGTGTTGGTAAAACGTCTTTAGGTTTCCAGGGCAATCGTGGTTGAAAGGCAATTAAAATTTTGTTTTTGAGAAGAGTCTAATTTGCCCTCTTGATGTGACTCAACCTGCAATTTTAGATGCTTAAGAGTCAGAGTATTTTTGTTGTTTTGGTTGGTTGGTTTTTTCCCCCGTCTGCTGCATAGAGGTAATAATACATGGTAAATGGTCTTCAAAGCATTAGAACAGCCATGTACTTCAGCAGTACTCATACACCTGGGCAGGTGTGTAGCAACTTGCCGGCCTAACACTTCATGGTATGTGACTTCCACATCTCTCTACAATCTGCATGCAATAGCAAATCTCCCCTTTCCCCCCTGCCCCGTCTATGTTCACTGTTTTTTAATGCATGTTAAGATACTTGAGACTTGTCTTCTGAAAGTGCAGAGAAGGAAATATAGGTGGCAACAGCCTACTAACATTTGTTAAGGAGGGCAGAGCCTACTGTGTTACTCATAAAAAACTTATGCTACAGACAACAGGGTTGGATGCTTTTCTTACAGCATCAGATGGTTATATTTATAGCATTTGGATATTCATACCAGAACCATATCAGAACTAAAAGTATCTCACACAGCAGTGGTGTAACCATGCATTATCAAAGAGAGGTGTCACATCAGGGAGAGAGATGTCACATTTAGGGAGCTGGGGTTGTTTAGCCTGGAGAAGAGGAGGCTCAGGGGTGACCTCATTGCTCTCTACAACTACCTGAAGGGTGGTTGTAGCCAGGAAGGGGTTGGCCTCTTCTCTCTAGCAGCCAGCACCAGAACAAGGGGACACAGTCTCAAGCTGCAACAGGGGAAGTTTAGGCTGGAGGTGAGGAGAAAGTTCTTCACCGAGAGAGTCATTTGCCATTGGAATGGTCTGCCCGGGGAGGTGGTGGAGTCACCGTCCCTGGAGGTGTTCAAAAGGGGACTGGACGTGGCACTTGGTGCCATGGTCTAGCCGTGGGGTCTGTGGTGACAGGTTGGACTCGATGATCTTCGAGGTCTCTTCCAACCTTGGCGATACTGTGATACTGTGATCAGAAAAGGCATCAATGCACTCTAGTCTGGCAGCATTTTTGACTCTATGGGCAACAGCAGACTAATAATAGGATGTAAGTTTTCACGTTTTTCTTGGACAATTCCTCCTGATACCTGGGAAGAGTACAAGAGTTTACTCTCAGTCAGGAGAAGAAAGCTGATCTAACATAACAGGAAGACGAAATTACACGCACAGGAAAAATTCTGATTGGGACAAATGGGGAATGTGGAATTAAGACCTGTAAAGACTAGGAAGATAACTTAATAAACCAAATAAAACATACAGACCTAGCATAAAGTGTTTCATTCTACCACTCACAAGGATGCTGTGGTGTGACAAGGTGATGTTATTGGCACTTAGAAAAGTTCTGCATGCACTTCTGTCCTTCATTATTCTGTGTCTAGTATTTCTTACTCTCTTCCTTTTGAAGGTTACCATACACTATTGATGCAAAAGTACACAGTGCAACCTGGGATAACAATCCTGGTTTAAGTTAACCTGTGAATGTTCACAGCCAGTGAACATATTTGTAATTTCAATTGATCTATAAAAAGCAATTTTGAACAGACAGGTTAAATTTATCTCTTAGCTATAAAACACAGGCTATCACTTCCCACATGTCTGATCAGAATCCTTCCTGCAGAAAAGCAAGCCTCTTCATGTCTTATCCTTTGGAGAAATGAATATTTACTCATGTTTTACAGCAGCCTTGTAAACAGTGAGGGGTGGGTTTTTTTCATGACACTAGTCAAGTAATGTGACTACTTCAGTCATCTTTTAAGTGAAGTGACTGCAGTTTGCATTAGAGGTATGTCTTGTTAGGGAACAAATTTAATCATGTCATCACAGTAAATGTGACCAAGCAGTCTTGTTTTTGTTTTCCTAAGATGGAAATTAATTAGCTGGCTAAGTGTTTTAGCTCAGGATCCCCTGTAGAAAAGTCAGCCTATACAGCATCACATCTGTATTTAACCAGTCCTTTCAGTCATGTTACACTGACTTATTCCCATTCCACACCTCGAGTATTGTGTCAAGTTCTGGGCCCCTCAGTTTAGGAAAGATGTTGAGTTGCGGGAACATGTCCAGAGAAGGGCAACCGAGCTGGGGAGCCCTATGAGGAGAGGCTGTGAGAGTTGGGGGTGCTTAGCCTGGAGAGGGGGAGGCTCAGAGGAGACCTTATTGCTCTCTACAGCTACCTGAAGGGAGGTTGTAGCCAGGTGGGGGTTGGTCTCTTCTCCCAGGCAACCAACACCAGAACAAGAGGACCCAGTCTCATGCTGTGCCAGTGGAAGGTTAGGCTGGATGTTAGGAAGAAGTTCTTCACAGAAAGAGTGATTGGCCATTGGAATGGGCTGTCCAGGGAGGTGGTAGAGTCACCATTGCTGGAGGTGAAGAGACTGGATGGGGTGCTTGATTAGTTGATTAGATATTGATGGATGATAGGTTGGATTTGATGATCTTGGAGGTCTTTTCCAATCTGGTTTGTTTCTGTTCTTCTCTACTCTACTCTACTCTACTCTACTCTACTCTACTCTACTCTACTCTACTCTACTCTACTCTAACCAGCTATTTCCCACAATCAAGACAGGTCTGTAGAATAATTATGTACCACACTATTGATTCTCTTGTGCTAGTTATTGAGTGCCTTGAATGGTATCTGAAAATAAAGCATCAAAAGTACTAATACGGAGAAAAGGAGAGAGGAGTTAGTACATGATTCATGCAAGTGATATGGTTCTTTTGATATTCATGGGCTGAGTTGTTTGGTATATGATTTTCTCTATGGGAATCTTGTTACCATATAGATTTTATGCACATTAATAGCTCAGTTAATTTGAAACTTTCATTTGAACACCATCATGCTATTACTCATCAGATTAGTTCTTCTTCAACACAATAGTGTCTAAAGTTTGCTGGAATTTAATTGGGATAACCGTAGAAATTACAGTTATTTTGTTTAATAGTTTGCCACTGAATTATAATTGTGTATTGGAAAAATTACTGGACCATATTAATAGTCAAAGAATGGTGGTATAGGCTTGAGTGAGAAGAATGATCACAGTAGCATCTGTCTTTGCTGTTTTCACCACTCCTCGTTTACTGTGAACTGCTGATTTCTGGAAGCAAACATGTAGCTACCCTAAGGAGACATAATGTTTGGGGCAAGAGATACTTTCATGACATGGGAGGAACTGCTTCTGGGGCACCCCATTCAGATATCATGATGGAGGAAGTTTATCACTGATTTTTTTGTTTTTTTTAAATGATCTTATGTCTGCTCAGGAAGCATGTCAGACAAAAAAGAATGAACTCCTTGCACTCCATAGGAGCCATACAGTGCTGTGGCTTAGATCTAAGGCTAGAATGGTGTGGTTAACATGCATGTGTTTTGGTCACTGATGAATGGTGCTTCCACAGTATCAAGGCTTCCCCTGCCCTCAGTGGTGAGCAGGCTTGAGATGACAAGAGGCTGAGAGGGAACACAGCCTGGACACAGCTGACCCCAGACATATTTATGCTCATCAATAAAAGCAGAAGGGATGTGGGTTTTGGGTAAGTAGCCATTGCTTGAAGACTGGCTGCTTTCCTTTTGAAAGGTGGGCAGTGCCTAACTTCACACCACAGCCAGGGTACTCTGCAACTTACTGGCTTCCAACTAGACTTGATGCCACTGGTCACCACCCTCTGTGGCCAGTCATTTAGCCAGGGTTTTTAGTCCACTCCGCTGTCCGCTCACTTGGCTCAATACTCCATTAGTTTCACTAGGATGATCTGAGGGGAGACAGGGTTGAAAGCCTTCCTGAAGTCAAGGCAGGCAATCTTTATGACTCTGTCTACAAGGCTAGTCCTTTCACTACAGAAAGTCATGAGTTGGTTAGGCAGACCTGTGGTATTGTCAGAGCTGAGTATCTTTAGGCCAGACAGGGTCCTCATCTGAGTTCAATCTTTGTACCTCTCCCGTGTCAACTGCTGCCATCTCTTGGCTACCTGTGTCAGCTGTCCTCATTTATGGAAACAATGTACATGTGTGTTTAATATAATCTGCCTCTGGGGTTAAACTCCTGCTGTGACATGTCTGAATAAATTATGTATGGCATAAATGATTTAAGAGACAGTTTTTAATGTATTTTCCCATTCTGTTGTTGACATTCTATTCTTGGTTTCTTGCACTGGAGGTTGTCTCGTGTAGAACAAAGCACACTAGCTATAGTATATGATCAGTGATCTTCTACTCACATTCTGCCTCAGTTTCCAGTTACACAGCACAAAGAGAAGACTAACTTAAGGATTCTAAAAATGCCTGTCTGTCTTTGTTTCGAATCTTTCTGTTGTGTAATATTTCAAGGTATTAGGTATGATATCTTCTTGATAATTGAAGCTCGTTTGTAGGGAGTTCTTATGGGTTGCTGTGGTTTACCTAAGACACTTTGCTGTGTTTTCAAATGCTGTTAGGAAGAGATGCAAGCAGGAAAAGAAACATGAAACTAAAATCTACTTAAATTAGATTTCAGATACCAAGATATTATTTTCAAGTGTTAGGAGTTAATTAATCCTTTAATTCTCTGAACTCAGAGAAAGAGAAATGAGTTTGTAGAGCAAATATCAATCTAGTCAATACTGCTGCATGTTTTTTTCTGAATGATTCCAGGAAGTAGCAACAAGAACATTCTCAACCAGCATCACTAGGCTAGCAGGACTACCAGAGCAGTCACTCAAAACAGCATCAGCTTGTCCCTTCAAAACAGTCACTTTCCAGAAGGGTGTTCATTTGATTCCCAGTTGTGAATCTTCAGGTTTGCAGTGGATGGTGCTAATGCTAAAGGTAAAATCTGATACTAAATCGCCTAATAATCCTGTGGGTTTAAGTGCCATACTGCTACTTCTAGGACTATAATTACAGGTTTGTAATGCTTGGTGAAGCACAGGTATCACTCAGCTAACACAGTTCTGAGCAGTTCTGAGTTTTTAATACTCTCAGCAATGTTTGAAAGCTGTTACTGGAGATAGTCACTGTGGTGCTTCTCATAGCTGTCCATCGGGTTCAGGAAGCTCACTGTGAATCCTCAAAAATCTGTTAATGTTCTTTTTGCAGTATTGTGAGGGTGGTGGTGAAGGCATATGTAGTCATCAGGAAGTCTGAAT
Source organism: Picus viridis (assembly GCA_033816785.1). NCBI lineage: Eukaryota > Metazoa > Chordata > Aves > Piciformes > Picidae > Picus > Picus viridis. Next base: position 4,062,650 of record CM066594.1, read on the forward strand.
ATGATAAGTATCATTACAGGCTATTAAAGTGCATTCTAGAAACTCAGAACAGTGGCAAATGCTGTCCATTTGCTGCAGAAACACTCCTGGCAAAAAGCGCTCTATGTTGTGGTTGTCATTTAAGTCTTCCAGTCTGTGATTCCAGTTTGCAAGCGGGTATCCCTTGTGTCCTTTCTGATAAGGAGAAAACCTAGAATATAGAGTCTGCAGGTTTGTAGAACTACAGTATACTAATGAAAAGGAATCCAAAATCCCATCACCCAAGTATTACTTCAGAAAGTGAGAGTCAAAGCACATAATCTTGTGCAGTCTTGCAGTTGAGTCGTGGGTGAATAAGAGGAAATCTTCATTGACAGTTGGGGGAAAAAATGAACTGATGCAGGGATCGATCCATCAAGTTTAATATCAAAACAACAGAGGGTCTCTTAGTTTTACTCATAAAAATCTACATAGTGTCTTTAACTTACTGGCTAGCAAACCAACATTTCCACACCTTGTAGTCATTTCTTCTCAGATTTTGAGATTTTGTATTGGTTGTTCGCATCCTTTGCAGGTTGATTATTCACATCCTTTGCAGGTGCTAAGAGGCTAAGAGTTCTCCCCTTTGTTTTCAGTTCAAAATGATGATCCTTTTATTTTGGTATTCATATCCAGTTTTTCTGTCAGGATGCCAAACTTCTATGAGGGAAGCTCAGGTCACAAATGGGGAAAAGCAGTTTTGAATTGGTTACATCCTTGACCAGTGATAAGGGGGGAAAAAAGAATAGCACAGAAAAAAAAAAAAAAAGCCATTATCTGAGAATTTAAGCTTTTCATTTGGCTAACACCAAGTATCTGAAATGCTTATTACTGATTGTTCAAAAGGGTTAATGTATTTGCAGCCTAAACCAGTATTATGCGAAGTCATTTATTAATTTACATGTATTTATATCTGATAACAGGCTATTGAGGCATATTTATCTGATCTACAGTGCATAATAAGAATATGAAATATATATTCCAGCATGCCTTTGGACTTCACAGTAATAGTCACATTTTGAAATATTGTGGCTAATCTAAAACTATACAGCTGAGTAGAAAAACAAAACCAGTTCCAAATATGAATAAATGATCTGCTACTTAATATGTCAGTGTATTTGTCAGGTTGATAACATTAGGCTCAGCTGCATTCAATTCTAAACCCTGCAATATTTGAAGTCTGATATTGTGCCTCACTAAATTTAATACATGGACCTCAGTAATAGAGGAAATCACTTTAGCACTTGGCAGTTTGTTATGCTGTATAAAATTGACTGCCCTGCAAATACAATAGCGATAATAAAAATTGTGGTCAGTAGGGGGTGTAATGCATTTTCTAGCTTCAACAAAGGTCCAGATGAGATTTATTGAGATTTTGCTGTTTGGGTGAAGATCAATAGTGCTTTGTTAATAATTTGTTGTAAGGGCACCCTTTAGGGATGTGACATTTTACTTTAAAACTTTGGTAATTTTGAATGTATGCCTGGTGGTAACAGTGTCAAGTGCCTTCTTTTCACAAGCATAGATTTTCACATTCAACTTCTGGGAGCATTTACCTTCACAGCGATTGCATCTGGTATCATTCCATACATGATGCAATCTGGAACTGATACCAGATTCCACATGTTCTGTCTGAGTTCTCAGACCGCTCTCGGGAATCCCACACACATTCTTAAGTCCTCATTTTTCTGCAGTGTTTTCTTCTCTGATTTAAGAATTTACATTTAAATGTCAGTCTGTAATTTCTTACTGGTGCATAACTTTCACGAACAATCTGGGACTACATTCTTATTGCCCTGACTGGTAGAATTAGAAGGTTTCATAAGAAACTTACATCTATATCTTCCTATTGCCGGTAGCACTTTGCGTAGTAACTGCAGAGTTGGCTTAGATAACCTGTATTTCTTGGCTATTTTCTTAAAAGAACCTTGCCTTCATTGTATGTGCCATGGAAGCCTTCCTTTTCTGGCACCAAAATGTGATGGGCATTACTGGCTGTTTGTAAGGAAACAGAAATGTGTCAGCGCTTTCAGTTTGAACACAGGGACTAGGTACAGCGGAACAATTTATTTTCAATGAGCATGCACAAAGTAAGATTTATGACTTTTGCAGCTCCGATGACATTCCTTACATAGTTGCCGAGCTGCAGCAAATTAAAGGGATCCATGAATACTAAGGGGTGTGTTTTTGTAATGAGGGAGAAGAGACAGAGGCAATAAGAAGATAATTAAGGTAACAACTTGTGAAAAATTAAAGTGTTTCTGTCTTTCATTTTTGAATCTCTGAGCATAAACTTTGTAGTTGTTAATTTAATTGCTGGTGTTCTCTGTATCCCTGAAGAATATTAAGGATTAATCATCTGGTTCATTCCAACATGAGATAAGGCCTAAGTGAATTGAAATTTTACCAATTTAACCCTGTCTTCCTCCTAATATGACATGATTAACATTCTTCAATTAACAACACATAATTATTCTAAAGGCCTCATTGCACTCACTCCATTTTTCAGTTTTAGGTTGCCCTTTGCAGGTATTTCAAAACTGAATAAAAGGAAGGCTATAGTCGTGTTCTCTATAATTAGTCACTTGGGTTTATACAGACTATGAGAATTTAGGTTTTTAACTTGAGTTCATTTTCTTCCTTTTTGTTCCTGCTAATCTGTGTGCACCTTCTGCAAATTGGCTCTGATTAGCTAAGCATTTTGTTTATGCCTTCTTTAAGGACAAACAAGTATTTCTTTTCCAATCTCTGCCAATCTGAGCAAATTTGCTTAATTATTTGTGATTGAATACTGATTTAGAAACCTAGCAATTTCACTGAGCCTTAGAAAGCAGCATAGGTTTTCGTCTAAGTATTATTGCATAATGTATTGCTTGATTTTAGAGTAAAGTCTTAATAGAAAATACAGTCAAGTGTAATAGATACACGGATGGATGGATGGATGGATGGATGGATGGATGGATGGATGGATGAATGACCAGGGGGACTTTTCTCTTAGATAGTGTTGGATGTTGGACTCAATGATGTCAATGGTCTTTTCCAACCTGGTTTGTTCTATTCTGCTCTATTCTGCTCTACTCTGTTCTGGTCTATTTGTATGTTTATATATATGAGGCTCTGGCCAGCCTGATCTAGTGTAAGGTGTCCTGCCCATGGCAGGGGTTGGAACTAGATAATCCTTGTGGTCCCTTCCAACCCTGACTGATACAATGATATGTATACACTTATGCAGTTAAGCCTTTTTTGGAAACCAGCAAAAAGAAAGAAAAGAAAAATCAGCCTTTCAAGTCAATAGGAAACAGAAATGTAGCATCTTACCATGAGTCAGAAAAGTAGTTTCCTTTCAGAACAATTAAACACGTCATTTTTTGTTATTTCATGGAGTTATGGTCATTGGGTGATCATGACAGGTGGGCAAAAGAAGGGTGCCCAGAGACAGCAATGGATCTCTCCACTGCTGCATTTTTAAAACTCTGTCAGGGCTGAATTTTTTGAAATTTAGCTCAAGAATAAAAAATAAAACAACAACCAACCAAACAAAAAATCCCCACACAACCACAACTATCAATGAAATATTGAGCAAGTGAAATTACTTCAACCCCAGGCACCTCCTGTCTTTGTAATTTTCTGTCCTGGGTCCATTCTTCCAGCTGGTAGGCAGGAGTCTTAAAGCATTCGTGTTAAATGGAACACATGCCCTTAGACACTTGTGCTGTCTTGAGGTCAGCTGCCTGCTCACCAAAGCTGGCTGGGCAGCACAGCCTGAGCACTGCTAGTGTTTCAGCCGATACCTTAAATCACCATGGCAATTAACATCTCTGCAGCAATCAGCCTGTCTCACTTCCTTCTTTTGTGGTGGATGCATTTTCTGTAACACAGCAAAAATCCAGCTTTTTTTCTGTTTCTTTCACCTACATTCTGCTTTAGTCACTTTTGGGGGGCTCACCATCACTTTATGCCCTTGGTTAGGAACACTGAGCACCATTTCCTAATATGCTTTAGAAACGCAAACAAGGGCCAGCAAAACTCTTCAAGAAGGTTTCAAAGCATTCTTTAGAATATCTGCTTCTTTTCATCACCTGATCTGTATAGTTCAACCAAATTTGCTCATTGGAATTAGCAAAGGAATATATATTGATATAGATACACACATATATACTTTTTTTTTCCTCAGTGAAACCCAAACCAATTTTTGTTTCTGCAAAGAATGGCAAGTGGAAACATTTCACTGCTTTTAACAGCGGGGATACACATTAGTATGTGACCCTAGTCAAGGCAATGACATTGTGTTTACAAATTAGCCAATATTATAGAAATAGCTAGGATGAAAGCAAACTCACGGTTTGAAATGAGTTACTAAGAAGAATGAGCTATGAGTAAGGAACTTCTGTCATTGTTCTGCCATAGAAAACATTTGAGCATTGATAATGTGCACAGGGACACATCCTTCCGTTTACTTGTTACATAGGTGGGTACAGTTTCAGGTTTATCAATGAAAAGCCATAAGAAGACCACTAAATCACAGACTTAATTGCACTATCTTCCTTTGTCAGCTTTTGGGAAGCTGGCTGGTCTGAAGTAATGCTGAATACATTCATTAGCAAGACAGCTGAAGGGAAGCATCTCAGAGGGCTGCTACTGGCCTGCAGCTTCTACCAAATCCTACAGCGTCAGCTCCATTGCATTCTTGGGTATTTTACACTTGTACAAAAACCTGGGAGCTAGTCTTTGCTGTTTACTCTGATACTATCATGAATACAACTGCTTTGCTCTGGGAGAACCCATGAAAATTTTCATCATAGAAGCAACCTCTGGGATTTGGTTTAATTTATTTGAAGAAACTCTACAGAGAAATATCCTAGTTAGTTAACAAAATCAGTTACTGTATGCTCTGTAATGTACTGTGTGCTGGTGGAGAAGAGTGGAGGAAAAGGTACTGTTCAACTGTTTGGCTACTTGAAAAAAGAGGAGGAAAAGGAAAACTTGGTAGCCTACTGAATCTGTAAGTCTGCCAGATAACAGGCTGTGATGCTGCTCTGTACTTTTCTCAGCCTGCTTCCTCAGTTTTAGTCTTTTATTTCTGCTGAAGCTATCTTTGCAGCACCAAAAATAATTTTTAGGCTCCTGGACTTCGGTGAGCTTTTTTGTATTAACATTTATCTTGTACGGTAAAATTAAGTGTTAAGATGGGATCAGGGAGCAGTGCAGTCCCCCACGAAATCCATGAGGAAGCAATGAGAGACTTGCTGAGCCACTTGGATCCCCACAAGTTCATGGGACTGGATGGGATCCATCCTAGGGTACTGAGAGAGCTGGCAGATGAGCTGACCAAGCCTCTGTCCATCATTTACCACCAGTCCTGGCCCACCGGAGAGGTCCCAAATGACTGGAAACTGGCCAGTGTGATCCCCATCCACAAGAAGGGTCGGACGGAGGAACCTGAAAACTACAGGCCAGTCAGCCTGACCTCAGTGCCAGGCAAGATTATGGAGCAGATCATCCTGGGGGCAATTACAGCGCACCTGCAGCACGGGCAAGGGATCAGGCCCAGCAAACATGGATTTAGGAAGAGCAGGTCCTGCCTGACCAACCTGATCTCCTTTTATGACCAGGTGACTGCCTGGTGGATGTGGGGAAGGCTGTGGATGTAGTCTGCTTGGACTTCAACAAGGCCTTTGACACCATCCCCCAGAGCAAACTCCTGGCCAAGGTGTCAGCCCCTGGCTGGGACAGCAGCACTTTGTGCTGGATTAGGAACTGGTTGGAGGGCTGAGCCCAGAGAGTGGTTATGAATGGTGCCACATCCAGCTGTCTGCCAGTCACTAGTGGTGTCCCCCAGAGATCAGTGTTGGGCCCCATCCTGTTTAATATCTTTATTGATGATCTGGATGAGGGGATTGAGTCCACCATCAGTAAGTTTGCAGATGACATGAAGTTGGGGGTAGAAGTTGATCTGTTAGAGGGTAGGAGGGCGCTGCAGAGGGACCTTGACAGGCTGGACAGATGGGCGAAGTCTAACATAATAGCATGTAATGAGTCCAAGTGCTGGGTTCTGCACTTCATCCACAACAATCCCATGCAGAACTACAGAGTGGGGACAGAGTGGTTGGAGAGCAGCCAGGCAGAAAGGGACCTGGGGGTGGTGATTGACAGCTGCCTGAACACAAGCCAGCAGTGTGCCCAGGTGGCTAAGAAGGCCAATGGCATCCTGGCTTGCATCAGGAACAGTGTGGCCAGCAGGAGCAGGGAAATCATTGTGCCCTGTACTCACCACTGGTTAGGCCACATCTTGAGTCCTGTGTCCAGTTTTGGGCTGGTCCTCGACGTAAGAAGGACATTGAGACTCGTGAATGTGTCCAGAGAAAGGCACCGAGGCTGGTGAGTGGTTTTGAGCACAAGCCCCATGAGGGGCGGTTGAGAGAGCCGGGATTGTTTAGCCTGGAGAAGAGGAGGCTCAGTGGAGACCTTACTGCTGTCTACAGCTACCTGAAAGGAAGTTGTAGACAGGTGGAAGGTTGGTCTCTTCTCCCAGGAAGCCAAGGGCAGAAAAAAGGGACACAGTCTCAAGCTGCACCAGGGGAAGTTTAGGCTCGAGGTCAGGAGAAAGTTACTCACAGAAAGAGGAATGGGTCAGTACAATGTGCTGCCCAGGGAGCTGGTGGAGTCACCATCCCTGGAGCTGTTCAAAAAAGGATTGGATGTGGCACTTGGAGACATAGTTTAGTTGTTAGGAGGTGTTGGGCATTAGGTAATAGGTTGGACTTGATGATCTCTGAGGTCTTTTCCTACCCGGTTGATTTTGTGATTCTGTGACTGTAATATTCAGTTGACTGTCAACTGTTTGGCAGGTTGTCAAACCCTTCAAATTTCAGGGCTTACTTGGCGATTGTTTTCTCTAGAGGTACTGTTCTCAGAACATCCCTGTGACCATGTAAGAGGATGTATTGTGTGTGAAGACTATATCCTCATCACTGACAGCCTGCAGATAGGTATCTTGCACAATGCCATGCCTGCAGAGCTATTCATATTGAAAATCCAGGAGGAATGTAATGTAGTTCTGAGGTACGTTTTGATACTGGTATAATTTGTTACAGCAGTTTGGAATATACACCAACTGGGAAAAAGAACTACTCTGCCCCTCTCAAGTGTTTGGCTCATATTCATGTTTGATCTGGATGGGGGAAGACTTTTTATGAAATGTGTTGTCACCTCTCCTCAGGAGGGGGAACCTTTAAACAGCTAACTCCAGATGAATGCAGAGAATTTATCACTGCCCTTGTTTTACTTTGGCTATGCTTACCTTTGCTTACTGTCTTCTGTACTTATCTATCAATGTGATGGTCTTGCTTTGGAGCACCAGTTTTCTCCAGGTGGAGAAAACACATACTCACTTGATGACAATTAACTTTGATTCAGATGTGCAGTGACTGTGAATGATTTCCCATATGCAGACAAGCACATGTGGAATACTTTCTTCAGCAGGTCTTTAAAGCTAGTGTAATTCCAAATAAGATTAATGCAATGTTAAGTTACTGCCATGAAGAATTTAAGCAACTGCTAGTTCTACTTTCTTTCTTTGATGTCTGTGAACCATGGCCTTTTGATATGCTCCTACATTTAGCAGGTTTTGATATTACCTCAGTAGTATTTCTCTGTCTTTTGTCCTTGGCAAGAGATGCCAGATATGATACCATGCTGATGGTAGATTTATACCTTCATATCCAAAACAAAGAAACAGAAAGAAGGCAGCCAAATACAACAACAAAAGCTGACTGACTCATTCCACAAGTGAAACATTGAAACTCACTTGTGTGCTATGGGCTGCCAAAAGCACCTGGTAAATAGATTGAAAAAATACTATGTTTCTTCTTTATCATTCTTCTCTAAGGCTGATTATATAAACAGATCAAAGAACCCAATATTGGTGTGATAATTATGATTCAGATCTTTCTTAAAGTTTATATGGTTAAAGGTTTGTTCTTAAATGCTTTAGACCACCGATTTATCACTAGGTAATTCACCCATTACTGTTATTTATCTCACTATTACATATCCATGAGAAAGAAGTGTTTTTTTAAGAGTTGCTTTCTGTAGCAAAAGCCTTGCAGTTCTGGGATACTTGTTGCCATAGTGTGGGTGTGTATTGCATGTATTGCACTCAGTTTTGAAGCAATACTTGTAATTTTCAGCTCGGATAACAGAGTGAATGTAACCTCTGGTCTGGTCTCGAACAAGTCACTGAATGATATGCCGGCTACTGGATTTTAGTTAGCAAGTCAAGAAAAATATAATTTTCATAAATTTGTGGGAAATACTGGTAAACAGATGATGCATGCATCCTGTGTTATGTTAAGCTGCTGATCTTCTCTTGTGAAATTATTCAGAAACCCAGTCTTAGACTGACAAAAGGACAGGTAAGTGAGACTCAAATGTTCAGCAGCGGCTGTATCATTTGCTGGACATTCAATAATGCAACAAGCTAATATGCTGGGCCAAACAGATTATTGTTTCTGCTGCCTGCCTTGCCAGAGCAAGAAGTTACTACTAAAAGTGGTAGGAAAGGACATAGGTGCAGTTGTTAGCTACTAAGACTCATGATCTTGTGTATCAGCTCAAACAGAAATTATGGCTGTTCAATTTAATATGCTAGGCCATTAGTTTGGTCCAACAGAGACCAGGTCATTTTCACTTCTGCCCCAGTCCACAGCAGGGGTGGTACACTTCAGTAGCAGCACCAGAACAAGGGGACACAGTCTCAAGCTGCAACAGGGGAAGTTTAGGCTGGAGGTGAGGAGAAAGTTCTTCACCAAGAGAGTGATTGCCATTGGAATGGGTGCCTGGGGAGGTGGTTGAGTCGCCGTCCATGGAGGCGTTCAAGAGGGGACTGGATGTGGCACTTGGTGCCATGGTCTAGTTGTGAGGTTTGTGGTGACAGGTTGGACTCGATGATCTTCGAGGTCTCTTCCAGCCTTGATAATACTACTATACTAGCATTGGCAAAAAAGTGAAAGTCAAGAGTGCCTGTAGTAACTATTTAACAAAGCTGTCTACAGACCTTTTAGACTGTGAGACCCATTTCAGGTCAGAGTTCTTATTTGTTAGACTATAGAGCAAGCAAGCTTTGAGATAAGAATAATTTCTTTGTTAAATGCATAGTATTAGCTAGATTTAATGATATCAGATAGGAGATACCAAATTTCCCCCTAGTAATTAATATACATTCCTGGAGGAGTTTATTATCTTGCATAAAACAGTGGTGTATGTAGTTCAAAAGCAGTTAATAGTCATTTCACTTGACCAGCAATGTGAATAAATTGAAAATAATGGGAATGGAAAATAGGAATTAGGTCTGTGGTAAATCCAGAGCCAAGAATCTGTTCCAGAAAATAGAAGATTTTATGTAGTCTTTACAATTTAGGAGCAGTGCTTATTCTTTTCCAGGTATAGCCACTGAATTCCAAGGCTGTCATATAGAGATCTGTCTTTCTGCCTTACACTGTTGGTTTAAGACGTCTGCTCTTCAGCAGGACACACAGAGTAGCCTACAGGACGTCTTTAGGGAAGTAGGACACAAGGTTTTCAACTTACAGTAAGAAAGTTCATCTAATTACAAAAGGTACACAGTGTACTTTAACTGCCTAATTCATTGTCATCTGCATGTTAGAAGCTTACATAGTTCAAAAAGCCAATTGATAAACACGGAAAATGATTTCAAAATGGTTGTTAAAAGCAGAAGTGCTTGACAGTTTGGTGGAGGTAAAAAAGCATAGCAGAGAGGTTCCATTACACAGAAAGCCTCTCTTTCTCCAAACTTTCCAACCTTCAGACAATTCTGGAGGCAGAATCTTGGGACAGACGGACCTTTGTATAACATAACTGGTCAAATCCTTTGTCTTTAATGTTTTGCAGTGCACTCCTGAGAGGTAGCATCTATGGGTTTTTATTAGCAACCCCATGCTACCTATTTCTGCTATTGTGAGCTTGCTATGCAGGAAGCTTTAAGGTCAAAAAGGGAGACACTGTGGTATCCTTTTGGATATCATCAATAAATCTTTATGGCCATGTATTTTTTAACATTGGGTTAATAAACCTAAAATCAAGATTGAGTTCCTAGCAAATCATGAGTTCCCAGCATTACAGAACTACACCATCTCTCTTATTCTAGGCACATCAATGCTTACTAGCAAAAATAGTGTTGTCTTCAGAATTACTAAAGAACATTCTTGTGTTCCTGTGTTGGTCTGGAATGATTTATGAAAAGTATTGGTGCAGCTCTGTGCTTAATGTTACAAATGCAAGCCATCAAGAAATGGATTCTATACTCTGCCACATCAACCTATTTAATCTGTTTCAAATAATCTGCCTTAGAATATCTGAAGAGCAAAGGGGGAAAGAATCTGATTTGGTCACAAAACAGGAGTCATTAACCTTGAACACAGTCAGTGAGCTTCTCATGGAGAGCAATGCTACTTAATACCCTGTAATCTAACAGATTCTGTGATTCTATCTTGGCAGGATCTGTAGGAGATTTTCCCAAGCACTCCACGATATCTGACACATTTGTGATGAATGAAGAGTAGATTCAAGAATGAGGTTCATAGTTCTGAAATGTATTCTGTATTTATTCCAGCTGTGCTGATGAGTACTAAATATATAAGATGCCTTGTGCTGTGGAATGGTAATTCAAACAGCAAGCAGCTATGCTTAACAAAACTAGCATGTATATAAAAAAATACATATATACCAGATGGTATACATTTATAAACATATGTGGAGTCAGTTTTTCAGAATGATTTCTCAGAGTACTGAACATGATCTCTAATTCAATGCTGTAGAAGAAGAAAACCCTGCTAGCCTATAATTCAAGTGGAAGTCATTAAACCCCCCCCAAAATAAGACACACATTCACATATTTTATCATACAGGCATCTTTTCTTTAAAGTCGGAATGTCTTGACCTTTTTTAGAAGCAGCAGAGAAATCTAGATGTATTGTGATTTAGTTGCTATTTCAAAAATACAAGCTGTGTTTATGCTAAAACTGCAGAGTACATTATTCTGGCAAAGTGTGTGTGCACTGTGCCTTACACTGCTACAGCTTGTTTATGCCTGGTTGCAACACACTTCTCAATACAGAGAAATTCAAAGCAAGTCTTTGCATTCAGTATTATCATAGTTGATTGTACACTAAATATTCAGAGGCTTCAGTGTCATTAAGAGTATATAACTGAAATGACATGGGCAGGATTATTCTCATCAGTGTAGGTTAATGGAAGGAAATTCATCTGACCATCAGTCTTATATGCTGAAAAGCTTTTCCCTCATGCATATGTACAATGTCACAGTCTGCACTGAAGAGGACTGGGCTCAGGAAATGGAAAGCTGGACCATATGCTTAGTTATTAAATACATTCCCAGGACCGACTATCACTGAAAACGTGTAGTGAAAGATACCATTTCAATTTGAAAATGAATTTAGGGTAAATAGAAGGTTGTATCCCATGCAGTATGTTGTTATAATACAGTGTTGTTATGAAATCAAAAGAAATTTTGTGCAAACTGCTAGATGGTATTTCCTTTCAGAGTACTTTTAGGCTGCATTTCTTAGGGATGGTAATATCGTGGTGAATGTGAACACATCCAAATGGCAGGGATTCACAGCGCTCGTGCCAAAGTAAGATCAGATGGGAACTTGTGGGAGTTGGATCAGAAGAATTCTGCATCTTTCTGTTAATGTCATCCACCTGATCGGGAATAAGAACAAAACTTTACTGTTTGTGCGTGTGTGTTTTCCCATGAAGGACGTGTATCTTTAGAACACCTTTCTGCTTGGAAGAAAAAGTTGTGTGAGTGAATCCATATGGCTAAGCGTATAAGCATGGAAATTTATTTTCTCTGAAAGGTAGACCCATCTGAAAGCTCCCTCAATGCTCATGTCTCGGTGAAGTACCACTGGAAAGGATAAATTTTATATTTTAAGTGAAATTAGGTGGCATTTAAAATGTCACATTCTGCCTTAAGCTTAGACATTTTTCTACCCCCAGTATTCAAGCCAACAACGTTCAGGCTTTTATTGTCAAAGCTTGCATGAAAAGTAAGCAGGGGACAGCGCAAAGTGTAAGCCGTTTCCTTCATTCTCTGTAGCTAGCAGTAGCATAAAGGTGGCTCATGTTTTATGCTGATGCCTCAAGATGATGAAATACTTTGTCCTAACTACTGTGTCTTACAAAGCAACTGTCACAGAACCTGAATGCAAATTACTTTGTCTTTTCACAAGAGCAGCAAAACCTCTTGGCTAAAATTAACGTGGGATAGCACTTTAAGCCCGGAAACTGACAGGGATGCAATACCCAAGGTAGGAACCAATACCCAAGTTAGGAACCATCTACCTGAGAGCTGCTCTTTGGTGGGCTCTGGCCTTGGCGGGAAGCAGCAGAGGCTTGTGCTGCTCCCTACTGAGACCTGGCCAGTTCCAGAGCTTTCTGTGGGCATGCTCTCAGGGCCTGCCCTCACACACAAACACCCAAGTACAGGCACACAGAGCATCTATAGATGTGTAATTTTGACTCCTGCATGGGAAACAGTTGAAAGCAGGTGGCTAGATTCATAGCAGGTTCTTCTTGTTGAAGCTAATTTTTGTTTAGTTTATATTACACATAACATTTTTTGTTTGCCCCTCCCCCCAACCTTGCAGTTCTGAAAACTTTTTTGTGCTTTCCTTCCTGTTCTGATATTCCCTATCATTGTTCTTCCTTTCCAAAGTAATTGGAAAAGTTAGTAAACCTGAGCCACCTTCTTGAATGTTTCAGAACAATCAGGGTGAAATTCAGCCTGGCTGTTCCAGCTAGTAACAAACAATTACAAGCATCTGGCAAAATCTCTCTTAGATTTTGTACCTGTGACAGTCAGCGGGACGAGTTAATTCTGCCTAGTAGATGTTGGACGCTCTTACAGAGGCAGATCAATTTGCTATAGCACTGCACGAGTAATTAAAAAAAATACATGGTTGTATAAAGTCTTTATAGCACTGTGCTTAAAAGACACAGCAAGTTCCTGTTCCTTCTAGAAACTGAGGGAATGTGGCAGTGCCCTGCAACACCCAAGGAGCTGTACACACCATTAAATTTTTAATGCCTGTTTTGTCAAACAGAGGCTCCCATTCTTCTGTGCGAAAAATCAGTTTAAAAGATCAAATGCAGAAACTGGTTTGTTGGGGTTTTTTATGTCTTTTTTCTGGTATTAGGTATGCAGTTTCCTTCTGATTCCTCAGAACAAGAAAAGCCTTGAGCTGCACTTTACTCGTGCAAAGCTGAAAGCAAAGGAGTTTGAGGAATAAACACTGTTGAAATTTCACTGCTGCCAATATGACTAGATAGATCATTGTCTTGGTTTTCCAATATGAAGGCTGTGCTGCTGTTTTGTCAGGTATGTATTGCCTTGGAAGAAAAGTAGTGACTTTTTATTTAAGTAGGTTAATAGGTCCCATGGTTTCCACGGCTGAGTTTGTTTGGGTTTGGGTGGTGTTATTGTTACGGCTTGCTTGTTTCTACAGCACAACAGGCTAGATAGGTTTTCCCAATGGCACTGACATTTACTATAACTTGTATGTGTGTATCTATCTTACAACTGTAGTTGTGTTCACTAGAGAGTTGGGCTCTGTCAAATAAGCCCTCTAGGTTTGATTGGAAGGCTTGGGATGGTGTGGATATACAGTTGCTTGAAGATAAAAATCCAATGAGAGACATAGAGGGTTGTGTATGTAGACAATGTATATGTGAGAGGTTTTCTGTTTTACCTGGGAAAATGTGTTATTCTTTAAAGCCCCTAGCAAGACTGGTACTGATTGTTTCATATGCACAGCCTATATAGACTATGTGATCTTGTTCTCTCATGATGGGGTACTGGGTTCTCTTCAAGTGGAGGGAGGCAATATGTTTTCAGTGGTGTGCATTAATAAGACAAGGAGCAATGGATACAAACTTGAACGTAGAAGGTTTCTCCTCAACATGAGGAGAAACTTCTTTACAGTGAAGGTGATGAAGCACTGGAACAGGCTGCCCAGAGAAGTGTTAGAGTCTCCTTCTCTGGAGACTTTCAAAACCCACCTGGATGCATTCCTGCGCAGCGTGCCCTAGGCAATCCTGCATTTGGCATAGGGGTTGGACTCCATGATCTCTAGAGGTCCTTTCCAACCTCTAACATTCTGTGATTCTAAATTTAACAAACCGTGCTCAAATTTTTGCGTGTACATACTTACACAACATTTTACATGTGCTAAGCTTTTAAAAACAGTAGGGAAAAGTGCTCTGCCCTTTGTTACACGCATAAGGTAGGCAGGCAGTGTCTATGTAATGTGAGACCAAAATTGTAATTAAACATGAGTACGTACAGCAGAGTTATTAATTGCAGGTGCTCAGGGAGGTGGTGGAGTCCCCATCCCTGGAGGTGTTCAAGAGGGGATGGGACATGGCACTTGGTGCCGTGGTTTAGTCATGAGGTCTGTGGTGACAGGTTGGACTTGATGGTCTTTGGAGTCTCTTCCAACCTTGGTGATTCTGTGTTATGTTTCCTAGATCATAGAATGGTTTAGGTTGAAAAGGTTCCAACCCTCCTGCTACTGTGGATCTGTATCTGATATACTGGTACCCAATATCTTTTTGCCTCTTAGTGGTTAAAGTAATTTCTTGTATGTACAAAATGTTTGCTAGAGTTCTTAACCTTGTAGCTTGCTGAAACTGAAATATTAATATCCTCTAAGTATATTTTCAGCAAAAAAAAATTTGTAAAAGTGAGTGGGAGAGAAACTCAGTTTGTGTGTGCAAATTGCAAACTAGTTCTGACTACAGTTTTGATATAGTGAGAGTCATTAGTGACAGCAAAGAAACTGCAATATCGATAGTAAGATACGGAAAAGCTTGATTATGAAAACTTGGAATTTCTTATGTGTTCTAGTAGTGATGCGGTGATTTTAATTTGTTTTACTCTTTTGTACTTTGATTAGTTTTAGAACATTGACCATGCTCACATCAAATTCCTTTAAAATGAAATCAGACCCTCAGGTTTCTTTTAGGTCATCTTTCAGGATAGTGTTTGGATTGAGCAGTGAGTTTAAAATATGGTAAGAACTAGAACAGTGTCCAAAAGTGCTTTGGCCACATTATGAATTTAAGAAAATGCTCTTAATATCATGCTTGAACTTTTGCTCAGCTCTGAAGAGCTCAGGCAGTTGGATTAATGATCATTGTAGGTCACTTCCAACGGAAACTCTTATATTCTGTGACCTTCCAAACATTCTCTATTGCTTGTTGTTACTGTTATCACAAAGGAATAAGCATGCTGTGTGAATTGACCAACACACCAATCAGCAGCACCTTGAACATTTGACTTACTGTAGAAAAGTGTTTGCATGTTTGTAATGGCTACACTGCTGTGCGTTGCAGTTTATCCCATTAACACACTGAGGGTGTTTCTCTGAGCAGAGCTACTTTCAGGTTCTAAAATAAAAAGACACCTTTCCCTCAATGGGCAAGTGAAGAAAAGCAGAATGAATTTAAGAAAATAATGGTAAGTCCTTTATTCTTCAGAAAACAAAGCAAGTTTGCTTGTTTGCTTGTTTGATTTTACTGTTTTGTAAAGAAGCACATCATGATTGATTTCAAAATAAAAGTAGTCAGTTCTTTGGTGTATTTGGGAGCAATTAGTTGAGAGCTCAGAGGTCAAGTGTGAAGGGGCTTGGAGCTTAAGGAAGTTGTGCAGTGGTGAAAGGTTTGAAACACTGCCCTGCTGAATTCATGAAACTTACAGAAACCTGCATCCATGTGTCCATTTGCTAAGGATCTCCAACAACAAGAGTGCTGTCACATGTTTTGAACTCTCCTTCTCTTCCCTCCCTATCAGCATCATATTCAGAAAGCTTTGAGGCAGGTTTAGATTTAAGTCTCTAGATTTCTTGTCAGCCTGTCGGGAAAGCAGCAAGGTTGAAGGAGCATTTAAAATAATCCATCTCTGGATGACAGGCAAATAAAGAGAAGATTGAACGAGTAGAGAAAGGTGTAGAGTAAAGAAGACAGTAATATGGCACTTAGAAAGAGGCGGGGAAGATAGACAGGATGAGGAAGCAAGGAAGGAGAGAATAAAAGCAAACCAAAAAAGGGTCCATCACTTAAGAATGGAAAATACTGCAGGAGGACAGAAGTGTTACAGGGGGAATGTACAGAAATGTATGTTGGAAGAAGTAGAAAGTGTTAGAGTTTTCCTCCTGTCTCTCTGCTGAAAGGATTAAAATGACACAGCATTTCTGTATGCACACAGGAAAGGTGCATCTGCTGCAACTGCATTCTCTGCCTGGCTTTCTCTTTCAACTGAGCACTGTGAAGAGAACGTAGAAAGGAGAAGGGCATTAGTTCTCTAATGAAGGGGGAGGAAAAATGAATTTAGGAAATCCTGGCTTCTACCTCACTTTCATGTGACAAACTTTGTATTTCTGCTGTTCTCCAAGGAGCTTCCACTGAGTTTTGTCCTGTCTCTTTATTAACTGTAAAAGCTTGAACAGTGGAAATTGTAAAGATGAGAGTATAGGAATAGTCATTTACTTCCTATGCATGTGTTTACTCTTACTAGTCTTCAACTATTTCTGAAAACAAAGAGCAGTATTTCAAAAAGTGTTGGCATCAGTCATTTTTCTTAATATGGGATATATTTTGCAAAATGCTGGGAGTTAATAGTGTGCTTTGTGAAAAGTCTAAGTTTGGAATCAGGTCGAGGAGTGGATTTTCAGTTGTGCTCTGAGTCTCAGCCAGGTTACTTGTTATTCTTTAGAGTTCTTGTAGTTTTGAGTAAGATAATTTCTTTATAGGGTTGTTTGCAGTTTTTGTAAAGGATTTTGAGGTTCTGAGATGAAATGTGGGGGAATTTTGATACTTTTCTTTCCCCTCTGGCAGGAATCTGCATATTCACCTCTGTAATTCCTTGGAAAGGTAAACTGAAAATACTTACCTCCAAATTTAGCTTTCACTTTAAAGGGAACATCTATACTCTGACAAGGTTTGTGTTTTTCAGTGAATTACTCAACATTACTAGCAGCAAGCAAAGGGGCTATTGTCCTCGCTGCAGCACAAATATAAACGCATCAACAACAGTGACAGATGTTTGTCTTTTTGCAGCGTTCATGCTTAGTGTGTGACTGGGGGCAGACAAACAAGACCAAACATCAGTGCTGTGCATCAGGTTCTTTACACAAGAATCAAAAAAACCCAAGAGCACAGAAGATGGAAAGATGTGCTTTGCAGTTCATGTCAACTATCTGTATTGCTCAAATCTCATCACAAACATTTCCTAAGCAGTAATGTGGCATCTCCTGATTAAAATGAGTATTGGAGATACTTAGGTCTCTCTAAGATACTTAGGTTTGTATTTTTCATATGCATCTGAACTCATTACTTCAAAAAACAAACAAACAAACAAACAAACCCACCAGTTTCTCTCTTTCTGCTGGCAGCTTTATTGGTTTTGAGATTTACTTGCTCACCTTGTTTTTCGACATAGCTGCACATTAAAATGTGCAGTTGCACATAAAAGCGTGCAGTTGTTCACGGGTTTCCAATGGCATGGTTTGGATGTGCTTGTTTAAAAATGCAGATACATATTTTATAGGTGCTAACACTTGCTTATGAAATGCCCTGCTGGGATGTTCTTGTCTTTGGAAGTCTATCCCAGCACAAATTGTTGTTGTTTTAAAAAGGCGTTGCCAAGAAAAGGAATGTTTTTTTTAATTTGGTCAGGAAAGGAAAATGCTAACATCCAACAAAAGGTATTACACGTTTTGGTTTAGAGTGGCTAGAGGACTTTTTCTTCTCTTTCATAGTTTGGAAATTAAAATCCCTTGGAATATTTTAAAGCATTAACTATGGTTAAGGGATTAAATGAAGCAAAATCGTTTGCTGTATGTTGAATCAATCAGAATTAAACTTCATTTGTAAGTGACAGGCTTTCTATGCACAGCAACTTTCTTTTAATACCTCTGGTGTAAATGACTTTTCTTTTTAATATGCCATGTTACCTGTGTTTAATGAAGTGATTTAGGTATTCTGGGTGGGTTATTTGTGAATTTCAATTCTAACTAAGATGAAGATTGCTTTTCAGGAGTAGAATGTAGCAGAGTTAGCTTTCTCAAGATGAGCTAGGTGGCAGAATTGACTAAGAAAGTGGTGCTTAGTTATTCCATAAGCTCTGCATGCCAATTTGTTCACTGAATCATGTAAAGTGCAGTCCATTTTAACTTTATATATTACAGAAAGGAATTATCTGTTTATATCAAATACATCTTGTAATATTTTATGCAGAATACCTTTAAGGAGGTGTATGCTAATTTCTCAAAAGCTACAGGCTCTCGGTGAGCTGGAAAATGCATCTTGTTTTGCAAATCCAATATGGTTATTTAACAGTACTAGTGATACAATTATTTTTCATGTGTATTATACAATGCAGGGTCTACAGAAGGATTCTGCTGATAGCATATTTCCCTGAGGTTCTCTGCTCTGCCTGTACAAGTTTGCCTGCTTTATAAACTCAATTTTTACTGAGGACAAAGGTGAAAAGTGGATAGGAAAACAAGGATGACAGATGTTTGTCATTACTGTTTAATGCTCCACAGTTCTTGGAGACTAAGATAGAGAGCGTGGTATGAAAACACAGTTAAGAACAGCTTTTTAGCATAAGTATTATTGAGTCAGAGGCTTTAAATGCAAGTATGTAGCTATTAAACACAAAGTAGTGGCTTACTTGTAGTTTGGAATGTCAGTGCAAGAAAGTATGTTTCCTGTGAAGTGTTTCTATTGGCAATTCTTATTCTTGAATCTAGGGAAAAACATCACATCCTAACTGCCTTCAGATCCATGTTTTCCACATAGGCTGAAGAGACCTCTGGCTTTCAAAAAAACATTTAGGCTTTCCTTATTATTTGTGTGTGTGTTTGGTTTTTGGTTTGGTTTGGGTTTGATTATTATTGTTTTTTACCTAACACATCTTTTTGCTCTAATTTCCCTCCGATGTAGTAAAACAGTTCTGAAGGTACACAGGCATTATTGTCTGGAGGATTGAATGTGCATAGCTGGGAATCAGGAGCTCCCTGAGTTGTTACCTGTGGTGATCAGTTGTTCTGTTTTATTTCATTTGTTGAATCACTCAAGTTCTAATTAATTTTTCTTTGCATAAAGATAGTGATAATAAATAGTGATGACAGGTGCCAATAGCAGTCATCGTTGTGTACCAATTTATTAACCTTTTTGTAAGGCCCTGTTCTCTCAAAGGACTGTTTCAGCACATGGACTACCTGATGTAGTCTGTGTATGTATGAGAGGCCATACATCAAAGGTGTGGTGTGATTCTGGAACAGCAGTTTCAGTCCATGATAGTAAATAGGCTAAAGGAGAAATAAATACAATAATGTGAAGAAAATGTAATATACTGTCATCTATACTAATAGATGATAATAGCTCAGAACATGTATTGTTCTTTATCCACACGGCCTAGAAGGATGTACCAAACTGAATGAGTGGGCATGGATTGCTTAGCAGAGTAGGCTTGGATGTAATGCAATATTACTGCTTCATGCAGCAATTAGTACTATGCCCAGAACATGGATTACAGAGTTGTTCTATTCTGAATTCTAGACCTTAAGGTACTCCTGTAGAGTCTTTGTATGCAATAGCAAATGTGTTCTGTTGTTGAGGTAATACAAAGTGTTTAATGGAATTTGCTTTCCAGTATAAGGGAAGCTATACTGAATTTATTAATCTGAGAGTTATTCTAAGAAGGAATATTGTTTTATACAAATGACCTGCTAGAAAACAATTGCTGTGCAGCTCACTTTGGCTATAATCTCCATTAGTCTATATGTGCTTTTAAGATTAAATTTGCAGTTCTACTGTATTTTGTTGCTGCTTTAAAAGTAGCAGTGTATTTGTGCTCTTTCTGTTCTGTAGAGTGTGCTTGTTGAGCACTGAGCTTCATTCTCTGTGATCATGACCCAGTTATCTCGAGTTTACTAACTTGGTTAATAAGACTATAAATAATAATTCATAGTCTTCTTTTGTAGTTAGCAGTGGTAGCCTATTATAATTTTCCTTGGCAGCACATATGGTGGGTGATAAACTAACTAATAAAAGTGCCACATGGAGCATAGGTCTGCTTTTATTTTTTTACGAGTGCTTCTTTCATCTGATACATAATTAATGTGCAAGGCTCAAACTTGTTTTGTCTGTAATTTTGGCTTCTGCTGGTGTATTCGGAGCTGCAAATGTTGTGTGAAAACAATGATTCCCTGACTTAATCAGCTTCATTTGTTCAGTGACCATTGTACAAAAACAGTAAATGAGGTTGTCAAAACACTATTTAAAGAATTTTTGTATTCCCTTTCTGAGTCTTATTATTGGCTCTTTTATCAGAGAATAAAAGTAACTGTAAATGCCATGATAGGGCTTCTAGCCAAGCAAATGCATTAAAACCTTTTTTTTCCCCCTTTCATTTGCCATTCAGAAGTTCATGTTCTTTAGCTGGCTTTTAAGTCCTATCTTTGCAAAGGATGAGACACATATTGCAATCTTGTGCTTGTAAGCTGCCTTTTCCAGTGTCTGCCTGCTTCAGTACAAGCAACTGCATCTCTTCTGCTAGTTTGAGAAGTTCCGTGAAACTCAGGGTTGACCTTGGACAAAGATGAGAAAAAGGACATCCATTTTCTATGTCCCATTTATTCTCTCTCCTGTCATGGAAAGAAATCTTTGCAAGAGGTATTGCTTCACATTAAAGTGATAGAACTTCACCCCCTCCTCCCTGCCCCAAAACCCTTATCTTGTAAATCTGATACTTTATGTTGCCTGAAGTGAAAATAGTTGACAAAGTACATCCCAGATTGCAATGGTAGAGTTTCAGTCTTTTATCTTAATCAGAACATACCTCTATAATACTCACTTCTGTCTATGGTGAAGGCACCATATGTCCAGAATTATGCCCCAAATACTGTAAAATTTGTCCCAACATGTTTGGCCATATCCCCCCTTCCACCCTCCTTTCCAGCGGGTACTCAACCCAGAGCTGAGGGCACAAAGGCCCAGGTGCCATCCAGATGGCATAAACAACCCCACTTGCCTTCTAAGGGGTAAACAACTAGATGCACCCATCAAATGGGATGCTTATGCTACTGCCAAGTAAGAGCATAATTCTAGCTTCACTCTTTCTATAGGCTAAAGCTGGTTGTTTATGACAGTGCCCATTGGCCAACTCCAACCTCGAGAAACTTACAAGTGTTACCTCAACCTGTAAACAAGTCACTCTCTGCTACCGAGCTTCAGAGCTATTACACTCCTTGCTATTTTTTATATCAAGCTCTGCTCGCGTCTAGCAGCCTCTGCAGTACGGAGAAGCAGCCAGGCAGGGAAAGGCCTCAAACCTTAGTTTACCCCAGAAATCAGCAAGGAAGAATCCATCACTGGAGCCCCAGACGGCCAGAGCTGTACGGCCAGCCCCACTAATTGGAGGAAGCGCCCGCCGTGTCTTAAAGGGGACTGGACCCCCGAGGATAACCCGTTAGCCCAGATGGGGGAGGACTAGCCTGAATCCCAGCAGTCCAAACATCTGCCACAGCCATAAGCAGCAGACAACGAGCCAGAGTTTCTTTGCCTAGCTCGTGAAAGCAGAAGCAGCGCCTGGCTGCATCGTGCGTGACCCTGCCCTTCGTGAGAAAGGAGAGGAGCCACCACTCCTGCCGCTCCGTGTCCTGCAAACCGCGGGGTAACTCAAAGTCGGGACTACCAGAGAAACCCCCGCCAACTCCTTCAAGCCAAACAAAGGACTGCCTCGTATCCTTAAAACGGGAAAGCAGTCGCCGAGAAGAATCGGCATCACTCGCTCCATTCGAGCTGAGACAAGGGGAGCTGCCGCTCCGCACAGCTGTGCCCCTCCCCAGGGCTGCTCCTCAGGCTGCCAGTGCTGGCCGTGCAAGCCCTGAACTTCCGACAGGGACCAGCCCCAGCAGCCGCAGTCACCCTGAGGGGCTGCTGTGCGCCGCCTCCTCCACTCCTAAGTAGCAGCTCCAGGAGGGATCACAGGCCTGAGGGACCGTCCGAGCCCAGCTAAGGGAGCCTGCCGACCAGCAGAAGTCTATATTCATCCCTCCCGCTGCCACTGTGGGTGGGAGAAGGTTGCCCCCACCATCGCCGTCCAGAAGGAACCCCTACTATTGGGCCCACCAGCCGCTCAGCCGTAGCCTCAGTCCCGGGAGCCCCTACCCTGAACTGATCAGCCCCGGACACGCCCGGCAGCCAGCCCATGTAACTAAGCAGCCTAATTAGCCTAGCAACTAGCTTTGCTACAAACACAAGACGGTGTATCTGTCACATGTGCAGCACCCGCTAGCATTCAGTTTAAAGCCCGCGCCTAGTTCAGGCCTCTGCTCAATTGCAGCTGACACATTGTAACTCCCTGTACATAGTTAAAGCCTCAGCGTCTTGTCGAGTCGCCATCTTGTGGACAAGTGTCAGAATTGCAGCTTCATTCCTTTAATTGAAATTAATTCTCTAAATATTCTAATTGGGTTCAAATTATGCATACCAAACCAGTTATGGGATATCTCTCACAATCATACACTAGAATCTGTATATAGAGTAGTGATCAATCCATTATTTATTTTAATGATTAATACGGAACTGATTTTTCAGTGAAATTTCTTTTGCAGGAGGAAGTGCATTTACAGATTTACAAGGGGGAGGTACCTGAACTTTGAACATTTTCTCTTTTGCTTCCAGCTTGTTTATCCTCTTTAATTTTGGGTGTAGGACCTTCATCTTGGAAACTTCCATCCACTTGAATAGGAAAACCTCCGTTTCCTAAATGGAAGTTGGTCAGTGTGAGCAACCGTTCAGTATACAGAGTAGGCAAATATCTTCAGTGATGCAACAGGTTTAGAGAGTCATTACATTTTGTTTTCCCTTCCTATGAGCAATTAGGGAACACAGGCTGGATTGCAGTGAGGTAATCTTGAGAATTACTATTTTTGACCCAAAGAGAACAAATTCCCAACAATTTGTCACCATAGGTGAACATTTTTATTACGTGGATAAGCTTTCAGTTTTGGAGTTAGAATTCCAGTCACGTTAAATAGATATGTCAGATTTGCTGGTTTGTTTTGTTTATTTGTTTTTCTTTTGTAATCATGCTTCAAAACACACCATTCTTGAGCACAGTAGCCCAAAAAGGTTTCCTTAAGCAAATCATCACCCTGTCTTGTGAAGGGAAGAGTAGTGGATGTTCAATACCTTGATTTTATGAAGGCTACACATTGTACCCTGGTGTGCTTACAGTGATGTTGGTGAGCTATGGAATGGATAAATGGATGGATAACTCATCCATAGAATGAATCATGAAGTGATTGTAGCTGAAGTGGACCTCTTATTCAACCTCACTGCTCAAGCACGGACATCTAGAGGCAGTTGCCCAGCACCCTGTCCACATGGCTTTTAAATATTTATCTCCAAGGTGGAGACTCCACAGCATCCCGGGGTGACTTGTGCCAGTGAAAAAGTTTGTTGATGTTTAGATGGCACCTTCTGTGTTCAGCTTGTGCTCACTGCCTCTAGTGCTGTCACTGGGCACTACTAAGAAGAGCCTGGATCCATCTTCTTTTCAGCCTTCATTCAGGTATTTACATACACTAACAAGATCCCCCGAGCTTTGCCTTCTCTAGGCTGAACAGGTCCAGCTTTTCCTCATATGAGACATGTGCCAGTTCCTTAATCATCTTAATGGCTCTTGTTAGACTCTTCAGTATGTCCATGTCTCTCTTGTACTAAGTATATTAATCAATATTACTAAATACTACTAATATGTATTTTTTCCCTTTGATTTCTTTAGAGTGCATGGGTTATTTTAAAACAGGCTTCTTCAGTGAACACTTTATCTTCAAAACTGTTTACTTCTAAAACTGTAGGTCAAGCTGTTGGTTTTGTGGTTTGTTTTGGGTTTTTTTGTTTTGTTTGTTTATTTTTACTCTTGTAGTGTTCCCTCCTTTGACATAGAGCCATAATATTTTTCAGTTAGTTACGTATTTATGTTCAGATTACACATATGGATGATTGGTTTGTCCATTTTATAGAGAGATACCTAAAGAAAAGATCTAAATTGTTGATGGAGAAGGGGTTGCTCACCTGAGTGATCTGAGGTATAGTATAGTGCTGCTAGCTATGCAAACTTGTCATAAGTAATCCTTAATGGGTAATCTTTGCAGAGACAAGGCAATATGAAGTAAAACAAACAAACAAAAACCAAAGCACCAAAAAATACAAACCCACAACAAACAAAACCCCACCACATTAGTATTGGGATTGTGAATCTGTAGGTCTAGACATTTCTATACTTCATCAGTAAAACAAGCAAGCAAACAACAAAAAAAAACCAGTGATTCACTTTTTGGTTCTTCAGAGATCTTGAAAGATTTTTGGTGGTGGTGGTTTTAGGGGTTTTTATTGTGTTGTTTTTTTTTCTTTCTTTCTTCTATTTTCCCCCTTTTTTATGTTACTATCTTAATAATGAAGGACAACTTCATGGAATGATGACAAATTTAAAAATCTGGTTTGTTTCCTGTGGCAATGTAATCTTTGGTTGATAAATTACTTGATACTTTATGTTGTTCAAATGCTTGTGGACATAACGTTAACAAAAGGAAAACTAAACTGAAAGAAATTTTATGCAGCTTTTTTTTACTATACCCTTGAGCATTTTCTAAGTTTGCATTTAATCACAGAATCTTGGCCATGATATTTCTGACAGGTAATTTCCTTAATGCAGTTGACAGAGATGGATTACATGGAAACCTATTGGATCCAATGCTTTTGTGTGCTAGTGATAAGACTAGATTAGGGTTATCTTGCTCTGAGTGCCTTGAAAGATACAGCCACCTAATAATTCCCTTGGTGATGTGGTTCCCTTGGTTTTGTGGGAGCAGAAATTCATGGCTAGATACTGACCTGCAAAGTGTTACCAGATTTTATTGCAACCTGAGAACATCTAGGGTGGTGTGTGTTTGTGTTACATGATATCAAAAGTGTACCGTCAGAGAAAGACAAATGTATTAAATATTTGGCAGATGCAAAAAATGATAAGGCAAGAGGCAGGCTGGTATCTTAGCAATATTAATGGGAGTTAAAAATAAAACTGTTTTGTCATAACAGTGAATATTGTTCTTACTTTGCAGAGAAATAACCCAAGAAAATAGTACTTGGGTTTTTTAGGTGATCTAAAGGCTCATGTAAGAATATCGCTGTTGTCTTGCTGCCTTATTAAAAGACCCGAAGCCTGAATGTTCATAGCCCTTTGCTTTCTGAAACAGGATTTAATTGCAAATAGCAATGTCTGCATAAAGAATACTCTATTGCAGTCAAGACTTTTTTGAAGTCTCGAGTACAAAGTGTTTACAAAAGCTTGAGTGAAATAATTACAACCCATCAATGTGTGGCTTATTTTTATTTACTTGTAGCAAGCATTTATTTCAGCTGAAACAGTGATCACCAAGATCATGACAATTTTATTCCTTCAAACTTCAGCTAGGCTAAGAAAATTAATTTGATGGGCGTGCAGCTAACAGTACTGCAGTCAAATCATCTGTTAGTGGTCT
The DNA here is from genome assembly GCA_033816785.1 of Picus viridis. Lineage (NCBI taxonomy): Eukaryota > Metazoa > Chordata > Aves > Piciformes > Picidae > Picus > Picus viridis. Next base: position 4,088,329 of record CM066594.1, read on the forward strand.
CTCATTTGGAAACAGGCTTACTGGAAAGATGAAGGCTGGAGAAAAGAGCAGACACTGTTCATAAAACATAGATTTCTGGCGCTCCCTTTGTAATCAGTTAAGGAGAGAGATGCACCTTCAGGAGGCAATTCAAAGTAAGAGTCTAATTTAGATGGTCTGAGTCACATCCTATGGGATCCTTTTAGTATGTCTCAACTGAGAGGGCTAAAACCAGCAGCTTCCCTAAGGTGAAGTTAACTTTAGTGAATATTCTCTGGAACAGAGGGTTACACAGATTCAGGTACAGAATGGTTTTTCAGGTTTCACAGCTTTCTAGGCAATAGTTTTGCTACACTGTCTATATAAAATGTTCAGAGGCTTTTTGTGAGGGCCTGGATCATACGGGCTTTTCTGAAAAACACAGCCAGTGGAAAAGACCACCTCTATATTACAATTAGGAGGAAAAAACCAAACCAACCCCAGGCTGCAGAGAAGATCTGGATTTGGTGTAGTGGGGAGGCTTTGTGTCCTTTGTGTTCTGAAGGGTTCTTTACTGTGTATCTTGGCTCAATAAAACACACTGCCTATCTCTTCCTTGTTTTATTTCCAAAGGTGGGGGGGGAAGGCATTTTATACAGAGACTGTATAATGAAGAAGGATCACGTAGGTGTTTAATATATGCTGTGATGAGTAATTTTGGTCATGCTACATCAGAAAGCTACTTTCCCCACCTTCTTTCTAATAAGAATTTTAATCCATTGATGACAAAACGGCTAAAGTATTTCCTTGCTTCATTGTAATACACTGTGACGAATTATGTCTCAGGAGTTGTAAAATTTTCTCATAGCTTGTAATACCTCATTTAATGAATTGATCACACTGAAATGTAAAGATGAAGCAGCATTTATTTTGTATGTTATATTGCATATAATTTTTAGACTTGACATTTATAGCCATGGAAGCTGTTATTTTACATATCATTTTCCAACCATATCAGCCTTAAACACATTTAAATTTAATAAGCAAGTAGATTAGATTTGCTTTTAAGCTAGGCATATCATTATAGTTTGTGTTCCCTTCAGTAGGACACATGCTTACTATTAAAAGGAGTGTTTAGTTGTCCTTTAAAACCTAAAAACAATAAAAAGAGATGTAGTTACAAAAATAATTGAATATAGAGCTGCTTTGGGGGATAGTGCCCCAGTCATGATTTCTGTAGGATATAGACATGAAAGTAGGTTTTGTTACTTATTAAAAATTGCCCTATTTAGAGGAAATATTAATGTGGGAGCTATGTGTGTTTCAGTTATGAAATACCAAATCTGTCATAGTAACATATGGCCTGATCATCATCTCCTGCCGAAAAAAATCCATGGGAGGGGAGAGCTTATTTGGAAACTCTGCAGGGTTTACCAGGCAGATTTTTCTGATGCCTCATCTTTCTCATCAGAAAGAACTTGTATCTGCCAAGGAGGTAGATGCTAACAGCCTTCTAACTATTTAAATGCTTTACTGTCCGTAAAAATCCCTGTGTTGTTAGTAGTATGAAAAAGGCAGCCCTTCTTGTCTCGATGCTTTGTTCACCACTAAAGAAATACCACAGGACATCACATGGAGAAACTCTGCTGTCATTGTTCCCTGCTTGGTTCCTATATCAGAATCTTGGTGGTTGAAGAAGCAGCTGAGAGAACCTGATGAAACTGTGAACTTTATAACATCTCGGTGGCCTTTTCCCTGGAGATGAGTAGCAAATGAGCAGACCCGACAGACCTTTCCAAACCTCTTCCTGTATATTTCTCTAGGGAATTGTTTTGGCACAAGCCAATAGTTAATGAACCAGAGTACTCCAAACAAATAAGCTGAAACATACAATCTGCTTTGAGTGTAAGTTATTGTGTAGCAGCTTTGTATATACCCAATCCCAACCCCTTTCTATTCTTTGTACAGTTGGTTAATGAAAGGGAAATCAGATGGATTGTACCAGTGCTGGGTTTTAAAACCAGAGGTTCGTATATGTTGCTTAGGTCGAAAGCATATGGCATGCTTTTGGCCTAAACCAAATAATGCTGTCTTTCAGGCACTGGCATCCTTCTGGAGATGACAGATGACAGCAGCCATTCCAAATGGTAGCTACTACTTCTGTGAGGTAGTGTTTTGTTCCTGGAGATGCGGACCATAGTGCTATAAACCAGGTGCCAGTTCTGATCTTTGCACCTCCGTGAAGACCACTTCTCTTATGGGAGCAATAGCACAAAATAGGCAGAATCCTTACAACCAAGAAAGAATGTCTAAGAGAACTTAAGAGAAGCATTGTCCCTTTTTCCCCTGTTCCTCTTATCTTACTGCATTCATGTGTGTTTTGTGTCATGTCTGTAAAGTTGGTGAAAGAGTTCAAGGAACTATCCCTGTGAAACGCGAGTGTTGAGGGAAAGGAAGGGAGAATGTACTTCTACATAAAGCTGTCTCCCTCAGTTAACTATTGTTTACCGAGTATTAAACGTCCTTGCACATGAACATACGGTTATCCCCGTTGTAAAGACTGAGCTATAATGAAAGCAGGCTTCACATCCACATTAGAAGAGGGATGAGGTGAGTGCAGAAGGCTCAGGATTTCCTTTCAGAGGAACTGCAAGGTTCAGTAATCAGCAGAGTAACACAGAAAAGGCATCAGAAGAATTAGTTCTTTGCCATAGGGTTTATAAGGGTGTTATTTAAAAATTAGCTCCGTTGTGGCCGTTCGTACTAAGGCATATAAATCATGGTGAATTTAATTCTCTGCATTTCACTAGATTATGTGATCTTTGAACTTTTGTTGGTAATTTTTTTTAGTGTAGAAGATTGGCAATGCACGGTGTCAGCAAAATATGTCACGTAGTCATGAGGCGTAACTGAAGAATTGAATAATTTGTATCATGTCTTGCTCACACGGGTAATTAAATGGAATGGCATTTAAGCTGATGGAACTCCAGGGGTGACCACTGGCTAAAGAACTGTCTCTGTTTTTTGTTGGGTTCTTTGGTTGTGTTTTTTTCCAGTGCAGTGATCGTCGATACTTCGTTAATTTCTTCCTTTTGTGTGTGTTTTAACATTAAGGCTCATTTTTCCTAGCACTTTTCGCACAAATTACTTAATTCCAGGGAATGGAAAACAATTCCGCAATAAAATGAAATAAGGAATCCTATCTCGGTGGAACCTGACACGTTGTGTCGTTCATTCTTTTATTCAAAGAAAAGATGCTGCGCAACAAAATTGCACTTAACAGCAAAATGTAGCAAAAAAAGAAAGGGGGGGAAAAAAGGAATCCCTCATTTCTAGAGGTTTGCAGCAATGCATCTTTAAATTTGCGTCAGCACTGAAGGGGCCATTTAAAAAGATAAGAGCTTAATCCAGACATCAATGATGATGATTTCCTTTAATATGATAATAAATATGCCAAAGTACCCTTTTATCTTTAATAATTCAGGATTCGTTGAGCATTTAAAGGTTTTCCTGTTCTGTCATTTAGGGAATCTGATAGCAATTTGTTAAAAATTATGTGGGACATCTCTCGACAATGGGCAAAAAAAAAATTGCACAATAGGTGAAGGATGCTGTCTCAAAGTGGAGGTTGGGGCTCTTGACAGCATTTGCATAAAGGGTTAAAGATTTATTTTTTTTTTTTTTTTTTTTTTACTTGCTTGTCTTCTGGAAAACTGTGATCATTAGGATATGATTTTCCATAAATTATTTGGAAGACAATCCCCATAAATCAGTTATTTCATAAAAAAATTCCTCAGTCCTCTCCTGGAAATGATGTCGAAGTCTACGAAGGAAGCTTTGTACAAAAGTAATGTATTGCTGTACTTTATCAGGAAAAATAATAAATGGCTATAGCTCTTTCTGAACAATAAAGTTCTTCTGAATTGAGATTTACAGTATGTACCACCATGATTTTCCCAAAGGTGTGCTTTTATGTTTGTAACACGGCAGAACTGATAAGGGTTTCAAGCTATTTATAACATTCACGTGTTGTTATTCAGTTTCCAGTTAAATATGAAGGGCAGAGTAAAATTCTTTATAATTGCAAGATTCCTTTCTTTCATTTGCCCTGAAGGATACAGTCTTTAAGCTGAGCATGGTTTTATTTTTCATAGTCTAAACTTTCTAAAGACAATTGCTCTTACAGATTATTCTAATAGTGTTCAGTATATTCCTTTGTTTAGAGACCAATACAGATGTGAACTATGAGCGGAAAGATACCTTCTGTAATCTGAGAAGAGAATCTGAATTGAGATTTCACACTTAGAAGAAAAAAATAATACATGAATCAGACTGAATTAAATATGCATATTTCATAATTGTGATGTTAATTGAAGCTAGTTAGAGGTTACACATCCTTGAAGAGCTCCAAAAATCCAGATCTAGTTGCTGAATAGCAAATGGTGTCATGTGTGCCTGCAAAGCCAGGAGATATTGTTTTAAACAGCAGGTCTGTGCACAGATATTTCTGGGATCTCTCAGGCATTAGCTTCATTTTGAAGGGCTGGTTAGGAATATTCTCAGACTTCTAGAATTTCTGGTTTTGGATTTTTTTAATATTTTTTTTTTCCAGTAGATGGGCAGGGAGCTGAGTAGTGGATCTGAGTTATGCATTGCACTACCCTAAGTTACTACTGGTTGTCATGGTAACACTTTTAAATGGTGGTGCCTGTGGCTTGACATCAGAACATTTTCTGTTAAGTGAAGATTTTCCTGAGATTGTAATGGAGTGTTTTAAGTGAGTGGGCCTTTTGTGCTCAATAAAATATTTAGCAGGTTGTAGTAAATATTAATTTGTCTTCCCTTCAAGATAATGTGCCATGCTGTGTGTTTACAGTTCTGTGCTGACAGAATGGTATTCCTGGAAAGGAGTTAATCCATTCCTAACAGTCAAAACTGCTAAAAATAAACTTGCTAATAATGCTTTAAATAGTATTTGTTGAAGCCATTTCACTTTATCCTTTCGAAATGTTCTCTGTCAGATAGGTTAGATTTGCTTCAGCTTTTGAGAAATAATGATTTCGGTTCTCATCTCTGTTTAAAGCAGAACATAAACGGTGTTACGTTGAGACTTTCTTGTTTTGAGTGACTGAAAATAAATGTGTTTACAATAGCTTATATTTTGTTAGGGAGCTGGTAAAAATGGCTTAACTAAAAAGCTGGGAAGGGAACATCTCTCTGTCAGTCATCTGCTAACACACTTTGTTACCAACCATATTGTATTTGAGATGAAGCGGTGTGAATGCTGTCTTATCCTCACCTAGATAAGCTTTCAAAGGTGATCTCCAAATCACGTCTGCCACAGAGCAAGGATTTGCTGAGAGTGACAAACACATGCTCACTACATTTCCCATATGCTTTTCAATAACTGAATTCCAAAGCTCCTGACAGAAACGAAATGTCTTAGAAAACTCTCAGTAGTACCCTTCAATACAGCAGAATACATTGAGTGAAAAGCAGAACTGGTTTTTGCAAGTCAGGATTTATAAAATTTAATAATACATTTATCGGGAAGGAACGGAAATTCAGTTTAGAGTGTTTGGAGAAATCATCTTGGCAGGTAATACTGATTCATTTCTTCTTGCTATTGCAGTGCTTCATTGATAGTTCACACGGTTTGATGGCCTTTTGGAGCCAATTTAGCCCTTTGTGGCTCATCATAATCTCATCCTTCATCCCTGTGATTTCAGAGGCTTTATGGAAATACCATGCAGATGTGTATGTGCTTTAGCACAGCTGATAACAGTGTCTTAGATGACCCCATCAATCTTAATGACATTTTCTACTAATCAGCAAGAGGCTTACAATTTATTTCTCTCTTTAGCTTCTTCATTACCTTTTCCTCTTATCTACCTATCCATCCATCCATCTATCTGCAAAAAAAAACCCCAAAACAACAAACCAAGCAGTGCTTGATTCTTGCCATGCTAAACTCCATCTTTTACATAGCAACCAGGTATTTTTTAACTGTGAGCAGTTTTGCTTCTTTGTGGTCATTCAACTGTTTTTCACATAGCTGATGTAGTTGCTTTGTTCCTACTATTTCCCTACACAAGGTTAACACATCAAAGGTTGCCCTGCCACCACCTCATACATCGAAAAGGTGCAAGATGCTCAGAAATTGTAGAAACATACTTTAAACCACACTTCTTAACATCCTCTTTACTTGAATTTCGAGACTCCTCAGGAAATAAATATATGGCAAAAGTAAATGACAGGTTTTGTACGTGTAGGGAAATACAGAGTTTCTCTTTAAGCGTGATTGGTGTATAATAATTAATAACTGTGTTTTTTTCTTTTTGTTCTACCATTAACACTACAAATTTGGAATTTGTAACAATGGCTGGCTTTCTCAACTTGAGCTTTCCCCCCACAGTAACTTGAGTAGAATATGTATCACTCTTTAAACCTTTTTATGTCTCCGTAGGAAGGAGAATTGCTTATGCATACTGTGCATGAGTGGCATTAATCTGGGTGACTACACGTGCTTTCTCTCAACATTCATGACCAGACAGATCTGCAACTGTGTGCTAGCTCTGATTCCAGCCCACTGTTTGCTAACATGATGAATATGAGCTAGCTTTGAATCCTTTCCAGTCTGTACGGTGTTACAGCTCATTTTAGCTCTGACTCTATTCTAGACCTGAGAAGTGTAGTGTCTGTATGCCTACTGCCCACAGTACAGTGTTGCATCATGGAACTGGATTAGTACATGCAACGTTTTTTGTTGTTGACCAAAAGAGAATATCACAAACTGAATAGAATAGAATAGAATAGAATAGAATAGAATAGAATAGAATAGAATAGAATAGAATAGAATAGACCAGGTTGGAAGAGACCTTCAAGATCATCGTGTCCAACCCATCAACCAATCCAACCCACCTAAACAACTAAACCATGGCACCCAGCACCCCATCAAGTCTCCTCTTGAGCACCTCCAGTGATGGTGACTCCACTACCTCCACGGGCAGCCCATTCCAATGGGCAATCACTCTCTCCGTGTAGAACTTCTTCCTAACATCCAGCCTAAACCTGCCCTGGTGCAGCCTGAGACTGTGTCCTCTTGTTCTGGTATTGCCTGCCTGGGAGAAGAGACCAACCTCTGCCTGTCTACAGCCTCCTTTCAAGTAGTTGTAGAGAGCAATAAATGGTCACCCCTGAGTCTCCTCCTCTCCGGGCTAAGCAATCCCAGCTCCCTCAGCTTCTCCTCATAGGGACTTATGTTAACAGAGTGGAGAAGGGGAAACACCAAACAAGTGACTGAGTTGTGACAAGCTGATCACTTGACTCCAAGCATGTGGTTTGATTTTAAAATTATAATTTACACTCATATATGTAGCAAAAGAGGATATAGCCCGTTAATGGGCACTCATACCATTTCAGTAAAGCTTTGGAATATGAGCTCCATGTGATGCAGGCTAATGTGGTTCTTCGATGTGTAAGCAAGTGACTTAGATGGAGTTGGCTTATTCAGACTGCTTGACTTCTGTTGGGTAGTGTGTCTGCTTGTCATACATGAAAGTTCAAGGAGAATGTTTGTAACTTGCAAAGTTAGAGAAACAACACAAAAATCATAGTAGGGTGGGGAATGTGCTTGAGAGTGAAAAATGCAGAGACGTATGATTTGAAGAGAAGAAAGCTGTTAGGCTGGCTTAACCAGAGTGGGTAAGTAATGATTTGTTCCTTGTTGATATACATTTACCAAAGAACATAGTTGTGACAACCAGCAGAAGTGTAACAACAGCCAGTAGCCAGACCTCAAAACTAGACAGATTAAGGTTATAATATTTTAGCACTGAGATATTGATGCCACTTTTGGAGAGTTACTTCTGCTTTTCTGAGAATCTGGTGATATTTTTTTTTCCCCAAAAGCATATGGGGAAAAATGGAAGAAGATTTGATTCATAAATATCTTATGTTTTGTAATATGTATGAAATCAAAGGATTGCTTTGGTCTGCCAAGCTTTGGAGTGCAGAGTTGTGGATTTTTAGCATAATCAGATGTAATTGAAATAGAATTTGATAAGGCTGGTTGTATGTGGGATATCCCATTAAGCTGGTGTAGAACACATGCAAGCAAAGTCTAACCCTGTAGAATTGAAAACTGTAGAAATGCAGTAACTGCATGAGAATACTTATGTGCCAGCTGCTGAACATAAAACATTCTTCACTGAAGTATAAAATCTGACAGGGAAGTGTAGCTGCTGACAAAGAACATTTTATCTGTTTGACAGAGAAAAAACTATCCATATGGAAGAGAAAAAAATAAAATCAGCTACCTTTGGTATATAAGCCTTCATTTTTGATGAATTCTGGGTAAAATGCCCATAAATCTATTTTTCAAGTTTTGCTTCTCTCCCTCCTCTCCCTCACACATGCTTCCCGTTAGCTGTACAATCCTTCTGAAAGGTCTGTGTAATATTTTTTTCAGCTTCCAACAACTATCAACAACGTTTAATTTCCAAGAAACTGTAGAGCTTCATTTCTTAATGCAAAGCCATTTTTTTGATACAGAAACAATGAATAAGAACTGCATAGGAAATTCAAGGGCAGTGGCTAATGATACACTTCCAATACGTCAGGTACATCAGGATATGTGTGTATGAGGCAAGTGCCTCATTTTATGACCTGTTTTCAAAACTTGTTCATCAAATGCTATTGCTGCAGCCAGTGGCCACTGTTCTATAGAAGAAATGCAGATAGGGTGCAGTTTTTTTCTGGATGTTTTCTTTTTTCCCCCTCTTATTCCAATTGTAGTAAATGTAGCTGTTCCATTGTTTTTACAGTCCAAGTTTAATTTCTGTGTGTCTTTACAAAACTGTTTCCTGGTGAAGATAAGGATCAGTAATGTGAAAAATGTTTTGTGATGTATCCTTCTCATAGCTTTCACAAACTGACTGGAAGCAAGAAATGCAGAGCCAAATAGACACAAATTTTCATTGTGGGTTTTATGGCAGTAAGAGCAAAGAAACAGGAGGTTTATGAAGAACTTTGGAACATACAAAGGAGGTGGACTTAGCCAGAGAGTAAGGGGAGAAGCGATGCCTAGAGACAGGGTTGTTTGGAACAGAGAAGACCATTGTCCTGCCCAGCAGTGAAGCATCTGTCCAATAATGGGAGGGATATAGGCAGTTCTGTAGCACTGAGCAGAGGCTAAATGGGTAGAGAAGGAGGATTCTGAGAGGACAGAATTGAAGAGCTGAAGCCAGGAATAGGTTCTTGTTCATGAGGGTTTCTGAGTATTGAAGAAGTCAGTTGATCTTTGGTGGAAGAAGAGAAAGGGATGCAAAAGATTGACATAAACCGAGTGAGGAGAAGACAGTGATGGCAAGGAGCTAGTCATACTGGGGTGTTACAAGAAAAGAATGATTGAGAGGTCAAATGTGTAAAGAAGAAGAAAATGAAGGATAAGGAAGTAAGTACAAGAAGACTTAATCTGTTAGTTCTGCTAGGTTACACTATACAATCAAAAGATTGGTTGTGTTTCATGTTTAATGGTATTCCTCAGGAGACCTGGGTAGGGAAGGAAGTGCAAAAAGAATTTTATTTATTTAAAGTATGAATACAGTGTACTAGAAAACTTGTAGCCTAAGAGAAACAACATTCAAACATAACAGATACTGGGCATGTAGAGGACAAAAGTAGAAGCAAAACTGGCAAGAGAGATGTTCTAATGCTCAACGGGATATCTGGATTCAGAGTTAAACAGGCAAGGCAATTTGGCACCTGCAGTTCTTCCACACCTGTCTCACAGGGTGGTAGATCTTCTGACAAGCAGTTAGCTTTCTTCATTGGTGGCAAGAACATTTGACAGGGAATAGACATATTTGTTCTAGTTTGATGAGCTCACAGTAAGGTGTATGCTCCCCTAGAGTGAATGTCCCTCTCATTCCATCCTTATTATTGCCCTGGGTAGAATTGTTTGAGGGATGAATGCTTTCAACATACAGATACTTTTATTTTTTGTTTGCTCTTTTAGGTTTTAAGCCTGCTGTAGAGACCAGTTTTCAACACATTTTTGTCATTTGATTAGTTGGTCTCACAGCAAAGAACTAGTTAAAGAATAATCCAAATAATTGATAAGGAGAGAAGTATTGAAGGAAAGATTTAGATTTGGAATTGAAATATAAATGCAGTTATTTCTGGGGAATGTTTTGTGTTTGTGTTTTTTTTTAACCTTTCAACTATGGATTTTAGCCACGTGAATCTTTTTGTTGGTCAGAAGAGGTCTGGGGCAAGAAATGAGCACCTCCATCTTTGACTTCAGTTAGCAGCATGTGTGGCCACTGTTGCAACTGGAAAGCTTCTCTAGTTGTGGTTTCCAATACAGTAATTCCAAGAGCGTGACGTGGAAACTTCTTAATGTATTTCATTTACAGTTTGTAATGCTTTACATCTCTTAACATAGGGAATCATGGCTTGCATTTTGGAATTTCCAGAAAAATTTAAGTTCTCCCCCATTCAAGAGAGACAGGGAAATTCTACAGAGAGTCCAACTGGAGCCTGTGAGGATGATGAATGGACAGGAACATCTGTCGTACAGGGAAAGACTGAGAGACCTGGGGCTTTTTAGCCTGGAGAAGAGAAAATTGAGAGGGATCCTACAAATATCTGAAGGGTGGGTGTCAAGAAGGGGCCAGTCTCTTCTCAGTGGTGCCCTGTGATAGGACAAGTGACAATGGACACAAACTGGAACACAGGAGGTTCACCTCAACATTGCAAAACATTTCTTTACTATAGTGGTGATGGAGCACTGGACCAGGCTGCCCAGAGAGGTTATGGAGTCTTTCTCGAGAGACATTCAAAAGCCATCTCGACATGTTCCTGTGTGGCCTGCCCTAAGTGAACCTGCTCTAGCAAGGAGGTTGGACTGGATGATTTCCAGATATCCTGTCCAACCCCTGACATTTTATGTTTCTGTGATTATCATATACTTAAGTCTCCATCTCTAGGGCAGTCTCCCCAGTGCAGTTATAAGGAGGGGGAAAGGAGGGAGAAAAGCTATGTGTCACTGTTTCACCAGCTATTGTCATTAGTAAACAGAAATGGGTTGAAGAAATCCAGGAGAATTTCATCTGGACAGTGTCTAGTTTTGTTTTGGTATTGGTGGTTTTGTTTTAAGACAAAAAACCATCAGTGTTTAGTGAGCTATCAATCAGTGAGTGGTTTCTATATACGTGTTGGGATGAGATCAGTAAATTATCTGTAAATGGTCTTAGGAGCAAAACCATTTCAGCTGGACTAGAGGTCCTTCTCTGATTGTTTTTGTCCTGTGAAGTTATAGTGTTTCCAGATCCATTATCTGTGTGTTATATGGAGATTTATTTACTTTCAACAGCGAAGTTGGTCTTGTTTATTTCAGTAAGTGCTTGTGTTGGATGGTACATGAAAGAGAGAAGGAAGGAAAAACCCCTGCTTTTTTGAAGGAAATACTATATTTTGACTATTTCTAGCCTTCATTATCCACTTCTTATAAACCGAAGTTTGCCGGCTTTTTTGTCAGCCTCATTGCAGAGCTTTGTTAATACACCACCATGAAAATGAAAGTTTCATACACATTGACATAATTAATGAAGAGGCAGGCAGCATGCTCTACCAATTAACACCACAGGGAAAAGTAAAATTGGCTTCACTTTTGCGTCTTGTGCCAAAGTTAAGAAGTGTAACACACAGCAAATAAATAGAGATCCTTTTAATGAGCTGCAAGATCGAGCTGAATAACTCTGAAAGGATGTTGTGTAAACATTGCCAACTATTTAGAGTGTTAAGAGTAATTGATGAGCTTAGTTGAAAGTTGGGTTTTGGGTTTTTTTCCTTGGGAGAGGGGAAGGGGAAGCGTGTCAAAGAATGGAAATAGTGCTTGTTAATAAATACATTTTCAATGTAGCTATTAGGCATGTTAAAGAATATAACAAGCACTTGATAACAAGGCTGAAAGAAAAAGAAGTTTGCTGCTCTCCAAGTTGGTCAGAATTAGGTTTTTGGAACTGAATATTTCTGTACTTAGTATTTACTCATAATGAAAACTTGACTAATTGTTCACTGATGCTAGTTCTTAATAGCCACACCATCTGGCTACATAAGACATCACTCTACCTTGTTTGTTGTTTTGGTTTTTTTTCCCCAACTGTTCCAGGAGTCCTAATATTTGCAGTAACAGGGAAGTAAAGAGGTGAAGTTTCTCTGTGGTTTATGTGAAGCATTCTGTTTATCTTGAGATGAAAGAAAAAGTTGAGCAGTTCAGTTTAAAACACTTTGGGGAAATAAAACCCAACATTTTCATTAAGCAGGTTTGTCCTAAAGAACTGTATTATTAAGACTGAATTTTCAAAAGACATAAAAACTAAGCCTGTAATGGCTATTTGTTAGGGAAAATAAATGATGGGCTTTGGAAGTTGGGAAGGCTTGATTCAGAACTTGTATCACTCAGTTAATAATGGGACAGACCCTAGGTGTAATAACAGAATTGGAGTTCTGACTGTTCAGTGGCACCACCTAAAGTAACCTGTCTTTTTAAAGCAAATAAAATATCTTGCTCACTTTCTGTCCATTCTAAATCATTTGATCTTTGGCAATGACCAGTTTGTACAGTTGTATTGTAATAGATTCACTACAGTTTCTTGGTTCATGCTGTACGCAAGCAGATCTCCGTGATCAGTGAGATAGGAGCATATGCACCTTGGCATACTATATACATCTTAAAATATGTCAAAGTATGATCAAGGTAGCAAAAATCGGACAGCTAAAAGTAAGAATTAGAAGTGTACAAAAGACTTTGCTGGACTTAACTGAACAATTGACCTTCTAAATGGTCAATTGTTAACCTCTGTAACACAGAATTGCCCATCTCTTCACTAGGTATGTTAAAGGTGACACCAGGAGCATCCAATAACTTTACACCTAGAAATATTAAGGGCAAACATAACTGGAGAATATTTACTTGGATTGTGACAAAGACCTTCTACTATCTAGTAGCAAACAGGGATTGCTGAGTAGTTAGTTAACTTCTAAGGTTCTAAGCAAAGGTGAAAGACACAATAATATTTTATTTCCTCATTTAGTAGTCAGCCTTATTTCAATCTTGGAATCAACATTTCAATCTTTGTTTTCTTTTTTCATCCTTTTACTATTTCAGCTCTAGTTCTCTTATTTTGCCTTTGTCTTCACTCTCACATATTTACCTCTAGTCCTTCTTGTGTCCTTATACACCTTTGTATTGTCTAATCTGTTTCTAACCTTGATTTTTCTCTTAACCTCCTATGAATAGAAAAATGTCTTCTCCTCCTCTGCCCTCTAAATTTTAGTTACTTCATTTTTCTCCCCTTAAATAATTGTCCTGCTTATGTCCTTCAAAACATTTAATGGACTCCATTCTGTCCTTAATGATGGGCCAAGTCTCTGTTGTGGTGGTGTTCAAGACTTCCTGGCTGTTCTCAGTTAATCTGATGGCTGTCATCCTTTCTTCTCAGCCAGCTGGCTGTAGCTCTGTCTCCACTCTGGCTCTTGCTACCACTAGCACAGCGGTGTCTTTTCTTTCCCAAGTGTTTGAATATTCTGACTCCGCTATTCTGACATCATGTGCTCTGTCTCTGCCTTTCTGCCACTCTCTGTGGCCCTATTGCTGCCTTCTGCAGCCCAGCAGAATAACTTCTAGAAGGTCTATAACCACAGAAGTCCAGCAGGAGAGATGAGCATGAATGTGGTAGGGGAGACACAAAGGACAAAAGCCTTCCTAAGGATTTATAAGGGGACAATACTTTACTGACTGATTAACTGTTTCCACTAAAGCCTAAAGTATAGTGAACCTGTTAGAGACCGTTATAGAAAACTGGAATTATGCAGAGATCTTTAATGCTGAAATCCTTGATGTGTTCATGTCTTGGGTAGCAAGCATATTTCTGGCCACCCATATGCCCAGTTGGTAGAAATAGAGAGGATACTGAGACAGAAGATGGCAAGCAGTACAAACTAGCTTTTATTGGAAGAAAGCTTAATTAGGATAGGATTCTTGAGCTTGGAATAATGACTGATAAGTGAAAGGAGAGGCAATTGAAGCAAAGCTTCAAAGAAGATGGAATGTTTTCACACTACAAGAATTAGTACTCAAGAATACTGTCAGTCAGCAGGTTCAATATTAGCAAACCAAAGGTTTTTTTGCTTTGGGTTTGGTTTTGATTTTTGTTTTATTCACATGGGCCATAGCTGTAGAGCTTCATATTTATTTGGGCTCAAACAAGATGGATTGAGCAGTGGCTGGTGTATAGAGTTCTCTGTACACAAGTTCTAGATCAGGAGGCTCAGAAGCCACTGGCTTCAGGATTCTCTTTTGAGGGCAGTTGCTGTGTTTCACAGAGCATTTCTTACATTTGTTCGTTAACTGTTTGCTACTACTGTTCCAGAGTAGAGGAGTCTTTTCTCTTAGGTGGTATGGGAAATGTTATGCATTACCAGTAAATATGAACTAGCTGTTGTTGTCACAAACTGCCATAATTGATAAGGGCTAATTAAACAATTGTAAATTTCAAAATCCAGAGAAAGAACAACCTTTTGCCATGTATTAAGCTTCTGCAAATGAATTTGAGATACTTAGGGTGGACAGGTTAGAGCTTATTAATTACCTAGGTTTGTACATATAAGCAATATATGTGCCAGCTCCAATCACTAATAAATCCATCAGCTTGGAGGGTTTTCCTCTTCATTTCTACTGAACTGTTAGTGTATGTGACAGGCCATGGTTCTGTCAGAACGAATTGTCCCCCTTGAAAAGCTGGCAGCACAGGGAAGTGACAACTTAATGGAAGCTAAAGCACTCTAATGGCAGTGCCTGGTGAAAGCCAGGGAAAGTCATCCATAGCATTTGCCCTGGCTCTTGAAAATGTCTCTTTGCATTTCTGGTTGCGTGCAAGATATTGGAGCTTTACTGAAGTCGCATTTACAGGTATTATTAAATGAAATACGATTCAGTAAAGCACTTGTTTGTTGATAGACTTTATTCCACAGAGGTCAGCCCCTCTAACATTGTGATCATATTGCATGTGCTCTGGAGTACTGCAGTATTACTGCCTTTCAGATCCTTAATTTTAGGTGTTGCATAAACCCATTTCAAATACATAAAGTGAAGTGTTAACATTTTATCCTGCTGTTCACAGAAGTGCAAAAAATATTTTTGTTTAGCTATCAGTGGAGTATCTGATTGAATGGTTGAAGATGCAATTTTCTTAAGATGTACTTATTTACAGGTGAAACATAGGTGATTTCTGGTGTCTTTGAGTAGTTGTGTTGAGCCCATGGATACAGTTATACAAAGATGGTTTTATTTTGATATAATTTATTTTTGGATGGCTTTGGTGTATGCTAGCAGTTATTTATAAATAAATAAAAAGCCAGTCATTTGCATTCATTAGATTTGTAGCAGGTGTTATAAATACCCAATGAGTACATTAAAATGTTTTAGTAAATTTTTAGACATTAAACAGTGGACATGCTATGTGTAGAACCCGGCATTTAACACATCTAAGTGCCAGGTTCTACACATTGGCCACAACAACCCCATGCAGCACTACCAGCTGGGGTCAGAGTGGCTGGAGAGTGACCAGGCAGAAAGGGACCTGGGGGTACTGGTTGACAGTAGGCTGAACATGAGCCAGCAGTGTGCCCAGGTGGTCAAGAAGGCCAGTGGCGTTCTGGCCTGTATCAGGAACAGTATGGCCAGCAGGAGGAGGAAGGTCATTCTGCCCCTGTACTCAGCACTGGTTAGGCCACACCTTGAGTTCTGTGTCCAGTTCTGGGCCCATCCGTTTAGGAAAGATGTTGACTTGCTGGAACGTGTCCAGAGAAAGGCAACAAAGGTGGTGAGGGGTTTGGAGCACAAGCCCTATGAGGAGAGACTGAAGGACCTGGGGTTGCTTAGCCTGGAGAAGAGGAGGCTCAGAGGAGACCTTATTGCTCGCTACAGCTCCCTGAAGGGAGGTTGTAGCCAGGTGGGGCTTAGTCTCTTCTCCCAGGCAACCAGCACCAGAACTAGAGGACACAGTCTCAAGCTGTGCCAGGGGAGGTTTAGGCTGGATGTTAGGGAAAAGTTCTTCATAGAAAGAGTGATTGCCCATTGGAATGTGCTGCCCAGGGAGTGTTTAGGAAGAGACTGGATGAGGTGCTTGGTGCCATGGTTTAGTTGATTAGATAGTGTTTTATGATAGGTTGGACTTGATGATCTCGGAGGTCTTTTCCAACCTGGTTTATTCTTCTATTCTGTTCTGTTCTATTCTTTTTAGATGTCTGCCTTCTTCTAAGGGCTACATGCTAATACTTGCCTTCATTCTGATTTTTCTTGCTATGATGGAGACTTTGGGGCAAAACCAGACTAGTGATGGATTTCAGTATAATAGTATTTCTGCATCCTTAGTAAAAAGCATGTATATTTGTACAGGCTATAGTTAGAAAGGTAATCTTTTAACTAAAGAAAGTGATGTTGTTTAATATCATGGCAAATCTAGTAAACTTAATCAGTAGTATACTATTTATCCAAGTTCACGGAAAGAGAATAGGAGAGAGCAAATCAAAGAAAACTTCAGAATTCAAAAAGAGAATGCCAAACACCTAGTTTAAATCCTAGCAAACAACCAAAACCAAGCAAACAAAAACTTTCTGTTATTTTCATGGTGGTTTGCTTTACAGCTGGGACTTACATGTTGTATAGCATTCAACAGTTATTTTTGTGAAGAAAAGGTGAATGACATAGACGCTGCTTCTTTTGTGTTCTTAACACCTGTTTCATTCCTTCTCCATTTCTCAGCCATCTCAGGAGATGTACACTGGCCTTATAAAGCTCTGTACTGCATACTGAGGCACAGGGTATTAGAGTTTGCTTCATGCCCTTAACTACTTAATGATATTAATGCAGTAAAAAATGAAGTTCTTAACCTTTTTATTTGTTTGTTTAATTGCTTGTGTATTGTTTCTGAAGTGTACCTTCAGCAGCTCTGTGGATACAGAAGATAGCTGAGTTATCATTACTTCATTAGTGAGCAGCAGAACCCAGGGGTGAAGTTGCTGATAAAGGTGTTTCTTATAGCTTTATTGTGGAGAGTTACCTGGAAGTATTTGTTTGTCTTGGAGACGTTTGTGCTTCACAGTGCAATTGGAGCTATGTGTTAAAGAGCCAGTGCTCCATTTTGTGGTTCTGAAGAGGGGAAAGAAATCATGAGATATTTTACATCTTAGTTCATACAGAAACTTTTACAAGTGATATCATGTTTACAGGACATGCTTGCTTGATTCACAGTTGTTGGTGGGATTGTAGGATATAGATCTGTGGATATAACTAATCAAATCTAAAGAGAAGAAGAGACAAATGTGGCATTGAAAAAATTTCAGAATTGGAAAAGGTCAATAGGGCAAGGAGAAGAGAGAGTGACAGCAGAACATAAAGGAGGGGGTGGGGAAGGCAAATTATGTAAATCTACAATATAGATAATACTGGCAATGGAAATCAAGGAAGATAAATGCCTTATAAAGTGCCACAAATAAATCCTGCTGTTACAGAACACCTTGAACTGCACCACATGTCTATAAATCAGATAAATTTTCTTCATACCGCAGAGAATTTATAATTTCCTTTTAAAGGCTGGGTACTTAAACATTTCTTCTTCTATAAAAGAGTTACTGTCTTTTTATAAGGTGATACACTCTATCTGGTTTGCCTTCTCTTATGCTTCAGCTCAGATGAAAAAATGAGAAAAAATGTGTTTATTTGTTCATAATCTTCCTGATGTTCTGACTTAAGTGGTTATCTGGAAGTTTTCAAGATGTTGTGCTTTTCTTTAATTAGGAGATAAATAGAAAATAGAGACATTTACCTTTTTTGACCCCCTTCTCTTTATTAACAAAAATGGCACAAAGTCATATTCTAGTGAAAACAACAAGAAGGATAAAACTGTCAAAGGAGAATTTCTTTGTTCCTAGATGGTAGTGCCTTACAGGCAGCTGTCAGCCTACAGGCAGCTGTCAGCCATAAAACCTCAGCCCACAACCCTCTCTTTGCCTTTTTCCAGGGATAAAGTTTCTTAAGTGGACTCTTCTTTTTGGCATTTCCCTGTCTCCTCCTCAGGTAGTTCTCTCTGATTTTTCCTTTCTCCTTCCTGATACCCCACTGTAACAAAACAATTGTAGCAGAACCACTTTGCTTCCCATGGTTCTTGGTAGTGACAACTGTCATGGGGTTCAGATTGTTCTTGCTTTGGGCCTTTTTCCATTAAGGGGCTTCGGTATTTTTAAGGATTTTCTAGAGGCCTATGGGTTAGGGTTATAATAACTGATGGTTTATAATAACTGGTATTAATGTGGTTTTGCTATGAAATTGTTTTCAAAATGGCTCACATAGATTCTCATGGACCAAGTCCCACTAAGTATAATTCAAGTACTGAAGCTGCACTTCTCTGTATATTCTGTGACTGGGTTTTTTTCTATTATATAATACATTACTTTTCACTTCTCACTTACTTAACAGGAATGTTCTCTATTAGAAACTATTTTCCTAACATACAGAATCAATAAGTGCTCACAATCTTTGCTTCACTTAAATTGGAATTGTCAAGCCTGTTGCACATTGTAGTTCAGCTCTCTGTCGCCAGTTCATGCATGTTTAATCTTTAATGGTGACCACAGGATCTATATAGTGCATAAATTTTGACAGTTTTGCTTTTGTTATTTGCAAGCATTAGGGAACAACTTCGAGGTTCATGGTGCAGAGGTAAAAATGTGTCGTCCCCCTCCCCCTGTAAAAGAAGTCTTTTATTCTGTCACTAAAGAAGAGGACAGTATTGCATTGCTGGTTCTTCAGCTGGTGGTATGGCATCACTAGCCTAAGATGCATCTTCATTCTCAGTGGAAAAAGTTACTTTTGGACTTCAAATTTAAGAATGCATGTGCACATGCTCTCTCTCATGTGACATGCTTTCTTAGCAGAAAGCAACATATTTGAAGAGAGGCTTGTCTGTTTCCAATGTGTAATTTTACACAGAATGTTACTGTCGTGCACCTGGCCCCAAAACAGATCTGATGGTAGCGTAAGAAAATATTATGAGTTCACAGATAGCACTGGGTTGGAAAGAACCCTCAAAGGTCATCTTGTCCAATCCTGCTGTAGTGAGCAGCGATGCTTCCAACTATATCAGACTGCCCAGGGCCATATCAAGTCTGATCTTGAATGTCTCCAGGGATGGGGCCTTTGCATATAGAATTGTTACAAAGCTGCCTGTATAGGTCTGCTCATTAAACCTTGAAATAGGGACAGAAGTACTGTGGGAAAGTCGGGTTTAGACACTGTCAGTAGGGTCTATGTTTGGTTTTGGTTTTTTCCCCCAATTCATTCTACCTACAGGTTTGAAAGAAGTAGTTGCTTTATTCTAACAATTTCTGCACCTGAATCCTTCAGGGATCCTGTCCTTTCCATACTGCTTTTCCAGTCACTTCATTAGTGTAACCTCTATCAGGACTCTTCATGAGTCCAGCATCAGTTCCCACCTCTTCTCACTCTCTAATTGGTACTTTTTTTATCTCTTCCTGCTTCAATTGATAAGGTGTCACACTCAGCATCTCTGAGTCTTCTTTTTCCTCAGCTAATAACTAGAGCCTGCAAATTCTTCTACAGTATTCTCTACAAGTTGTTTGCTTTCATCAATGTTAATCAACTCTTTCTTGTTATGGTGGCCATCCTTCACCTCTCCTATTTGTAATTCCTTCCTCTCTGATTTTCTTTTATTCAGTGAAATCCACACTGGTAACAGTGAATTCACTCTTCTGTTTCCCCTCTGCTGCTTTTTGGCAGTATTGCCACCTCTTTTCTTTTCTGCATGAAGTTCAAGTTTCTCATTTTCCAAAGCAAGACTTACCATTACAATCTATTCCTATTGAACATGTACACACAGATTGCCTGACATTTCTTGCTTTCGCTATACTCATGCAGCAGTCAACCTTTCACCTTGGGTGGGACCTTCACCCCCTTTCTGTCATGTGAAATACAAGAATTTCCAAGAAAGGTAGCCCAAAACATGGAAGTATGTTGTCATGTGTGATGCAACATACAAAATGTTACACTTAGCAGTTTGTATCAGAAATTAGCTGGACACGTGAGAAAAGCAAGTAATCTACACCTGCTGCTAAGTATGACCACGAGCATAACAAGCAACAAGCAGTGCTTGCACATTGTCCAACTTGACTCTTGCTCCCAGAAATTCTTCCCATCAGGATAGACAAAAACATCCTTAAAAACAAAAATGAAACACATACATTAAACCTCGTTCAGAGGGCTGGAATACCTCTGCTATGGGGATTGGCTGAGGGAGCTGGAGTTGTTGAAGCCTAGAGAAAAGAAGGCTCAGGGGAAGCCTAGAGAAAAGAAGGCTCAGGGGAACCCTAGAGCTGCCTTCCGATACCTGAAGGGATCCTACAGGATAGCTGGAGAGGGATTTTTCATAAGGATGTCTAGCAATAGGACAAGGGGGAGTGGTTTGAAGCTGAAAAAAAGTAGATTTAGATGGGATCTTATGAGGAAGTTCTTCAGTACAAGAGTGGTGGGACTTTGGAATAGGCTACCCAGGGAGGCTGTAGATGCCTCCTCCCTGGAGGTGATCCAGGCCAGGCTGGATGAGGCCTTCAGCTGCTGAGTCTGGTTGAGAAGTGTCCCTGCCTATTTTGGGGAGTCTGGAATAGGTGATCTCTAGGGTCCATTCCAACCAGAGCCATTCTATAATTCTATGATTTTAATTATGCTTATGTCAGTCTTCAAAGGTCGTCCATGTTTTTTTAAATGAGCGAATATTCACCTCAATTTACAAGTAACAATGCTTCAGAGACCAGTTCACATTTTCCCTTTTTACTTGATGCAGATTCCCCTCCCTGCAAAACCATTCATACTCATGTGCCATGAAGAAGAAACAAGCATACACATTTTAGCAAAATTCCCTCCAATATTTTTATGCACATGAATAATGCTTTCTCATTGTTTTTATTGAATTATATTAGTCTTCTTGAAACTAGTTCTGCAGTTAAAACCTGGTAGGTGTATCTGTTCCTTTAAGTGTTCTAGCTCAGCCACAAATTTTCAAACAACTTAAAGACAAAACTTAGCAATGTCAAATTTTTGACAGTAAAAAAAATAAACAAACAATTGAAATTACAACTCTCTGGATTATAAAATTGTCACAGAAAAATGAATATATATCACTCTTAAAATTTAAGGTCTCTTCAGTGGCTTCAAATAGTGGTTTTTTTCAGACAATAGTGATCTCCAAACCATGCTTAATTTCTGCTAAAACAAGGCAGATAAGAATACAACAGATCACCTTATTAATTAGAAATTACTGTATTTAAATGAAAGGGCAGGGGACTGATTGACATAAACTCTAACTTGTTTTGGGGTCGTTTGAAGCAATGAAAAGCCAAGGCTTTACAAGTAGCTCACTTTTTCTTTAAGCTGTGTTACTATATCCACAAAGGCCATAATGCACCATTTTCTCTGTCTTGTGTATTATTATGGAGGTGAAGTTTAAATTAGCTGAACTAAAATTGCCAAGTTATCCACATTGGACACAAGCAAACCTATTCTTCTTTACAACTGAACGCAGCCCAGTGCAACTGTAATGCTTCCACGCATTTGCATCAGCACTGACCTGTACAGCGCTGCTCTAAATGATTCCTCAGATCATTCTGCAGGCCTTTTCAAACCTTTGGCCTCCCTCCTGAATCTGCCATCACAGATGCCAATTGTGATGAAGATAACCTCTGCTGCTTGAATTTCATCCAGGCCACCAAACAGTTGCCGGGTGCTAATATCAGGTCTGGGTCAACATAGGCGAGGTGACCTACGCATAAAAGGTTTTGCATCTAATGACAGGTGTTTAGTGCCATTCAGTTACCTGACCTCTACTGAGACAGACCATACCTCTCTGTGTATATAATAATCTCCCTGCTCAAGAGACAATCTCAACCCTTATTAAGATGTAGCACACATCTTACTATAGCAGCTACAACATGTGTATGATAGATGCAGGTTTAGATCTTGAATTTTTACTAGAAGCTGATATTCTTGACATTAAAACTGCATTCTCTAATTCTGATAAGAAACATTGCTGGGGTGTAAGCATAAGAATGTTATCTATCAATAAAAAGGTAAAGTTATAAATTTTTTAAGTGTCTCCACCAGAATACAGACTAGTTAAGAGCAAAGTGAGATACATGGACTCACTAGTAATCCCCAGACACGTCAGCTTCAAGATCTCACAGATAAACAAAACACCATGAAAACAAAAGCAAGATTAACTAAAATCAGCAGCTAGGCTACAAATTACTAATAGTAAAAAAAACAAACCTATAGTATTGTTCCATTCTCCATTTATTGAGACCCAAACTCACTGAAACTCGTAGAAGTCTAAATATTCAGTGTATGCTGTCCTAGGTTCTCAGAAGACAAAAACACCTGCAGTGCTGCAGATAAGCTAGCAGGAGCATTTTTCTCAAGGATTTGGTATTCCTTTTGAGGTTAAAAATACATAAAAAATAAAATATCTCATTTTATTAGTTTCTGCAATAAAATGTTAATAAAATAAGGGGCAGTACCAGGACTGGTTAATCATTTACAGCTGCTGCACACCACCAAGCCTCAAAAATGTATCCTACCACAAAGTCAGTGTGTTAGGTGGTGCCTTCATTTATTCATCATTCTTCATTAGCTGTTTCAGAACCTACTGCTGAAAAGCCAACGCGGTTTCAGGACTGAAATAATATGAAAACACACACTGGAAAAAAAGTAAACTTTAACAGTCTTATCTAAATCTTGCCAAAATAATTCAGTTGTCATAAAATAGATGTAGTCAAGGAACAAGGCAGCCTTGCTGCATAATTCATCAGCCATTTTAATCCTCTTTATGAGTATCAGATTCTCTACAGAAATGCTTTTAAAGAATGCCTAAGAAAGATCGTTGCTAGTTAGGGATTTATGAGATTGCTAACAGATAAAACAATAAACCAAAGCCTACCCTATGGCCTCTGTAATGGCATACAGTATTAATTTGAAGAAAACCTATACCTCTCCTCTGAAATCATAAACAGACTGCAATTATTAATACTTCACAAGGAAAACTGATCTGAGTTAATGGATTCTCCCTAGCATTTAGCTTCATTGAAAAAGTTTGCACGTAAAGAATTATTTGCTGAATTCTGAGATTACCCTAAAACTCATTTATTCCACTCAAGCTAAAGCCAAAAATCTGATCAAGAAAACTGAACTTTATGTTAACAGAGTTAGTGCTAATTACTGGAGAAACTTTACTTTTTTGACTGTTTTGACTTTTTTCATATGTACCCACACTTAAATGATTTGATATACTGACACACTGCAATATAAGGTACACTGGAAAAATACATTACTAGGATTGTGAATTAAATACTCAAAGTCACAGAACACCAGAACTGATTATCTGTGCAATGTGAATTCATACATCCTGACTGTTTTATTACATCTATCCCACAAAACTTGACCCTCTTGTAGTCAATACTGAATATGTAGAGTGGAAATAACATAGCATGTCCCACTGGAATGACTGAATTGCCAGGTAGGAAAGCTTTGGTTCCTTCTCTTCATTTTTTGTTCTCTAGTCTGGCATTCATGACTGCTCCAGCAAAATCAGACATTTCTGTCCTCCGAGAAGCTTCAACACCATCAGCAGGGAACAGACTCTTCTGTGCTCCTGTGCCTTGCTCCAATCTGGTCCCAGATTCCTTACGCAAACAAGCTTGCAGGCCAGAAGACTTAGAAATTGGGGTGGGTGGGGATGGGGTGGTGCAGCTGGCAAAGGAGGAGGGACATAACAGTACCAAATAGAAATGTATTCCTCCAAATGAAAGCTTAAGTTAAGCAAAGAATAACACAGTGTCATCATGAAGGATGGCATAAGTTTTGTTTGCAATATGGGTATATTTAGATGAACATAACCCATGCATTCTTGTATAAATATATCATGTTTATAAAATTGACCACAGTGAAAATATGTTCATGAACAGCCTCACACAGCTCAGGAGACTGTGCATTTTACTAAATAAAATTTTTAACACCTTATTTCATGAATGCACTTCTGTAACTTTGGCCTTTTAAGCATTCCTGAAATTACAAGTGAAGGGTTCATGAAGTTATCATTGCAGCTTCCTGTCGGACATTAGAAAGGGGGTAGTGGGACAGTTCTTTACAAGAACAGGGAACCTCTCTAAAGTAAATTATTCTTCAGATCTGCAGTATCCTGTATCTCTATCTGCATCTGAGTGTTTTCTTTTTAAACTTTTATCAGAGGAGACATTCTTCCTTGAAAGTACATGATAAGGCCAAAATGTACACTCCACAACGTCATTCTGACTCTCTGTGCTTGAACCAGCTCTCTACACTGTTTTATGCTGTGTCTAGTTCTGGGCCCCTCAGTTTAGGAAAGATGTTGACTTGCTGGAACGTGTCCAGAGAAGGACAACAGAGTTGGTGAGGGGTCTCAAGCACACGTCCTATGAGGAGAGGCTGAGGGAGCTGGGGTTGCTTAGCCTGGAAAAGAGGAGGCTCAGGGCAGACCTTTTTGCTCTCTACAGCTACCTGAAGGGAGGCTGTGGACAGGCGGAGGCTGGTCTCTTCTCCCAGGCAACCAGCAACAGAACAAGAGGACAAAGTCTCAAGCTGTGCCTGGGGAGGTTTGGACTGGATGTCAGAAAGAAATTCTTCATAGAGTGAGTGATTGCCCATTGGAATGGTTTGCCTGGGAAGGTGGCCGAGTTGCCATCACTGGAGGTGTTTAGGAGGAGACTTGTTGGACCGCTTTGTGCCATGGTTTAGTTGATTAGATGGTGTTGGATGATAGGTTGGACGCGATGAACTTGAAGGTCTCTTCAAACCTGGTCTGGTCTATTCTATTCTATTCTATTCTATTCTATTCTATTCTATTCTATTCTATTCGCTCCCTTAAAAAAAAAACAAAACACACACACACAGAGAACATCAAATACATTCAGAAGCACTATTCTGATTATGTTTCTTATATCATCTACAACTTTTAATTGGAAAATTCTTACACTCTTGTTTTGAAACAGCAGCAACAACAAAAAATTGAGTCATAAGAAGCTTCTTTTCCCTTCAGCACTTGCAAATATCCTTACTTAGTTGCACAACATGTTTGGTGTGCTTTCACCATCATAAGGTAATTCTGGTTTATGCATAGCCTTTGCCAAACTAAATAAAATTTTGCTTAAGTTATGTTCCATGTAACTTTAATTTTTCCTCCAAGACAAAGTCTGCCTCAGATGCTTGGATGAAAACTGTAGTTGAGTTTAAATTTAGGAATGTCTGTTTTTCAGGGTTAGTAAGATTCAAAGGCTCAAGAGTTCTGAACATTACACAACATGGCTTGTAACTTACCCACAATACGTTTACAAACAGATTTGCTACTAGCAGCAAGGAAGTGCAGTGCAGGGAATAACGGACTTTTGTTGGAGATGAGTGTTGTATTTTATTGTGGTCTTTATCTGTTGCTGTTACTGTAAATTTAGTATTTGGTAATATAATTTCAATCCAAACAACAGAAATGACAAATAGATCTAATAGAAGGAATGTGCTGGTTGGAAATTATCAAATAACTGATTACTGGCGTGTCACACTCACCAAAAACAGCTGGTATGCAGTCTGAAAACTGCTTTCTTCACTGTAGGCTTAAAAACTGAAATGGCACAATCAAACCCGAGGCTTTCCATACCTGCTGCTGTGTAGACAGTTGTAGTTGGGGCTGGAGAGAGATTAAGCCGGTGATAGGAAGGGAAATGTGTTTAAGTAATTCTCAATATGATGCCAACTATGACCTTTGGATTCCATTTAAAATCTAGCTATCATGTTGCCAAAATAATATTCTACAGGATGGATACTGTTTTGTTAAAATGATTACTGATTGGAATGTCATACTTCCAACTAAATTACAACAATGCTAACTATGATAGATTCTTTTTATGTGCATGTGTCACAGTATTTTGTAACGTGCTACAGCATGTTTGTTTGTTTGCTTGTTTTTTCTTTTGACACACAAAAAGACTGAAGCAAAATACAAAAATAACAGAAGAGTCAAGTTAAAGAACATGTCAGTGCTCACAACCTGAGTTGGTTTTGTACACCAAATCCCAGCTGGATCATTAATAGATTCTCACTGGGGGAATGTTCAAATCTTAGTAGAACATATGAAATGACATTTGGTTAAACAATACAGCAGGCACTTATGGACTGAGATTTGCTTTCATATTAACACATAATAGGTTGGAAAAGGCATTACAAAACCCCAGTGTATCTCTAAAATACTACACACGGTAGCTTGTCTGAAGCAAGTTCCACAGCCTTCGTTGCAAAGGTGAATCTTGAAAACCAAAAGAATAGAGTAGAATAGAATAAACCAGGTTGGAAGAGACCTTTGAGATCATTGAGTCCAACCGTCATCCAATACTAATCAACTAAACCATAGCACTGAGCACCCCATCCAGTCTCCTCCTAAACATCTCCGGTGATGGTGACTCCACCACCTCCCTGGGCAGCCCATTCCAATGGCCAGTCACTCTTTTTATGAAGAACTTCTTCCTAACATTCAGCCTAAACCTCCCCTGACACAGCTTGAGACTGAAAAATTTCTTTCCAAAAGCAATGCATCATTTCACTAAAGGCTAGGCCTTCTAACTCTTGGTAATGATTATGTGAATGAAACAAAGGAAGGAGATATCAACTCAAAACGAAGACACACGAAAGTCACATTTTTAGAGTATCTAACTTACTGTGAATCTGAAGGAATTGCAGAGAGTTTGAAATCCATCATTTATAACTTGCCTAAATTTTGGCTTTAAGCAACTCATTATGGAGGAAATACAAAAATAGCACTTGTTCATTTGCTTGTCAAGCAGGTACAGGTACCTGAAGGCATATAAAGTAGCAGGCAGGCCCAGTTAGCCCCACTGAAAGCAGAGAGAGTCACCTGAACATGTCTCAGACCGTGCAGTACCAAAAGTTCATTCCATGGTGATAATGGAATCGAATAGGTATAACAGAATCTTCTGCTGGTGGAACAGCTGTGCTATTGACATTTGCATTCAGATCGCTAGAGTGAAATAGATTTGTTTGTCAGTGACAGCTTTTTGATCATTCTGCAAGGAAATCACAAGTTCAGAAATGGCAGTTACCTCCAGTTACAAATAATCTCCAAAATATGATATCCTTAAATATGTAATCTTACTTCTTGCTTTCATCCTGAAGCACTACAATATTTTAGCACAGTAGAAAATACAGTTTGAAGATAATTTTACTTCTGCTGAGGTGTTGGCTCTGTACAGTTTCAAAACCAAGCCAAATAGCTATCCATATGAAATTTCAAACAAACAGCTATGATGAAAATATTTTAATTATGCAAGCAGGACCTTGCCCAGGTTTACTGGGGATAATTGCTTCTAAGAAAACACTTTAAGACAGAAACTGATTAGAAACTTGGAGCATTCTTCACAACCCAGTACCCACAGTCTCCCTGTCTGCCACATCAGCTGTGTGTCCCACCTACTGAGTTGCTGGAAAAATTCCTCACGTCCATGGAAGTAAATTTGGAAGCAAAACCTGGTTTCATTTCTTCAATTCCTCTATCCCATGCATGCTTGGTAATGAGAAGACGTTTTTTCTGAAGTAAGGTAATTGACTGTTCTACTCAGAAATTACAGATTTGGAGGTCAGTTCAGATTTCACTTAAATGCATCAAATTTGGAATAAAATTCCTGTGATATCAGTACATCAGAGATGAGAAAATCCTAATATCAGTAGTGCAGCTGATAAAGGAAAAATTGCTCATTAATTGCATGTAATGTGCAGGGTTTGTGCCAGAAGTCTATTATTCTGTTTTGTTGAGTATGTTTCCAGAACAAACACAAGGCTGAAACACAAAACCATCTCAGTCTTTATCTTTTTTCCAAGCAGGTGTGAAATGCAGCTCAGCTGAAAACAGTGCAGTGCAAACTTGCAAGTGAATTAAGCCTTATACAGTGCTAAATAAAATGTTCAGTAATGTGCTTTTGGTGTGATTGAAGAAGGCATCTGGATAAAATTGAGAATGATAGGATAGTGCTAAATCATTTTAAAATGTGCGTGAACTTTAGAATGATGTTGTCATCAGATTATTTATATTCCAGATGTATAGAAGTGCTATATATTTGAGATCTTCCATGGCAAAACAAAAGCTTTGAACAAGTACAATTAAGTATTTAGATGCTTTCATGCAGGATTTATTTGTTCATATTTCGCCTTGCCTCTGTAGTTCTCTCAATTTCAACTGTATTTTTGTCATTTTAGCTTTGTACTTCGTGGTACGTTTGTTTCATTATATATTAACAGACAATTTGAGTTCACACAGAACTGGCTATTCCTGAGAAAACTTATCCTCAGAGGATCACCAAACTGCACAAAAAACAGGACCCAAAGAAATGCAACAGAAAAGCTCAGTTACTTGTACTATTTAAACAAATAAAAGAAAAAGCTTTACATACCATCAATGTTTATCTGAATTAACCATGTTGTATATAGAACACAACTAGCTTATAGAACAGCCAGCAGTAAAAAGAAGTTGTTTCATGTGTGAGACATCAGCTGTTTCTCAGGTGATTATCAGTACTCTTCCTGTATAGCTATGTATAAGCCTTTAGAATAGAACAGAATAAACCAGGTTGGAAGAGATCTTCAAGATCATCGTGTCCAACCCATCATCCAACACCATCTAATCAACTAAACCACAGCACCAAGCACCCCATCAAATCTCCTCCTAACCCCCCCGATTGTGGTGACTCCACCACCTCCCCAGGCAGCCCATTCCAATGAGCAATCATTCACTCTATGAAGAATTTCTTCCTAACATCCAGCCTAAAACTCTCTTGGCACAGCTTGAGATTGTGTCCTCTTGTTCTGGTGCTGGTTGCCTGGGAGAAGAGACCAGCTCCCATCTGTCTGCAGCCTTCCTTCAGGTACTTGTAGAGAGCAAGAAGGTCTCCCCTGAGCCTCCTCTTCTCCAGGCTAAGCAACCCCAGCTCCCTCAGCCTCTCTTCATAAAAAGGAAAAAAAAAACCAACAACAAAAAAACCCAAGAACACACCCCAAAAAAACTCTTGCCTTACTTAGGTCAGTGCCTCTCTTTTTCTGGGTTTCTTGCATGTTTGTTTTCAGCATTCACCCTAAAATACTGCTGTTATCCATTGCTATCCAAGCCACAAACATTTATTATACCTTTTCAGTTGGTGATTTTCCAATTCTCCCTATTTTTTGTGTTCTCTTTCTGCCAACTATTGAGTGTAGCCATCAAGTCTTTCTCATAGTAACCTTTGTTAATTTTCTCTGTAGCAGCTAAGCATACCAAGCATTGAAAATGTCACAGAATAAACAACTCCAGCTCAAGTCTTCCTCCTGTCATGCTGATCTGTGTAGCAATTTAACAAAACCAACTTTTACTTTATAGCCACGTTTGTTAATGTAGTATAAACCTACACAGTTAGCTATGATTTGATTTTCTTCTGCTTAAATAGATGAAGCAAAATAAACAAATCTGTAACCAAATAAATATCTACCTGCAAAGCCACATTGATTTAAAAGAATATTTATAGGTAAACTAATATAATTTGTACTGTAAGATTTGCATAACTAAGTAACAGGACTAGATTAGCATACAGAACAAATCACAACAGTTCAGTATTGTGAATACAGAACAGTTCTAGTCCCTCTCATGTTCTGAGTGGTAACAAGGAGTTTCTGCTACTAAGGCAGAGGGGAATGGTGTTTGCTGGGGCTGCCACACATCTTTTGGTATGATTTATATGATGTTTAAATATTTAGCAAGTTGTTGTACTCATGGGAAATGTTTTCAGAGGACTATGAATGGGGCAGTAGGCGTGGAGGGAAAAATGCATCCTTAGGGACCTCTCCCACATAGGTTACAACATTTGTCCTTTATGCATCATTCTGTTATATCTAGATAACATACCAATATATGGATGCAAACATTGTTTGATAGCTTCCTCTTACATTGTTGGAATGCTTTCTGGCCATGTTATCGGTAGTGAGACTTTTTTTAGTAGGTGTAACCATTCTAAACTTTTAGGAAAAGTGCCTGCCACAATTTGAGTAGTCTCCAGCGACAGTGGGACCACTGGAAACTACATGCTGTAGCTAGTTGGTTGTGGCACTTGAAGCCGTGGTTTAGTTGTCAGGAGGTGTTAGGTATTAGGTAATAGGTTGGACTTGATGATCTCTGAGGTCTTTTCCAACCTGGTTGATTCTATGATTCTAGTAACTTGTAGTCTTTTCATAGAATCATAGGATCATAGAATGGCTTAGGTTGAAAGTGGTCTTAGAGATCACCTACTCCAACCTCCCCACCATGGGCAGGGACATCTCTCAACTAGACTTGGCTGCCCAAGGTTTCATCCAGCCTGGCCTTAAACATCTCTAGGGCGGAGGCATCCATAACCTCCCTGGGCAGCCTGTTCCAGCATCTCACCACCCTTATACTGGAGAACTTCTTCCTGATATCCAGTCTAAACCTACTCTTCTTCATCTTCAAACCATTTCCTATTGCTAGACACCCTTATGAGAAATCCCTCTCCAAGTTTCCTGTAGGATTTCTTCAGGTGTTGAAAGGTCTGTGGTTACAGGTTGGACTCAATGATCTTCGAGGTCTCTTCCCACCTTAGTAATAGTGTGATACTGTGGTGTCTCTGAGATTCCCCCAGAGACGTCATTTCTCTAGGCTGGACAATCCCAGCTCCCTTAGTCTATCCTCATAGCAGAGGTGTTCCAGCCCTTGGATCATCTTTGTGGGCCTCCTCTCACCTTGCTCCAATAGCTCTTTGTCCTTATTATTGGTAGTTGGTAAGTAGCTGTGTATGTATCCAGCATGTGCTATATTGAAATGGCTGCCTGAGTATGGGTTGGATGATGGGATAAACACTGTGATGCTGGACACTTTTCACATCTGTTTCTAAGTCTGTATGTTCTGTGGAAACATTTGTGGGGAAAAAGAGATCTTGTGAAGAGTCAAAATCCTTTTTTAAAGGTGAAAATACAACAGTAGTAAATATGAAATAAAAGTGCTAATTAATTCAGGGCAAACTCTTTAAAGATATATTGATCAGAAAGAGAGAGACAACTTGAGGTGAACTGTAGACTTTCCAAATATTATTGTAGACTTTCCAAATATTGCTTACCAAAGCTTAAAAAAAGCTTCCAGAAGATTGTTTTTGATCCAGCTGTCAAACATGGTTGCAGAGACCCAATTTAAGGCAGACAGTAAAGGTTTTTGATGAACATTCCTTCAATATGCCACCCCATTGATGGAGCAACCCTTATGGTTTTTTTTGTAGGGCAGTGCTGGATTCTTAAATGAAACACACTAGGTAGGAGGAAGTTGAAAAGGCTTCAAAAGCTATCATCTGTCTCAGAACTAAAGGATTTTTCCCCCACTCTTAAATTTCAGTATCCTGTGTCTTGCATGCATTCACAACATAGTAAAGCTGTTAAAAAGATGTCAGTGTCATAGCATGAAGAATTCTGAGTAAGAGCAAAGTTTTGTTTAGAGCTGGTCAGGACAAAAAAGGATTATTGCTTTCTGAATTCTTTTTTAAAACTTTTTTTTTTTTTTTTAGGTTCAGTAATCATTGATGAGGATAAAAATAACAAGATGTAACCATCAGTATCATTAAGTTTCATCAGCAGTGGAGTTTGAAAACTTTTAATGTATTGTAAAGAATTTGACAGGTTAATAGGGTTTACACTGTGCAGTTCAAGCTTTTTCTATTGTGAAAGATCCATGTGCAAAGATCTTTATAGTTCTTCTGGAGTTAGTCAGATGCCCTATTCTCAAATAAAGTCTTTATTATCCATGTTTGAAATTTCAAGTGTATCATAACCGAAATAGTGTAGCCTGGCAGTATCACATCTGAGTTTATTCTTTCTTCCTTCATTGCTTCCATGTCTTTTTCTATAAAGCTGCCTTCCAGACAGTTGTTCCCCAGCCTGTTTGTGCATGGGAGTCTCCCTCCCCAAATGCAGACTTAGCCCTACTCAGTGTGCTGCTGGTTTGATCATCTTCATTACCAGACTTCAGCTTTTCATTTGCTTTTGTAGTAGTAGCTGGTTTGGTGTTGCTTCGAGTAACAAATAAATTCTTATTTTCAGATTTTTCTTCTTCCAAGCCCTTGAACTATGTTCTGCAAGTGATAAATCTTCCCAGTATTTTGCACTTCACAGTTCACACAACAAATTATTCAAGCATCTTATTACTGTTTCATTAAAACCTTTTGCTTATGCTACAGCACAAAAGTGTTTTGAGTTTTGAACTAAACTGGTGTTTTATGGTATTGATGCTGAACTCCACTTACACTGTTGAAATATTTTTTTCTTTTCTCTGAGAGATTTAGTATCCTAATTTTATTTATTTATTTATTTATTATTTTATTACTGGCTCTATGTAAAGGAGCACACAACTCATACGGCTCAGTTGCTGTCACTGATGTAGTCTCTTGACAGTTACGGGTTTTAAAGGGGAGCTTTCAGAAAATGGTTGACAATCCAATGACCTGAATGTTGGTGACAGTCTGATGAATTATTAGTCTTTGAAACCCCCCTGCAAAACTTCATGTGGTTATAATTTAATTATCTATGTTTGCCCCTCAGTTTAGGAAAGAAGTTGACTTGCTGGAATGTGTCCAGAGAAGGGCAACAAAGTTGGGGAGGGGTTTGGAGCACAAGCCCTATGAGGAGAGGCTGAGGGAGCTGGGGTTGCTTAGCCTGGAGAAGAGGAGGCTCAGGGGAGACCTTATTGCTCTCTACAAGTACCTGAAGGGAGGTTGTAGACAGGTGGGGGCTGATCTCTTCTCCCAGGCAACCAGCACCAGAACAAGAGGACACAGTCTCAAGCTGTGCCAGGGGAGGTTTAGGCTGGATGTTAGGAAGAAATTATTCATGGAGAGAGTGATTGCCCATTGGAATGGGCTGCCTGGGGAGGTGGTGGAGTCGCCATCATTGGGGGTGTTTTTTGAGGAGACGATGGGGTGCTTGGTGCCATGGTTTAGTTGATTAGATGGTGTTGGATGATGGGTTGGACGCGATGATCTTGAAGGTCTCTTCCAACCTGATTTATTCTATTCTATTCTCTTCTAATGAGTTGGAGGAAGGATGAACCAAGCAGGGGCAAAGCTTCTGAGTCATTAAAAAAAACAAAGTTTTAAAGTACTTTCAACTGGGGGAAATGTTGGTGATCTTTTTTTGGAATTTGCAGTGCTCTATTTCTGTGGCTGTAGGCTGCAAACAGATTGGATGTCAGACTGATTGTCAGCGTTTGTGGTAGTGGTTTTATACGTGGGTGGTTTCCTCAAGAATTTTGGATTTATTGTAAAAGCTAGTGAGGTAACTTTCTTATAGCTTATAGCTAGCTAGGTATTAAAATACATATTAATGTGTGACAAGAATTTGAAAACTTACCTTCTGTTTCAAAGAAAAGTGATTCCTTGAACATAACTCACTACTAGAATATTAACATCTGTAACAGCAAACCAGGCCCAAATACAGGCTGGGTGCAGAGTGGATTGAGAGTACCTCTGAAGAAAGAGGCTTGGGTGTACTGATTGGTGAGAAGCTCAGCATAAGACAGCAGTGTGGTCATGCAATCCCAGAAGGCAAATTGTATTCTGGGCTACACGAAGAGTAGTGTGGCCAGCAGGGCAAGAGAGGTGGTTCTACCCCTTTATTCTGCACTTGTAAGACCCCAACTCAAGTACTGTGTCCAGCTCTTGTGTCCCCATCATAAGAAGGACACAGAGCTGTTGGAATAAGGCCAGAGGACAGCCACAAGGGCTGGAACACCTCTGCTATGAGGATAGGCTGAGGGACCTGGGGTTGTTCCTCCTAGAGAAGAGAAGACTCTAGGGGAACCTTAGAGCTAGCTGCCTTCCACTACCTGAAGGGATCCTGTAGGAAGCCTGTAGAGAGACTTCTCATAATGCTGTCTAGCAGCAGGACAAGGGGGAATGGTTGGAAGCTGAGGGAGAGTGGGTTTAGACTGGATCTTAGGAAAAAGTTCTGCAGTATGAGGGTGGTGAGGCTCTGGAACAGGTTGACCAGGGAGGTTGTGGATGCCTCCTCCCTGGGGCTGTTTAAGGCCAAGTTGGATGAGGCCTTGAGCAGCCAAGTCTAGTTGAGCGGCATCCCTGCCCATCATGGGAAGGTTGAAGTTGATGTTCTGGACCTGAGGTCCCTTCCAACCTGAGCCATTCTATGATCCTCTGATTCTGTGAAAAGACTAGTAGTTACTAGGTACAGTATGTAGTTTTCAATGGTCCTGCTGTCACTGGAGGCCACTCAAATTATGGCAGGCACCTTGTCTCAAAGTTTAGAATGGTTAGGCCTATTAAGAAAAGTCTGCTTACTGATAACAGGGCCAGAAATTATTCCAGGAATTTAAAAAGCAGTAATCAGATACTGTTTGGATACATATATTGGTGTATTTTCCAGGTATAACAGAATAATATGAATAATCACATGGAAGAATTCAGTTTAAATTTAAAAAAATAAATAAATTTGTTTGATGTTACTTCTTTGAACCTGCTATGAAGAATGTCTTTGCAAAGAGAGCACATCAAGGATTTGTTTGCTTTACAGAGGAGATCTGACTTAGGGAAAGTTAGAGAAAATATTGAAGCTTTGCTATTGAAAATACTAAAATAAACAAACACTGTAAGAAGTATGAAAGGAAAACATTTCTTTTTGTCATCCTAGTATGCATTGCTTTTGTTTTTCCTTTGCTGTGCATTCTTCTGCCTTCTTCCCTGTCCCCTTCCCCTTTTTTTCTATTCCATCCTGCCCAAAAGCGCAAATTTGTATAGATAAGTGTTTTTCAATGTACCTGGTTCCTTGCTAAGATGCCCCATACAAGTTAGCCAACAACACTGCTATAAAGAGTGGGAAACATGTTCTATACACACCCCAAAATAACCACGATTGCCCAGCTTTTTCTCCTCTTCATGTGACAGGCAGAAGGCCCAGATGCCAACCTGGGGAAATTATTTTCCAGTGATGGCATCTGGCTTTTTGGCACACTCCACTGACATTTGTGTTGGCTGCTTTGCCATTGCCTCTGGGTGTGTTAATGGGTTAAGTTGATGATAGGATGTTGCCTGAGCCTGGATGCCACATGTCTTCCAAGTCACCTTTGATTTCGTTCAATTTCTGTAAGAATAAAGCTGCCCTTCATCCCACCAAAATCTTTGTACTTTAGTTGACATATGTAATGATGTAATTTAGGATAGCCTTGTTGTGCTAATGGATAATTTGGATAGGAGAAACCACTTCTTTGGGTATTTTACACATTGAAATGATGCCTGCCAAAACTTACTAATATAAATACTTTATTCAAGGACACTGTTTTCTTCTGTGATCTTAAAAAAAATAGAGAGACCTAAAAACTCTGAAAGTAACATTGCAATGAGAAAAAGCAAGTATTATCCAAATCTGTTTATATTTAATTGTCATTCCATGTCTTGTGCTCAAAAAAAAACCCCAAAACCTCAAAACCATAGTATCCTTTTATATATTGCAGGAAATGTTGATGGAACATTTAGGTTTTCAAGTAACAAGTCAATAGACTTCTTTAACACAACACAAAGGGTAACTCCAATGGGCTTATCTCACAGCAACATGGTTTCTAGTTCTGAAATATCAGTTTATATGACAGTAATTACGAAAACAGATTGGCAAGGAGCCAAAAAATGGCATCACATCGACAATGGGCTGAATGCAACTGGGAGCTGTGGAGCAGAAAGGCGTGATGCCAGATTGTGTGGCAGCTGAAAATCTTATTGGTGACTATTTGCTGTGCAGTCTCAGACACATCTGAAAAATTATGCACTCCCTATTGATTTCATGCTAAAATGGTAAAGGGGGAAAAAAAAAAAAAGAACCAACTCTTTCTGAACTTGAACACTGTACATGCTGACAAGTTTGTACTCGGGATTTTCCTTCTTGCACTTCCTCGTTCCTGTCTACCATTCATAAGTCTGGCTTCGTGTATTTGGTCAGTATTGTCAGATGTGTACAGAGGGCTGCAGACAGAGTTGACCAATGGATTCAATTTTCCTAAAGGTTTGATTTTAGGAAATAAAGGGGGAGAGGGCAGGGGGAAGGCAAAAAACGTAGATAAAAAACTTTCCACATGTTACTGTTTTTAGGGTGGTGGTTTTGGGGTTTTTGGTTTGTTTGTTTGTTTTTGTGTTTTGTTTTGTTTTGTTTTTCCCTTCAGGAAATCTATTTTAAATTTCTGGCAAAATATTGATGAGCTGCACTTTGCTGAAATATACAGAAACAAACAAGCAACACTCAAAAACTACATGATCTCTAAAATAAGTGGAAAAACATAAGGCAAACCCAAAAGTCTTTAACTGTGTTGTGTGTCCAGCTGAGAGTGTTTTTGAGCTTTGTTGTTGTTTTGTTTGTATGATTGTTTGGATTTTTTTTTCTTCAGAAAGCAGTTCACACAAAACTTAGATTCAAATCTTTCTGCTGGCTAATCAACCACTGTACATTTTAGAAAGTTTTCTAATCATTGTTTGAATTTGCCATCATTATGCAGAGTACTCAGTAGATTAAGATCAATATTCATATTATTTTTTTCTCTTACATTAATTAATAGCTTCTCTTTGTTAAGGCCAGTAAGTCCAATCAGATAGCTAATGTTAGTTAGATTATGAACAACTTGTAATAAGGAAATCCTTTGGCTGTAAAAGGCTTGGCATTTTCTTCTGTGTCTCTCGACAGGATATCCAGGCAGGTAGTCTTGCAATTAATCTTAGCAGTTCTTTCATTCATTCATTCATCGCCCTTGATGTGGGAACGGCGTTGCCGGGATCAGCCGGGCACAGCGGCGGGTCGGTCGACGGGAAGCTGTGCGGCGGCTGATGTGAGCCGCGTCCCCGCTAGATGGAGTCCCCGGTACAGCGGCGTGCGGGGCCGCCGGGACCGCGGGCAGAGAGACCAGCGGCTGACAGGGGAGAGAGGGCTCCCGCGCCGGCGTGCAGCCCTCGCTGCCCGCACCGAGCACTCCTCAGGAAAGCAGTCCATCTCTTCACAAATCACTGCTGCCGACTCGCCCAGACCTGAGCCGGGATCAGGTCGTTAGGGCTGTGTTCTTGCCACCCCCCTACCCCTCCGCCTTCCCCCAACCCCCTTGCTTTCTACAGAATATCTAGATACTGGAGTTCAGGAAAGTAAGGCCTGGCAAGGAACATACGTCTTTTGCTTGGAGGTGTCTGTCATTCTTTAAGTGCTGAGCGTTTTACTTTATTTATTCAGTTTATTACCTTCCCCCTCCTGAACACGATGGTGAGAATAAGGGCTCTCGGCTATTTGTGTTGTGAAAACTGAGTGAATTAGTGTTGAATGCTTATGAGCTATGAACTAAGTGGTGCTGAAGAGGTTAACTGTACTACAAAGTCTTTGTAAGACACTGGGTATGAAACACTGGAGAAGTCAATGGACATAATGCAGTGCTTAACAGAAACAGAAAATTAGTGGTTCTTATTTGCCTGAGGTAAGCGTGAGCCTCTAATATCTTGATCATTGTGCAAAGACCTAGTAAGAAGAGCAATCTTAACAGAAACCTTAAATTAGAATTAGGGCTTTTCATGACAAGAAAATACCACTGGAAGCATGAGACGATGCCCATTAATTGAAAAGAGGAGAAGGAAAACCTTTTTTTTTTTTTCCAGTCTTCTTGGCAAAGCAAAATACTTAAAAACATCAGTGATATCTCCCCAGGTTATTAAAAAAACCCCATAACACACACAGATAAGAAAATAGAATGCTGTGTGGAGTAAAGGCAAAGATAGTAATGATTGCTACTAATTTGTTAAAATGTGTAAATGAAGTATTCTATTTTTAAGCTCATAATATGCTGCGTTTCCGGGTTTGAAGTCCTGGGAGCTATTTTTTTCCTGTGTTGCTAGAAAAGGAGTGTTGAGTGAAAAGACTGCACCAGCAGTAGCTTCTGTACCATTTGCCTGAATTATTTTTATGCCACATCAACAATTTCATAAAGTTGTGAAGGAAATGTATTAATCGCATGGACAATTTAATATGTAGTTGTGGTTATTATTATTAGACTATTATATCAGTAAATGCTTGATGTCCGGAAATGCTGCAAACTTCTTAGGGTAGGGTACTCCTGAGACAAGTTTGATGTGTAAAGCGATGTGGTCTTGCAGCTCATCTCATTGAGATCTTTCTTTCATTTGATGGAAAAGGTTTAACTGATTAGGCAGTCTGCTGTGATAATTCTGAAAGTTAACTTTTAGGCCGAGTGTTTGTACATGTGAAATGGGAATTTAAGTTCTGAGAAGTTGGAGCTGACTACTAGATTGCAACAAACTGAGCGGATGGTTTTCAGCGGAACACGTTATACTAAATAAATCGTAATTGTTTTCATTGTAAATCAAAGAGCGTTTTTGTATTTGCATGTCAGCTGTGTGAGAGAGACTGCTGGGTCTTTTTGCTCTGTTTCAGAGGTTCTTTGGTTTTATCTGCATCTTCAGGACTGATCAGCACGTTCTTGGTATTTTTCATGGCAGTCTTACCGGGTGGGGGAAGAAGCTGTCTGTCTGCAGGTTCTCTGCACGGGCTAGATGCTGTGACAGGGACAATCCAAACAGGCGGGAGAGGGGTAGTGGTGTAGTAGACATTGCATCTCAGATGGTTCTGTTATCATTGTGGAAGAACTACCTTTCTAACTGAACTCCTACAACGGCTGATTGGGATTGTGTAGGTTGGTATCATCCTTTTGTTTTGAAACAGGTTTGTTGTTGTCAGTTGATGTCTAATTGATAATATCAGCAACAGAGTGTGGGATACCTGAGGTGAGTTACCAACAGCAGCTCTGAGGGAACTGGAAGATGATGTAGGTAAAGTGAGTTTTGCAGTTGCATGCATTGATTTGTAGAGAATAAGAAAGAAAAAAAAAAAATCAAGTTATTAATAATTTGCAGATGAAATATTGATGGGGCATATGCTGTTGTGTGAAATTGCATTGTATTTACAGCACAGCTGTTATTGTGCCTGAGGATAGAAGGTCAGAGTGTCTACAGTCATTCATGTACCTCTGGCAACTTTGTGGTGGCGCTTGCTGTATATATAGCCATAACTTGGAATGTGGTTGTGATTAATGGGTTGGGTTTGGTAGAAGAGTGTGTGCAAACAAGGAAATGGCTTTAAAGAAGAAACATTGATTTTATTTGTGTAAAAATAAAGCACATTTGTGTTACTTTTTTTTCTTTCTTTCTTTGGAGACCTAATGACAAGTTATCCTTGGAAGGGGTGAAAATTGGTCACGTCTTTACCCAGCATCTCTTGAAGCAGCATATATCAAGTTAAAGAATTCTATTTCTTTTTTAGGTCTCTTGCACTACTGAATTATGTATGTTTCTCTGTTGCTTCTGTGTGTGTCAGTGGTTTAGATAGTTAAAACACTGATGTTCTTGTTTTAGTAATAGAAATATATGGAATTCATTGTATGTGTGGGTCATATTTTTCTTGCTCTGTGAAACGTGAAAATTAAGGATGAAAGACCAGTGAGAGACTTACTTCTGCAATTAATATTAGCTACATTTCCACTACTAAATTCTCTTGAAGTAATTGTTCAGTACACTGCTTTTAAGAGTTTAATCTGTTTTATGGCTATCCTTTTAGCTGTAAAATAGTGCAATAGACAGAAGAAACTTTGCTTGACCATCACCACGTTCCAGAACGTCACTTTGGGAAATTGGATAGACTTATATAGTTCCAAACTGTTTGGCTAGGAAGTGTGCTGCCTTTGATTTTGACATAATGTGGAACGAGTTGGTTATTTGCCTCCTTACATAACGTATTTGTTTTTCATTAAACATTCTGATAAGGTCTTATTAAAGTTCCATGTATTATTTATGGTATTTCATATGAAAATGAGCTGAAGGGGAAAAAAAAAAAAAAATCTATCAGCTTAGGGCATTTGCAGAATAACAGCCTTTCTGTGCTAGGGGAAAAAAAAAAAAGGGAAAAAAAAGGCAAAAGGAAAGAAACAAGGCAAAGCATGACATTCTCCTGTCAGAACAGGAGACTGCTTTAAGGCAGAGAAAAAGAATGAAAAAAAGGAGAAAGGATATAGAGAGAGCTCGTTTCTCCTCACTTCCTCTTGCTCTGTGGCATGTGTGGGTTTTTTAGCTGGTTGGGTTTTTGTTGTTTTGTGTGTGTGGGTTATTACTATTTATTTTTCTGAGTTGTTTGGGGTCGGTTTGTTGTTTTCTTTCTTGTGGTATAGAACAGCACAAGTTACAGATTACCCTGTCTGGGCTGTTCTAGGAGACCAATCTATGGTAAACCGGAAAAACATGGCTGTTTCCTACGCCAGAAAACAATCCCTGTGTTGAATGAGTGCTCTGGTGCTGATTGCTGAGTCCTAAATACATTGGGTTTGTTGTATTGATTGCTTTTGAGAAAGAAAATCACATAACAACTGATTCTGCTGGAAATTTTTTGGGGCTTTTGCATGAAGACTTAGTGGATCTAAATCAGTCTCTGAAGCTTGTGTGGGTGCAGGTATGTGTGCGCTCATGAAGAAAGAAAAAGAATGCTTTGCTTTTTTTTCCTAATACAGTGCCTGAGTTGCAGGGACATCTTTTGTATCTGTTTCCAGCTAAGTGGGGACTAGTATTTGCTTTTAAGGGTAACATCAAACCAGTTATGTTGTTGCTTTCTCTTGTATGTGGGTTGTTTGTTTATTTCTGTTAATCTTAAACTCTTGATCTAAGATGGTGTTTGTTGTGGTTTTTTTTTCCGTGGGAGTTAAATATCCTATAAAATAGGTAATTTTAGAATCTTCTGCAGAGTCTTTTTTGAAAGGAACCCCTTCAAAACCTCAAGTGGTGCTTTGAGGTTTGACCTTCTTTCCTGGAGGATTAATACTTTATTCATTTGTTAAATTCTAATTAAAAATAGTGGTATATTCTGTTATACTTGAGTTCTGTCTAAGGAAAAAAAAAAAAGAGAGAGAGACCTGTAATATAGTACCTCAAGGACAAGCTGTAATATAAATTATTTGATTTGCAGGTCACATCCTACTTTATTACATAAAGACTAACTAGATCTACTAATGAATAATTATTACTCCATAAAATAAGGGGGGAGTTAGGGGGGGGGGGGGGGGGGGGGGGAGGGAAAAGCCTGCAGGAGTGGAATACTAATTTGAGGTATCACTCTCAAAAGTAAGAAAAGTAAACATTAAATTGTGAAAATTGCAAATGTAATTTTTCCGTGTAACCTGATAGGGCAGTCCTCTATAATGGATTGACTAGCTGTCA
Organism: Picus viridis; assembly: GCA_033816785.1. Classification (NCBI taxonomy): domain Eukaryota; kingdom Metazoa; phylum Chordata; class Aves; order Piciformes; family Picidae; genus Picus; species Picus viridis. The sequence continues at coordinate 4,129,777 of CM066594.1, forward strand.
AACAGATTTGTAATTTTAGATGAGATGGGGTTTAGACCAATTTTAAGATACAGCCTTTATCCAAGCCTGCTCCCCTCCCCCAGTAAAGGAGACACAATGTGCCAGGGAATCTTATTTCATTCCTGGTGTTTCTGCTGCAGTGGTTAACAAATATTTCACAGTTTCACTGTCATGCTTTTATAGGCTTCTCTGGGAAGCTAGATGGTGAATGGAACGTAGATATAAAATTAATTTCTATTTTAAAAAAGCTCCTTTCCTGATAGTACTCTGTATTTGCAGGAATCCTCTTGGCTAGCCAAGATTCTTTCCCATCCTCACTTTGTGTTTCATACTTTTGTTCTTGGAAGGGGAAAGCCCTTTTTTTGTCAGGTGTGAGTCCTGGGAGGGGGAGAAAAAAAAAAAAAAGTGTGTGTGTGAGTGTGTATGTGTGCGTGCGGAATCATAACAGGCATTCAGTCCCCGCTGGGCAATGACACTAATTGCCCAGATCTCATGGATGCCTGTGATGCAGCACGCTCACTTTCTCTCCTTCCCTATCCTCTCCAGGGATTTTTAAAATGCAGTATTTGAATTTTGGTGAGTGGTAAAGACCCTGCCCTAGGACCCATTTGACAAATGAGAAGCTGTGCAGCATCAGCACCAGCCGACTGAGCCTCACTGAGTCAATCTCTCTCTCTCTCTACTAGTCAGCAGCTACTGTTGTGAGACAAGCTTCAGCTCTCTGTCATTGAGGAAGTTCCATTTGCTCATCAATAGGCTGCAGGCTGTGTCTTCTTTTTTCCTCTCTGTTAAAAATTCGTAGTTTCAATCTACCAAGTTGCCTTAGCTGACAAATGAATGTAGAGATCTAGCGCTGGAGAAAAAAAAGGCATTCAAGAAATACTGTTTCTTACTTAAATAATCAGAAGGAAAAAAGCATAGTGACAAGATAGGGCAAACGTGCTTGCATGCAAGCCCCCTCACTTGTTCTACGTAGACTTCAGAGCAACACCATGCAGCATCCCCTTACGGGTGCAACCTGCGTGGCACTGCCGAATGTGGGCATGTGTCCCCAGCTCTCCTGTGCCTTGACTTTTATGTACTTACAGCAGGTAAGTTTCCTTAACTTTTTCTTTTCCTATAGTGCCTGCTTTGTCAGCATCGTTTGGGGGATTTGTAATCTTGGAGGTATTTTTTTGTGTGAATACGCTGTGGAAATGTCTCCCACTGTGTGGAGTGCACGTTGTGCCTGCACTTAGGAATGGTGAGAGTGAATAGAAAAATATGTTTTAACAAAGCATAAAGCTTTTGCATAGCTGCTTTCCCCTGTCTCTTGCCCCCCCCCCCATGTCTTTATTGGTGCTGTTTATAGATATTTAGCATAGTACTTTGACTGCATTTCTCGTGGATACTGTAGCAGAGTTTCAGCCATAAAGGACTGCTCTTTATTCACTTGCAGGCATAAATTATACTTCTAATGTAAATGTGCCCATTGGCAATTTTGTTTAAGCCTTCTTTGAAGCCAGGAATTTTAAGTCTGTGTTGAAACATGCTGCTGATTAAAATCAAGCTGATTTCTTTTTTTTTTTTTTTTTTTTTTAGTTTGCAGAGGAAAAAAATATTTCTAAAGCTGTATCTGTGCAGACTTCATACTTGTCACTGAAGTGTATTAGAATGGATTTTGAAAAAGAAGGTTCTCATATCAGCCAAACAATACCAATTTCTAATCCAGTTTTAAGATTATATGTTTTTAAATTCATTTCATGTGCTTTTTGCTCCTGGGGGTGTTTAAAAATATTTCCACCCCTTCCCCCAATTTATTTACTGTTTGGAAGCCTCTCTCTCTTATCACATGAAATAATAGCACATATTTTAAAACAAAATGTGTTTTGGAATTATATTTGCATTCTACTTCTCTATTTTTATGACTGAGTCCACCATTATAGGGAGTCATGTAGTATCTGAAGCCAAGACAGAAATATGTTATCACGTAAAAAAATTATTAACCCTGTTTATTCTGTTACTTTCTGCTGAAACTTCTAGGGGGTAAAATATTCCTGTGCCTACTGGAGGAAATAAGGATATTTCTTCCAAGTTCCACTACAGTAGTTTATATGCATATTGACTTCCCTGAAACATCTCTAACTTTATTTCTGTATTTACAAATGCCTGAATGATGTTTGACAGCATTTCTATTTGTTCCTCAAGATTAAAGATATTAGATTTAAAGCTTCTTTTTTTTTCAGAATATTTGTTTTCTGTTACTGTTGAAAGAACAGAACTCAAGTGTTTGCAGGGCATAAACCCTTTTGTAGCTCTTTTTGCTTCAAAAGTGTAGTATAAACCATTTCTGACTTACAGCTGGGAGTGCATAATAAAAGATTCCTGTATACGCCCTAGATTATACATGTATGTGGGAGGGATTCATATGCCTGCAATTAAAATTTGCATCAGATAAATGTGATGTCTTTAATATTTACATAAATTGCATGTCATAACTAAAATGTATGTTCTTAGTAGTTCTGTATTCTGGATACATTTTGGAAATCTATAGATCAGCTTTAATGGTCCACTGTGACTCGTGCACTTAATGATTGTATGCAAAATGAAGTCTGGCATTTTGTTGGATTTGTTCTTTTGAGTCTGTATGCTAAAGATCCAGTTTTTGAAAAGAAAAATGTGAATTAAGGTGAGAGGTCAACATGGCCACACAAGGAGCTGATAAAGAGTAACATAAAGGTGAGGTTAGGTGCTACAATAACCTTCCTATGTGAGCTATTGCAGTATCATTATGCAAACACATCTATAGTATGGCACTGCTTTAACGTTTAAGAAACTGTGCAACCATAGTGATTACTTTAAAACAGTGAATTCAATTCCATCTATTCCATTTGAGAGAAAGATGAGAAGTGATTGCTAATGCACTTTACAAAGTGCTGTATCTAGTGGATAATTTTTAACTCTTTAAGTGGATTAACTGCCACACTGAAAGGATCCCTTTTCCTATTTTTTTTTTTTTAATGTTAGGTTTCTTGTCTGATTAATCCTATTGTCAGGTTAGAATCATTCTGTCTCCACTAATCACAGTTATATGTAAGTTTAAAAGTCCTCTGAATTCCTGCTGATAATTGGGCAGGTTCAAAATGCTGTGCTTGTTGCTTCTTTTGGTTGCTGGTTGGAATTTTAGTTATTCTGGATTCCTAGAGAGTTAGATAGTTGACACCCTAATTGAGATACGATTTTTTAATTTCATTTCTTTGGTTAAGTATTCCTCTAGAAACAATATTACTTTGCCTCAGTATTGTTCAGGCAGAAAGATAGTCTTGTGGTGACATTACTTCCAAAGCTCACATAACATGGTTCTAGTTTTAAATGGGAAAAGATAAGAAGTGTTTCATATTGTTGAAAAACATGAATAAACTTCTAACATGACAGTCTACTTGGTTTTCGTGGGTTCTTCCTGTTCTGGTTTCCCATATCGGATATGTTTTTGTATGTGTAGTGCAAATATCACTATTTCAGTGAAACTGTAAATGTCTTTCTCACTCTATAAAGTTGTCTATTGATCTTAAATACTGGTAACCTAAAAGCTTTATCTGGCAACTTAATAACTAGTGATTCCCCCTGCCTGTGGACCCTGCAACCAGCAGTATATAGACACATGAACCTACTGAGTTTGGGTTTGTTTCCTCCCCCCTTAAAAATTCCACTTCAGCTATGTCTGCTTACTTCCACCTCTATTAAAATGAATTCAGACATTTGTATTACAACTGAGCTTGCTCTTAGTTGTTAAACTTTACTATGTGTTTAGAATGTAGGAAATAATGTATTCTGTAATTTTGTGTTCATCTGCTGATTATGCTGGTGAGTTTTGGTACTGGTTATATACGTCTGTCTTGAAAGACTGTAAAAGGCATCACATTCCTCTCAAGATGGACAAACCAATCTTCCTGTCACTAAATATTTATGTAGCCATGCGGGTGATTGGTTTTTTTTTTGTGGAGCTGTAATAATCATTTGGCAAAGTCTGTGTTTTGGTAGTCATTTTTAATTGGCTATTATTTATTTGCTAAACTGACACTGCTGGATCAGTTTGTTTAGTATAAATGGATAAATTGTTTTCCCACAGTGTACCCACAGAAGTGCTTTTGTACTTTATTGAGAGTTAGAAACTTAAGTATTTGCTCTGATGTCTTCCAGATTAAGTACATATATAATGTTTTAATAGCTAAGTGAGGAGCTGATCTTATATCTTTTTTAAAACAGTTTGTACATACAGGATGCTTTACCTATAAACATTTGCAGCCTAACTGTTGAGAATAAAGCTGGAAATAAATAAAGTACAGAGGCCTAGTTTGCATTATAAATAACCTGTCGATAGGATACTAACTTAAGAAAGCCAAGGGGAAAAAAAGAAAGATGCTTTTGAGTCAGTTAAGCTATTCGAAAGGGTCCAAAATGAATTGGAGGTTTTCTCACTAATATACTTCTAACTTTAGGAGCCAGAAAGAGTTTTCAATCAACATTAAAACCCAAATTACTGTATTAGCAGTAGCAACTAACTGGAGGAGGCAATGCAGTTTTGATTTCAAAGTTTTTACTGCGTCATTATGAAGACAGAGACACTTGGGGAAAGCATAGATGTTTTGGGGTTAGAATTTTCCTTAGTGTCAATATTTAAAGATACAGGAAAAGGTAGCTTGGATTTGTAGTGCACCCCATCATTCGGTGCTATTTTATGGTGTTAGAACCAACTAACTACATGTCTTTTCTCTTTTTCTCCTTAATACGACACAACAATGCAAGAAATAATTTCTGACCACAAGCTCACAGCAAATTCTAGTGTAAAGTAATTTTTGCAGCACAGTTTTGAGTGCCAGTAAATTAGGATTTGTCACTGATTCTCAGGCTCAGTTGTGTTAACTGATATTTCCATAGTATTTCCTTATGATGCAACACATTTGCCTTGACATAGGGTTATTTAGATGGTGTTTTCTGAATAAAGTAACGAAGTCAACTGTTGTTTTGGAACATCACATAATGTTTCATGCCATAGTCCACAGTGCTGCCCTCATTATTTTTAATTTTATTTTTTTTTATTTTGTCTGTTTAATGGTGATAGATGTGCTTTGGTTTAAATAGTGAAGTGGCTTGTACAAAGGGTAATTCCTCTTAAATGGAGCAATTCCTCATAGTGGACATTCACAGATCGAAAACAATTGAACTAAAACTTCAATATCAACCTTTTCTGTCTTTAACAAGAAAGTAGTTCACGGTACAGCTCTTGTATCTGTGATGAAAAGAATCCACCATGAAAACAAAACAAAACCCAACAACCCCCCCCCCCCCCCATCTCTACCCCAGCGATTCCATTAGTGCTTACATGGTAAATTAGCGTAATTTTATTTGGGCCTTCAGCTTTATGACTATGGAGAAAAGCTGAATTCCCTGCTCAGTTACTGATGTCATGCTTCTGGATCTGATGATTTATAGGAGTCTGAAAGACTTTTATCATATTCTTTCTTCATGGCTTAATTCAACGTTGATTTATTTGGTAGCATTTTCAATTGATGCAGTCAATAGTGTCAATAATGGAATAAGGATTAGAACAGATTATCTTAGTGCTATATTTGTGTAAAGAATTTAAATGGATGAACAATTCCTGGATACAGCTTACTGTTTTTATAGACCACAAGCACGTCTATTGCTGAATGCCACCATTGCAGTTACAGTTCTAAATACGTCTTTTGCATTTTCTACTTTAGTGAGTCTTCAAAGGATCAGGTATATTGGTTAAATTCAATAACTGATGGTTTATGATGTTTAAACGTGTCACAAGAACACTGCTTTTCTTTGCCTAATGCTCTGTGGCTCCCCTGTAAAATAAGTTAGTCTGACTTTAGCTCATGAAAATTTTAAGCATCTGTTAGCTCACAAATTGGAATCCTTGCACGATTTTGTTCCTCAGTCTGCTAGTTCATGGCTATTTTCACGTGAGAACATACAACCCCTGCTTATGACTGCATGAGTGAAAAGAAGTCCACGTTACTGATGCTCACTCACCATCTGTTTTTCTTACAGCTGGGCCTTGAATAATTGTCCAGTAGCTGATGGACTGAGGGTAGGCAATCTTTTCAGGGTTTTATGATTCGTTTAACCAGCTTCACTGCTCCCAGAGAAACAGTGCCTGTTTATTCATATGTGTAGGGTAAAAAACCTGTGCTTTATCAGATATGTATTGTAGTGCCCTCTTAAAACAAAACAAAAAGGAATTGCTGTGCTATAATCATGTGGCTGGATTTGCACCTAAGGGGGCAGTGTGGCACTCTGAGGGAATGGTAGAGGATGAATTCAGCTGTCCTCAAAAGGTGCCAGAGTCACTGTTGCATCCAGAAGTGCTGTTAATGCAGAAGCAAGAAATGATGTCTTGATGTGCTGTTTAGCTTAGTTGGGGTAAATAAGATCATTTGCTATTCATTAGTAAACTTGGAAGCTTTCATTTGAGACTCCACCTCAGATTGAAAACAGATTACTGTGTTTACATATCTTTTGTCTTACAAGAGCTGTTTTGCTATTTTCTAGAGAGCAATGAAAATTGGCTTAGTGATCAAGTGCTATAGCAGTACTCAGTCTGATTAAGAGCTAGTTTGGGGCATTTAACTACAGTCTTGTCAAACAGAGTCAGGACCCTTGAACAATAGTGAGAGGAGGTGCTTTAGTTAAGTACTTGTCTAAGTACTAGAAGAAGGGGGGGGGGGGGGAGGGAGGGATAAGAAGAGAAACCCAGCCGGGGGGCGGGGGGAAGAAGAAGAAGAAAACCCAACCCCAAACACAAAAATCCCCCGACCAACCAGAATCAGTTAAGAAGGTTACTTCCTGCTTTGGAATATAAGAGCAAGGGCAGTAGCAAAGGAGCTTCCATGTGGCAGAAGCAGGTGAATATTTTGGGCTTAGAATAATTGTTTATATAACTGGGCTCTTTGAAGCTTTTGAAACACTTCAGCTGAAAAGTGATGGCTGGATTTTCGGTTGTGAGGGATTCGTAAGTTGTCACTATTCATTGATATTTGCTAAGTATGTCTATGGATGGTTATTTTCTGGATTAAAGAAAAAAAATACATAAAAAATAAATGCGATGTGGTATGTTATGCCAAGGCAAGTGTGTGGTGGTTATGTAAGCAGGGGGTTTTATTTTCAAGGCAACGAGTAGATATCTCAGTCAGTTCATTGAGATTTAGGGGTTTTTTTTGACCAGTAGCCATGCAATACTAGGCTGAAGTTTTCTTTGGTTTTCAATGTGCATATTTCTGAACTGGTAAATAAATACTCTCAGTATGTTAACATTAATTCTCTTTTAAGTACCTTTTTTTTAAAAAAGTATTTAATATATAGTGTAAATTAAAGGGGTGGAAATGGACACTAGAATTTATTGTCCTGTTTTATAGAGTTAGAATAATGTTAGTAGAAGGAAGTAGTCAACACCCTCTAAGAATCCTTTGGGCTTTCCTGCTTTTTAAAGGTGTATGTGCAATTGATTTATCAGTTTTAAGGTGTGATGTGTAGTACAAGAGCTCTCCTGAGGAACTCCTGTCATTTCTTTGCTAGCATTGCTCATTTACCTCTGAGTTGCCTAGTGCAGCGCCATTGACTTCTTTTACATTTTCCTTCCCCTCCTACTCTGTCAGTGCAGCAGCCCAGTGAATTTAATTAGAGAGAATAGCATATCTAATGTCTATAGTATTCGAAGTAGTTGTAGTTGGGCCTTTGGTCTTTTGCACTGTAGCAGGCTCCAGCTGTGGAGAGATCTCTCTGTGTTTTGATCCTGCTCTTTCTCATTGTGTTGAACACATGCAGAATCAAAATTAGATACTGTAGTAAGAACTGAAGCGTTCAGTGAATTATTTTTTGTTCACTGTGAGTCACTGGTTTATATTTTTTTCCCCACAGATATGGAAAGAAAATGTGTGGTACTTTAAAATTGAAATACTTAACATGTTCAGAGGCTCATAAATAAGATTTCAAGTGCTTTCATCTTAGACCATTTTTTTTTTAAAGTTTACATTTTGACCCTTAATATCAAAACCCACCAGAAATAGTTCATCTTCCAATCTGTAACATCTTTACTATTCTTTTTGTTTTGGTAACTGTGCATAAATTTAATACTGTCTTCTCAGAGCTATTCGAGGTGTGTATATGCTTATAGTTATGATATGGGTTGCCTCAATTCCTTACTGACTTTCACTAAGATTTATTACTATGTTGTTGTTTTAAAGACTGCTTCTTTGGATTTGCTTATCATAGCCTCTCAGAGCTATCCTCATTATCTCTACTTGGCAAATAAACCCTCTATAAATTAAGTAGTCATTTACAGGTATTGATTATGGGCCAGAAACTTTCTTCACAAACAAGAAGTTTTCAAGCAAGAAGTTTTAAAATACAAACTTGTGTTTTCATAATGGCACTGTCTTTCATAAGACAGTGTGAATTTAAAGTATTTGTTTGAAATTTATTCGAAGTTTTGGTAAATGATATGGAGGGAGGAAAAAAAAAAAAAAAAAGTTAAAAGTTCTCTCAGAGAAAAAAATCTTGTCAAAACAGAGCTAGTGTGAAAACATGGGGTCAAAAAGAAGCTAGGCAGCCCATATATTCCATGAGTGTCCCCTCCATTCTTAAGCTTTTTCTCCTTGTCATGTGTTAGTCCTATCACTGGGATGTTACATGGCTGCATAGCTCAATTAATGCTCTGTGGCAGGAGGAGGAAAAAAATGTCTCTCTTGTCAGAAGCGAAGTTATTTACTTTCAAAAGCTGACAGAATAGCACTGCAGGGGCTTCATTTATTTCCGTTCAGAATGTCATTATTGTGTAATGCAGAGGGACTTCTGCATGCATTGCAGGCTTATTCTTGTAATCCTTAAGTCTGCTGGATGGCTGCGTAAGTGTAAAATGGCACAGTGGAATGTTTCCCTATTCTGACTTCAGCTCATTCACTTTTTGCAAAACTGCATTCCAAGTGTCTTAAATATTTACTGCTTAGATGGCGAGAAATTCGTGTGTCGGCGGTGCCGGTGCTTGATGCATTCGGACTCATGCTCTGGCCTAGCTGGAAGACTGATTGTATCCTTAGTTACCTTTCTAATGTGTGTCATTTTTCCTGATGGGCAGCATATGGTTTGAGACGGCTTTTTCAGCATTGCTCTCTCAGTCATACTCCTTAGTTTTTCTAGGTCTAGCCTCAAGAGGAATGTTTTGGTGCAGAACGTCTTATAAGAGATGGCTATTTCATTTCATGGTTTGAAAATAAACAACATTCACCTTCTGTTGTGTTGTATGTGCTTTTGAGGCAAGGTAAATAGCTTTGATGTTCCCTATCCAAGTTCAGTGTGTGTCACTGCAAAAAGACAGGAATGTTCAGAAATTGCAATTCCAAGAGCTGTGTTCCATTTTTCCTTTCCCATTGCTACGCCATCTATTCCAGCTCCACTTGGAATGCGACGCTTAGCACGTGCACATGAAATTGCCTGTTGCTCTGGTGGTACACCTGAAGTACAAACACTGCTACAGCTACTTGCAGGAGTTCCTTATGTCCAGACACTGTCCTCCTTTCTGCCTGCTCTTAAAAACAGCAGAAGAAATGCTCCTGTGAAAAATGACTTCATTTGGAAAGGAGTCATATTTTTAGTGATAGTTAATTATTTTTTTTTCAAGAGTGACTCCAGTTCTTTGTTCATTTTGAAGTGGTAAACTAAATGGATTTTAAAACTCAGAAATGTATTTGTTGTCATTAGTTTTCTTTGAACACAACCCGCCTTTAAATGAAGGGAGAAGGGTTCTACTTCTAAATGGGCTTGCTTGCTTCTTTCCTTCTTTTCTCTCCCTTTATTTGCAGGCATAAAATCCAATAAATTGCTATTGCAGTTGCTGGGCTTGGGGGAGAGAAAGCAGAGGAAAAGTACAAAGCTATTGGGAAGCGTCAAACACGGAGAATGATGAAGTACATTTCATAGCAGCCAATTCCAACCCCAAAATCCCTGTTGTGCAGGAAGGCTTTCCAGCTCACACAGGAAATTCAGCCATTGCACAGCACAGTGTTAATGATTTATACACACCGCACCGCTGCTTTTGTTCACTAGCAGAGCCAGGTTGTGTTAATAAAGGAATTTCAGGGAAAAGGGTCCCGGCATGCTGAGTTGTTTTGCTCAGTGCGGTGGATGCTGCCTTCATAAATCAAAGGAATTTAGTGCTTTACAACCTTTCAGAGCTGCTGAGGGTGGTTGGGTTTTGGTGTTTTTTTTTTTTTTTTTTTTTTTTTTTTTTTTTTTTTTTATCTGATTCACCTAGGAATATTTTCATTTCTTTTCTATAAAGAATGAATGAACTACTGGATGAGATCTATCTCAGCTGTTTTAGGGTTGATTGGTTTGCTTCACAGTGGCATTATACTTCCATTTGTTTTCCATTTGGTATTTATACATTATGGTGTTGTCTATGGAGAGAGGCTGGCGTGGGTTTATTAACATAAAGAGATGCAGATCACATTATATTCTGTCTTAGAAATAACTAAATGAAATGTAAAGGCAAAATACATTTGCAGTAAACAAAGCAACTTTGTTTTCCTTATCTGCAATAACAAATTAATAACACTTATTAAAGCATTTACCATTTTAAAGTGATGATAATTTTTTTCTTGGCAGCAGAAATATGCTTCCATGTTCTGTTGCAGTGAATGCAAGTGTTAATTTTCAAAGTGGTTTGTTTTGTTTTCTGTGTGGAAACTTTTTTTTTCCCTAGTACCAACTGCAGGACAGTTACATAATTTACATAACGATGCTACCCAAATAGTGGATCAGTATTGAGATTACCAAAGAAAATACATGTCTGTACTTGATTATAGAAGGGACGATAAAGAAGGATGATTTTACAAGGCGCTCTCAAATTCGTATGTGAAATAGATTATTAAACATTGTTATGAGACACTCTTTAAGAAATAAACACTTGGTTTGCTATTTAGGGAATCTCATCTTGGCTTTCCATTGCTGTTCAACAAATGGATGGGGGAGTGGCAAATAATCACAGGGAGCACGTTTTGCAGTTAAAGGGAACCTGCCTGTCCAGGGGAATCTGAAAACTGCATTACACACCAGGGACAGTGGGTTTTGTCGTTTTGGATCATTTGCAGTCATTGATTCATATAGCTTTTGCTTAGAGAAAATGTAGCTGTCCTATTCTGGCTGCATTACAACAGATAATTTAGTTCCCTCTTAGCTTTGTGAAAGTCGCTTGTGTGGGAATTACTTCTACAAAAGTTAAGGCTTCTTTATACTGAGAGGAATTTTCATTTGTAGTTTGTTCTGTAGTCTCAAGGCAGACAAATACCTTCTTTTCCATTTTCATTACTGGTTTAAATATCACAGATTAATAGAAGACAGGTGCCCAGTAAATGAGGTTTATGTTTATAGAGTTCCATTTTTCTATTTGTTTGTCCTCTATTATTTGGGTGCGTGAGTGTTTCATTGTATTTAATTATGTCTGTGAGGCACAAGACAACAGTCAACATCTGCTCTATTGTTTCCTTGGTTTACAGATAGCTTTGATGGGTTATTAAACAATCTATTTTTCAAACAGAAAACAGGGAAACAAGCTGCACCCATATTATGTAATTCTGTAAAGGTACATTATGTAATTAGCTGTCTGGTATTTGCACAATAGGCTTTTATTTTGGTTGAATAAGTGATACTCCATTTAAAAGAAAAAAGGATGATCTCAGACAGTTTTATTTAATAATGAATTTCTAGTTTATAATACATGGGTTAAGTTGATTTTGCTACTACTAAATTGACTTCACCATACATTTTATCCTGAAATAATGCTCTTGAGTTGTGAATACTAATACAAACATGAGAAATGTGTAGCCTCTTTCAGTCATTACTGAAGCAGCTACCAATGAGCTCTTACTGATTACAGGAAAAGTATTAATTAACTTGAACTAATTTTGACTAAAAGTTTATGCTGTTACAAGAGCATCATTTGGGGAACTCAGTGCTCAAACCGCTTTTACTCTTGACAGTTCATAGTGAGGGCAGACAACCCTTGGTACTGCCCTGCCAAGTTCCCCTGTACAAGCAGGCAGACAACACTTGGGTAGGACTTGACTCTTCTACAGATGGAGTATCTGTTGGAAGAGTGCTTCTTTCATTATCTGCTTTTGAGGTTTTTTGTTTTGTTTTAATGTACCTGTCAACTGTTTAAAGGGGGTTTTATGTAACACTGATGTCCACTATGCTCGCTGGATGAAGTATGTCACTGAAAAATTCCAGCTGCACAGAATGTGATTGGGTTTGCCTCAAAAATATAATGTAGAAGAAAATTTTCCTGACACTGGAGAAGAACAAACACTAAAATTAGATCTTCTGTAGCTTCTGTTGCCTGTTAACAATGTTTAAGGAAGAATTTGTAGTATTTTCATGGCTAATGAGCTGCCGCTGCATATGGTTAGAGAGCTACAGCTATCTATAGCTGATTCTTACATGTGTACACTTGAGGCCTTTGCCCAGGGAGGTGCTGGAGTCAGCATCCCTGGAGGTGTTCAAGAGGGGATTGGACGTGGCTCTTGGTGCCATGGTTTAGTCATGAGGTCTGTGGTGACAGGTCAGACTCGATGATCTTTGAGGTCTCTTCCAAGCTTGGTGATTCTGTGATTCCGTGAAATGCTGTCAGTGTGAAGTGGTTGGTTTATGTACACAGGTTTTCCATTGAAATAAAGTTGTTCAATGTCATTTGAGCGTGAGCTAAACTCTCTCTTGTCTCTACATAAGGAATGGATGTTTCAGGTGTTTGTTTAAATGTCATTTTGCAAAAAGGCATTCAGTTTTTAGCACAGGATGAAAATTCTTCATGTTTGTGCAAGGACTTGTTAGAAATCCTTTGTCATGTCTTTCTCACCTAGGCAAGTGCAGCAGCAGTAAATTCGTGGACGTAAATCAGGGATTTCAGATCCATCCCTTCAAGTGTCAGTAAATACTCCTCAAGAGATTTGGGGGATTACACTTGCAATTTCGACTCTCCGCAAACACATGACAAATGAAAACTCAAACAAGAACTTTTAAATACAGATACCTAAATACTGAAGCAGGGCCAGGGTCATGCTGTCTGTAGGCAACTTTGTTTTCAAGGTGTTTCCAGAAACCCAGTGAGAGGTGGAAGAGGAAGGAACTGTGGGTTTAGTTGGTGTTTGTTTTTTTCTGGGGTTTTTGTTTGTTAGTTAGTTAGTTAGTTTGTTTTCTATAATGCTTATTGCTAAATGGTTTGGTAGAGTCTGTCTCTTAGGAGCCGTTGTTATAAACAAACCAGTGCTTGAACACAGCCAAACCCAACATGCAGGTTTCTTCAAAGGCATGTGTGGGAATGGAGCATTCACAGGCTTCTTTATTTTTCTGATATGCAATGCAGAGGTGGATTTTAACAGTAGGGAAAACCAGGATCAGAATTTCCTCGGGACTAGATAGGCGCAGTTTATTGACTTCCATCAAGGATGTTATCCTTAGCTTTGCTGTGAGAGTAATGCATTGTACAGTTCAGGTGCATTTTCTCTCATCATCATATTCTTATACATTTTGCTTGAAAATAGTGTGAAGTGCCTCTTTGCACTAAAATTAGAGAAGTGGTTTGTGCTCACTTTCAGCAGAAAATGGACTTTGAAACTGCTTTATGGAAACGAAGGCATAGATTTATGAAGTAAGCTCCATTAGAGCAGGCAGGGTCTGCTCTGTGACAGTGGTGGATGTTGGTTATTTGCATAGCTTTGTGAGGAGCACAAAGCTGTTCAGTGTTTTGCTTATGTGATCCTAAAGACCTAATGGGGTAGAGGAAAAATATCAAGAAATTTAGTTCTTTTACTAGTGCCATAAACGGCCACGCAGAGCAGTGGACAACAAGAAAAGTTGTTAACACGCATTGCTCGTGAAGTAGTACTAGATTACAGAGGCATCTAAGGAAGCAGGCTGTGAAGGGAACTTCATCATGAAGAAAAAATCTGAGGGAATTATAAAAACTTTTGAAAATAATTTCTTTAGGAATTCACTAGCCCCAGCTGACTCACTAATTATCCTGAAACGTGGCAGTTCTGTAAAGCAGCGGCGTAACACTTTCCTGTCATTGAAATACCAGAGAGATTTTCCAATAATAGCATTTACAGTTCAGATGTGCGTAAGTTGTGTTGTCTGTGTGGGAACAACAGGATATGAACTTTCAGTGCAGTTTATGTTTGTTTGAGCCACACAAGTAAAAATTTGTAGTGGAATATAAAATTTCTGATTTTTGTTTGTCCCTGGCGCTCGCACATCTTGCTGATTTGTTTCTTTCTTACTAAACAGCGTCATGGGTTGTATTTCTTCTGCTTAGGGACATCACTATTGGAAAATCTTGAGAAAAGGTAAGATGCTTGAAGTCAAAGAGTCTGAGTTAAAATTCTGATGTCTAATCCTCCTGAGTTGCAGTGCAGGAGAACTGGACACGTGTCAGGTGTTAGGAGGAGACTACTCTTTGTCTTAATTTTGCGGCAACAAAATCTTATGCCCAACTAATAACCTTAATATCAGTGAAAGTACTGATTTCAATAAAGCCAGAAATAATCTTCTTCTATTGTCCTCTGCACAAATTTACGCCAGTGTTTGTTGGTGTACTCCAAGGGCACTGACAAAGTTTGATTAAAACCTGAATGAAAGCAAGATTTAAAAGACCATTCTTTATTTCCCTCTAATATAAAAGGGAATTAACCAAAAGTAAGAGTGTTGAGAAGAGGATGTCAGCAAAGGTGTTTACCATCTTGCATACACACAACAGTGTTTTGGTTTCCTGATCTTCAGTGCTTGCTCTATCCTCATCTGCTATTCTGAGCAGTGGCACAATCCCCATAGGTTTACACTGGCCTGAGGAAGTTGTGAGAGGTAACGTTAGAAATCAAGTGTTCACGTGAATTCAGTATCCGCTGTGGGTGCTGAAGTCTCTTGTTTGCAAGAATAGTTACTTAGGACAGAATGTATAATGAATAAGTAGAATATAGTCCATGCTCTCCTCTCTTTGGAGGAGAGCAGAAAAAAAACATACGATGTGATTCTTGAAAGGTGAGATCTGTTGACTGTAGTACCAGGAAGTTTTCCTGAACCTTAATCCAGGGAGGTTTGTTCTTATTTTCTATGTACTAGCTGTTTACACAAAAGTGCTTGCAGAGAGTACCAGGGCAATTCCACTCACAGTGGCCCGTCTTCAGTCGCAAACCCTCAGACTGTGAGCAGAAGTAATCTGACCCATCTGAGGAAGAGGTAGGTAATCCTGTGCTGTGGAACCTGTTGGATGGAGAGACCATGCACAGCAGCTACCTGTAGGGCATTAGGCTGAGTTTAGGAGTGGTGGATGTACGTAGGATTAGGTGTGTCTCCCAACACAGTTGCATTAGGAGATTGAATTAAGACACCAAGTAGCAGTGAAGTTGAAAAAGCTTTCTTAACTTTATTCAGATTTGGAGGTGAAGTTCCTATCAGCTGAGCTTTGCTTTCAGCCAAATCTTGCTTGCCTCAGATGCTCCCAGTTTGTTCTTGGCTAAATTTCAGTGCTAAAAAACTATTGTGGATGTCTTGAAAGAACTGAATTATAGCCTTCAGAGTCTTGACATTTTATCTTTGGAGAATATGAAACTTGTCAGTTGCGAACAGCAATTCCCCCTGGTCCCTTTATAGATCTGTAGGGTCTATATTATTTTGGGGTGTGAATAGGTTATTTCTCCAAGGCACACTGCTCAGTTAGGATATCTACCCTGTGCTGGTTTCTGCGATCAAACCATTGCACTTGGCATAGTGGGATGCTTGGATGATGTATTTATACAGACAGGAGGCATGATTCAATACCATCTCATGATTCACCGTGCAGTCCTATTAATACGAGCTTTACTCAGGGGAATGAGTAGCTGTTAATTGTCAGCAAATCCCAAGAGTATTTAGGGGATGAAGTTGTATCGAAAGATCCTCACAGTGATACTCTGCTGCTCCCAAGGGAAGTGAACAAAAACTGTACTTTGATGAATAATGAATGTGCTAATTGAGGTCAAGAAGAAGTCATAGCTTCCTGTGATTACAGTAGTCAGAATAACCTGACTACAGCAATTAAGAGAAGTCTGCTTGACCAGATTTGACCAAAAAAAAAAAAAAAAAACCCATCCAAACACCAAAACTGTGACTATCTATTGTTTCTAAAAAAACAAACCCTCTGATAGATGATAGTGATGGGCAAGTGGCTTCTCTGGTACAGAATACACGGTTCCTAAGGTCCCGGTTTGTGTGTGTTGGTGGCAACAAGACAACCATGAACTGATAGTGAGACTGGTTGTGTGCTCAAGTAATGGCAAAAATCCTGTGTGGAATGAATGGTGATCTATCATGGCATTGCTTGGGTACATCAATAGGATTTGTGGAGATTTGAGGAGTGGTTATTGATTAGTCTGTTTATGATTTTCGAGGGAAAAACTATTTTGCTGGTGATAGTCTGTATTTGCAAATTGGTGTACCCCAAGGGAAAGATTATAACCTTCTTCTACCTGTTGGCAAAATACATTCAAAATGGCCTGTTCCTTGGGCATCTTATATCCAGATTGTGGAAGAGAAGAATAACTGGATTGTATTAAAGAAGATTCGTGATAATATGATACTGGCACTCATTTTGTGAAATGCATATGTGTATGTATGTATATGTATCTCCTTACATTTTCTACAGTACAGATGTACGTGATATTGCTTATCATCACTGGAAGATGGATGTATTTTGGCATCGTTTGATTGTGTAACTGCATGATGTCAAACAAGCACGAGATCATGAAAGTGTCTGCTGTACAGTTTCATGCAAAATATCCCAAACTGCTTAACTACACATAGATCAGAGGCTTATCTCACCTTATAAAGGACTGACGGATGAGCTCAAGGGCAGAGCAGTGAAAAATAACTGAAACAGCCTGGAGACTGGAAAGAGTTTGCTTTCAAAGAAGAATCAAATTATTTGGTACTGTAGCCAACCAATAGGAATTGTATAGCAACAGGACAATGGGGGATGTTTTGAAGCTGAGGGAGAGTAAGTTTGGACTGGACCTTGTGAAGAAGTTGTTCAGTATGAGGGTGGTGAGATGCTGGAATAGGTTGCCCAGGGAGGTTGTGGATGCCTCCTCCATAGGGGTGTTCAAGGCCAGGTTTGATGAGGCCTTGAGCAGCCAAGTGTAGTTGATCAGTGTCCCTGGCATTGATGGTCTCTAAGGTCCCTTCCAACTTTAGCCATTCTGTGGTTCTGTAGAACTCCCTAAGAGATGGAACGCAATGCACTGCTCATTAAGACATGAGAAACATAATGAAGACCTTTGCAACACATTCTTTGGTGTTGTGACTAAGTAGTAATGTATGCATGTCAAAATCAACTCTTGGCAGTTAAAGCAAGAGTTTTTCATCTGGCTCTGCAGCTGAGTCACCCAGGATAACAGGAGACAGAGAGACATTCCCTTCACAAACAGAATTGTACAGGGCCATGGAGCTGTTCATTGGAGTAACTGCCCTACAAGTGGCTCGTGTCTCCGTGTACACTGCACCACTTCTTGTAGCTTTAGAAGGTGATTTTACACATGACATCCTGCGTAGTCTAACACTATCCTCCTTCCTAGATCAATGTCCAGCACACTAAATAACTGAAATTCCCAGGTTCGTTCAGCTTAAATTTTGGCATGAAGGCTGGTAAAAAAGACAAATGTAGTTGCAATTCAGAATCTACTTCAAATGAAAACGCAGACAAGTTGAAGGGTTCCCACAGCTATTTGCTAGTTTGTTTTTCATGGAATAGTGGTGTACAGATTGTTCTCTGGTTTTGTGCCATGATATGTACGGATGATGACAGATCCTTTTCTGTGGTAGCCAAAGGGAAGCCCAACCGCAGACGCATCCCTTAACATCATTTTTTAAGCTGCTCTCTCTGTCCGGCAAACAAACGTAAGTGAATGTTTTGCAACTCACTGAAAGCTAGATCACTTTGCTATCAAGAGACAAATACATATCCATCAAATCTAGGTGAAGCAGGAACTGAAAGTTTCTAAGGATCTGGAGGAGAGCAAGCCATTTAGGTAAATATTCGCCTTCATGCGTTCTTAAAGAATGAAGCCAGGTGTAGATGTAAACCTTTTGAGTGTGTGTTCTTTCATTTTACTGTCACAGGTGTGATTGTCTTGTACTAGACACAGTTCTTTTCAAGAGGAATTTACAGTCAAGGTGGCTATAAATGGATAACTTGCAGAGGAGCAGAGATATTGGTCATCGTGCTACTCAGCAGTCACTTCATCCCCCAGTCAACGTTTATGCGTGACATTCTGCCAAAAGGAGGTTTTATTGGTTGAAAGAACATTCATAGATGTTTATAGGAAGCTCTTACCTGGTATCAGGAAATGGTAGGAGGAAGTATTGATGCAGTTTTGAGCATAGTTAGGAGATGAAGGAGCATAATATTCAAGGTAATATGGGGAAGATAGCGATCTTTCAGTTGTTCACAGTAATAGGTTGGGTAGGAGTAGACTGAAGTGAGCTTGAAGGTGCTGAGGAGTTGCTGCACATAGGAAAGTAAGTGCACTTTGTGGGAGCATTCCAAAAGCAGTGCAATGCATGCAATTATTTAGGCAGTGAGCTACTAGAGCAGCACATGGACCAGTGCGCAGTCCTGACAACAAAAAAGTTTGGAGCTAGTCAAACCAAAGAATAAGCGTTTGCCACATAGTCTCAGACCCACAGTTGCTAGGATATTGCACTTTAAATCATGTATGACCAAGTGGCCTGTAATGTCAATCCTTTGCGTTTTCTAGGGCTACAAATTGCTTCCCAAGTACGCTTCCTCAGGTTTTGAGTGAGATGATTCTGTCTGAAGCTCTTGAAGACAGCAGGACCATATTTTTAAAAAATTATTATTATTGTTTACTTTTGAAATTTCTAAATTTGCCACCATTGTATATTTAAAAGAAAAAGGGTAGAAAATTAAACTTCAGGGCAACTGAAGCACTGTTGGTTTCTGACCAAAAGAATAAGCTAGCATCCTCTGGAACTGCAGCTAGTTTTTAACTTGTGTCTGAGAGCTAATGTAACTTTTATATAGAAACTTCAAGTTCAGAAGAAAAATGTCTTGATACTAAATGTGCTGCATTTCACGAGTGTTTCACACACTGGAGAAAGATGGGCTCTCCCAGTAGTAAACTGCTTCTGGGTTCTTGCTCTACACACTGAGATGCTTAATAAGCTCAACAAGCTCTGACAGCATCCAGCATACTTGTATCAGAATGACAGCAGTAGATATCTTTGATCTGTGTATGTGATATTTTCTACTTTGAAAGGTATGAAAATACCTGTGTTGTATTTTGATTCTGCTGAGAAGTGTAATAGGAATTGGCTGGGCAATTGATACTTGGCATGAACAGCCCCTACATATACTTCAGGCTTTGGTTAGAAAAAAGATGGGAATAGGGTCAGCAGCTGAGGATAATGTTTCTGATGCCCTTGAACAACGTTTGGTTTCCAATAGTTTATGTAGAAAGGTGGAAATAATCTTTATAGACAAGTGGGGTAGTTATAACAGTGGCAGCAGTTGTGGTTGGGAGGGTGGGAGAAGTCGCACAGGACAGCTTTTTCTATCTACCAATATATCATTTAATACCTGGGACTGCTTACTTCAGGCAGTGCTAATCAAAGGCAGCTACCTTTTCTTTCAGAGCCTGCATGCTACTGAGCTCATAATACTTTTTCAGGGACAATAATTTTAAGTTGCTGTGGATGATGGAAACTACCAGGAGACTTAGGGAACTACTTGATTTTCTCAGTTCTGGGTTTTTCTTTACCGGAAAACCACTGAGACATCTTAAATAGAAAATGGAGAGCATTTGGAGAATAGGAAGGGTGGCCAGAAAACAGGAGATTGAAGAGCTTAAAGGAATCTGATATGACATAGCATAAGCTATGAAGAAGGTGCCAAAGTGGTACCTGAATTATTTATGATCTGTGAGATTGGAAAGTTAGGCCAGTGTTGGAAGGAAATAGAAATTATTTGAAGTTCATTTGGAAGAATCATTGTTTGTGGTATTTTGAACTAGATATAGGATTTAAGCAGAAATAATTATTTGGCAGAAAGATGGTCTAAATAGATTATTTCTGTCAGGATCTTATTAAAGCATGCATCATTGATTGGTTGATGACTGCATTGCAGGGATCTGCCTTTTCCAGGCAATGTTGCTTCCTGGGAAGTTGCTAAAGTGGTTTTTTTTGGGGGGTTTATTTAGCTTTGCTTTTGTGGTTGGGTTTTTTTTTGGGTTTTTTTTTTGCTTGTTTGGTTTGGTTTGGTTTTACCTTGTATCATAGCAAAACTAGACATCTGTTTTTCCCTGGAGAAATACTTTGGTCATTGTCTAATGCACCATTTTGGTGTTGTATGCAGGCGGGATCAAAATCTTGGACCTTCTTGCATCTTTATTTTTCTTGTTCCAACTGAATGTGTGTCCCAGTTATGAGGGGTGCCTGTAGCTTTCTTTCTCTCTGTGTGCATCTGTACTGTATGGAAGTCTCCATTTCCTTCCCATTTCAACTGACTTATTAGCAAGTCTGCAGTGAAATTGCTATGAGAGCACTCCTGTCAGTAGCTTCGGTTCTGTACGAAAACATGAGATTATGGCTTTCGACTGATGGGCCTGAAATACCTGTGTTGTGTGACTGCTCCCTTAGCTTGCTTAACTTATGCTGTGCACCTTTAAAACCAGCTTTTCATAAGTAATACCTGCCTTTGTAGCAAAATTCTGCAGAAATGGAACAAATAAGATTTTGTATTTTATCAATATATAAGACTTTTGCACAGAAAACTATTATTCATCTATTATATATAAAACTATTTATATATAAAGCTATTTCCATCTACTTTCGTGCTCTTTTATGCTGTTTTTTATTTTTTTGACATCAGGTTTCTGTTTCAGAAAATTCTTGAACATTTTTCAGGAAACAAACCCCAGAGTCTGGAAACATGCCCTCCATCAACATACTAAAAAAGGCTTAGCATGTAATTGTATTTTATTCTAGTTTTTATACCAGCTTGATAGTTTTCTAGAATGTAATGGCAAAGAGAGCTGAACAGTTATTTAAAATAGAGAATCTCCCCTTTTTCACCCCACGCACCCACTTGGTTTTCTACAGGGAGTGAAAATCCCAGGGTAGGCAGGAAGTGAGTACTGTCACAGTCAGTGGCTTCAGACAAGTGATTGATGTGCCTGGTACTGACCATTCTGCCTTTGTCCTAGCAATAACATCTAGATCCATTCTTAACCTTAATCATGCTAGAGGTCCCATTAAAGTGAAACAGAACTATTAGCATATTTAATACTCTTCTGGCTCATTCTCTGAGTCCTCAGCATTCTTCATGTATTCATATATTCACTATATTCTTGCAGAACAGAAATGCCCATTAATGCTTAAGGGTGAATTGTAAAACTGAAGGCAAATTTCCTTTTATTGTATGTGGCTGGGAGGGAGAAGAAATATGTTGGTATGAACTGGTAAAGCTGATGTAGTTGCATTGGCGTAAGTTCAGCATTTGGCACGGGGCGGAGACGTGAGTAAAGCTGTATTGTACTTCTGTGGTTTTGATTCACAGAGGTTTGTGCGAACTTAGGTAGCTGGTGCACACATGGGACATCATCAAAGAGCCCAACCAGAAAGTCAGAGCTTGGATTTGGAGTGCCATACAGCTATACATTTAGAAGCATGTTGTTATAGTGAGGCAAGCAAAGCATCATTTCATTAAAACAGGTAACTACAGTTTCTTTTCAAAGTTTATTTTTGTGTATGACAATCTGCAATGTAGTAAATATAAATGCTTTCTAGACATTTGATGTTTTGTTATCCTTGAATGTTTATACTGCTTGCACAGGATTGGAAGGGTCCTCCCCATAAGCTGCTGAGTTCAAACTACCACTGCTATTGGTATTACATAATTTGTAAGGTACTCTTTTTTGTTGCTTTGACTATGAAAGGCTGTTCTAGACCCTCACTTAGCCAACACCAAAGTACTTTTAAAAAATAACTTGGAAACAAAGTATTTTTGGCATAAATTTATTTATAACTGGTGTTTTCTTGATTTTTTTTTTATTTTATTTTTTTTTTTTTTTTTTTTTAGTGTCAGGATTGTCCTTAGCTTAAACAGTCTCTTCCTCCTACTGTTTTCTTCCCTGTTCACAGGTTGTTTTGCTAGGATAAACAAATCAGATTTTCTTAGATTTCTGTTACAACAGAGTTGCTCTACTCCACTAAACTGCACAAAAAGGATTTTTTGGAGCTGTTGGAGTTGAATTTGCCATATTTTGTAACGTGGGTGAAAAGAACTCTGTGCTGTTGAAGTACCTCTGCGTAAATAACTGAGAAATAAAACTTGCTAAGAAGTCCTGATACTTTGTCTTTTCATATTGGCATCACACTACCAGCTCCAAGTCCTTAACCAGGTGCAATGAGGTTCTGCTTTTCTTCCTCCTGAGATTAGAAATGAAGTTTTTTGTTATTAGCAGAAGCATGACCTTATATTTTGTACTACAGAAATTCATCTCATTTTTATCAGTGCAGTCTGTAAGGTTGAGCGCTTCTTCCTATATAATATTCCTATCCTTCTCAGTCTTGACAGTACCTTCCAACTTTGTCATCAGTGTGTTGCTCTGTGCCAGAGTAATTAATGAAAACACTAAGCAAAAACTGTCCCAAAACAGATCACGGAAAACCTTCCCTCGAGCCTGTGCTTCCCTAAACAAATCATCTTGCTCTTTAGATTTTGTTTCCACATGTATGTATTTGATAAGACATTAGAAAAAGCCAAATAGGCATTTTACAGAGCAATTTAACAATCCTTAACTTATGTCAGTTGAAACTTGCAGAACCCATTTTATAATCTCCATTCCTAGGTGAAAGAAATCTTTTCTCCTCAATTGCAACTCACTCTTTTAAACCCAACAAATCTAAGGTAATACTTAAGATGAACTTTTCTTTTTAAAGAAGTACTTAATTCAGTTGTAATGGCAACTCGCCTTCTCCTGTAGACCTTGTGATTAGATTTTTCTGTATGGAAGTTAATAACTGGTTTTGTACTGGAATTTATGAAGATCTTTTGGCAAAATACACAATGTGTCAGGCTACTGTGTGCTTAATAATTAAGCTGCAGAGTTCTGTTCCTTAATAAGAACACACAAAAAAACCCCAAACCAAAAACCCAAACCCACCCAAAACACAAGAAATATGATTAATAGCTAGCCATCATCGGATAAGCAGCAAATTGCATTATCACCAGCAGAAAAGTGAACAGATTCTGCAACAGGAGATGGAACTAGGTAAACAACATTTCATCCTGTGACAATTGCTGTCCGCACTGGCAGTCTCTCAGGCCAGCATCACAGAGGGTCACAATTCAACATCTAAAGTTAGAAGTGGTGTAAGGCTGATAGTAATGAGGGCCAGCATGCAGCTGCTAAGGTACATTTCCAAACTGTGCAACGTTGCTGCCTTGATACATGAGAATCAATTACTGAAAACCTTTCACGATGGTCAAAATGTGACATTAAATAATTGAGTATCACATCAAATCTTGTCTGCAATTAGTTATCTGGAAAAGTAATTATGCAACAAAATCAAGTAGCTGAAATTAGTAATGTGAAGCACTCTGGCTATTTAAAGACTGTAGGAGAGGATGATTTTTTTTTTTTTTTTTTTTTACTTGTGACATGAAGTTCTGAGCATTTATCTAATTCTTGATTGAATTAAGAAATGTACTCAATTGTAATCCCTGTCATTAGTCATATCTGCCTTAGAAGATCCATTTCACGTGAAAGAGGTGCTAACAACTAAGGTTGTTTTGTCTGAAACAAAAAGTGATTAGCTGTGGAAGAGAATGTCCTGCAAGTAGTACATAAAAAAGCAAGCCTGTTTTGTTTAGGGGGAAAACAGCCTCCATTACTTTCTTTTGTCTCATACACTAAGTGTAAGTTTAATTCAGATATTAAATACTCTTGAAGGTCAAATTTGTTTTATTCTTTAAAAGTTATAATAAATGTATAACAACGCAGATGTTGTGAAAGGTTGGAAAAGCCATTCAAATATATTTTGCACTCATTGAAGTAGTTCACTTGCATTAGCTCAAATATTCAAAATAAAGAAAAATACAGTGACTTGAAACAGAATGTATCTCCTGTGTAACAGGCTTGAGTTTAAACTCTCATGAGTATCGCTTAACAGCTTGTAAATATAGGGAAATATGTATTTACACAATCATGATAAACCTGCTTATTTTCAAAATGGCTTTCTAATAGTAACTGTTATCATGTGTATGCCAGAACCCACAGGAAAATGAATTCTAATCAGTAGATCTGTGCAGAATTCGATCTGTATGTGTATAGTACTTAAAAAATCTGAACTGATAACGAGTACTCGGTCAGTCATGTTACTTAAGCTGGTCCCAAAATAGCACCTTCCTTTTTGGGTAGAGTTAGGTTTGCAGCTGTTGTCTCTATCTGTTGTCTCTGAAGAAAATTATAACATTAAGAGTTGCTGACGTCAATTTTTTTCTTTTTTTTACAGCTGATGTGGGCTTTGCCCCTGACAGAAGTTATTTGGTTCTAGCTCTGAGTTTGGAAGAAGTTGGTATATAGATTTTCCCTAACTTTCAATTGATGTGTTTAGCTTTAGTGGGAGTAATACTATCACTTAAACCATGTTGTCGTCTCAAGGAGTTTTGCTACATCCATATGGAGTGCCAATGATTCTGCCGGCAGCACCATACTTCGCTGGACTTGTTCAGGTAATGCAAGGCCGCTTCCAACAAGCAACTTAACTCTAGTGCACTTAGAGTAATAATTGGAATTTTTATGGTTGAGAAAGCAAACACTTTTAATACAGGCAAAAGCTCTCATGTAGTCAGTGAAAAGACAGTAGGAAATCAAAAAGATGGATCACCCTAATCTGAGTATTGACATCTCTCATGGCTGAATAAATGGTGTAGTTGAGCTATATTTGCTTGTATTGATTTGTCTCCTGTTTAACATTCATGCCTTTGCTTCACGAGGTTGACCACAGGGCAGAGGATTTGCTATCCATTCTAGGTTTCTGAGGGAGTCAGCATTCCCACAGCAGGTCATAAGACAAAGTAACTTACCATGATGTGTTTAGGTTAAGTGTTTTAGCACAGCAAATATGAACAGTGTTAAATACGCATTAATTCATATGTTATGCATCACACTGAATGGAAAATAAGGGGCTGTGGTTTTTGTGTGTAGAGAAATACAGCACCTTCAGACAATATTTATGCACGTCATATTAATTCTTTTGAGCCCTGAACGTGTAAGATCTTGCTTCAGGGCAAAAGTTCTGTACTTCAAAAGTTAACTGGCAATTAGATTTAGTTGTTTGCGTGTTGCCTGGGCTTTATTTTATTGTTATCAAAAAGTGGTATGACTGAATTTTCTGCTGTTAGACTTAGGATTTTGAATAGGTCACGCAGACACTAATTGAAAAAGTTTTCTGTTGCTTAGAGTATTAGAAGACGTTAAGAAAGGATGCAAGTAACATTTTGAAGCATAGACAAAATGAAAAACCAGTGTACCCTAGCAGCAGTCAGATACTAGGCATTAACAGGGTTGAGACACATGCATGTATGACACTATTTCTGTATTGTGCTAGTGACCAGTCAAATTAACTGTGAAGAAGACGCAAATTTTCATTGTGCTCCTTTACTACAGCAGTTAGCTGGTGTAGGGGAGTGACTACTGCATGAACAGGAGGTTTTCCATATAGGTCCATTCAGCTACTGAAGACTGAGTCATGTTCTTCACTTTAGGCTTACTATCAGACGCACAGGTTTAATACAGAAATAGAGCATTGCACAGTGGCCATCAGGTATTGAAAACCTTTGTCTTCTGGGACATGCCAGCTGATGCTGTTTTTCTCTGTGCAGTGAGGCACGATAGCGCACTTGCACACATCAAGCAGGCCTTCAGATCCATTAGAATTTGGGGGTGAAGGTCGGACTCCAGAGCTCAGTCAGACCCTGTGCCATCCTGTCCAATAAATAATTACAAGCAAATCGTGCCTTTCACTCTATGCTGATTGATGTTGAAATTGCTTTTGAAAGTTCTCATAAGTTCCTGTTATAGATTAAGTGCCGGTGTAGGAAAAATAACTGCACCCAACTGAAATGGGTGAATGTAATCAGGTTTAATGGACTCGAGAGCTTGTTGGGAATTAAATAACTATTGATTTGTTGGAAAGTTGCTGTCATTACAAAATGCCACTCTGGATGCATTATCCAAGCAGACAGATTAGAAGAAAGGGCCCTTTGAAAATTCAGGGTGCCTTATTTCAGTCTTTTTTCTTTTCTTTCTTTCCTTAGAAATAGATATTCAGGCCTATGTTGCTCTATTAGCATAGGTCTAAAACAGTCAAGCAGTAAGAATTGTTCTACCAAAAATTAGGTATTTGTATGGATACAGTGGAAAAGTGTTCTTCATATGGATACTTCTCTAGTCTCTCCTTTCCCCTGTCTCTTCCTAATGTTATACCTGAAGCTTGTATTTCGGAAACAAATGGGGGGGTTTGAGTTACTGTCTGAGAGGGTCAGCTAGAACAGTAAATACTTTAACCACTCTATCACCCCAAGTTTTTATCTGTGTTTGCAGTATCTGCAGTCAGCTTATGATACTGGAATGATTATTGTTTATCTCTTGAAGTAAAACTAAGTAAAGTATCCAAAATAAATAATGCAAGGGACAGCCGATAGACATACTTGTGATTCTGTGATCCTCTTCTAAGCAGTGATGACATAATGTTCAGAACTCTAATGGTAATTTTCTTCCAAAATATGCCTTGATAAACTGGTTGTACAAATGTTTGTACTGGGTTGCACATTGAGAACCACAACCCTCATGTATTTTTGAATACAAGGTTGTTTTAACATTTTTAAGGGTTTAGAAGATTTCAATTTATTTGTTTGTATGGATTTCTACAGAACGTGGACATGATTAGGGATTCCCCATGATTTCCAATTGGATTTACAATGAATTTGCGTATGAAAACGGAGTATCACATAGACATTTGAGGGTTTTTTCATGTTTTTGTGTGGCACAGTTAAGCAAGAGCTCACATAGATGCAGAGGACTGTTAGTCTTCAGGGTTTCTGCATCTTCGAGTGCTGTTTCGCTTTTTGCTGCTGCTGTGTATGTGCAGCCTTTTCCAGACTCTCCTCCTAAATTGATTACTAAACTTGATCCTACATGCTCTGCTTGTTTCTGTCACACTCTCTTTTTACAGAGCATTTGAATGTGTGAAGCGTAGGACAGATGAAGAAAGGCCAGATGCTGTGGTACATCTCTGGAAACACTTCAGATAGACAGCCATGTGTATTTTCCCAGTTGCATATGTTAGTCTATGATGATTTGTATTCCTCTGTCTGAGATGGTATGTTTGAGGGAGATGATGAAAAATGCAGCATATATGCTTTTGGAGAGAGAAAAGGTAGTTTTCTAGACTTCCAAATATGTCAAAATGTATCAAATTAAGTTAAATATTCCTGCAAACTTGGCTTTACTTTCCAATAAATAAATATAGTTTCAAAAACCTTAATAGGGTGATGGTATTATTATTGCCTATGACTTGTTGCATACTTTTTTTTAATGAGAAATATAAACTACCTTTTCCTCTCCCTTCTTCCTCCTGGGTGAAGCTACTGGAGGAAAAAAAAAAAAAAAAGATTACATGACAGTACAAATGATGCATAAATAGCATTATGTCTCATGTGGGTGGAGAGATGTTTTCTGACTTGGCAGAATAGATGTTCTGGTGGCTTCACAGGCTGTCACAATCACACTGCCATGATCTCCAAAGCAGGTACTGCAGTTGGGACAGCAAAGCCTACTTTGTGTCAGAACTGTCAGGCTGTTTCTCCTGGCAGGTGAGATGTGAAAAAAACCCACAGATGATTAAGTGGCAACCCAGTAAAAGACCCCTTATCCTGCCCTAGGGTCAGGACAGTTTTAACGTTTGGTTCCCATGAGGGAGCCCTTAGGGGTCCAGATCAGCAGTGAAGGCAGGAGGGTGTCACAGGAAAAACGTCCATATGCTGTGACCAGGCTGCGGGACCACCGCTCTATGTCAGGAAGCGTGGCTGTGCGCTGCTGCGCTCTCTCACGAGTTCTCAGAATGAGTATGTGAAACAAAAGTTCTGATTGTCATTAAAATTACAAAGTGCAGCATCAAAAAAAACCTATTTTCCAATCCGTGGAAGGCTAGTGTGTTGTCTAGGAAAAAAAGTTGAACGTCTCCATATTAGCTTCACCTGTCACGGGTTTGAGTGGTTTAGGTATATAAAATCTTCGTGATTGCCCTTGATACTTGGAATGTTAGGATTATGATCAAATATTTTAAAAACTGAAGTGCAATAGATGACATTTTAATGATGGGCACTAAATTATTTATTACGTAGCTGGTTTAGGTGGCTCGGTTTCCATTTAGCACAGCGGAGTTCACGTGCAGTCTTGTAAAAATTGTTAAAATTGGAATTACTTGGACTTTTCACTAAGCTACTCGAAAATTCTAAACAGAAGGGCCATTCTCTTTCACACAAAATGCAGTACTTCAAGATCAAAAGGATGTGCTGGTTTTGTTCTGGATTACGGTCAGTATTTTTGCAAGTCGTCTTTTGTTTTAGCATAGTGACCAGGAAAACTTGAAGAGTTCTGAGCATTTGAGCTTTTGTTCTTTGTTTAAGACTTCAGCCAGCTGAGCTAAAACCTTTTCTACTCCTTCTGTTTGCTTAATTATTTGTGTTACGGTAAAGTGGGGTAGAAGAAAAGTAGGAAGTGGATGGCTGTTGGTTAATTGTTTTAATAAACTGGGAATGAAGGTACTTTTGAGTACATCGCTCTTAAATTGTTTTAGATACGTTGATTATATTCGTGCATCTGATTTTTCCAAACCCTGGGTAACTAGTGTGTTTGATTGACAACTGGAAAAGTGGTGATCTGGAGACTGTTCCATTTTATTTTAGGGCTAAGTGAGAGAATTGCCTAGAATATGCTGTGAAAAATAGCAGTGAGACTTCTTCACAGTTCCATCTTTACCCGTCTGTAAAAATCCTTGTTTCAGTGCTGTGCTGGCAAGTGCTAGCAGTGAATGCATCCAGAATACTTGTAGATGCTAGTGTGCTCAGCTACCTGTGAAATCAGACTTTCTGGAGTCCAGTTATGAAAGATGTGGTGGATGTGTTGTGTTACCTTATATTAAAAAGGCTTTTGTGATTTAGTAGGTTTTATTTGAATAATGCATTTGAAATAGGAATGATGAGAGGTTTCAGTTCTGCCCCTGTTGCCTGAAGTGGTGTATAGTTGTTTTGGTTGTTTTTAGATTACCATCTAGTGGAATGCAGTGCATAATTTCTGTTTACATTGCCTGAATTGCCTAGTTGAAATGCAGTAAGTAGATGATTTACCTTAGATGCATATTTATTCTGCCTTGATTGTGGTGTTCTGTCTACGCAAGTGATAAGGGTCTCCAATTATCAGTACTGTACTCCCAGGGCTTTGTGAGTGGAGAACTGCTGTGATCCACTGCTGCAGTCACTTCTCTGAGTGTGTATCTTATTCTGATTTTTGAGAGTGTATCTTAAATTTCTTCTGTAAGAGTTGCAAAATTTTTCTCGCTTCTGTGTCAGAAGTGCTTTACATTGGAGCTCTGGGGGGTGGTGGTAGGGGGATGGATGTGGTCTGCAATACTTTATTTACCAAAAAATTCAGTTGTTAGTAGTTAAACCTCTGGAAATACAACCTCAGGGTTTTTTTTGTTGTTGCTCTGTTGTTGGGTTTGTTGTGTTTTGGTTTTTCCTTTGGGTTATTTTGTTGTGGTTTTTGTTTGTTTGCTTTTTTAATACAGGGATCATTCAGTGTAGTCACATTCTCTGTTAAACCTGCCAATTGCTCAGGAGGCTACAGGCAGCTTGAAAGTATATTACAGTTGCAAGAGTTTATTTTCTTTAAACCACCTTTTTTCTTGCTATTAAGTGCAGATATCATAAAATACCTGGTGATTGAAGCTGCAGAGGGTAGAGAGAGGGGCAGTGACACAGAATGTCTTTCCCATTGACCAAATTTTAGTGAGAAAGATGACCTACCTAAATAGCTTTAGTTTGACTAAGAAACAAGTGGTTATTCTGCATTATTTTGTCTCACTAGCCTCTATTTCAGAGGTCAATGGGTGACGTGATTTGAATGAAGTATCACCTCAATGTAGTTATAGTCAGGACTTCTTTCTGAGCTCAGCAAAACAGGAAAAAAATTCATCTGACACTTAACAGACACAGAACTTTGTCCTGTTGGAGACCTACTGATATTATGATATGATCTTGTGGTCACTAGTTGGTGTGCTGCACGATACACTTTAATGGAGTGGTTTAGTATGACAAGA
Organism: Picus viridis; assembly: GCA_033816785.1. Classification (NCBI taxonomy): domain Eukaryota; kingdom Metazoa; phylum Chordata; class Aves; order Piciformes; family Picidae; genus Picus; species Picus viridis. The sequence continues at coordinate 4,160,278 of CM066594.1, forward strand.
AACTGAGTACTTGAGGGCTGCAGCTTCTGCAGTGGAATAAATAAAAATGTAGTGGAATCTGTATGAACAGAAATAGATTCTGTAGACAGCATAACTTTTGTTAGGACAGGTTTTATTTATTTGATCATCTACTAAGTGAGACAAAGCTTTGAAGATCTGAATTCTGTGCAAGAGCAGACTATCTAATTTGGCTTCCCTAACTAGAAACCGGCAAGCTGATACGGCTATTGCCAAGGATCTGGAATTTCAGCTGTTGTTTTTTATTTATTTATTCTTCTCCTGACTCATTCATAATCATCAGTAATAAAAATTCTGATGGTCAGATTATGCCAGGAGATAGAACTTTGAAGTTCTGTTGCTTTCAGTAAAATGATACACAACTAACATCAAAATGTGCTTGTGTACCTAAAAATAGAACACTAATTTTTATGGAGTTGGCTGGAATGGTTTACGTAGTCACCCTCTGATAAGTTATCTTGTGTTACATGAGCTGAAGCTAGAAACCCAGTTAAAATCCATCTTTTGTTTTATTTGGTCTTTTTGCTTGCTTGCTGTTTTTAACTGAGGTGTGCAGGTAACTGTTTTCTCAGACCTTGTTTCATAAAGGGTGCTGCAAAAACATGAAATGTCTATTTCAGTATATGAGGTTGTGGAAGAAAAGAATATGGGAAGGACATCATAATTCAAACTACTTTTTTTCAGCTGAAGTAATTGAGGATTGCATTTGAGCTGCTCTGTTATTAGGTGAGAACAAATGGCACCTGGCTAAATATTTGCCAACGAGATGTCACAGCTGGCTTAAATTTAGGAGCAATGAGAAGGGTTTTTTAGTGTAGTGACAGGTCACCAACATTGTAAACAGCTGATAGCAATTTGAATCTGGCCAAGTTTTCCATGTGAATCAAATTATTGTGAATTAGGGTAAACTCAAATGCTCTGGTTCCTTTTCTTCTTGTGGCTTGAGACGGGTGAGCTGGGTAGCTTGGAGGATGACTTAATCCTCTTTAATTCTGGTGGGTTTATTAAATTGATAAAGAATACCTTTATTATTTTCATCTATGGATAATTTTATTGCTGATCAAGCAGAGAAGTAAGTAAAAGTCTCTTGCCTGTGTATTCGTGAGTCCTGTTATGTATTGTAAGACCTTTGAATTAAGTAAGGCAAATTGTGCATTCAAGGGAATTATATTCAGACTTTATTTTAACATAACCTTAAGAAAAAGCAACTTATTTCTGACTAAGGTAAAGTTTAAAATGTTCAAAGTAGCGAACTGATCTGAAATGTGATGATTTTTGTTGTTGTTGTTGTTTGTAATTGTATTTTAGTTTTGCTTTTTAATTCTGAGAGATTTAAAGTGTGGCGAAATGATCGTCATTACCCCAGTGCTTTTTCATCTTGCAGAGCTAGAAGTACTCTTTTGTTATGTCTTTTGTCCTTCCTTTGTCACACTATTTCAAAAGCATGTAATGCCCTCCCATGAGCTAATTGCTAAAATGTAAAAGTAATGGAGGAGAAAACAGTAGGTTGTTTATATACTGTTGGTTGTGGGTTTTGGGGTGGTTTTTTTTCAATGATAAATGTGTGATGCCTTAGTTTTTCTGTAAGATATGGCTACGTAGCAAATGCAGTGAAATGCCTCTCCAGCCACGTTAGATGTGTAAACTTCAGAACCTGCAAGCCAAGTGAGAGAGTGCCTGCCAAAATGCAAATACCTAGATTTATCTGAAAGTTAGCAGTAATTGTGAACATATGGATCAGCTGCCTCCATTATTACTGCTAGTGGCACCATATATCAGCAGAATATATATAACATTTCAAACACTTTGAGAACAAGTTATGTTGCCGCTTGAATGCAACAAAGAGGGGGGAAAAAAATTAAAAAGGAATTTGCAAACAGTTTACTTGTCTTCCATCCTAGAGAAAAATCTTAGAATTATATTAAATCAGACCCTGAACACAAATGAGAATTAAAGAAGTGATAAGAATGGGTTAAACCCCGCCCCACAGTGTCAAGCTTTTAAAAATATATATGGCCGCATAGTTGGTCAAAAGCATGAAAGATAGCATTTAGTCGAGGCAAAAGGTGACTGGAGGGGAGGGAAAATGGGTCTTCCTGCAGGAATTCCTTCCTTTGAATGATGCTGCAGATAGTAATAAAGAATGTTGTGGGGTTTTGATATTTTTTTTTCCTGTTCTGTGGGATGTTGGCTTTTAGTGAATTAGTAAACCCGAGAAGTCCTTTCTTACTCCCTTGAGACAACTTTCCTCTGGAAGTGTGGCTCAAGTGATGAGACTCAGTTGGACGCTGAACTGAGTGCTCAAGATGGAACTTGATTCAGTTATCTCAAAGCAAGCTCAAAGGAGTATTCCCTCCCTATGCAAAATGGTTCCTTATTCCCTAAACACTGGAAACGCATTTTATCTATAGAGGGATTTATTTCATTTTTAGAGGAGTAGGTTTAGTGGTTGACTAGCTTTTCAGTATTTTGTTTCGTTTTGTTTCTCAGATGTATTAGGTCTTGCCTGTGCAAAAAGAGATGAGAGTTGTTTTAATACTTTGAGAAATACTATAAAAGCATCTCTAATATTTATTTCTTTTCTGCATAGCAATATCTAATAAATCAGAAAAAAAAACAAAAGGAAACCCAAGTCTCCTTCTCTGCAGGTATTCAAAACCCACCTGGATGTGTTCTTGTGTGATGTACTCTAGGTGGTCCTGCTCTGGCAGGGCGGTTGGACTAGATGATCTTTTGAGGTCCCTTTCAACCTTTTAACATTCTGTGATTCTGTGTGATACAGGAACACCTATTTTTAATCAAGTAAATTCACATTCGGTAGGTTCTTTTTCTCTTTGACTTGGAAGTGCTTTGAAAAACATGGTTGTAATTTTTTTTGTTTTTAATTTTATTAAAGAAGTTTTGTCTTGCTCACATTTGAGGTACAGAGAATGTAAACTTCTGCATCTGTGTGTGAATAACTTACTAAAAACAAACAAAAAAACCCCAAACAAAACAATCAAACAAACAAAACTCAAAAAAAACCCCCAAACAAAAGCCCACAAAAGGGCCATCAAAAAGCCAGGAGGATGCTGACTGTTACAAACCAGAATGTACAAATTCTTAAGGAAGATATGAAGATAGTTTAACAGTCTCAACAAAGTGGGGTTTTTTCCTTAGCGTCTGAACCCTGCCTGAAGAGGTCTGTAACTTAAATATTTAATACTTTGTTATGCATTTGTAATGCCTAAGTAGTACTAAGTGGTTTTTAGGTTTGTGGTACCTGGAAACTGTCCTGTGTTGGAAAGCTGTCTCTTCATTTACAAGCTACAGAGCGTGGTTTGACTCTTTGATTGCCATTCCAATGAATGCTACTCTCAGAAATGCAGCAATCTTCTACCTTGTCCCGAGATAAAACAAGGAGAATGAAGAATGTAGCTTGTTGTGACAAGTCACGCAAGAGTCTGTTCTGAGATGAACATGGAAAAGATAGCACAAGCTTTCCTTTTGCTAAGAGAAATTCAGTATAATTGGAGCACCTTCCCTTCTGGAACACAGGAATAAATTATGCTTTTAACATCTTGTGTCTAGACACAGAGCTGTGCCCATGGATTTTGTTTTGTCTGTGGGGTTTTGTGGTTTTGGTTTGGTTTGTGCTTTCTTTGGTTTTGTTTGTTTGGTTGTTTTTATTTGGTTGATTTTTTGTTTGGGTTGGTTAGTTTGGGGTTTTGTCGGTTTGTTCCTGTCTTTTTGGCCTTATAATGTCTAAAACCAGAAGAAAGCAAACTTGATATCTGAAAATATGTTAACCAGCCTGTGGCCAACCCATAAAATGACAAATCTAGCTTCCATGCTGTTTTTGTCGTCTCTTTCAGCTTAAGATGTAAGTATCCATCTCTGTTCTTGCAACCTAGATACAAGAAGGAGGTTTTAGCAGTCACTACTATTTGGAGTCAGTAACAGAGGAGAATTTAAGGCTAACTTTCAGCTGCTAGGGTTAGCCCCAGTTCTCCTTAAATGACCAGCCAGTCTTTGGCAAATTCACAGCTTGCATTGGGTTGAGAGGGACTCTCAAGGGCCATCTTGTCCAACCCTGCTGCAGTGAGCAGGGACACCTCCAACTAGATCAGGCTGCCCAGGGCTACAGCAAGTCTGATCTTGAATGTCCCTAGGGACGGGGCCTCAACCCACATCCCTGGGCAACTTGTTCTAGTATTTTATCACTCTTATTGTGAAGAACTTCCTCCTGATGTCCAGCCTAAATCTACCCTGCTCCAGCTGCAAACCATTGCTCCTTGTCCTATCACCACAAGCCCTGCTAAACAGTCCTTCCTCAGCCTTCTTGTAGGTCCCCTTCAGATATTGATATGTAGCTAAAATCTCCCTGGAGCCTTCTCCTGTCAGACTGAACAGCCCCAACTCTCACAGCCTGTCTTCATAAGGGAGGTGCTGCAGCTCTTTGGTCATCTTTGTCACCCTCCTCTGCACCCACTCCATCAGGCCCATGTCTCTCTTGTGTTGGGGGCTTCAACGCAAGTTCTTCCTACTCAACTTTCCCCTGTCACATCAGTTCTTGTATTTGACATTCACTGAAAAAAAAAAAAAGTGTGCCACAGGACAAATGGCTCTCTGTAGTTCCAGGTTTGTCTATTCATTCAGAATCTTAAAGTGAAGGGAAGCAGCATGTCTAAGGATGCGCTTCAAGGTATTTCTGAAGGTTACCTAAAGTTGTTGATGATTCCAAGAAATTTTTCAAAACTAATCATTCTGTAGGAAAAGTAGATGGATTGCTTTCATTATAGTGTTGGCCAGTGTGTACTGGGAAACTGTCTTTGCTGGCTCTGTGGTAACTGATTTTATAGACATAAATTGTTAAAAAACGCTGGAGCTTTTTGAAGACTGCTGTTACAGGAAATGAAATAAATCCATTGTGGGATTCTCTGAGTACCATTTTTAACTGACATACTGTGCTGGACTGACTGAAGTGAATACATGGTCCTTTTACTGCAGAAATGAATGCTTTGATTTTTATGCCTTCCTCCATGAAGGAACAGTTAAAATCAGGCACAGGGAAATATAACAGATGTTCGTACACATTTCCCATCTGAAAATGCCTTCCACTGGCCAAGACGATTGTTAGGCACAATTAAGCCCACTATATACATCCTGTATTGTAAGCCAAGTGTGCTGAATATGTTCCCAACAGGGAAGCACAGATTTAGAAAGAAGGCAGTTTATATGAACTTTCATCTGCAGTAGATTTTGGGGAGTCACTGTGTGAAAACCATAAGGAGACCTGACTGACAGCTCTGAGTCTGTGCCCCAAAGCACTGCGCCGTAAACTGTATCTTTAAGAGAAACTTCCAACCCATGAGAAAATTTTGTAGACGTTTCAGGGATACCAACACTTGAAATCTGATTTCTGACTGGCGTTTGGTATTATGTTGCCAACTGACTTCAAAAGCTTGTGATATTATGCACTGCAACGTTCTACATTCAGCCTAATTGCCACTGTAATCAGTTTTACGATGGCAGCCCTTCATGATGGCTACAGGGATGTATTTTTCTCTTTTTTCTTCTTCTTTTTTTTTCTTTTTCTTTTATGTCTGAAATGTGAGCTACTTTTTGATTTCGTAGACATACTTGGTAGTGACGGGAGGAAGGCCCTGTAGACCTGCACACTTTTCAAATAATGTCTGACATGTTTATGCGGAGAGCGGGATTTGTCGTTCCCAATGACATGATAACATCTACTGCTGAAAAAGATCCTGAGAACTAAATACTCTCATGTTTTGTGCTAGGTATTGTAACTGAACACCATCTAGTTGGCCGTTCCAGAAAAGCATGCCTGCCTTGTGTCTCAAAAAATCGCTGTGATTGACTCTTTTTGTTGTATCAAAATATCGTACAGACGCTATGCAAGTGTGGTGACCTAAAAATGTCAGTGAGTATTTCATAGCAGTTGTCTTTTGTATTTTTTATGTTTTTAGTGGTTTGGGATGGGGGTGGGGAGGGAGGGAGGCAGAAATGCAAGACAGACATTGCTTTTCTGTTGTGTAATGCCTGTCATTTAATAATGCAAAATGCTCTGTGCCAGCTCTCTAAAGAGAATCTGTAAGTTGCTGGGCAATCAGTAGTCTTTTCACTGAGATGTGCAAGAGAACTCTGCCTGCTCTTCTGGTCTTACTCTTCTGTAATAAGATACAAATCTGCAAATGCTGATTCCCTGTTTTTTCTCTGGTCTTGGTTCTCCATGTAATGTCCTTGTTAAATTCCTCTTCAGATGGATCTAAGTGTTTAGTAGCTCATGCTGTCTTTGTTCATGGCAGAAATAAGGAGAAAGCTGCTGTGTAGTCTCCTGTACAGGTCATATGCAGTTACCTGTATTTCTTGAAGGCAAGTGAGTGAGACTTTTCTGTGAAAGGGGAAATTTAGGCTTGATCTTAGAAAAAAAGCTCTTCACAGAAAGAGTGATTGCCTATTGGAATGGGCTGCCCAGGGAGGTGGTGGGGTCAACATCCCTGGAGGTGTTTAAAACTGGACGAGGCACTTAGTGCCATGGTTTAGTTGATTAGATAGAGTTGGGTGATCTGTTGGACTTGATGATCTTGGAGGTCTCTTCCAACCTGGTTGATTCTGTGATTCTGCAATATGCTTTGTTACTATGAGACAGAATTATCTTAAATGTCTCTTGGTTAGTGCTCTGGAAGTAGTAGACTTCTTAGGAGTACCAAGAGCATTGCTGGGCAGTGCATGGCCTTTGCATGTGCCTTAATATGATTCCTTGCATGTTAAGTCATGTAGTGTCTATGTTTATTTCTGGTACTTGCCCACAACATACATTGTCGTACTTAAGTGTCTGTGAGATGTATTATTTCTTAAATGCTGTTCTGCAGTTATTTTGATGGAAGGTTTCTGGCTGCAAATTTATCTGTTGCACTATTATTTGTTGATTCTTACAGAGTTGCACAAAACAGTTTTTACATAAAAGCCTTCTTCTAGCAGAATTATAATAAAGTGCTGAGAGGTATTTTTATGCTCTTGGTTGTGATAAAAAGTAGGAGATCAAGAAGGGAACAGGTAGTCCACTGATTTGCTGAATTTATTTAGCATGAGAGAGATTATTTCAAAACATTAATAAATGCACAGTGTTGCTTCTGGATAAGTGAGATGACATTTTCTGGTTTACATTTCCAGTGTGTGTTGGTTGAATTCATTGCGGAGATTTTCCTCCCCTGGGTTCCAGAAGTTAAGTACCTGAAATACTTAAAAGTCGTTTTGGGTCAGAGCCAGACTACATAATAGGCACATATTTCATAGGTTTATTCTTCCTGGTTGTTTCTGAGCACTTCTTTTCTGACACAGCAAGTAACCTGCCCAGCGTTTCGTTTTCTTGATGCCATCCTACAAGTTTGTTGTAATGTTACGCATTTTGCCACGTTTCTCAACTTTCATATGCCTCTCATTTCTATCATCTTGCTTCTGTAGCACTGTTATGTCTTTTATGCCAAATGGAACACCTCTCTGTAACTGGAATAATATATATTTTTTTAAATTTTATTAATTAAAAATATCTTCTGAGCACCGTTCTTCAGTTCCATTGCAAAAAAAAATTAATTGGCATCTGCAGCATAAAAATAGATTGTGGTTTGGGAATCAGACACCTACAGGAACGGATCCATGATATGTATTTTTGGGGAACGCTGTATACTAGAGGCACCTAAAGTATTTGTGAAAGTATTTCTTGAGGATGATGCCTATTAGCTCATGAAGTGATTCTCTAATGTACTGTCCAAAAAGCCATCTGTTTTACTGATGACCACAACCGAACACTTGTTTTTTTGCTATGCTGTGCACTGATACTGTAGCATTTTTAGTATTTGTTCCATTTAGCACTCTGTTGTTCTGTACGTATACATAATTTTGCTAAAGCGGTGTGTTTCCTTGGAAAGCAGGATAAAAGCTATAAATGTAACTGAAACTTAGTTAGTGGTTTGGGTTTTGTTGTTGTTTTAAGGCGTTTGTTAAATAGCTGTTGTGACCCGAGGAAAAGATGAAGTCGTTAGTGCTAATTACCCTCCAGGCCTTTTTGGAAAAGAGCAGGGTGTGTATGTACTCTGTGACTTTGCTTAATAGTCAGCTTTTGTTCTCTGACAGAGCAGGAGACTTTGAATATATATTACCTACAGCAGAAATAGAAAAATCAAATTGGTCATGTAATGGTTCTTCTCTCTGTCTCAGGACAGAACGTTTTTGTTAAAAATTGATTCCACCTTCCTCACTGGAAACCATTGCTCTAATGCAACAGAACCTAATATTTTTGTTGTTGTTATGTCTTGCCTTTTTGGTCCCAACCAGGTGGTGAATGTATACATTTGTATGTGGAAGGTTTCCTGCTGTGAAGCGGGATTTCCAATTCAGAGATTCAAAGATGTTCAAGGCAGGAAGGATCATTATGATAATTCAGTCTGTCCTCTTGAATATACATGCTACAGAATTTCTCTCAGTGACTGGCTTAAAGCAGACCTTTTGGAAAGATTTAATCTTTTTTTAAACATCCAAGTAATTTTGATTCCATCAGTTTCACTGATACCCTTCTGAACTGTTTGAATGTTTAATTACCCTTGCAGTTAGGACATTTCTCTTTTATTTCCACTTCTAGCCATTGGTTCCTGCTGGGTATTTTCTCTGCAAGATCGAAAATGCAAAATACCCACAAACAAATGAGGAAGCTCTTGAAGTGTGCCACCTCCTAGAAGTGATGTGTTTCACAGACATGGAGAAAAATAGGGAAGGAAGGCACCTTGTGGGATCATGTAATCTACTTCTCTGCCTGAAGGCAAGATCAACTTCGTGTGTGTCATTCCTGACAGATGTTTGTTGAGCCGGTTAACATCTTGAACAACGGGGACTCTCTAACCATTCCAGACATTTTACACTGCCATTAGAGGTGGGATTTTTTTCCCCCAGTGTTAGAGATATAACCTCCCACTGTTATTTTATGCAGAGCCGGCATGGAAAATCCATTATTTCCGTCCTCAACATAGTGGGACATTATCTACTTAAAGACAGCGATGCCACCCTCATTCCTTCAGTCTTTCCTTCTAGAGTTTTCCTTAGACTCCTACAGTTGTGAGACATGGCTAAGAATTTCGATCCACACAAATACTTGGGCATCGAATTTTGCTTTTTCAGAAAAACATTGCATTATAATGTATGAAGCCTTCCTTTCAGATACCTGAAACTGGAGTGGGAGATAATAAAATTTTGCTAGCAGAAACAGATGTGCACTGGGGAGGAGAGGCGAGAGTTAACACTAAGTCATGAGACACAGAGCACGGTGAAGGATGAGTTTATTTTGCTGTTATTAAAAATTTCATTTCAGGATAATCCCTCTGAGATTTAACACGTTATTTTAAGAAAAGCTTCCTAGAGCAGCAGTAAACAAGACAGAGTACAGTAGGTTCAAACGATTCATAAATGTTTGGGTTTTTTAAACATCCCATTTATTGAGTCTATTTCTGATACAGTGCTGGAAGAAACAGCAATCATGTTGCCTGTGTGTTTGCAAAGAGTGACATTTGTAAAGTAATCTGTTTAAATAATCATCACTCTGAAGCCTTGTCTGCAGTTTTTGGTTGTCAGATTTTTGTGAAGTAGGAAGAAAAACACTTAAAGCACAGACTGGCTCCTCAGTGATTTTTCATGTATCCATCCTTCAGCAGCAGCTCAACTGAGGCTTAATTTTGAGGTGCTGTTCCATGTGTGACAATTAACCGGTTTCTGTACATGGCTTTGTGAAAGCATGTATCTGTATGTCTGAATGTCCAATAAATAGGAGCACCACAGCCTTCCACCTGGATATGTTTGTTTACATCAGAGTCAACAATGCACTCTGCATTCCTGCCCCTAATATTCTGTGATTCTGTGGTTACTACAGAAATAGGTGGGGTTAAAAAAAAAAACCCAACTCATTTTACTGTGTGGCTTTTACACTGAAGCAGGATATAGGTAACTACTGCAGTGCTATGGGGGCTTTTTGAACTACTATGACGCAAGACCACCTTCTAGTACACCCAATGTTTGAGTGGATGGCATTATGGAACTCGCAGCAGAAAAGCCCCAGAATCTTTAGATGCAAGAAAAGCGTGGTCTTCCCTTGTGCCAACGGGAAACCCCAACACAGTGGGTGATGGCAATGATGTGTGTTAGTAGTAGGGATAACATTACATTAATGGCAAAACAGGAAACAAAACACTGATGTGCTACCATTGTGTTACCTGCGCTTAATGATCCCTTGATAATAACTGCGCTTTAGACAATTATCATCTTAAATGTATGATTTCTCCTCTTTTTTTTTCTTTCTTTTTTGTTAGAGTTTGTTAAGCTAGGTGACAGCATAATGTATGAATGCATGTACTCTTCAGGGCTTTTAAAGCTTTAAAATCTATACTTAATTTGACAGCCTCCAGGAAAAGGCGGCGTTTTGGCATGTGTTTTGGAGCATTCCTGTTCAAGAAGGCACTGGAATTACAGTAAAGCACATGCTGAAGTGCTTTCCTGAAGTGGGATCCTAGCACTCAGTAAATATAATCATATTTTCTCAAGTATTCCCCTAGTGTTAATATTGATGATAGAATCTGAAACTCTGAGGCATGGATCAAGAATAGTCTGTGATCAGGAAAAGGCAGATAAATGGTTATGGAAAAGCAGAGAGATTAAGAAACACAGAACTAAAAGCAAAATAAATGGGCCTTAGCAAAGCGGGATTTATTTGCCAGTTTTTATTTGTATCACTTTGTATGAAGTGATTCAAAAAACCCTCACATGTACCACATTTCTTTCAGGAATCTTCTCGCCCTTTTCATTTCTTGGTGGGGTGTTTTTTTGTTTGTTTTGTTTTGTTTTCTCCTTAGTTATTCACAGGAGTGTTAATACGTTGAGTTCTGTGCAGCATGAACAGACCTAGTTAGAAAACCAGGCCTTGGTGAGTGTAGAAGGTGTGGTGGAGCCTCTCAGTCCTTCTTCAGGGCCAGCAGATGACCATTGCCAAGTCTTGTTCTTGCAGAATTTACTACATAATCTCAGGGAATAATGAGAGCTCTCTCCCCTTTTACTTTCCAGCACTGGGGAGAGCTTGTAAAAGGTCAGTGTGTGATAAGAAATGGATAAAGATGAAAGAATGCCCTTATTGCTCACTCCTAGACACAAGACACAGATAGTACAGCATCTTTAAAAAATAATAAATTTTATAGAGTTCATATATAATTTACCATTTATATCGTGGAAGAGCAGAGGGGAATATAATAATGCGGTTATCATTTCATCTGCTTATGCTCATAACAATAAACAAGATGTTAGCAAATTAAAGCTGTCACATCAGTATAATTTTTTTCCGTTTCTTTTTTTCCACTGTGATTTACCATTCTCCCCTCTCCTCTGGTTTATGCATCAATGCCCTCATAAATAGGAAGTGATCCTCATAATGTGAACAAAATCGAGAGTGTAAGCCTGGAAACTCTGTTCAGTTTGCTTAATGTTTTGTTCTTTGTTTCATGTCTGTATCTGAAGATGCATGGCAATTTAATTGTATGAGAGAGATTTCTGTCCGGAGCATGTGTGGAGAGCTCTTTCTAACATGGGTCATGTATTTTTGTTTCATGAAACTTGCTCTTTCAGGGACAGATTTTGAGGTAGTTGCATACAGTACAAAATTAAAATACCTCCACAATGTCATTCTTGGGGAGACAGCTTGCGTGGAGTTTTAAAATCAAGGCACTTGTTGGCTTATTTTTTTCGGATTGTATCTAGACTGAGTTATTTTGTGTGAACCTTTCTGTGAAATACAAGTATCACTCAAAAAATAGGTGAAAGCCTTGTGAAGATAATAAATAATTGAAGACTTGTCTGAAACTTCTCAGGAAGGCGGAGTTTACAGTGTTTCGACAACTAGCAAGGGTTTGCTACGTTCACCAGTTCCCTTTATTTCAGTTGGTGTAAGCATACCCTTTTTTCCCCCCACCTGCTTTGTTTATTATTGCCAGGAGTTGCTCCAGTCATGCTCTGTACTCAGCAAAGCTTTGCTGAAGAATGTCAGTCAATAGTTGCAAAGCTATCAAGTATTTTTCCCTAACTTCAATTTACACGGGGACTTCAAAAGAAATTAATGAAGTCCTGTGTCAGTGCACCTGTAGCCATTTTAAACGAAGTTTTAGTGATCTGGAATGTTTTCTGTGAAACAGCATTTATTGTCTTCTGGATCACCGAATGGATAAATGCTTCACCAGCCATTGCAGAATGAGGAGAATCGCAGTTTACAATTGCTTGTAGGGAGCATTCTCTTTAGGTTGGTGACATGTGAATTTATTCACTTATTTGTTGTAGTGATAGATTATTCTCACTTCTACTTTTATTTGACAAGCTGCACAGTGTTAAACCCTGCTAAAATGGTGCAAGGACCCAATTACAGAAACTACAAAGGCATGCAAGAGTAAGCAAAGAAAAAAACGTATAAAAGGATTAAAGATCAAAAATAGAATGATTCCAGTGAAACTGCATTAGGAGACATCAGGCAGGAAAACATGAAAGAATTGGAGTACGGAGAACAGAGCTTTATAAAGCTTCTGAAAACTGACAAATGTATTAAAAAAAAATGTATTTCTGTTAACTGTCTTTATTAGAATGAAAACAGTTTCTTGGAAAAGAACTTTTTTTCAGAGTTGTAATGAACTGAAGACTTGAATTTTCCTCATTCCTTCTGTTTCCGGAGTTTGGGTTTCATCTGCAGAGTTGAGGAAGCTGTTTCTAACCAAGTGTCCTGGTTTTGGTTGGGATGGAGTTAATTTTCTTCCCATTAGCTGGCACGGTTTTGGCTGTTTTGGATTTAGTGTGAGAATAGTGCTGATAAGACAGTGATGTTTTAGTTGTTGCTAAGTAGCGCTTATCCTAAGTTAAGGATTTTTCAGTTTCCCATGCTCTGCCAGCAAGCAGGTGCACAAGAAACTGGGAGGGAGCATGGGCAGGCAGCTGATCCAAATGAGCCAAAGGGGGGGATATTTCATGCCTTCAAAGGGAGAGTGGGGAACATGGTCCCCCACTGCCACAATTATGCAGTCAAGTTTCTCATGAGTTTTACTTCTTTTCAGTTCTCTTTCCATCCCACTGGGAGGGAGGAGGAATGAACAAGTGACTGCCTACTTGTTGGCTGGGGTTTTACTGTGACACCAGGGGTTTTACTGTGACACCAGGGCTTTAGAAAGGAAACCGTATCTTTAATTTTAATGAAAGTGTTCTCTGAGATTTTATGGAGAATTATGGGATGGGGTTACCCTAATACCTACTTTCCTGTGTTAAACAGGCCAACACTTCTATTTCTTCTGTGCCTTTGTACACTGCCTTTCAATCTAATCCATATTTCCTCATGCAGTAGGCATACTGTTGCTCTGTGTCTAGAGCACTGACAAAATTGAGGTGCATTTGACCCTTGTTTTTCTTCATACAGATGACTGTTGTGTAGAATTAGTTTTCTGTGCACAGAGAGCTGTGAGAATGGGCTAAATGAAAAATAGCCCCATCAGGAATGAGACTTTATTCATATTGCAATTCCTCCACGATTCTTGGAAAACCGGTCTAACTACAGACTTTTGCAGTATTGCTAAGGGGTTTTGTCTATCTCCTACATACAGGGTTTCTGCTGAAGTTAGGAGAACCAGTTCAGATGCGGTGATTTGGACCTGTATTTGAAGCTCCTGAATATATTTTAACATGTAACTGAAAATTTTGAGAGGGCTTTCTTTAGAAGGATCTTTTCAATCTACTCCCGAACCTTTGCACAGATTGATACTTGCTGTATTTTGGCCAGCATGGCATCACATTCCTGTAGCAGTTCTTCAGCAGTATTATTCAGATATCTGCATCTCCAGGGCCCACTCACAGAGGTATCAGTTTGGGAGTGGAAGAGAAGCACTGTGAAATATTCCCCCCCTACTTTTTTTTGTAACAGCAAAGACTGCTGGTTGAGGTGCTGCATAGACAGTCGCTGGCTCTTCTCTGGGGTTGTTCTTCATGTAGCTGTTGCAGTATAGTTGAAGCCTGGGAGGGATACAAAGCAAGACAGATGGTTTCCCACAGACTTCCCCTCTAGCTCTTTCATCTTTCATCTAACTATTAATTCATCTGTTTGGATGGATACATTCACGCATGGAACCAAGATGAATAATAATGAGATTTTTAATAACTCCCTACATTTGCATTCCTTGTAACTCTTTACATGGTTCTAGCTGATTAAAATGAATCATTTACATAATTAACATATGGTTATAGTGTTGGCTTTAATATGCTGATTATCTCAGTACTTTTGTCTAGAGTCAATTGGATTCAAACTGTAACAATTGTTTGAAGTGAGAATAGTTTACTCCTATGAGGCTTGGTGGATATTTGCCGTGGGACCTGGTTAGAAATAGCACAACTGTCCAAGAAATTCTTTAATGTGAAGCATGCATTAAAAAAACCCCACTTTTTAGTTTTTTGGTTATCACGTCTGCTGTGTATAGGTCAGGCTTTACAAATAGCTTCCTAGGGTTAGAGAGACTTCTGCAGTTCTTCAGTGAGATTCAAATGAAGTACCAGGCAAGGTATTAAGAATGAACCAAGAGAACCAGTACAAATCTCATTATTTCATCATTTGTCATGACTTTTTGGTTTCTTTTAAATCATGTTTAGAAGTAGTAATAATAATTTATTTAAAATTATGTCAGTGTAGGTAGATATAAAATGATTTTTAAAAATTGTTATTATTATTAAACTAAATGTGTTTCAATATTGTGTTCTCTGGATTACCTTGCTCTTAAGATTAAAAAAGGAGGGCTTTTTTATATTTGTCATTTGGTTTGCTTCCTCCTAACCATGTCTGTGTAGCAAGTAACACTGAAACAATCACATTTTATGAATTGGTAGAATATATTTCCAATCTTGCTCTGACCCTTGATGGTGTGCTTAGCTTCCTAATGCAGAGGCTGCCTGAAAACAGAACAGAACAGAAAAGAATAGTCAGTTTTTTGTGGCTAGGTAACAAACACTTGTGTCAACGAATGCTTTTTGGATGTTCATGAATATGTGAAGCAAATTTGTGTTAATTGCACTACTGTTGTCCACAATTAGTCTGTGGGAGACATGATTAATTGTAAAGAGCCCTGACATTTATGCATAAAAGGCTCGAGGTCAAACAGAAATGGAGAAAAATGGTTGCTGCAGCATTGGCAGATGGAATGCTAATGCATTTTGACTTGTACTGAGAATAATGATATTTCTACATCAATAGCAAATAATTGTTTTTAGAACTGTGGAATATGCTTCTCTCCTTTGCTTTTCTCTCTCTGTTTAACTTTCTTCCCTCCCACCCCAGGATGCCACAGTCACTAGTTATTTTTACAGTGTAGTCTTTAATTGGCTTTAATAATAACTTTGTCAAGTGCTTTACCGGAAGCTTACACCACATAGGTAGCTGGGAGAGGACTGTATCGATTGGCTTCTCTGAGGAAAAGTGTAATGGAAAAATATTCAGATGATAATTCTGCATGCATTTTGAAGGAAGTCTCTTGAATCTGTGGGTATATATCCTGTCAATAAATGAGCTTCCTGTGTTCCTAGGACAGAGCCTTTAATGACATTTTAGCATGCTTATCATGTTGAGTAGTAAATAATTCAGCAGGTGGAACCTCAGTGTTTTCATTTCTATCTTAATAATAAACAGACCATCTTCCCTGTGTCATTACCTGCCTATGAGTGTGATCCATAACTACTTGGGTCCATTTCCTACACAACACCATATGATGTTTATACCAGTACACTGCAGTGTTCCCAGTGGGTGGAACTGTAGGGCTGCAGTGTTCTTCATGGGTTGCTGGTCTGAAACCTCAGAGCTTTTTAATAATCAAGAGACCCTGATGGGCCTTGCCTTTTAGAAAGCCAGTAGTGTGGCTGACTAAGTGAAGGCTGGCTGTGTGCGCGTGGTGTACAATAGTTAAACTGAAGGTATGTGTACCCGGAGCAGCGGGAGTTGTCTTCCCGTTCTTCGGTGTTTGGGAGTTCACTCATAAGTTTATTTTGTTCAAGTGAACATGAATGATTCTAGATAATGATTAATTGGCATCAATAATTCTGGATATGCTTTTGGTGCACATATTAATCCAGTGAAATTCTGTTGCTTTAGTTCCTGGGTGAATGTATTCCTTAATCTAAAGACTGGCCAGGAAAGACTTTCCCTCCGATTATCAATATTTTAAACAGATAAAAAATCCAAACAAAAAGAAACAAAAACCCCAACAAAAACACTAACATCCCTCCCTGCCCCCCCCCCCCCCCCAAAAAAAAAAACACCATACAAAAAACAAAACAACAAAACCAAACCAGCATGACTGAAGCAAGCAGAATTCCCTGCCTATGTTGTGTGCATTTCAGTATGTTTCAAGCTGTCATGCTTTTATTCATGTAGCATGTATGGAAGATAGGTTAAACCTTTCCAACACCCTTTTAAAGTTGTTTTTGTTTATGTAAAAGTTCCCTGCAAGATTTTGTGCTACTTAGTAGTTCCTTTTCGACTTTCCAGGAAAATCCGTCGTCTATCTGTTCTCACACAAAATGTTGTTGGTTTTTTGTTTGGTTCGTTCTGTTTTGTTTTAAAGTGATGAAAGTGCCATAGCCCATTTGAAACATTTGGGGTTTGTTTGTTTGGTGGTTTGGGTGGGTTTTTTGCTTGTTTGTCTTAGTTTTGCTTTGTTCTTGGTTTTAGGGTTTGTTTTGGCTTGGTTTTTTTTTCTTGGCTTCGGTTTGGGTGGTGGTGTAGATCTCTGCAGTGGAGCAAGTTTTTACTTAGTTGCAATCTTTGCCACTTGGCCGTTTGTAATTACTTTTTAGCACATCTCCAAAAGTGAGGAGAAGTTCTTAAGACGTCAATTTAGAATTAACTAGCAGTGCTCCTCAAAATGCTAATCTTGCAAAACAGTTTTTCAAGCTGTGGTCCAGACAAGAGTGTTAAGTGTTCCATGAAATCACACAGAATTTTAAACGCTTTTGCTTGAGAATTGTGTGACGATGGTTCGTGGTGGCCTCTCCAAAACGTTGAGGGTTGATAATAGTCTTTGCTACATGGTCTGGAACACAGCGTTCTGTGGGAATGCCACCACAGGTAGTATTTCTTATATGGTAGCTCAGCCTGGTGACTTTTTTGCTGTCGCATACTTGCATCAGACCAAACCCAGGTACCAAATGCTTAAACATAGTAAGGCCTTGCATAAATACATTCATATGCATAAATGCATAAATACATTCATAATTCACTTTGATAAACCAAAAATCCATTTTTTCATGATAAAAAGACAACCTACTATTAGTTTTACTCTGGTTTAGAATCTACACCGGATAACCTAAATGAGAGAAATAGGTTATGTATATGTTACCCAAAGGACATGGTTAGGAAGATTAAATTAAGTGAAATACTGTCATCTTCCATTGAGAACTTTTGAATTGCTCAGTGATGCTTGGTTCTGTGGCCTCATTCCCAAGTATAGCATTCTTTCAAAGCAGAATATATGGTACTAATCTCCAGCACTCCCGTAATAAATGCTGGACTCTGGACAGGAGATGGCCAAAAGAGAGTGCCTGGGCAAACCTTAATCTTTAATAAGGTGCAGAACTACTCTATAACTGTCAAGGAATGACAGAAGAGCAGTGCTTTCAGCTTGCCTGCTCAGAATAGAAAATGGGGTCCTCTGACAGGCAAGAAAGGCTACTTTATTCTTTATTGGGTTTGGGCCTATTATTGTGCCTGTGTTATTTAGTTATTTGACATTTGTGACTTGTTGGGGCAAAAGGAAGTCCAGTTATTAATGTGAAAACGAAATTTAAAGTGGATTTTTATGCTGAACTTGCATTGAAAACTCTTAGACTTGGAAGCAAAGCCATACCTGAATGTTCAATGGATGTTGTTTGTAATTTAGAAATGTAAGGTATTTTTGTATTAAAACAAAAAGCAGCTCTTACAGGTAAAAATAAGCAGACATTCAATATTTTCCAGATTTAACTGGGCGAGGAAAAAAAATAGCAGCAAATGAAACAATGCAGAAGTTGGGTGGTTTATTTCTTTGAACTGCTCCTTGCCATCTAGAATCCTTGATAATAGCTTTTTCTTCTCTTTTTTTTCTGTGCAGTCTGAAGTGATTTCCCAAGCTTTGGCTAGAAATGTGACACTTTTTCTGTAACTGCATTGCCAGCTGTGCTTGTGTGCCACCAGTCATCAGCCTGGGAGTATGCAAAGGACTCCTGATAATGCTTTTATCTGACTTGTGACAGACTCAGCTTCTGCTGCCTGCATCATGTGCTTTGGATGCCTTCTGTGGGTCAAAGCCTCTTGGTCCAGGAAGCAGTGCCTGCTGCCATCGTTTTGCAACAATTTTTTAACAAGCTGGACGCTTTCAATCTCAAGAGAAGCTTTTTCTCTGTTGTTTTGCAGTGAAATCCTTCAGGTGCTTATGTACCAAGGCCTGGCATTTAATTTGCAAGAGTATCAGAAACTTAATAAGATGTGATTGGTTGGTTGGTTTGTTTTTAATATTTAGGTCTGGATTCATATAGAGTAATGAAACGAGGAATATTTAAACATTTTTGTCTGAAAGTTCAGACATTTTAGCTTAACAAAAACCAGTGTGCACCTGCATATTGGTAAGTTTATGCAAAATATTTCAGAACACACATTCTACATATACCTGCCAAATGGGAGACACGTCAGCTAGCTGCCAAACTGCAGTTTCTGACTTTTCCAAATTGTTAGAAAACAAAAACATTTCCTTATCTGTTCATTTGTTTTGAGTTCTATATATGTATGCAAGATAATGGCGTAGGAATGAAAAGTTCTTTAACCTGAAAATTGACAAGTAGTGTCAATCTGTCTTTCGAAAGATACAAATTAGATAAAATCATAACTGCCAGCCATGGTGATTTGTCGTGTTTGAGTGGTGTGAGTTCTCGTTCCAGGTTTTGACAGCACTCTGAAACCTCTGAAAAGGCCCACTAAAACGTGTGGTTTCCTCTAGACTGATTAGTTAATCAGCTGAACACGAGTCAGCACTGTGGCCAGCTGGCCAAGAAAGCCAATAGCATCCTGGCTTGTATTAGAAACACTGTGGCCAGCATGAGCAGGGACTTGATCGTCCCTCTGTACACTGGTGAGGCCACACACTGAGTATTGTGTCAGGCCTGGGCCTCTCAGTATAGGAAGGACAGTGAGGTGCTGGAACATGTCTAGAGAAGGGCAGCAAGGCTCATGAAGGGCCTGGAGCACAGGACCTGCAAGGACCATCTGAGGGAGTTGGAGTTGTTCTGCCTGGAGAAGAGGAGGCTGAGGGGAGACCTCATCACTCTCTACAACTACTTGAAAGGAGGCTGGAGTGAGGAGGGGGCCACCCTCTTCTCCTTGATGACAAGTGACACAACCAGAGGAAATGGTTGCAAGCTGCACCAGGGGATGTTTAGGCTGGATGTTAGAAAAAATTTCTTAATTGAAAAGGTTCTAAAACATCAGAATGGTCTGCCCAGGGCAGCAAAGGAATCGCCATCCCTGGGGGTGTTCAGGCAGCATGTGGACCTGGCACTTAGGGACATGGTTTAGTGTTGACCCTTCAGTGCTGAGTTGACGGTTGGACTGGATAATCTTTGAGGTGTCTTCAACCAGGTATGTTCTGTGATTGTGTGATTCTGTTATCACTTTTTATTTTTTCTTTTTTTTTCAGCCAAATACAAATTTTGTCTGATTTTTTTTCCTTATCTTTTCTTTAGTAGTCTCAGACAGGCATGGGTAGAGTCACAAGCGTGCTGAACGCAATACTGACTGAAGCAAAACTTGCTCAAAACTGCAAACGGTTTATTTCTGCAGAACACCCTGGTCCTTTAGCACTGGTTAGGCCACATCTTGAGTACTGTGTGCAGTTCTGGGCCCCTCAACTTAAGAAGGATGTTGAGATGCTTGAACTCATCTAGAGAAGGGCAGTGAGGCTGGGGAGAGGTCTCGAGCACAAGCCCTATGAAGAGAGGCTGAGGGAGCTGGGGTTGCTTAGCCTGGAGAAGAGGATGCTCAGGGGAGACCTTATTGCTGTCTACAACTACCTGCAGGGAGGTTGGAGACAGGCGGGGGTTGGTCTCTTCTCCCAGGCAACCACCAACAGAACAAGAGGACACAGTCTCAAGCTGTGCCAGAGGAAGTTTAGGCTTGAGGTGAAGAGAAAGTTCACAGAGAATAATTGTCCACTGGAATGTGCTGCCCAGGGAGGTGGCAGAGTCC
The DNA here is from genome assembly GCA_033816785.1 of Picus viridis. NCBI lineage: Eukaryota > Metazoa > Chordata > Aves > Piciformes > Picidae > Picus > Picus viridis. Next base: position 4,180,607 of record CM066594.1, read on the forward strand.
TGGTCACTGGAGGTGTTCAAAAAGGATTGGATGTGGCACTTGGAGCCGTGGTTTAGTTGTCATGAGGTGTCAGGTATTAGGTAATAGGTTGGACTGGATGATCTCAGATCTTTTCCAACCTGTTTGATTCTCTGATTTTTGTAAGGTTTTTTTCTTTTGCTTGAAGTAGTCACACTGAGGGTGCGTAGCATTTCCAAGAAGAAAGTAGTTGCTAGTTTCTAACCTTTGCATTCGTGCTTGGGTTTGCAGATTGTCAGCCTACGTAACTTTTTCAGGAAAATTGACACAGAAAAGAACAGCTTCTCACAAGTGACAAATACCCAGAGCATGTGCATCTGTGGTCTGGCTCCGCTACTGCAAAATGATACAAATATAGACCGTCGTGTAGTGCTTTAAATTTCTCAGTCTTTCTTAGCCTGGCCAGTCATTCTGGCTGGATATATGAAATGAAAGCATTTGCAAGAATTCTAAGAAAAATGGAGTAATAGGCCCTGTTAAGGAGAGGTGTTTTTATATCCTAGGCAAAAATTCACCAGTACTGGTGACTGAAAATTAGCGTTGATGCTCAGGTGTGTTTTGCTGGGAAATACTGCACTGCGAGAAAAGGGGGAGACATCTGACTTGTTTAATTCTGGATGGCCTTAAGCTTTAGGTTTTCTCATTCTGAAGGCATAAACACAAGCGCCTGGAGATCAGGACCTACAAGGACCATCTGAGGGAGCTGGGCTTGTTCAGTTTGGAGAAGAGGAGGCTGAGAGGAGACCTCATTGTTCTAAGATTTCCTGAAGGGTGAAGGAGTTTCGAGCAATGAGAAGGCCAGCCTTTTCTCCTTGATGACAAGCAACGGGACCAGAGGAAGTGGTTACAATTTGCCCCAGGGGAGATTTAGGCTGGATATTAGGAAATGTTTCTACACTAAAAGGGCAGTGGTGGAGTTATTGTTTCTGGGGATGTTTAAGTAACCTGTGGACCTGGTGCTTAGGGAAATGGTTTAGTGTTGACCTTTCAGTGCTGGGTTGAGAGTTAGACTAGATGATCTTTGAGGTCTCTTCAATTGGATGTTTTCCGTGATTCTCTGATATTTTCAAGTTTTAGAAGAAAAGGCAGACGCTGAACAATCTTTCCAAGTGAAAATTTCTGTAGGAAACTTCCAGATGACTTGGCAGTTTTTATCTTTTTTTATATGTATTTACTATATCCTTGTTGCTGATTTTTGTCTTTAATCTTGAAACATTTGTTTTCTGTGAGAAAATGATCTTGCACATGTGGCAAGTTTATTCTCTAAAGAGTGATTTTGGGCATATTGTTGTTTATGTAGTTGCCTGTGGACTTTTCATCTAATCTCATCATCATCATATTACTCAGTTAAGGGTCATAGCAATTTAAGTATGGCACTGTGCCACTCCAGACAGATGGGCATGGGCAGGCAGCCAAGAATACATGTTAAGGGCAGAAGATTTTTCAACAGCCTTGTTTGAAAGTGTACTTCAGCCCACATGTAGCGTGACTGTACATACCTGATCCATTTTATTCTCACTTGTGCAGCACTATAAAGGCAATATCCTCTGTTGGAAGAGCCTAGGATAGCCCTCAGATAAAACTCTGCAGAGACACTTAGCTTTTTCCTGAAGACACCGTTCGTGCCAAAGAAGTTTCCATACATCAGCAAAATAGTGGGCCAGTTGTCTTTTTCAGTTTGTCTCTGTGGACTTCAGTCAATTTATACAAGAAGGTTATTTAAATTACAGTAAATAAAATTCCTTTAAAAAAAGTTTTCCTCAAGGTTGTTAAAAGCTATATATAGCATATTAAACTGGTTTGTGGATTTGGGGGTTTTCGATATGGCTCTTTTTATTCATGTGAAAATAATAGTGATGTTATTTCTTATTATTTCCTAACGGACAGAAATTCTGTACATTGGCCCCTGATTTCATCACCCGAATGGGCACTCATGTTTCTTGACCCAGCCTCAGTTAAAGTTTATTTTCCTTACTCTTTTTTAGTGATTACAGAAAGTAGTTTTAAGGGAAACGTTTTAATACTGTCTAATCTGACATCATTTAATAGTGTGCAAGGGATGTGTTTTTATGATTTGAAAAAGAATGCTCGTGAGCTGAGTTTAGTTGAGCAGTCAGGCATGATTTGCATTTTAAACGTGTCCCCATTAGTCACAGACACTTAAAGTTTGGTAACAATTACTTTAATCATTTAGCCTTTATGAGGGTTATTGCTTTGTTTGAAAATCAGTCATTTGTATCATGTTGCATTTGTAAGTACAAGTAGTTTAAAGAAACATCTGAAGTTGGGACTGCATTGTGAGCTTTGCTTGTTGCTAAACTGTTTGAGTACCCTCACCCTATCACAGATCTAGCTTTCAGATGTCTATAGGCCAACTATAAGTCTTAGGAAAAAACAACCAACTAACCCTCCCCAAAAACCACCACCTATACACAAACTAACAAAAATGTGTTTAAAATCTTATTGCGTTAACTGTGAGTTTTCTTTCTTCACATGCACCATCTTAACAGTGCTGTGCTTTTTTGCCCCTTACTTTGTGCTTGTGTACAGGAGTGGGAATCATCCTCACTCGTATTGACTCGAAAACTGTGGGTAAACAAGAGAGTAGTTATGTGATTGATGACCATACGGTGGAAAGCATGAACTGTGCCTGAAGAAAAGCTTTTAAAGTGATTGTGCTACTTCCTGTATATACACAAACTGCGTTACCCAGAGAACTGCACATTTTCTTCAGTCCGTTCCTATGTCACTTGCTATCTCCTCTCAGGTTTTGTATCTTTTAATACAGTAAAAGTTAAGAGGAGAAACAAGAAAGAAAAAAATAAAAACTAGGTCTTCTGGTTATTTATTTAAGAGTTTTGGTGATACGGTGGCATGTCTTACATTACACTGAATTTCATTGTATGATTCTGTTCATAGAAAACTGAGTTCTTTCAACAGTTGTGGTTTAACAGCAATTAAAAGAGCTGAATCAGCTCTTCTCATGATGTAAAACGAAGGAGTGTGAATGAAGAAGAAAAGATAAAATATGTGATTCCAGTATAGCACAACTTGCATTTGAATAAAATACATAGGCTAGAAGTCCAGAAGGGGCCACTGTAATTATCAGAATTGACCTTCAACCTGTAATACCACTACAGAGTCCATCTGGTTTGTTCCAGCAGCCACACTGTATTATATATTAACCTTTTTATCAGTAGAGTGCTGGAAATGAGGTAATGAAAAATGCTAGACATCTTGTGGTCTAATGTGTACCATTTTGAGTTCTTCAGGCCAGAAAGTACATCACTGTTGCTAATGGAGGTGTCATAACTGAGTGCAGCACGGAAACTACTGTTACGCTTTATTGAATTGAGTCCATGCAGGAATGTAATGCAGTTATATCAGTTTAGGCAGTAGTTTCCCTATTACTGCCGGGATTTGTAGTTGGAAACACACCCTTCATTCTTCCACCGAACTGAAAAATAAAAGCAAAACTGAAAGAAAATGTAGTTTATTTGGGTACGGCCAAGAAGTGGCCTTTGTCTGCACAAGGTCCTCTGGCTGAGATTTGCCATCGTTACGCTGCCTTTTGTTATAAGATGATGATGCACAGTATAATACTGGATTTGTTACCAAGTCAAAAGTGCAGAAACTTGTCAGATTTCCTCAATCCACCATTATACTCGACTAATTCCATCAAGGTGGTCCCATCTTCTTTGTGCCTCCGAGTCCTAAATTTTGGGTTTGATTTCCTGAGGGTTAGAAGTTGTTCTTCTCCCATGAACCAAATGTTTGTGTTGATAGGCTACCTAAGATAGATTATATTGGTGATCTGGCTTAAGAAGTAGGATGTGGTGTTCCTGGGAGAGAGACACATGCTTGTTCTCCAGCAGGTGGGTGCAGGTGCTGGGAGCACAGGTAGTTTGCTAAACTGGTGAGAATGTTTTTTTACATGAAAACAAAAAGAAATGTTGAAAGAGATTTAGAGATTTATTTATTTTTTAAAGTGTCAGGTGAGCCTATGGACTTCTAGCAAAGATTTATTGTGTTCTGCTTTAATTGTCTTGCTCCTTTATCCTCCCAACTCTTGCTACAGGAGCAGTTTTAGCCTTTTATTCCTTTCTAACACAACACAGAAGTTCACCTGGTTCTGGCATCAAAGTATACAAACCCGTGGGGTCTTGGGGACAGAGATGGGAAAATGTCTCTTGACTATTGAAACCTGAAATGAATGATGAAATTCTGCCCCTTAAGTGGTGCGTATACTCAAAGAGGGGAAGGAAGCAGTAGGATAATGGCAGGATTAATGCTATATTTGTATTGGAGTGCCTGTTAGTCGATTTTCATGCTTTTAACAGGCAGAAAGTGAGCCTCTCCACTGGTCACTTTTTCTGGCCACCACTCACTATTTTCTAAGGGTTGGATACTCTTACACTGCATCTTTTTCCCTGTGCAGCTCCACAAGGAAAAGGAAGCATTTCTTCTTCCTTTTTTTAATTATTTTTTTCCCCCACACCTCTTTTAGAAAACAAGTGAAGCTTTGTTGAGTTGAGCTACTGCTCCTAGCAGCACCTGGAGATTAGTGTTATCTCTGGAACTATAATGCGTGGGCCAGTATTGTATTACATCCTCTCTAACGGATAACTCTAGAGGGAATTCCATCATTCTGGGTACTTTCTTTAGAGAGTTCAGAATTTTTACTATGACTATCCAAAGACCACTGTATTTTCCTTTGGAGAGCAGAAGAATTAAATGAAGTGAATACGTGCCTATAAGTATGTATGCAAACCCACAAATGCCAGTTTAGTCCATGGTTTCATGGAAACCATATAGTAAACAGTCAATTTTTACTTAAAAATTAGGTGAAAAGCTTTTTCTGTGCTCACTGCTCATGGTTAAGTATCTTTCAGCTTCCTAGCCAGCTCTCAGGACAACTTACTACTTAGTTAATATATTTGACCTAATGACCGAGTGTTGCAACCTTATGAATTATGTATCGGTCTCTTGAGTACCAAACTGTGTGCTTGGATTTTATTAAATCATGTCTGATTTGATTGTCTTTCCTATATCATGCAACAAGTTCATTTCTTTTGAATGTATTGTTTGGACTTACAATTAAAAGACGCAAATGAAATTGCGTAGTTCCCTCTTGTCTTCATGATGATATTGATGAGCGATCTACCGATTTTTAGAATTGCAAATACTGTTCTAACATAGCTTCCTTACAGTCTTCAGAGTAGAAAATCAATGTAATACTTCAGATGATCAGTTTCTGGACCCTGTGTTATCTGTTCAGAGAAGCATATTTCTGGATTCAATAGCAGCAGCAGCAGTAGTGTATGAGGTGGGTTTATATACTTCGACTTGCCAGGTAGTAATACAGTGATTGTTTTCTAAGAAGCATAAATCACAGCGGTGCCCACTTTGCTAGTAAGAGTATAAGAACTCAACCTAACAGCAGCTTGATATTCAAAAAAAAGCAGAGGTTTGGCACTTTTGCCATTATGAAGTATGGGCTTTAGTTTTCAAAATCATCTGGGAGGTAACTGAGGCTCATGAAGTACAAGTAGGAAGCATTGACAATATGGCATTTATTTCTGCTGCCCCTCAATTGCCTGTGTTATTGTTCAGTCCAACCCATCAACATAAATACTCCCACTAAACTCAAGTGTGAACTGTATTTCTTGTGTTCTCATAGCACTTCAGCCAGAAATTCCTATGTGTGAGTCTGACTGGAGGATACAGAAGGTGGGGGAGCTCATCTTTTTTGTTGTGATTGAATTGCTCTATTTCAATTTAGGAACGGTTTTAAGTATTTGGATGGAATCATCTAAACTCTACAATCCAGGATGCTAAATGGATCCCACATATGCAACACTACTGTTCCAAAGAAAAAGGGCAAAATTAAATGATAGATGGCATGTGTTATTATACTGCTGCCTGAGGCTTTTCAGTATGCTGTGGCAGGAGGATTTTCCCTTTCTGAGTGTTTATTTAAAGTCAAATTAAATCTGCTCCATTTATAACTTCTTTGTGGTATTAGATGAGAAATATTCAATGTATTCCTTCTACTCCCATCTTTGTGTTACCAGTACTTAGTATATTTTTTGGGGTGTTAAAAATAAAGGGTTCGTTTTTTGGCCCTTTAGGTTCTAGTTTATGTATGTTCCTATGGCTTGACTGGAATAATGTCCCCATTCTTAACAGAGAAAGTTCAGATTGGCTGTGTTCTTGAAGAAGATGGTTAAAACATAGTCTATTTCCTGTCTGCAGAAATGTACAGTTACCAAAAAAGTAGTTTTCTGGCTGTGAAATAGTATTTACTCTCGACAAACATATACTTAAGTGTTGTTTTTCTTGGTTTTGTGGCAATAAAATTAGATCCTGACCTGGCAATAGGTATATTTATAACTCAACGGCACGTATTATTGAGGAAGGTAGTGCTCTTATTGAGTCAGTCTGAAAGCCTTGAATTAGGACAGCAGATCAGGATTTTCGGTGTCGCAAAGTAGCTGCCGAATTGAGAGACAACATTTGTAGCAGACTGTTAAATTAGTCGAGGATAAATGATGAATGGACTTGTGCAGTTTGACTAGTTGTCATTTCCTTTGAATCTGTGGAACTGCACCAGTGTAAATTCAATCTGTGTATTCAAGATTACATTCCTGAATACTAAAGATTTTCCTATTTTCTTCCTATTTATCATGGATGTACTTTTGGATGAAGAAGATAAGTTTTCTGCTCCATGTGTTCTTTTCTATTATGCAGGCTAAAATATTACAAGTCCTTCTTCAAAGAAAACAATGTGTTTGAATGAGAACTAATTACCTCTTTTTTTATTCCAAGTGACAAAAGCTAATATATCACACTTAGCCACTCTAAGAACTCCATTTCAGTAAACTAATTAAACTAATCCTATCTCTACTCATTATTCTCAGTTCTGCTAAATATTTTAACAGCCTAGATTTATGTCATTACATAAATTATATCATACTTAAAGAAAACAGTTTGCATAATGGTGTATTTGCGTTCCCGGGAGTTTATTTTGGGTTTTCAATTCAGACTTCAGGTTTCAGTTGAAATAACATTATTTGCCTTATTTAGGGTGGTAATTCTTCTTAATTATTACTAATTATCTAGAATGATGTATAGCTTTAATTAAATGTAAATGCTTGGCATTCTTGTTAACATATATTAAACAGTGACAGTTCTCCTTCATATAGATAATGTAATGTTAGAAAGTTGTGATGTGTCCTCCGGTTTACAACTTGTAATTTCATAACATAATTTACCCATCATGAGGGCAGGAAGTTGCTTTTTGATTGTTAGCAATTGTGAAATTGAAAGGTCATGTGCTTACTGTCCATTATTTAAGCTACATCATTAAAATTATTTTTTATTTTTATTTTCTGCTTATATTTTTAAACCAGAATACACCAAGTGCTAAGAATGTAACAGCTGCTTAGAAAGCTGTAAAGGAATAGTGGATAAGTACCACTTCAAGCTAAATTGCTTTCTACTTACTGACATGTAATGCAATTAAATCAAGGAGCTGCAAACTTCCCAAATCTCCTAAGTTTGGAGTAGGTATTTGTACCTGAGGTATCTGCTGCTGAGCTTTTCACAATGATAAAGACAATAAATAATTAGTTAGTTTGAATCTACAGTGTGTGATTCGTATGAGCTGTATGGAGGACTCATAATTTTATTGATGATGATGAACCACTTAAATCACAGAAGTAATGGTGTTCTAATTTTAAAGACAGCTTTCATACTCTTATCTGGACTTTAATTTCTGTTAGTGGCTAATTGGAGTGCTGACCTTAGATGAATCATGAGGGGTTTTGGATAGTCACAAAGACAGGGAATTAATTGTAGTTGGCTCTAGCTGAGGATCTTTCATGTTTTCTTAGAGAATGACAGACAGACAACTGACAGACAATTTGTAAATTGTTTTATCCTAAGTGCTGTGGGTGACGGTCACTCAGCGCAACACATTATGAAAGCTATGTCACTATTATGCTTGCTGAGTCCAATCTGCCACCTTGAATAAATAGAACTGTAATTCGTCTTCCAGGTATCAAGCAAGCATCAACACACAATTCTCAATGACACCTTACCCTGTTCTGCACCTTAGTTGCTTCTTGAATGCAGCAACAATTACTTTCGCATTTTGCTCGTCAGTGTTTTGCATTCACGTGCAAAGCGTGCACATAAATGCTGTTGTCGGTTTTCAACTGTTTGTCCCTAATTCATACAAAAGACTCCAGTAATTTGATTTCTGCAATCTGTGTACTCCTTTTCTGACTTAAAAAAAAATAAATAAAAAAAAAATCAGTGTGCAGATTTAAAAAATTAAAAAGGAATTGAATAAAAATTGAATTTCCTTTCCTTAATCCAATTGCAGAGATGTTACCTACAGAAAAGTTTCGGCTGTGGTTAACAGAGGCAAGCGTAATGATGTAATCTGCTCTCATTGGCATGTTAAGTGTTGAACACACTGCAAATGTATTTTGGAACACCAGAAATTATTAGGAAGAAAAAGGGAAGTGGGGCATACATTTTCTTTTGTCTTTCCCTAGTGTATCTGTATCTCCTTAAAATTTTGCAGAACCTCAGGCAAAATCGTGGAGAACCAAGGTAACTGTTTTGAATAACAGTTCTTAATAACTTGATTCAAAAGACTGTATGAACCCCTTACTCTTAGAATTTAGGGTAAAATGACTAATTTTTCATTTGAAGAATGTCTAATTTTCAGTGGTATCTAAAGAGAAAACAAGTTAATGGAAGATTATAAATAGTCCAAAATCAATAAGCAAATCTTGTGTGTAATATTTTTACATCATTTCTTAAAATACTAATGCATGGCAACGACAAAGGTGTTTAAAAAGGAAAATGTAGGTTGTAGACCTTTTGACCTTTACCAGGCTGCTTCAGATTTGAGCTCCATCAATAACGACTGAAAATTGGTAGTGCTGATGCACACTCAATGACCTCTATGCAGCGAGTGTGTTCTTCATGCCAAAGATGCTGGTGATTCTCATCTAAAAGCTGTCACAGGATGTAGCAATCTTCTGGTGTGACAGGACACTCAAAAAGTGGAATGGGTCTAGAAACTAAACTATGGACCATTGTGTGGATAATCTGATCTGGTCAGACCTGGGAGGTTACTGATGTGTACGAAAAGCCTGCCATTCCCCCTCGAGTTGTATGTGTTTGGAAGGTGTCTGGGAATATTTGTTGATACTGTCCTGTGGTTTAAAGTGCTTACCAGGTGTTCTAGATGTTAATCTTCTCTTGTTGGTGCCAGTTGCTGAGCAGTGATGTGCACAGAGTTGAGGCTCCTTCTGTTGAAATCAGAGCAGAATGGAAGGTATGCAGAACTGGCTAAAAAGGGGAGTGGAGGAACTAGATTGACAAATGCATGAGTAGACTTGGAGCTGGTAAATTCTCAGAAGATCAGTGAAAAATGTAGTTTTCATTTCAGTTTTTGTGGATTTAGAACACTCTGTTTTCCTAAACTGCCCATCAAGTAAGATTAAAAAAAAAAATCAAAATTAGCAAACCACTAAAATAGTCTTAGAACTCTGTATGGCATATGGGTGTATGATAAACAAGGAGCTGGGAGAAGATCAGCCTTGTCATCAAGTAACCTGTTTCATGAATACAAGGCATAAGCAGAAAGGGCCTTTCTCCTGTGAAATACTTGATATTTGTCTTCTAAGTATGTTTTTTCTACCGCTCATGTAGTTTTGTCTGTGTCTTTTGTGCTATGGAACCACATTGCTCAGTGCTAATATCAGTAAAGTAAGTTCCAAACCTCAGTTGCTAGATATAATAATAGCTACAAAATTAGTTGTACTCTTCAAAATATGCTGTAGCTGAGTGAAATAGGAAGTGTGTATATAGCTTCTCTATGCTTGACTAGCTTTTGAATCAGTTATGTGTTTTACTTCGTGGATGGATCTAATTGCTTCTCTTTTTTTGGTAGATCTGCATATTTAAGTACTTTATAAGATTTAGTAATCATAGATGGTAAATGTATCTGATAAACTTTTACATTTCAAGTTCCAGCGTTAAAATTTGTCCAAGTACCCTGTACATATGTCTGTGTTTATGCCTATTTGTACAGAACTTCTCTGTATAATTTTTACATTAAGAAGTACCTGTGTGTTTATGTAGTGTAAAGCAGATCTAATTTATGGTTATAGAATTTTTTTACACTAAGCTTGTTCAACCATGCTCTCTTTTTACTTCTGCTTGGGTTAATTATTGAGTGTTAACCTGTAGCATATGCCTGTAAACAGAGTTACTTTCAAAACAGAGTTCAGTAAGAGTTTTATTCATGTTGTTTTTTTCTTCCAGGCACATCTTATTTATTTAACAATGACTCCTTTTTTCATCCTTTTTTAGTTTACCATAACTTACATACATTTATTGGCATGTAAGGAACATCAGCTAAATACACTTACATAAATCTTTCCTGACTAAAGCAGTAAGCCAAATGTGTTTGAAACTTAATTTGGTTTCATACTGTTAGAAGGGGTATATTTGTGGATCATGTTGCTCATATATTAGCTATATTTAATGATCGATGCATGATAAATGCCAAAAGATCTGTGGGTGTTGTAAGTGATGTAAGTGTTTTTTTGGAGCTGCCAGAAACTTCAAACTGTTAAGGTGATGAAAATTGCTTTGAATTGTCTTGAAAGAAACAGTCTCATCTCAGTTTGGTCTTCAGTTCTAGCATTCTAGTATTTTGACATGGGATGTAATTTTATACAGTCTGAAGACCAGATCTTTCACTTTTAACTGAAGTTACTCCTCTTGAGGATCTGACTTTGAGTGCTAAATATGCCAATTCTATTTCTTGCTAGGCAAAGAAGATGATGACAGTATATTCCCATGCACTCACAGCAGCAGTTTCATATATTTGATGAGCTCATAATCACAAGACATCACCATATCCTGTAGTATACAGCCAGGTGGACCAGACATTACATAGTTCATAGTGAGTAAAGAGTCCTACATTATATTAAGCTATGTATCCTCCATTACTTTCTAGAACTGTGATGACTGGCTCTTGGTGTTGGGGTGGGGGTGTAGTATTAGGAAATCTTCCTGATTGATTAGTCCAATAAAATGCTTTCTATTTTTGTCATGTTCTTCTCCTGTCCTGCCATGCGTTCTGACTTCATCCCGAAGTAGTCGCCTAACAGACACCATTATTATAATGTGCATTATAGCCTGAAATGAAACGATAGATGTCTGACCTCCAAGGTATGCATTAAAAAATAGCTTGTCTATAATTACTGCTGATAGTGATAATAAATGGAGAGGTGTTTAGAAAGAAAATTAGCCCAAGTGAGCAAATAGCTCTCCACACATAACGTATGGGTATGAACAAATGCTTAAAAGGATATACTCAAAGTGTTGAAGTGGTCTTTACACACTGCAACTACAGAATCTGGTATTCAGATGACATATGTTTATTATTGCATTTTGGGTTTTCTTTGGTTGCTAGCAATGTACTTCAAATTCTAAAATGGAAGTATGCTACTTAAACTATTAAGAACAATATCTGATGATAAAGCTACTCTGTAGCAAATTTGTACATTAAAAATGTGCTGGTTTTGCAGGCCATAAGGACCAGTTTCAAATTTAGACTGTTGGCCTGGTGCCTGACCCCACTTTACCTGTAATAAAGGAGTTTGCAGCTAAGGTGTTATTGTTAAATACTCTTAACAGGTCCAGACCATCAAAGGTAATATTATGAGTTCAGTATCCCAAATTCAAACACATAGCTAGTTCAAAGACTAATTAATGGTATGTACAAGACTTACAAGTACATATGATGTATTCAGTTAACCAGATGGTGCTTTTGGATTGTGACAGGTGGACACAAAGTGGAATAGGCGCACATAAACCTGAAGGGTGGTTGTAGCCAGGAAGGGGTTGGCCTCTTCTCCCTAGCAACCAGCACCAGAACAAGGGGACACAGTCTCAAGCTGCACCAGGGGAAGTTTAGGCTCGAGGTGAGGAGAAAGTTCTTCACCGAGAGAGTGATTCGTCATTGGAATGGGCTGCCCGGGAGGTGGTTGAGTCTCCGTCCCTGGAGGCGTTCAGGAGGGGACTGGATGTGGCACTTGGTGCCATGGTCTAGTTGTGAGGTTGTGGTTACAGGTTGGACTCGATGATCTTCAAGGTCTCTTCCAACCTTGGTTATTCTATTCTATTCTATTCTATTCTATTCTATTCTATTCTATTCTATTCTATTCTATTCTATTCTATAAGAGTGAGTGGGATGAGGGGAATGACGAACTGGTTGTATTAGAAAAGAGGTAGGCATGTTTAGTCATGTGCAGAAAAGGGCTGAGAGTATTGTTAGTCTCTCTGAATACTTTGGAGTAAAGGACAGGAATAAGGACAGCATATTAAGCTGGAAGGCAAAAATAGATATATGCTGTCCAGAATAATTTACAAAGAGGTATAGAAGAACCTTTTTAAAACGGGCACAGCAGAGAGTTTCTGAAACAGGATTCCAGTTTAAGCATGCACCAGGGGAGATCAAAACAGTTACCAGATTTTCAGAAATGTTTTCTTAACAAAGATTACATCATTTGGCTTCCTAGCAGGAGACTGGACTCACTGACTCAGGAGTTATCTTCCAGTTCTGCTTTCTTTCCAAGAAAAGTCAGAGTCACAGATGCTCTAGCATTTTCAGCTGCCAAAATCCCTGCAGCTGATAGGATTAACCTGCTAAATTTGTGCATGAATAATAGAAGAATCTGTGTTTTCTCATCCACATTCAGTAATTCCCACATATTACTGCTATATTTGATGACAGTGCTGCTTTTCCTAAACCTTATCTTTTGTACACGGAAACCCCTGAAAATTCTTTCTCTGAAGCGTTTGCTGCTTGGACAATCAGTTGCTCCCACAGAGCATCTCTTTGGCTTCATAGAGGCTTCACAGGCATGCCAGTCTGTTCTGTGATGCTGATTGTAAGTTGTGGGATTCTGTATAAATTTCAACAGCCCATCTTATGATGTGATAAAGGAATTATGGTTTGTGTCAATATAAAAGAAGTGTAGACTGTATCAGGTTACCTTATTTCAGGGGAAGGTTAATTGGCAATGCAGCTCACACATTGTGTGATGAGGTGGAAAAAAAAAAAATAACAGAAATGACCACAGTCAGTGTGTGCAGCCCATGTGCTTACCATTTTTCCATTTTCTTAAGCATTTATGGACAATTGAACTGACCCAGTGTGCAGCAAATGGATAGTTTCCACATCTTTCTGTGCATGCTGTCAAATTCATGTATTTTAAAAATTACTAATAGTAAGTGCAGGGAAAGAAAAAGGGTTTTGAAATGATACTTAATGTCACATGCAGTAACCACAGCGTGGCTGAACACATAGTTCTGAAGCTTGCAGAATCGACTCCTTCATTAAATTTTTCACTCGTAATATCTGGCTTGCAATGTGCTGCTCAAAACCACACACTTTGTGCAAAATTTAATCTCAGAGTTAGAATTGCAGTGAAGGGATGCCTCAATGTTTCACCTGTCACTGGAGTTAAATCTTCTACAAGTGGGTGTTTACACTTTCAATGTATGTATCATTACTAGTATTTTGAAGATCAATGATAGCACAGTACCTGCACTGAAAGTTAAATGACTCCAGGCCAAATGGAACTCTTACGGTTCTGTGTATGTAGACACCAGCGCCAGAACAAGAGGACACAGTCTCAAGCCGCACCAGGCGAGGTTCAGACTGGATGTCAGGAAGAAATTCTTCACTGGGAGAGTCATCACCCGTTGGAAGGTGCTGCCCAGGGAGGTGGTGGAGTCACCATCACTGGAGGTGTTTAGGAGGAGACTTGATAGGGTGCTTGGTGCCATGGGTTAGTTGATTAGGTGGTGTTGGATGATGGGTTGGACGTGATGATCTTGAAGGTCTCTTCCAACCTGGTGTGGTCTATTTTATTGTAGTTCCTGTTGTGAGGAATAAATTGGGATGAAGTCCAACTTCCCTCTGTGTGGTCTTCAGGATTCTGTGGGACCGCATCTGATAATACTTCTTCACAGAAGCCTTTTCAGGCTTTTCAATAAGGTCCTAGTAGGTAAGAAATCCAGGACATAGCCTTGTGTATATGTATTCATACACATACACGTATTCATATCTTTGGGAGTATTATTTTGAGGGTACCTGAAGTTATTTTACATGCCAGATCTCTCCCAGTTTGATTTTTATACCTGTAAATGTTGTTCTAGTTGGATTAGCTTACACCTTCTTATATATTCCTTCATTTTTATTGACAACTACCACTAAAACAGAAAGAAAATGGTCCTTTCTGTTTCAGGGTAGGTAGAAGCATTTTTATACTATGTATTTTATCAGACTGAAACTTTTCATGACACTCTTAAATGACTATTATATTTTCCCACTTTGCCTTTTTGACCATTTATTCATGCTAAGCAATCAGCCAAATAAGCTTTTTAAACTGTCACCCAGGTTACTTAGTGGACTGTCAATGTACAACTTGATGATTCACATGGGTGGAAAGTATTGCATCCATATTTTCATTATTCTAACTAGATACCTGCTTATAGTGGAAGTGAGGTGAGGAGCCATTTGTGTGTGTGCATGTGCTGACATGCATACAGGCATTGAAACAAACGCTGAAGTAGATGTAGGAGAATATGCACAAATTCATGTGCCCTTTTTCTGGCCTTTTCAAATTCAGAGAACGTGCTGGCATTTTGGGCGATTCAGTAGTGTCAGCTCACTTCAACCCCTTTAAAGAACTTCATTTAAAAAGCAAAATTAATTTTTAAACCCTAGTAAATTTCTGTGGATGATGTCGCAACATGCTTCACTATGAAAAGGCAGGTAGGGAAACAGTATGAAAAGAATGAAGGTCTAGCGCAAGTACAAGGAGTAACAGGCAGCGTGGTCTGTGCTGCTGGGTAGCTGAATGTTGCCTGCTGGTAGAATACCACATCTTGGACAAAAATTATTCTTGAATATTTACTTCATTTGACAACTTCCTGCAGCTGATGAGTCCAGTTTCTTTCTGGAGGAAGAGCTCTGCCTATCACATTCTTTATGTCATCCCTTGAACTGTTACAATTACCTAAAAGGAGATTGTAGTGAGGTGGGTGTTGGCCTCTTCTCCCTAATATCAAGTGATAGAATGAGAGAAAATGGCTTTGAGTTGTGCCAGGGGAGGTTTAGGTTGGATATTAGGAAAAATTTTTGGCTGTGAGAGTGGTCAGGCATTGGAACAGGCTGCCCAGGGAGGTGGTGGAGTCACCGTCCCTGGAGGTGTTCAGAAAGTGTCATAATGGCCCTGGTGGTGTTAGGTCAAGAGTTGGACTCAATAATCTTAGAGTTGCTCTCCAATAAAAACAATTCTATGATTCTGAGTTGTGTGTAGGTGTTCCTTTTGCAGAATGTTTGAATCTCAAAGTCAGTTAGTCTAGTGATCAGTGAAAGAATCCCTATTTCTAGGCTTACCAGCATTTGACTGAATACTGTTGGGTTCCCAGATAAATACGTGTGAAATTATTGTTACTTCATCTGTGATCGCAACCTTTTGATGACTCTTGACTTTCCCTTAAGCAGTCCTGCAGCATTTGCTGTGCAGTGCAGCAGGCAAGCAAGCATTTAAGATTTTCAGTAAGCTCAGTTAAAGTATGAATTCAGGTTTTAGTAAATATCAACAATTAATTTTTTTGGAGAAATGCATCCCTCGGTAAAAAAAGGCTGCTTGGCCCATTCAGCCTTTTTATAACCAACATAAGACACACTTAAGTAGAATAAAGTACAAGAACAAATTGACCTTTTAGCTATATAAAGTTGGATCAGATTCCTGAACTTAGAGGAGTATCAAAAATGCTAAGGTGGTCTAGCACACAGCTGAAAGTGTGCTGTTGTCAACAAAATCTATTCTGTTATTAATAAAGATTTCCTACATGTACATATACTTGGAATATTACCAAGAGTTGCAGTTACAAAATGAAGCATTTTATTGATCAGAACTGATATTTTTTCCCTTGAGTCTGTGTCCTTTCTGTAAAGTAAAAGTGCTGACTGCTGCACACTGCCGATTGCAGATTTTTCTGACAGGGAAGACCTGACTCTTCCCTAGTCCACGTAGCTGCATTGTACACATTACAAAGGTGTGACAGACCTGCTCTGTATTTCAAGAACTGCAACATACCTGTCATCAGATAGAAGCAAGAATGCACAAGTCATCACTTTACTTTAGAAGCAGAACAGGTGATTGAAATTATTTCTTACTACTAACTAATCCCCCTTTTAGTAGCGATAAGCTGCTTTGTTCAGCTGTAAATGAAACATTAGGGTATTAGCTGTCAAGCCAGAAGTGTTGGAGAAGCTAATATTTTATCAGCAGTAGTAACATTTTGGGCTATTTTTTTGTTGTTGTTAGGTAGAAGAATACTGATCTCCAGAGGTACAAAGAAACAAAGCTCATTAAGGTAAATGCTCAAAGCATGCACACGAAGAAAAAGCACAGACAAAGGCTTATTATCTTTGTTTCAGGGATAGATAAAGCATTTGCACTTTTTTGTGTCTGTGCAACATTGAAGAATTATGTGGTACTGATATTAAAAAGATGCATTTGTGGACTTGTAGAATGCTTTCTGAATATATCCAAGGGAGAAATGCACTTCTGAAATATCAACGGAGATGTAGTAAATGATGGCTTTTTGGAAATTGTCTTGTATCCCTCTGGGTAAAATTAGGTATCTGCACATTGTCCTGCAGTTTGCATTTGTCAGATTAATAGAGTAGCATTATTAAATGAATGCTTGAAAGAGAGAAGAATAAATGTCTGTTATACTGGTAAAAAAAAAAATATAGGTAATATATACAGCTAAATTTAATTCGCAAGGTTTTGTAGTGTACAGCAGTAAGATGATGGGAGGAGAGGAATTGTGCTGCTGTTAGGGACTGCAGCGAAAGAAAAAACATATTTATTTGGAATGTGAGAAAGGAATTCCAGCACTGTAAACCAGGGATGGACATACACTTGCTTTCAGAAACAATTAAATAGGAAGTAAGTAAAATAGGTCGAAGGAATCTGCATGTGAGAACTAAAAAGCCCAGAGTACAGCCTGCAAGTAGCCAGAGGCAGATAACTGTTTTCATAGAATCAGTCAGGGTTGGAAGGGACCACAAGGATCATCTAGTTCCAACCCCCTGCCATGGGCAGGGACACCCCACACTAGATCAGGCTGGCCAGAGCCTCGTCCAGCCTGGTCTTAAACATCTCCAGGGACGGGGCCTCAACCACCTCCCTGGATAACCCATTCCAGGGCTTCACCACTCTCATGGGGAAGAACTTCTTCCTCACATCTAGCCTGAATCTGCCTATCTCCAGCTTCATTCCATTCCCCCTAGTCCTATCACTACCTGACATCCTGAGAAGTCCCTCCCCAGCCTTCCTGTAGGACCCCCTTCAGATACTGGAAGGCCACAATGAGGTCACCTGGGAGCCTTCTCTTCTCGAGACTGAACAGCCCCAACTCCTTCAGTCTGTCCTCATAGGAGAGGTGCTCCAGCCCTCTGCTCATCCTCGTGGCCCTTTCCATCATTACTTGTTTGAAGTAGCATTTTAGAAAATTGTAAAAGAGAAGTTTAGTAGAGAATACAAATAACAAAAGCATGCAGCTTCTTGATTAAACAGAGACCATGACATTAGCTCACCAGTATTGCACATCTGCTTGATTTTCTGGGAATAAGTGCAATAGTGTCCTGATTTTGATGGGAAAATATTGTAGGCCAGCCATGGGCTGCCGGCCATTAGCATTTTTGTGTCGGTTAGGACAGCTGACAGGAATTGGCTACTGGTGTGCCCCATCTCATAGAGTCATGACCATCCTGCTCAGTATAAAGGGGGAAGTTCACTCAGGAGAAGGAAGCCTCCTGCTAGAGCCTTTTGCCTGGGGCTTCCTTTTTGGGCTCCTGCTCTTCCTTGGGCTGTTCTTGACCCTGCTCCTCTTCCTTCTTCTGCGCTCAAGGACTGCTTTCCTATTTATTGTGACTGCTGTGCCTTCGCTGAAATGAGTGTAGCTTTATATTGGCATTGGGATCAGCTTTGTTGTTTCATTAAATCCCTTTTCATTTCAGCCTACAAGTCTCACATTTTCCTGACACTGACCCTCCCCACCCCCCTCCGCCTTTCTCTGCTGTTGAGGTCTACCAGGTGATAGAGCAACTACTAGATCTTGTCTCTAGACATGGACTAAATGTAGACAGATGGACAGCTTTGTTTGTATTTGGCTAATACTGAAAGTAATAAAGTTGCCATTACTCCATCTGGGGTAATTGTGCTTCTGTGAGACAAAGTATGAAGGTTTGATGTGGAAGGATTCAGTGATACTTTTTTTTTTTTTACCATCTTACACCATGTTGTTAGCTTATATAAAGAGTCCTAATATTTTGTACAAGTGCTTTATATACTCCCTCACAACTGTAAAGCAGTATAAGCTTGATTTTAAAATGCAGATTTAATCAGAAGAATTTCAGTATTATAAATCCACTGCATGCTGGCATGTTCCTTGTTCAGTCCTAGTTTCACAGTAGTGACCTGGAACAGCAGGTGCCTTTAGGCTGTTGTTCTGCTCCAAACACTGCATCATATCAACTGCAGCCTAGCTTTGTTTTGGCACTTACTGAAGGGCTACTTTCTAAGCTGAAAACGGTGCCAAGTCAAAATTCTTGTATGGTTGCTGAAGTTGCATAGGAACATGAGAAGTCCAAAGGTAAACTCGGGTGACCAACATATCAAGACTTCTGGCTTGTAGTGTGAGCTTTGCTATGCTTTCCTTATCTTTGGGGAAATCTGTTTTCTTAGATGTTTCAGCAGTTGGATGCCAGATTTTTCATGGAGACTTTGAAGAGATGATCCATGCTTCAGTAAAAGTCAATCTACAGCCACTTAAGGAATCCTCAGAAATGTTCATTTTAACCTATCTTTTTTTTATCTTTATTTGTAAAATAGCATTAATAGAGGGAACTTGCTGTGTATGAGTAGCGAACTGTTGCTGGTTGTGTTAAAATAATGTAGGAATATTTTTCATTTTGTACTCATCAGGGTTCTCTGTTACAGTTATACATGAGCTAAATTTTGTATCACTAAGAGGAAAAAAAAAACCCTCAGTTTTTCAGTTATCATGGTCAGCAAATGAGCAAGACCTCGGCTATAACCTTCTAAAATTCATGGATTGGGTTTTTAGTGCTATGGACTATAACACCACACTGTGAATGTGTCAAAACTGAGCTTTGGTATACAAATCTAAAGTGTTAATGGAACAGCAACTTGAAGATCCATTCATATGTGAGAGCAAATCCAGTCCTTTATATTAGTTTAGTAAGTTGATGTTTATTTTAAATCTCATTTGATTAAGTAGCTTGTATTCAGTTGCACACCAGTGTTGAAAAGTGCCATCATGGAAAGGAGTTACTAGTTATTGTTATGAAGCCAGTCAATCAGAATAGCGTGAAGTAATTTAGGTAACTGAACCTTTTAGGATTCCACATCTTGTTCTATTTCGATGGTTTCTGTTAACAAAGCTAATAAATATGTGTGAATAACTACATAGAACTATCCAGTTTCTTTGCTGTTATAGGAAGTAATCGCATAGGATGAACAGAAGTCTTGAGCTTCTGAAGCTTGGGCAAGATGACAAGGCAGATGTGCAGAAGTCTAGAACACATTTAGGAATTTCCTCACTCCTTCTCAGTAAGATGGAAACATTTTCTGTGAGTGTAGGCTGTAGAAACCATAAATTTCTGTGGCTCCTGTTTCGCAGTTACTGAGCTGCATTAATTCTTGACATCACATTATAAAAGCCAGTGCAGTGCACCTACAGTGGGCTACAAGCCTTGTCCTTTACTTTTGTCTGAAATCCATAGATGCCTTCCTGGAATACTTAGAATTGAAGAGTATTTCTGGAGTCACAGCACACTTTTTGAATGTATTTAGAAGACAGTAGTAGGTATTTGTGATGTCCTAGATTCATCCAACATGTTCCTGACATCAGAGTCATCATACCCAGGATGCTTTTAGAGCTGTAGCATTTCAAAAGTATTCGAATGAATACAGAAGTGTATTGGAAGTGAACATATGAAATATACATTTCAGTCTAGACTATCAACGTGTTCCTGATTTTGAAACTTAAGGGGAAAGGGTCTGCTCTATTTCTAAAGTAATTCTAAAGTAATTTTGACCATGCCTTTATCTTGTTTCAAAGCATAAATTTAGTTTTAAATGCACACCTGTTTTGGAATAAGGATTGACAATTACTGTAATGTTCAGAGACCTGGGTTGTTTCACATATTTGAAGGTGGCTTGTCTGTATCTGACATCTGGTTGAGCTCTGGGCATGTTACTGCCGTGAATCACCAGGAAATAAACACCCCCCCAAAGTCAGTTGAAATATTTTCTTTGTTCAGCAGTGTGCCCAGGTGGCCAAGGTGGCCAATGGCATCCTGGCTTGCATCAGAAATAGTGTGGCCAGCAGGAGCAAGGAAGTCATTCTGCCCTGTACTCAGCACTGGTTTGGCCACACCTTGAGTCCTGTGTCCAGTTCTGGGACCCTCAATTTAAGAAGGATATTGAGACACTTGAATGTGTCCAGAGAAGGGCAACGAGGCTGGTGAGCAGTCTTGAGCACAAGCCCTATGAGGAGAGGCTGATGGAGCTGCAGTTGTTTAGCCCGGAGAAGAGGAGGCTCAGGGCAGACCTTATTGCTCTCTACAACTACCTGAAAGGAGGTTGTAGCCAGGTGGGGGTTGGTCTCTTTTGCCAGGCAACCAAGGTCAGAACAAGAGGACACAGCCTCAGGCTGTGCTGGGTGGGTTTAGCCTCAAGGTAAGGAGAAAGTTCTTCACGGAAAGAGTGATTGGCCTTTGGAATGTGCTGCCCAGGGAGGTGGTGGAGTCCCCATCCCTGGAGGTGTTCAAAAAAGGATTGGACGTGGCACTTGAAGCCATGGTTTTAGTCATGAGGCGTTGGGTGATAAGTTGAACTTGATGATTCTCTGAGGTCTTTTCCAACTTTATTGATTCTATGAATCTATTTTGCTTTTGGACCTCATGCCGCAGCTTGAAAGTGGATAGAGCTCTGAAAAAAAACCCCAAAAGTTTGCATATGTTATTAAAGTGGAGAAAGAGTTTTCTGAGAATATCAAGTTCTAGAATCTTTGAATTTTGACAGCAAATACATGGGACATGGTTTTGATGATCTAAGAATTCTGGCCTTTAGGATTTTTAGCAGTGCCTCAGAAATGCCATGCTAACAGGGTACAAGGTGCTTATCTGATAGAAACTTTGAGATGCTCACTTTGTACTGGCAGATCTAACCCAAATCAGGCATTCTCTTGCTGTGTCACTCTGTGCTGATCAAGTATTTCTGTCTTCTCTCAGCTTTCATGGGGCCAGCAGAAACTCCCCTCTCAACTATGTGCTCTAGTTTATTTGGGTAGAAATGCAGCTATACCTGATGTGCTAAGATTTGCACTGCAGGTAGCCCAACAAGGTACAGATCTGGTAGCAGTGCTGGGAGAATCATAACAGCTGAAGAGGCAGTCAGGAAGTCTCTGAGGATGCTTGCTTTTGCCAGCATTTTTAACTGGCAAGAGTTAGTACCACTGCTGTAAAAGCTGCAGTGCCTCAGTTTTGCAGCATTCCTCATTCCTGGGCTGGGTAAGATAGAATCAATAGTAGTGTCATGGGAGCTGGGTAAGGTAGAGTGCTCTCTGAAATACAGCTGTACCTGTTGAGCATGGTCCAGCAGACTGACATGAAATGCCAATAATGAGTCTGCAAAATGTCAGTAGTGTTGGCACTTTCATGAAGTGATAGTCATGAAAAAAAGCCATCCAGCTGACCACTCAGTCAAGCTTAAACACATGTACTTAAATAAAAACATGTACTTTGGATATTTGTAAAATAAGACTAGAAGTTCAGAAGCAAAATGTATCTTTACATGTATTTTTACTGGCAAGATACCAGTATCTTAAACTTGTAATTTCTGGAACTGTGATGATTTTTGGCATTGATCAGAATTAGTCAATTAAAGTAAGTGTGAGTACAATGCTGAATTTGGCACTTGAGTTGCAGTACAAGGCTAGAATGTTCTGTTTAGAATGTCAGTGCAGTTGCCTTTTGTTTGAGAAGGAAGGGAGAGATAAAAGGTAGTGAAATTAAAGACCTAACCTGTCAGAGAACTTCTTGAAGTGTTAGAAACTTTATCTTAGCTTCTGTACAAAATAGTCAATGAATACTTTAGACTGTTTCATGCAATTGCATACTGAATGTTTACTGCTAGGGTCAAGTGTTCACAGTATCACTAAGGTTGGAAGACATCTCAAAGATGGAGTCCAACCTGTCACCACAGACCCCATGACTAGACCATGGCACCAAGTGCCACGCCCAATCCCCTCTTGAACACCTCCAGGGACGGCGACTCCACCACCTCCCTGGGCAGCCCATTCCAATGGCGAACGACTTTCTCGGTGAAGAACTTTCTCTTCCACCTCGAGCCTAAACTTCCTCTGGCGCAGCTTGAGACTGTGTCCCCTTGTTCTGGTGCTGTTCTGGTGTTCTATACCCACTCACCTCCATGTTTTCATTTGTATGCTGCTTCTCAGTGTCAAGCTTATTTCCTTAGCTGCTTGGGTCCATATTTCAAGGCAGCAAAGATAACTGAAGAAAACAGTAACAACACTTAGCTGAGCAATTGTACTTTGGTTGCTGCTGGGGCCAAGTATTGCAGGTTGTTCTTGGATGTTGCAGGCTTGTTACTTTACAGGATAATCCACTGGCACAGTTTGATGGCAAACATAAAAAGAGGCTTTTCTATTTTCAGGTTCACTGCAGTCCTCTGTGTTCCTCATCCATTTGCTTATTTTACACAATTGTAATTTCAATGAAAACTTCATCAGACAGTGTTTTGGTTTGGTTTTAATTTGTGCTGTGGTTAAGAACCTAACTTTGCTAGCCAGTAAAGAGAATGATGGAGGGATAGTACTGAAAAAAATGTGGTGTGGTTCTGTTCATGTGACTTCTGGATAAATCTTTGAATTAGTGTATTGAAGGTGCTTGAAATGTTGCATTTGTTGCTGACAGGAAAACTAGGAGAATCTATCGGCAGTGCACAGTGGATGGGCTACATTCCTCAAATAATCCAGTCAATTAAAAATTGATTTTTGTTCTAGGCAGCATAGTGGTAATGTAGTGGGGAGTCAGTGTATGCATTACCAACAGAGCTCACATCAGTTAAGTGATATTTAGGTGATCTTCTGTCATGGGAGAAAGCAGTGCAGTTGATGATCTTTGCTACTGAAGAAGCTAAATTGAAGTGTCAGATACCAGAATTGCATTTTATTTCTAATATGTTGGCCTGCCAGCCTGGGAGAAGCTATGTGAAGTCTGTGAATACAAAGGGACAAAAGTGCTAAATCTAGCAGAAACTGAATGGTTTGGGGAAGATTAAACTATAACATGGCTTTTAGAGCCTTCAAGTAAATGCATTTCAAGAAATTGAATCTTGAACTCCAGTTGCTGGACCTTTTGTCTACTACCTTTCTCCTGGCAGCAGATCTAAAGTAAATGAGAGATATACATAGTTTAAATTGCACCAATCTTGTTTATTGAAAGAGGTTAGAATGCCACTGAAAAGTTTGAAGAAAATCTTAAGGTAGTTGCACTGGGAACAAAAAAGCCTAAAGGTGTTCCTTGAAAAATTTACTGACCTTGCATTTGCAAGATTCTGTGTTGCAGAATCTAAAGAGGATGGGTTTTGGTGTTTGTTTTTGTCTGGTATTGGAAACATGGAAAGGTGCAGTCATGCAGATGGGTCTGTGTCCTCAGTAAGTACTGTGAGCCTGTGCTGGGTTTATTGTGGAGAGACACGCAGCAGCAGCTCCCAAATCTGCAATTAGGATGCTCATGTCTTGATTCATTAAAGCATCTAATGTTAATGGTAGCTTTGCACACGTTCCAACCAAGCAGATAACTTGCAAAAAGGTTTATCTGAGGTTCTTGGCTATGAGAGGGTGCTGAAGTCACGTTTGCTTTTGGTTATGAGACATCCTGGTCAAACACCAGGACACTAAAGGTGTATCTTAGAAAATTTTTTTTTTTTTTTTAACAAGATGCAGGATTTTCCTTCATGAAAAGCAGTTGTATGATTCTATGTTCTGGTGCATTCTGTGCTTCATATAAAAGGTGGCTGCCTTTAAGAGGTGCATTAGATGATATCTGTACCCTACTTCAGCTCTCTTGGAGGTTTTGCGAGGTTGAATTTCTTAATGTCTATGAAGTGCTTCATAGTGTTCAGGTGGAAGGCACTGGACAAAATGGAAGTGGCTCTGTTGTTTAAAGTTTAGGCCCTACTTTTAAACGGATAGTGTTATGTCTATGCTTGCCATAAAACTGTTGCCGTGATGTTTTAGTAACCTATTGACAAGCAGCTCACATCTGGAATTAGCTTTCAGAATGCAGTGCTATCCATTTGGAAAATGAACACATCACAAATAGGTCGGAATGATGAGCAGTGGTCTGCAAAGTGTTGCAGAATGTGTGGCTGTGCAGTAATGTCATGCTGTATTTCTGAATGCTGCTTGACTGAAATGTTTGACATTTTTAGGAAACTTACAAAGGGGACAGTGTGTTTATAAATGTTAGCATCCCAAGTGGTTTTTAGTGGGGGAGATAGGCACAAATTGATGATCAGTGCAATTAACTTTTGATCATCATGCTTTGTTTTAATGTAAGTTTTACTAAGTTGAAAGTCTTCAGTAAGAAGTTGTCTCACCTGGGGCAGAAGTTTTCTTCATTATTCCTAGATTGTGTGAAGAGACAATAAATCAAATCACACTTGTTTTTTAAAGGTTATTATTGAGGTAAAATGCCTCTGGGTGTTAGTGCTTTGGTACTGGAAAAAAAGATAAAGGGAAAGAAAAATCTGGGTTTGGGCTTCAGAACTCTTCAGCGTGATTTGAACACAAGTGGCTCACTGTGATCAGTGTGTTAGACTCCCTTCTGTTAATTACAGTGTTTCAAACGAGACTAATTGTGACAGCCACAGGCTCATATTATGCTAAATACTTCCTATAGTATTACTTTGAGGAGAAGCTTCGTCTTCCCCTCCCCACCACCCCAAGTGAATACTTTTTGATAGAACATTATAGTGTTAGAAACTCTGCACTGCAAGCAGATGATATCTGATATCTTACTAGTTATCTGGTAAGTTTGAGTTGTTTTACCTGGCACTGACAGGGGCAAGCACAAAATAGGATCAGATACTTGCTCCAAAACATCTTTTAAAACAAGTGTGTTATTCTGTTTTCTCCTTCTTTGTGTGTGTGTGTGTCAGTCTAGTTGATCTATTGCTGTGACAGCTAGCTTATTATAAATGCAAGCTCTTTTCTCCAGGTTCTATTAAATAGATGGCATATAAGAACATTATTTGCTGTTCTATTCTTCACTAGAATAGTGCAAAACAAGCTGGCTACTGATCTCAAGAGTGAATTTGGATACTGTAGTTGTCAGGACATGGTATCTGGTACTACAGAAGTTTTGTGAAATGAGAAGTAGTTGTCTGTTTTCATATTAACTTTAGGTTTGTCCTTTGTAAATAGTTTGAAGATGTAACTTTATCAGATGTATTTAGAAAGTACGAGGGTTGTAGTAACTTTTCTTTCACATTATTATTGTAGTTTTATCCAAATTCCACCAGGTGCTGCCAAAGAACATACAGCCAAAGCAAAATTTACAGCTGAAGTGGAAGTTGCTTAGAACATGTGTTCAGGCTTTCAGGAGTACAGCCATTAAAACCTTCTCAGAAGCAGGAGCACCTTCCCTACATGTTTAAGAGGATTACTCTTTTCTTTGTAACCAAGCCCTAGGAATCAAACAGCTTGATGCAGAATGACATCATTTGTGGGTATCATGATTGTTAAAATGCATTTTTGTCTTCTGACAGACAGCTGTTCCCTAACTGGCTATGAGTGATGCCCTCTTTTAACAAATAGCTGTAGATGTTTGTAAATACTAATTTTGTGTGCTGCGGTACCTTTTAATGAGATGTTCACATTGCTAAAGATTATTTTGTGGTTTGGTTCTGTTGTGTTTCTTATTCCCTTTTCTCCCCGCCCCCCCCTTAATCCATTCAGCAAAGTTCCTGTAGACACTTTATGCCCACTAACTTTGTTAAAAGGCCTTTCTTTCTTTTGTTTCCTTTTTTGTCTTGCTGAGTCAGGAGTTTCGTATACCACAAATCAGTTCTGTTTCAGGTTTTGTCTCGTTCTGGGAAGAAAAGATGCTTCCAAAAGCCAAGGTTTGCTTGAGGTAATAAGAACCCCAAACTTGCGACTGATCACAACAGTGCAGTGCAAAATGCTCAGGCAAACAGCACTCGTAGCAGCAGGAATCAATTCAGAGACTTGGCGCAGAGCAGTTTCTATCCTGCCTCCCTGGTGAGTTCAGCTATTGTGCTTATGACATAAAAAGCAGTGTGCATTTTAATTGCTATACTTCTTTTTGAACTGTTGCTCAAGTATCAGAATGGCTTAAGTCAAAAAGGCTGGATGATGGACAAGGAGGGATCAGTTGCTTGCAAAGGTGTAATCGGTGTGTGCTAGTGTTGGTGAGGCAAAACCCCTGAATTAATTATTGCATTGGGCAAGGAACTTTAAGGGATTAGCCTCCTAGCAGGTAATAACCAATGGCTGGCATGGCAGCGTTGCACTCCAGAAATGCTGTGTTGTTTTCTTTTGTGCTTTATTTAATTAAAGCCTCGAGTTGATTGTTGTGCACAAATTGTTTATATTTGAATGTTTATTGAGTGTTCAACAGCAAAAAGGAAACAAAGGTTCTTTGGAGTAGTCTGGTGTAGTCAGTGTGGATTGCAAAGATAAATGTGGTTAAGGGAAAAGGAAGGAAAAAATTAAAGAGAGAAGTTACTTGAGGCAGAAACATTGAGAAATGTGCCTGTAGTTAAGTCTGCACAAAGAAACTCCATGCTTGAAAGAAATTCATGGCAGCGACTTTACCTGATGATATTTAATTATTTATTTAAGCATTAGGTTTGCTTTCCCTTGGGATGTGATCTTCCTTGTTGCATCTCCCTCTTTCCACCAGAAAGTGTCAACTAATTACTTCATTATTGGATGTTTAAATTACTTCAGATCTCACAAAATTTTAGTATGCAAATACTTTGTTTCTTTTCAGAACTCTGTGTGTTTAATAGCTCAGTATTATCATAGTGTTCCTGCACTCCCATTTTCCCACCATCCCAATGTACTTGACAGAGAGGGCAAAAAGAAAACAGAGGAAACATAAATTACCCTACCGATGTCAGATTGGATCAGTGCTTAAGCTAGTAGGTGTAATACAGATGCTGTGATCAGCTGCTCAGGGTCAAAATACTCACAGTCCTTGTGCTATTCTAATCAAAGGTACTGAAGATTGAGCAGTTCTCTGATGTGGTCTTATCAGTTTGAGTGTAATGTAAATCCTGTTACAGCAGCTTTGTCCGATCTGCCTGTAGCTTTGTTCTGAACCTTTCAGTAACAGTTCACTGAAGCAGAAAGAGCCCTGTGAATTGATATTATAAACCTGCATGGTTGCGTTATTCATTGTTGAAAGCAACAGAATATAACAGAAGTATTTATTTTAGTGGATTGAGGATACTTCTTTTTTTTTTTTTCTTTTCAGTGTGAACAGGGGAATAATGCTCTAAATGCAAAAGAGGAAAAGCTAATACTATAATCATACCCATAGCATTCGGAGCACAATCTCATTGAAAGATAATGTAGAATACTGTATGTTTAATTTATTTTACACATTCAGAGAGATGGTTAAAATCCCAAAGTGTTGTTATTTCCTGCTGATGCAGAAAAAAATGTCAGGTGATACTATTATAATCAGGAAGTAATAGTCATGTGAAATAAAGGCTTCGCATAATGCACTTAGTCTTCCCCGACAGCTGCATTTTTCTAAGCACCGCCTACCTCTCTCTTTGGGACTGAGATGAGTCTTAGAAATTCAAGATTGTATTGTATTCACTTTCTTGCTGATGGGCATTCCTTACTGAAGTTCAAGAGCGTGAAATTTCTCTTTAGTCTCACTGCTTTGATATGGTATTTGCCTAATAATCAAACAAATTCAAGTGTGGAGGGAAAAAAAAAATGATAAAACTGCAATATCTTAAAATTAAGAGTCTGAAATATTAAATTGAGTTCCTTGTTAATAATGCTGTGGTGCTGTGCTGACCCTTATTCTTGAAGATGAGGTTTAATGGTGTGCATCAATAAGAAATATTACAACTTTGGTACTTGAAAGAAGGTGTGCACTATTTGAACCTCTGAAGTGTCATGTAATCTAAAACTTCTGCCTTTTATGCTTTAAAGATTCGCTGGAGAAATTTAATTGACCTTTGTGAATTGTGCAAGTATGAAAGCCCAACGTCGTTTGTAGGTGCTTGTGTATGCTGTCAATGAGTTCTTCTGAGTATGCATTTTCTTCTGTACGGGGATAGGAAGATTTACAAAGTGAGTTCTGCCACCACTAAAAGGTGTTCCAAGTGGAAATCACCCAGAGAGTTACTAAAGAGAGAAATATTTTTCTGTGCGACTTCAAATTTCATGTTCAGTTTGTAGGTTTGGTTTGGGTTTTTTGTTGGTTTTTTTAAGCGCTGATGAAAAAGTTAAAGTGGTGAATAGCTGGTTGGTTGTTTTTTTTTTTTTCATGTTACCATTTTAAATATCCAAGGAAAAAGAAAGATATGCTTAACTACAGAAAAAGAAGATAAGCAGCTTGTCACCTCTTCCCTGAAATTTAATAGACACAAGAATTACTTTTGTGGAGAGTAATGTATTTAACGTCTCTGTTTAATATTTGTTGTCTTCTGCTTAATTTCACGTAATATTCCATGGATAGACAGACTTTGTTCTGGTTTTTAATCTCGTGGCATAAGCAACCCCAGATGACCAGAGGTCAAATCCCATCTTCAAAATGATGTGGAAAAAAAAACCCACTGTCACCTGTGATGCACAGTCCTCCATTGAGACCCCCACTTGGGGCATGTTTTGAGTGCCTGGGTGAAAGGTAGAGCTTCTGTAACTCGGTGGGAGAACATGATGTGTCCATCCTATCTCAGAACCATCAAACTAAGACTGAAAGCTCTGAAAGAGCTAAATTGCAATCAGAGAGATGTCTGGTTATGTTTAATGGTGTTATTTGTATGTCTTCACTGCTTCTTTATGTATACTGTAACATGTTTCCATGTAGGAGCAGCAATCAAAGTTTGGGTGGATACAAAGCACTGTCTCAGAAATCTTGCTGTGTGACATAAAAGATGTATCTGCCTTATGGGTTGAGAAGTGGAAAACATTATTTGTTTCTTTTTGTTTTTTATTCCCAGGTATAATAGTAAGAAAAGACAAATATTTTTGGTTAACATCACATATTTAAACAATTTCAGTGTGACAGGAATGCTGCTGATTTTTCCACGGCTAGCCATTCCTCTCGCTACATATCATAAAGCTGTATGAGCTCTCATAGGATGAGTGGTGTTACTAATCCTTGATAAAGGTCCCGGAGGTTTCAGGGAATCTCTAGAACAGTAGGCAGTGCAGATGTAAAGTGTGTAACAAACACCATGAACTGTCAATCTCAAATGGTTATTAATTGCTTTGTTCTCATTTTAGATTCCAGCTAAATAAGTCCGACAGTAAAATGTAAAGTGGAATAAATTGACTTAATTTTGCAGAATACCAAATTTTTGGTGTTGTGCCCACACAGATCATCAATCCAGTTGCTTTGTATATTGGCCACAAGACACTCATGTCCCTAGATTCTGAAAACATACCTGTTTGTATTAATAAGATGAATGCTTCACTAACTTAGTAGTCTGGTGGTCTTTCTGTGCTCACTGCAAACTTTTGCATTGATTAGATGGTAAAACAAGGCCTGTTTGCAAGGCCACGAAGCTGACTTGCCTCAATTTGATTTGTTGTTGTTTCTTTGAGTGTAAATGTTGTTACTATGTTTTGTTTCTTTTGGTTGGTTTGTTGGGGTTTTTTTTTCTTCCAAACTAAGTCTTTGGCATTTCTAAAAGGATTCTGAAAAACATAAGGTGCATCTGTAGTGTTCTGGTTTCATATTTATGTGTCTCTGTCTTCTGAAGTTTGTGAAATTTCTCACAGATCTGTTTTTATATTAAATCTTCTCTCTGTAACAATTCATCCCATTTCGTACTTTCTCAAACTGTAATATTTGTCCAAGGATAAGCTGCATCCAGCATTTTGTTAACAGAAATGCGAAGTGACAGACTGGCTAAAACTAAATCTCTGTGCCAAAGAAACAGATATTACTTCTTTCCCACCGATTACCGTACACCTGGACACTGAAGACACTGAGATTGCAGATGCACTAAGGTTTCATATTGATCCATGTTAAACTAATTTGATCAGAAGAGAGACTTCTGTATCGTGTTATTTTCTCCTGTAGTATTTGATTGAGATGGTCAAACATTGGGAATATTGTGCAGGGAAAGGAGGGCTTGGAAAAGAGGGACATTAAAAAAAGTAATACAGATTTGTTAGGTATACTTTGTTTGCATTGATTTGCAGTACAGATATGTATCTTTTGATGGCATCTGTCTGCAGAATAATAGTATAATAGATAGTATTCTGCTACATATTTTTTTATTTGTATTACTTTTTACTGTTATTTGTAGAATGATTTAATCATTGAAGCTGGTCAGTAACTGCACACTCAGCAAAGATGTTTTTCTTTATTGGATTTTGAACGTTTTTTTGGCAAAATACGAGACAGTCATAGTAATGCAAGAATATGAAGCTGAAAAATGTCTAAGAACTGCAGAGGAGGTTTTGCAGCACGGGCATAAGAAAGTATAAATTATATTCTAGTCCTGCAGAAGTAAGTCTTGAGCTACACGGATTGCTCCGTCCAACAGAAGACAGTCTACTGTCTGCTCTTTAGTTCGGGTTTATCTGACTGTGACTCGAGAGATCAGAGTCAGATGGTGGTGACAGCGGTGGTTTGAAGAGTCCCTATTCTTGATGCTTTGCTTCCAAGGTACTAGAAAGGTGGGATGCAGGGACTTAAAAAGCCTGGGCAAGGGTTCATAATTTCAGATGTTCGTTCATTGCATTTGTTTTGGTACACATGATGATAGTCTGAGCCTTCTATGCACAGGGAGTAGGGAAGTTAGGTTGCTGATATCCCACTGCAACTGCTCACACTCAGGTCACACTGGCTGAGACAAGGACAATATCAACTGATTGGCATTCATCCCTCCCAACTCTGTGACAAGTTTGAACAAGGAGGGATGCCCTGCTGTCCCTTTGCTTAATCACAGCAGGAAGTACACCTTTTGTGTAGAGTCGCTGCTTTAGGCAAACAGAAAGAAGTCCAGTGGGATTTTTCTTGCTGATCTTTACTTCTGTAAAGGAAACAGATAATCTGAAAATAGCTGGTCTAAAAGTTTAATATTAAGAAATGGGGAACTATTAGCTCTCTGTCACTCCCTGAATGATATCCTAACTTTGTTCCTGGATCTGGCATTGGATGTCTTCTGTCCAGTGGCATAAAAATCAGACCAAAAGCATCCATTTTGTATAAATTGAGAGGAGGCTGGTTATGGAGTATTGTGGTGTAAGCCTTAGTGAAGACAGAAAGGGTAGTGTCATCACAGCATTTGCAGAGCAGTTTTTATTTTTACTTTTGCTTGCAGATATAGCTCAGGACAGGGGAAATGTTGTATATTGCTTTCTCTTCCTTTTTTTTTTTTTTTTTTTTTGACTCATGAGATAGTACGCTTTATGAAGAGTGCATTTGTTAGTCTCTGTCATATTTATATTAAGGATATAACAGGATCCTGCTGCACCATCAATTGCTTTTCATTACCCTTGTCTTTGCTTGCAAAGGTCAGCACCTTGCATGTGAATCAAATTTGGAAAAGTATATTTTCTTTAGAAGTGGGACTGTCATCTGAATTAAAAGGCTGTGCTGGTTGAGAAAGTTGATATAACACATTCTTGAGTTTTTTTTAACTCTTGCATAAAGTTAATTCAGCACCTTTGTGCGGGCAGATTGTATTCTTCCCTGCCAGAGTTGCAGTTGCTTTTGTTTTGTTTCACATTTGAATAATAAATTTGATTACCATGGCAAATGTTGCAGTGTATGCATGCCTGACTGTAGTGCCTAATTAACTGATGATAACAAGGCAGGATTGCCCTCTTCTCTTTCATAAGCAATCATATACATGACAGTTCTTTTATCTTTCTTCAAAATTGACTTGCTCTCCTGACCCTTAAGCAGCTCCTGTTTTGTGTGTTTACCTCTGATGTCTTTGCAAGACTGCTAATTTTCTGTGGCGTATCCTATCTAGTTGTAATTAACACATCGAACAGCGAAGAAGTAGTTCTGCTTGCAGATGCCTAATGGAGGAATGCTTTCTTCCAGTAATTATACAGCTTCATTTTACTGATTTGCACTGACATACATGGAGTTCTTTTTTAGTTAAGGGTTGGTTTGTTTATTTATTTATTTATTTAGGAGAACATCTACAATGGTATCGTTCTGTTTAGGTAGGGAAAACAAAGTAAAAATGAAGGTTTATTTGCTGTAGTTTACCTGCGCTTAGTATGCTTAAAAGCAGTCAGAGGTAAGTTTGATAAAGGCTTGCATCCAGCAAAGTTAAATTGGAGGTAAACACTGCTGTCATCTTGCATGTATGTAATCCTGAAGTCAAAGGCCTGCTCATATAATTAGAAACTTCAAGAAGCACTTGACCTATTTAAAGGAAGCATTGAAGTGACATGTATATAAAGCAAATGTTTTCCAGCATTGTATCTTAAAAACCCTGAACTTCTCAAATAAATGAGACTAGGATTTCTGTTTATCGTTTTACAGCTGGGCTGAGATTAAAGCCATAATGAATACAAGTTCAAAGAGAAAAAGGTATAAGAGAAAAGGTTGGTAGTTACAGCAATAAAAACAGGGGCAAAAAGAACAGCTTTTCTGAAGGGCTCAGGCTGGAATAATAATGATAGAATTGTCTAAATCGATATATCTCTTGTCAGCCTCACGTCTGATGTTTGAATCAGTCAGGCCTTTTCTGCAAGAGCTTTCCTCAGGAATATTGAATTATTTATTATTTGTATCTTTTTTCCTTCCCTTTCTGATGCTTTTTTTTCCTTTTTTTTTTTTTTTTTCCCTGACTTAGTAAAATTTGTTTTTTATGCTGCCAGGTTCAATGTTGTCTGCTGTTTGATAAATAGCAGTAATTGGGTGTATAGCAGAAGTCATGTAAAAATGTATGACTTCAATTACATCTAGAACAATTTTTCCTTTGTATTGATCTTTTTTTTTTTTCCTTTTTTTTTTTTTTTTTACCCTGTATAAGATCTGCTCTTCATAGCCTCCAGTGCTGAGTTTGTAAAGAATTACTCTATGTCCATATGTTGGCATGCACTTTTGAACCCATGCATCTTTTTTTCTTTAGAAATGGAGTGCTGTCTGGGATCAGTTCTGTCTAAGCCAAGAGTGAAAAATCAGAGCCTTTCAAATAGTGAAATATTCACGCTGTATTCTAATCAGATGAGGATTGCTTCAAAGTTACAATGCCTACTTCCAGTCTCTGTTTCTCTTGTCAAGCTAATGAAATGAGGCTACTGGCCAATTAATGAAAAAATCTTATATTAATAATTGTAATTTAAGAAAAACAAATCTGAATGTGTCTTGAAAGTCATTTCCCTGCAGTAAATCTGTGCTCATTTACAGCTGTACACCATAGTGTACAGCCTTGTAAATGTTTTCAAGGCTGCTCAGGTAACAGAAATGTACTGTTTATAATTTCAAATATTTTGTGAGAATTTTCTTTGTGTTCCAGCTGTGAGGCTTTAAAATAGTTGCCTTCCCCCTCCCCCTTATGTCAGTGCATGACATAAATAATTCGATCCAGAAGTTTGTTGTTGATTTATTATAAAATGAGTTATTGCCCTGAAAATGCTTTTGTGGGTCAGAACAAAAGATGGGCTGCATTTCACATTTGTACTGGCATTATGCTGTGCTTTGGTATGGGGTGATGGACTAGTTAGAAGTTTAGGTTTGAATCAAGGCTTTAACTGAGTTACAGGCTTTCAGCACTGGACTTCTGCATAGGGTGCTGCTGTGGCCTGTTGTGCATGTTGGTTTTCACTGTATGCATTTTTGAGGGAAACACATTGGAATATTGCCTTGTCCTTATTAAGTGTATTTTTCTGTTCATTACATAAGTCTTTGCTGCTGTGCTTCGTGCTTCAAACTCTTCTAAAGTGAG